>OX422213.1:457730975-458953475 GCA_949130495.1 Sambucus nigra | reverse complement strand
AACTCTGCATTCAGTGACTTAGCTAGGTTTAGGACCATAATCACAACATTGTACTCAACTTCGTTATTAGAGGCTTTGAACTTGAAATACATAGCGTATTCAATGTCTATCCCATATGGACTATTGAGAATGATTCTATCTCCGCTTCCTTCTCCACATGAAGAACCATCAACATACAAATTCCATATAGGAATATTATCATCCAACCCTTGGTTTAATAAAATTCCTTGATGGAATATTTTACCATTCTTCTCCTCATAGTCTATGACCTACAGTTTCTCGTTATTGTAACAAGTGATGTAGTCTTTGATACTTTCACCTGCTTTATACCTAATTCTCAATAGTGCCCTCTTAACTGGATTTACTCCAAAACAAAAAGTACGTATAAAGAGCTTTGCCACTTGGTGGAAGGTTGCAATCTACCCCCGAGGAAGGATATTGTACCATATCTAAGCAGATCCGATAATGGTCCCTAGAAATGCCCTGCACCTCATTTCATCTGGGACCACATAAATATCTACCGCAGTCGAGTACTGCTCTATGTAAAGGACGAGATCTATTTTTTCATCGTACTTCGGTGTGACCACAGTAGACTTGAACTTTGCTGGTGTCAAAAAAATTCACAATCGCATGTACAAATGCAAATCCTTTAATAAAAGTTCATTGGAGAGGGTTCTTGGCCTTGGCCATCTCTCCTAACTTGTCTTCCAACCTCTAAATACATCATTTCCATGCATCATTTCTAGACCCTGACTTATTAGTATTTGCCCGAGCAAAAAATCTTGATAACTTTTCCTCTTGGGATCTTTCTCTTTAAGCTCCAGGTCTCAGATTTGGATGTGATTGGGTTGAGCCTTCCCATAAATCATTTGGTCGTTAAGAATTTCTCGATGCAAATCGAGGAGGATTTTTGTTCCCCCAGGGCCCATGAAGTCGAAGGGAGAGACTCTGCTCAACCTTTATAGAGCACTTGGTCTCTCTAGCATTATATTGATGTCTTCCTGAGAATCCAAAGTTCTTACATATGAAGTTGCACCGGGGAAATATGATAGATATCTTGAATTACTGAAATAATTCAATTTAGTATGTCTGGATCGTGACATAGATCGTGGCTCAGTGTGTCATGAAGATGGAGGATGCATGCTTCTCAAGACACTTCTTTGGCCTATCTTGACAGATACTCCGTTTTGAAAGGTCCGAGATAACTGTCGCATAGTTTCATGCATAACTTCTTGCCCCTAGCTAGACTAGTTTATATTTCTATCAAATTGTTCACATTTGGAGGTGCAGAAGGATTATGAGGATTCCCTTAATTATTCCTATTGCAGGGTTTTGGGATTTCAGCCATTGATGATGAGTTTTTGGTGAAAAATGCTATGTATAGTTATTTCCCACAGATGACGCCAATCTTTTGATATAAAAAACTAGATTGGATCTAATTTATTAATCACAGATCAATATGAGTAAAGAAATAAGACAAGATATTTTTAAAGTGGTTCAGCTTTAAGGAAATGGCATATGTCCACCGATTTGTATTATGGGGTGTCTTGCCTTGGTTTCGACTATTCTCGCTTGCCATGCCAAGAGGGTATTACAATGTATTTATATCCTTCGGGATATCAATGTGAATAGAGATTGTGCCTTTATCGAATAGGATTTTCATCTCTACATGGTAAGTAATGACTGTAATACAATAAGCATTGACTCTATCTGGTCGTTTGGCATTCCCAGTTGGTAGCTTGGTATGCTTAGTAGCTCGGTACGCTGAGTAGTTAGGTACAATGAGTAGCTCGACGTTTGAACTTGTGCCATGTTGGATCGATGCGTGTCTTCATATAATTGGTCCAAGCCAACTGACTAATTTTAGTATCAACAGTGTCATTCTTAGCAACATTGTCGAAAACCAATTATTTTACTAATACCTTAATGGTCCAATGTCAAATTTTAATCTTATTATTAACATGAAAATAAATATTCCACAATCACCATTCCAGATAGCAACATAATAAATACTAGAACATTTGAATAAATAGTAATGACTAGAATAAACACTCCGAACTGAAATCCAAATATAATAATCCATAAGAAGAACCAAGTCAAACGTCAATACTGGAAATAAAATAAAAGTGCAAAGTCTCTGTAAATAATCACTGGCTAAGTATGGACGACATGATCGATTGAGATAGATATTCTAAATAGGAATGGATATATGTGTAGGCATCTACGACCAAGAGCTTAAAACTTCCACGGTAGTTACAACACATCGAATGAAGGAACTCCTAAGCCTGGCATCCCTATGGCTGGGAACCTAAAATATTTTTACAAAAATGGATTTGAAATGGGTCAGAGCCCAAGTAAAATAGTTTGAAAATGTTTTAGCAAGTATTTAAAATGAATTAAAGTGTACATATTAGATAAATGTTTACTTCACGTCCTCTCACTTGAGATCTTCACCTCTCATCTATTGTGCACGCCTAACGTACTCTTATAAACCCACCTAGTTACGCTAACCCACCTAACCAGTTTGACTTAAGCCTTTTCCCGACTGCTATTTCCTTGTGCCCACCCGTATTACCCATACAATATTTTACTAAATTACTAGTTCCATTTATTTGTCAAGGGTTGGCAATTAATCATTAATTTCACGCATACTGAGGTCATTTAAATATCACGATTTGTAATATCCAGTAAAACACCCCTAGTAGAATAAATCACACACATATATATATTTACATCACACGAATAATATATACATATATGACATCCCTAGGTGGAGACCCACAATGGGAGCATACTCAGATATCAAGTCCTAGTATGTCACTTATTAAATAAGGACATCGGGTTCAGAATCACTCTCGAATGAATACATTCAAAAATTCACATAATGTTGGGGGCAAACAAAGTTCTAATCCTTTGGGCTACTGACACACATAACACACCCAAATGACCAGTCATACCCTCATTCACAAAAGTGGTTCTTAATCCCTAAGTTCTATGTTCTGTGGTACAAGTCAAAAAGGTATACACACCACCTATGTATATAGAAATAATATCAATATAGGTATACACTCAACATATGATATATATGTATCATATGTAGTATATATACATATGTATATATATAACTCTCGAATATCTTAGGTATTCTTCAGGGGTCTGTCTAACTGATTTGAGTGTACAAGAGAACTAGTTCGGGTGTACCTCTTAACCGATTTGAGGGATCTGCCGAACCAGTTCGAGGTTCCTGGAAATTCATCTTCTTTGCTGTTACGGTTTTACACCATTCTTAACACTCAAAACCTCTATGATTCAGCCCCAAACTCCCTCCAAAGTATACCAAACATTATACTAACATCCATCCATGATTTCTAACGTAAATGAATCCCTAAATCATCAAGAAAATCCGTAAAATAGAATTCATTCAACACTAAATTTAAAAAAAAACCTTGATTATCATTGTTATTTAAGAACAACAATAAGAACTCAGATTTCTTCACATATTCATACTACTAATTACTCAGATTCATTCTACATGCATAAGGGATTGTACCTAACATGATTCCTACCCAAGAATTTGATTTAAGTCTTCTAAATTTTCCATCAATATTCATATTTTCATGATATCAATCATCATACACTAACTTGGATGTTATATCTATTGATAATTTAGCAAGATAAATACTTGCCTAAGCTAGTAGTCTGATACTCTATAGAAAACTAGCAGGTTTGGGTTCCTCTCCACCCGATCTACGCAACGGCGGTGGTGGTGGTGCAAGAATGGTGTGGGAAGGCTTAAGAATACTTCTTCTTCCTCCTATAGTTTCCTCTCTTTTCTTTTGTAAATTATAACCCTAGAAACCTTAACCTACCAGCTGATATAAACATAGAAATTTCTTAGGTCTTTTTACTCCAAAAATCTAAAAGACTAAAATACCCTCCCGGTGTACCGATTTGGCCTAAAAATGCCCCAGGAGAAAAACTAAACCCCTCAGTAAACTTTCTAACTATTTTCACCCTTCCGGATACACTGGCAGAATCGAAATGATCATTTGAATTATCCAAAATGAAATTTCATTTTATTACATAAAACTAAGTCCTGACATAACTGACATGCGCGTCCCTACTAGATTTACCGTAATTGTCGTATTTCTCACTCACAATAAGTCATAATACTTTCTTATAAATTTATTACTCATTCACTAAGTCATATTCAATATAAATAAGTATTAACCATTTTCTCGCTAATTAATATTAATTGTAATCAAGATTAATTTCCCATTTTAATTTTAATTAATCCCAATATAAAAATAATTAAAATTACGGGGTGTTACATACTTCTGAATCTCTAAAGAAAATGGTACGAATGGGTTCCTCTCCTCCTGATCTACGCAACAACGGTGGTGGTGGTGCCATAATGGTGTGCGAAGGCTTGAGAACTCTTCTTCTTCCTCCTCTATCTGCCTCTCTTTGCTTTTGTAACTTCTAACGCTAGAAACCTTAACATACCAACTGATATAAACTTAGAAATTTCGTAGGTCTTTTTACTCCAAAAAACTAAAAGATCAAAATGCTCTCCTGGTGTACCGGTTTGGCTTAAAAATACCCCGGGAGCAAAACTAAACCCCCTAGTATACTTTTCTAACAATTTTTACCCTTCTGGATACACTGTCACAATCGAAATGACCATTTGAATTATCCAAAATGAAATTTCATTTTATTTCATAAAACTAAGTCTCACCATGACTGACATGCGTGTACCGAGTAGATTTATCGTAACTGCGATATTTCTCACTCACGATAAGTCATAATACTTTCTTATCAATTCATTACTCACCCACTAGTCATATTCAATATAAATAAATATTAACCCCTGTCTCGCTAATTAATATTTATTTTAATCCGGATTAATTTTCCATTTTAATTTTAACTAATCCCAATTAATCCCAATATAAAAATAATTAAAATATGGGGCTTTACATACTTTTGAATCTCTGCAAAAAATGGTACGATTGGGTTCCTCTCCTCCCGATCTACGCAACGACGGTGGTGGTGGTGCAAGAATGGTGTGGGAAGGCCTGGGAACTCTTCATCTTCCTCCTCTAGTTGCCTCTATTTGCTTTTGTAACTTCTAACCCTAGAAACCTTAAGCTACCAGTTGATATACACTTAGAAATTCAGTATGTCTTTTTACTCCAAAAATCTAAAAAATTGAAATATTCCAAACTAAACCACTGAGTACACTTTTCTAACTATTTCGACCCATCGGAACACACTAGCGCACTCGAAATGACCATTTGATTTATCCAAAATGAAATTTCACTTTATTTCATAAAATAAAGTCCCGACATGACTAACACGCACGTCCCAACTAGATTTACCGTAAATTCTGTATTTCTCACTCACGATAAGTCATAATAATTTCTAATCAATTTATTACGCATTCACTAAGTAATATTCAATATAAATAAATTTTAACCCGTGTCTCGCTAATTAATATTTATTTTAACCCGAATTAATTTCCCATTCGACCTTAACCTCCTCTCTTTATGGTCTAGAATAGCAATTATTCTCTCCTCGTATGATATATTAGACTTCTAAATATTTAATTTTTTTATGGAATGACTCTCGTCATATTACACCTTGCATCGAGTAGCTCCTAATTTTCCTCGAAAATCTACAATGTACATTTCTTATGACTTCTACCACTATAATCACCCATTTTCGTTTACTCCTTGGTCCCTGGTGACACACCTTCTTCACCATACAACTTCTTTTCCCTTCGTCTCATTCTATTTCTGCCCCTAATTTACCCATGCATCTAGGTCTACTTCATAAGTTTTAATGCCTACTCACCATTAATGATAGTGAAACTCTCAGCTAACTAGGGCTCCCATACGCACACTGTCCCATGCATTTCTGCACAAATCAGCTGAACGTATATACTCATTTTGGATTTAGCCTTGTATACTTGTCCTGATTACTCGGTAAGGTTATGCTCAATTACCCTAATAATCGTAACATAATTATTTACTAGCTTACCCCACCGATCTGCTCCTGGTGTAAACGTTCTACGATGTTTCTCCCATCAACACTGTATGGCTGTACCGGCCTTAAATAGTAATATAATTACCATCTCTCAGTTATAACACATACCCAAATAATAACTAAGGCACTAAACCCGTGTCCTAAAGGACAAACATTTCTCGAAGTTCGCTAAGTTTCATGCGTGGGGTGTCTCATAAAATGAAATCAAAACAAGGAACCCCAGGATACACTACTACCTAACATGACGATCATCGAGATCTGTAGGTCCTCAGCACATAACCTGTACCTCAACTCCCCATCCCCTTAATATAAAATTATACTCATCCACTCTCATGTCACTAAAGATTATGTATAATACATACTTCTCACTATCACTAGGCACTTTGCCCTAAATTAATTATGATATAAATCTCCTCGCTCGACAACAAATCAATATACCCTGAATCGCTTCAGTTAATATCCATACTCAGCGGAATCAAATATATCAAGACAACATGTTCACCGGAGTATACAATACAATACAATACAATACAATATATATATGCGGATTCAAACCTCTTTCAGTTGATACCTCACAAATAAAATATATATCGCCCTAGAATAATGAGCACGATAGTCTTATAACACAATATACTACCGCTCAAACCATCGATATCCATTCACTACAAATGGTCATAACAAATTCTACTTTCCCAAATATCAAAAGTAGTAAATCATAACATAAAAATATTTGTAGTGCCCACACTCGTTCCATTATAGGCAACGCTAAGGAGTCCCGCTACCCAACGATAATGTATTCATAACAAGGTTGATACCGCCAACGCACTCACTAAACCTGACTAACTCTCAAATTTTAGTGTTAACAGTCATATATTATGACACACACATGTCACCGAAAATAATCCCGTACTCACAATGATCATATAAAAAAAATTCCACCATTTTCCATCAACCTCGTCTGATCGTCAGATCCCTGGACGTAACTCTCGCGCTGAGACTGAAACACATTTTGCTATAATGTTTTTACATCCTGAATCTCATCCTACAGTTTATTCGTGACTTACTTCGGATAATTCTTCTTCATGGGGTCCGTATCTCCATAACCATAATAATTTCTAGAACTCTCCTGCTCCTATCCCTCGTCCAACTGCTTCTGTTCACGACCCTGCTGGTCCTACCTGATTCTACCATTCTCGGGTCAGTAACCTTTGGGCCTAAATCTCTTAGCCCGATTACCCAACTGGAAATATCACTTCTACTGTTGTTCTTATACCCCATTGGCTTGCGACTTAACACGTCTGCCACCACGTTACTTTCCCCAAGTGATATTGGATGTCAAACTAATAATCTTTCACAAATTCAAGCCACCAATGGTGATGCATATTCATCTCCCTTTGAGTGAACAAGTACTGTAGTGACTTATGGTATGCGAATAGGAGAAATCTCTCCCCCAATAGATAATATCTCCAAATTCGCAAAGGAAATACGACTACCTCTAACTCCAATTCATGAGTGGGGTAATTCCTCCAGTGAGTCTTAAGATTGTGTTAATCATAAGCTATAGCTTGATCCTTCTACTATTGCACATCCTAAGTCGTTGTAGGGACGCGTAAGTGAAAATAAGATACTCAACCCCAACCCTAAGAAGTGCGAGTACGAGTGATAATGTCAACTTATACTTCAGCTCATCGAATGCCAATTGACAATAGTCATCCTAGCTAAACAATATGCCTTTGCGACTCAAGTTAGTCAACAGACACGCAATCTTAAAAAATAAATGAACGAACCGTCTGTAGTACCCGACTAATCTCAAGAAACTGCGCACCTTCGTCGATGTCGTCAGTTGTCCCCACTCCCTCACCATTAAAACTTTACTAGGATCCACTGGTATCCCTCGAGAAGATACCCAAAACTTGAACCTCATATAGCCAGAACATGCATTTTTATAATTTACCAAACAATAGGTGTTTATACAAAGTCTGCAAAACACTATGCAGATGCTTAGCATGCTCCTCCTCAATTGGAGAATAATTTCGGATGTCATCAATGAAGACAATGAAAAACTTATCCAAAACCTCTCTGAACACCCTATTCATCAAGTCCATAAATATAGATAGAGCGTTGGTTAGCCTGAATGGCATAACTAGAAACTCATAAGACCTATATCTTATCTGAAAAGGAGTCTTTGATACATCCTGCTCCCGAATGCGGAACTAGTGATATCCCGACTTCAAGTTTATCTTACAAAAGTATTTAACTTCTCTTAACTGGTCAAATAATTCATCGATTATGAGCAATGAATACTTATTCCATATTATGACTTTGTTCAACTCGCGATAATCCACACACAATCATAAAGAACCATCCCTTTTCTTCATAAACAACACTAGGTCACCCCAAGGTGAAGTACTCCAACGAATAAAGCCATGCCCCAACAACTGTTCAATCTAATCTTATAGCTCTCTCATCACCATAGGAGTCGTATGATATGGCTCTTGAGCTATCGACCGAGTGCTTGACTGTAAATCAATAACACACTATATCTCTCTGCTAGGCGGTAATCCCAGTATCTCCTGAAACACGTCGGCGAACTCACACGCAACTGGGATCGAACTTAAGGAAATAGCTACTCCATAATAGGTCTCCTCCTATATATAATATAATTGAGTCAAAGATCCTCCTTCGGTGTAAGGCATCTCCACTAAGAATATCTCTTGGTATGGAATTGCAAACACTATACTCCTACTATAAGACTCAATCATGGCCCTATACACTGCTAGCCAATCCATGCCAATAGGGGCATCATACTTTGACATATCTAACACAAGCATATCGATGGGTAAAACATATCTCCCAATATCTATACTCACACCGCGACAGATAAAGAATATAAATGTCTTGTTACCCAATGGTGAGTCTACACACGAGATTGTACTAGTGGCCATGTCTAACAACCTTATGGCTCATGCAAATCTAGTGGATATGAACGAGTGAAAATACCTATATGAATTTAAAAGTTTATCCTTATGCCCATTAATAGGAAACAAATATCCATAGAAATTCTTTGGTGCCCGTGGCATGACTGCATACCTAACATTATAGGGAAATTCGTACTGTAGTTTCCCCTGTTGCTATGGGGCTGGTCGTGTAGGTGTTGAAAGGGTTAAGTGTGCTACTGCCCTTTCTAAAATCCATGTTGTGATAGTCTACAATGATATGCACAATCCTTCTTTAGGTTTATTGCCTCCCCACTACTAAAGCAAAGACCAGTGCAATTTTTGTTCTTTTGACCCTACTGGTCGGATTGAGGCTTATCCTTATCTCGTTGCGAACACAGTCAATTCTTGTGGCTTGACTTTTTAGATTTAAAACATCTTCTTTGTAACTCTCACTGATCCTTGTCATGTTGGCCCTAGTAGCTTTGACTCTGTTGGCCATATCCATTATTTCTTTGGCCCGGATGGCCTCGAATACCATGTCATTATTTCTTTGGCATTACACTATTACTCTTTCTTCCAGACTCATTTGACGGAATGGGTTACCATGTTATTTTGTTCTCTATCCACTGGAAATAATGCTTTTGATACTTTGATAATGCGACAATAACTTCTTATGCCACAATTTTGGCCATCTCTGTTGTTGAAATGCTCCCCTGTGGGGCTCCCACTCTAGAGTTTGCTTTTGTCCAACAAGTCTCCTTTTACAGCATCTGAAATGAGATTTAATTTTTTATAATCCCATAATCAAATATGAAGTAACCAAAAGAAGTACGTAAGTATGCATACGTAAAGGAATACAACAATCCTAATAATAGGGCTCTACATCAAAGAACAATATGCTGAAAATAGTTGTAAGCCTCACATATCCTATGGACACTAGAACTTGATGCCCTGATACCATTTGTGACATCACTCTTATTCTAATCCTGGGTGATCAGTCTATTATTAAACTAAACAAGAATCAGTAATGGTGTCCTTCTTAGCATCACTGTGGAAAACCAATTATTTTATTAATACCCCAATGGCCCGGTGTCAAATTTTAATCTTATTATTAACATGCAAATAAATATTCCACAATCACCATTCCAAATAACAACATAATAAATACTAGAACATCCGAATAAATAATAGTGATTGGAATAAACACTACAGACTAAAATCCAAAAACAATCATCAATAATAAGAACCAAGTCCTACGTTAATACTAGAAATAAAATAAAAGTCCAAAGTCTCTGTACATAATCACGGGCTAGAGATGCGAGACATTACCGACTGAGATATATATGCTAAATAGGAATGAATAGAAGTGGAGGCATCCACTACCAAGTCCTTCAACTTCCACAACAGTTGCAACACGTCGAATGAAGGAACTCCTAAGCATGACGTCCCTGTGGCTGGGCGCCTAAAACATTTTTACAAAAATAGATTTGAAACGGGTCAAATCCCCAAGTAAAATAGTTTGAAAATATAATATCAAGTATTTAAAATTCATTAAAGAGTACATATTAGATACATGTTAGCTTCATGTGCTCTCACTTGAGATCCTCACTTTTCATCTATTGTTCATGCCTAACGTACTCTTCTAAACCCACCTAGTTAGGCCACCCCGCCTAAGTAGGCTTACTTAATCCTTTTCCCGACTATTATTTCACACTGCCCACCCGTATTTCCCATGTAATAAATTACTAAATTCCCAAGTCCCTTTTATTTGTTAAGGGTTGCCAATAAATTATTAAGTTCACACATAATGAGTTCATTTACATATCACTATCTATAGTATCTACTAAAACCCCCTAGTAGAATAAATCACACGTATATATATATTTACATTTACATCACTATAATAATATAAATGTATACGACATCCCTAGGTGGAGACCTGCGATGCGAGCATACTCTGCCATGAAGTCCCGGTACATCACATACTATATAAGGACATCGGGTTCGAAATCACTCTTGAACCAATATATTAAAAAATTTACATAAAGTTAGAGGCGAAGATAGTTCTTAGCCTCTTAGCTATACACACACCTAATGCACCCAAATGACCCCTCACACCTTCGTTCACACAAGTGGTGCTCAATACCTTAGTTCTATGTTCTGAGGTAAAAGTTAAAATCCCCCCAATGGGCACATTAGGATAAGACTATCCACGATGTGAAACCTCCCGTGATAGCAAGTAGCCTATGGATATTCCTACATAATCAATCAAAAAATAAGTATTCACACCACCTATGTATATATAAATAACATCAATAGTAGTAATCACTCAACATATAATATATATCTCATACGTAGTGTGTGTGTATATATATATATATATATATATATATATATAACTCCCAAATATCCTATGTATTCTTGATTTACCATTACACTACACCTCGTATTTTCCCGAGAGTTTTCCCACTACTCGAAGAGTTCTAACCACCCCATAACATTATTTCAGTAGTCATAATATCCCTTTACTACTGGTCGAGTCTTACGTTCACTCATTCTCTTCGTGACCCATTCTAATTCTCAAGATATTATTTAATATGAATTGAACCCCCATGGTTCACTTTTATTCCATGTGACCCATTCCAATTCTCGTGATGTCAATTAAAATTAAATTACACCCCATAATTTATAGTCTTAATTATCTTTAATTGGGGAAAGATTCCACCTTAAAATCTTAAAATTTAGTCAAACCAAGGACTGTCAGGTTCCCCGAACCCGTTTGAGTGTACAAGCAAATCGATTCGGGTGTACCTCCGAACCGATTTGAGGGGTCTGCCGAACTGCTTCAAGGTACCTGGCAATTCATATTATTTTTATTATGATTTTACACCATTGTCAACACTTAAAACCTCCATGATTCAACCCCAAACTCGTGATAAAGTATATCAAACATTATACTAACATATACGCATGATTTCTAACATATATGAATCCCTAAATGATCAAGAAAATCCTTGAATTATAATTAACTCAACAGTAAATTTGAAAACCCTAGATTATCGTCCTTATTCAAGAACATCAATAAGAACTCAGAGTTCTTCAAATATTCATGCTACTAATCTCTCAGATTCATTCTACATGCATGAGGTATTATACCTAACATGATTCCTACCGAAGAATTTGATTTATGTCTTCTAAATTTAACACCAAGATTCATATTTTCATGATATCAATTATCCTACACTAACATGGATGCTATACCTATTCATAATTTATCAAGATAAATACTTACCTCCGTTAGTAGGTTTGAATCTCTATTGAGAAATGGCAGGGTTGGGTTTTCTCCTCCCAATCTATGGAACGGTGGTGGTGGTGGTGAAATAATGGTGTGGAAAGGCCTGGGAACTCTTCTTCCTCCTCTTCTAGTTTCCTCTCTTTACATTGGTAGCTTCTAACCCTAGAAACGTTAACCCACCAGCTGATATAAACTTTGAAATTTCATAGGTCTTTTTACTCGAAAAATACCCTCCCTGTGTACCGAATTGGCCTAAAAATGCCCTGGGACCCAAGCTGAACCACCGAGTACACATACCTAACTATTTCGACCCTTTGGAACTCACTGGCACATTCAAAATGACAATTTAAATTATCGAGATTGAAATTTCACTTTGTTTCATAAAATTAAGTCTCGACATGACTAGCACGCGCATCTCGACTAGATTTACCGTAACTACAATATTTCTCACTCACGACAAGTCATAATACTTTCTTATAAATTTATTGTTCATTCACAAAGTAATATTCAATATAAATAAATATTAAACATTGTCTCGCTAATTAATATTTATTTTAATCTGAATTAATTCACCATTTTAAATTTAATTAATCTCAATTAATCCTAATATAAAAATCATTAAAATTATGGAGGTGTTACAATAACCAATTTGTATTTCCATGTTGGGATAATGTATTTCTTGGTAATAATGTCATGCAAAAATTATCATAAGACCACACCAGACATAAAGGAAACTTAAGTGAGGTGAAAACTATTCATGAAGAGCTGATGTCATAGCAAAAGGCCAACATGTTTATGGGTGGGCTTTGGGAATGGGCTAATAAAATTGCACTACTCCATGTGTTGATACCATCTTAAGAGGTGTCTACCTTACGATTAGGTGACATCAATAATCAGAAACACCGATATCCATATCCTTATGCCATAAGAAACTTGTGAGTATTCCCTCATGTAAATTGTGAAACGTGATTTCAATTGAATAAGGGTGAGACATGTGACCCCTCATCTCTTATTCCTAGTTCTCTATTAATAGCATCCCATTAAACTCCAAGGAGGAATGAGATATATTATACTATTATGTTGCTTAATTTTAGAGAGAAAGAGAGGTAAATATTGCATTTAATTTCATTTCTATAAAGATTGTTCATTAAATCAATAAAGATAACTGTACCTATGGATGTATTTACTATGATTATGAGATATAGATGTTTATCACTATACCTTCTTTATATGTGGATATCCTAGTTGATAGGAGTGCTGCCTTGCATCAAGATCATGAGATGCAATAGTATTTTTGGTCGGCTCGACATTCAGTCACTTTGTTGATTTATACGTGTGGTCTTGTGATTGTTACGTTGGCTATTGATTATTAACTATGTTATATGCATATATCAACTAATGAGGGTAGGCATTTATGTTAGAATTAGGGCAAGGCCTAATGCATACGGGTATTTTATGGATATGAGAACATTGGAGAGGATACGATATCGAGTTACAAGCTACATTAGAGATTAGTTTGGTCTTAGTGTTAGTATTAGTGTTAAGCCCGTTATGGGGAAAGTTTAGTTGGTTTTACTCTATTGGTGGGAATAAGGTTCCATAGGAACAGGCACCATAATTTTTAGGTAAGAATTTATTCGAGTACTATTTTATTTTTTATAATTTCCATTCATTTCCATTAAAGATGGATGATTATCTTTGTTTAGGTGTATCGTCGAGAGTTGGAAATTTATCGAGCGAAATGAGTGTTTGTTGTTATATGTCGATGACCTGTTGGGTCATTTGAGGGAAGTGTCTTTGTTGTGCCTAGTTCATTTTGGTTAGCGATGAAATCTGGTTGAAGTAAAAGTCTTTGTGTTGTGGATGTCAGACTTAATCATTTAATTTTCTACCGAGATACAGTATACATGATGGGATTAAGAGGAGTTCCCTTCTTCATTTGATGGAGGCATAAGGTTGTATTTCCCATGGAGATTGTTTGTTCCATAGGTTTATAACTTATGGAAGGTGGTTTTGTCCATGGCACTTGTTATATGGCTCTATTTATATTCTATAACTGATGGGATGTACTATAATTTCATGAGTCCATATTTATGGTATTGTGAAGACGCTAGTAGCATAGTTTGTGTCATAGGGTGATCCTACCAGTACTGAATGTACAGCACACGAGATACTTAAAGAGTTCTAGTGTTCGTAATTCTAGTGTAGAAGTGGTGTACATGAGTACTGAAGGGGACATGGGGCCTTTAAGATAGATTTATGAAGTGGATTAATAGCTAAGCGTTAGAAGTTTATTAGTGTTAGTTTATGTTCGGGACACCTCAGAGGAGTTGGCATTCATAATAGAGCATATGAAGATTTTCAAAGCAGAAAAAGAAACTTTTGAGTCAAGGAGAAGTGTTGTTTAGGGTCCCAAAAGGTTTGTCAGGTGCTTTTAAAAAAACATCGCGGTGATGGGAATTGTAAAGTTTAGATTCCAAAGGGAAATTTCCATCTGAATGAATATGGCCTTTTCTTAATCTTGGATAGAGTGATCAATGGAGTTCCCACGAGTACATGATGAAGGGAGTTCCTAAGAAATAAGTTGACATTTTAAATAATAAAATAGTTTGGTTTGAATATTAGCCAAACTCAATTTACGACGAGAAACCTTACTGTGTATTAGGTCGAAGAACAAGTAGATTTTATATATAATGTGAAGACACTGTGGGATAGATATTTTTAGACTTTCGAGTAGGAGTATAAAGATTCAATTTTGAGGACAAAATTCCTTAGTTAATGGGGAATAATGTAATGCCCCATATTTTCAAAGTAATTAATCAATTGTTAATTTGATTATTTATTTGTGGCTGCATGTGACATGTGGTACATCACTTATTATAAATGTTATTTATTGTGTCGAAATTATTTTATGTGGCCATTGATGTTTTATGAGATTTAATAATATTTTGGAAGTTGACATAATACACGGTAATTCATTATCTTAACACTAGAAGCGACTTGGTACTAGGGACAACTATGGAATAGTCAGGAACCAGGTGTTGAGGGTTTCCTTGTTTGAATTATCCCTTTAATATCGATTTCCACATATTGTGAAGTAGTTTCTTATAATTCCACATAGTAGATAATTAATTTATAATTAGATTTTATTAATTTGATTTTTACATGCTTATAACTTATGTTAATGAGGTAATTAATTTAATGGAATTTCTCATATTTTGTGTTGACCTTTAAGAAATTTTAAATGTCCATTTTTTACTTAAAATAATGGGATTTAAGTCTATTAGGTTAGTATATGGGTTCGATAGAGTATTGGGCCATTTGGAGTATTATTTGTGCTCATTGGGTTAAGACATATATTGGGCTCAAGGATAATTTCTTGGGAATCTTGTTTATTAAGTTATTATACAGACCTAATTTCACACTTTAGATAGTTAGAAAAAAACTCTAATGATAGGGAGAGGAGGCATAATGTTTATAAGAGAATTTGGCAAATTTTGGGACTTTGATTCTTCAATCGATTCAAGGCAAGTTTATATCGATTAAGAATTTAATTGAGATAGTGATATGATAGTAGTAGTCATTGGAATATAGACTAAAATGTGTAAAATCTAATTTGTAATCATCTAAACTTAATTTTAAAAATTAGAATAAGGAAAATCTGAATTTAGTGTCTAAATCATTGTTTGAATCACCTAAAACTTGTAGTTATAGGTTGGGTGTTGATCTATTATTGTTAAATATCATTATATGGTATTCTTGATGTCTTAGGACCTTAAGGTTGGTCATCCACGGAGGACTAGGGTTTCTAGGTTAGTAATTTAGGGTTTAGGGTAAAAGAAACCTAATTTTAGAGTTTTAGACATGCACGCCGTGCACACAGTTAGTAGTCCCATGAGAATCATAGCGTGTGAACATATGGGTTTGGTCCCGTGTGAACGTCAGGGGTGCGGACAATTGAGAATAGCCCTCATGAGAACGTCTTGCAGCAGAAGGTTGATTTTTGGGTTTTGTCTAATGATGTTTCTTGAGGATTTATGGAAATCTTAGGTGTTATTGTGAGGTTGTTTTCAATACAAAATGATGGGACTTTATTATCAATTGCCTTTGTTGGGAATTAAAAATTATCTATGAATTAATGGAGATAATTAATCTAGAACTTAAGACACTTTTGACGACTCACGAGTGGATGGGATTCAATGACCAATGACCTTGAGTATCGGGCTGGTTATGTGGATATATTATGAAAATAATAGATGATTAGTTATTGTATAGGTCACACATTAGTTTTGAATTATATTATGACCCATTGAGTGTGTTAGTTATTCTTTTTAAAAAAATCCCTTTAGAGGTTAGCTGGGGGTGATGCGTAGATTTTAAGAGAGATGGGAATTTTTTCTATTGTTGTTTGTAACTGATTGCAGTTAAAATGCGTATAAACTAATAATAAAAGAGACATTATGTGACATACAATTGAGTTGGGTTTGTATTTGTTTGTTTGACCATGCTCTGTAGTGTTATACTTACTTACTTGATTTATGGGAACCATACATTGATGTGTGACTACTCGCGAGGGTTGTAAAAGGAGGGATGTGATCGGGTGTGCATGAAGATGACCCACATGGTATTTTCTGGTGATGTGAAGAGCTCTTCCTAGGTTCTTTTTGCCTCATAACTATTGATGACGTAACTATATCCCGATGGGGAATAAATGGGGGCATGGATTTGTGCAATATTGGGTTTTGGACCATACAACTGGCAAGAAAGGCCTAATGATTTCCCTTAGTGTGATTCCATGAGGTCATACGGCTGGGACGCTTTATAACTATACCTAGTATTGGCGAGTGATCCCTAAATTCAATAAGGATATGCCTTTGAAATTTTATCTATGGGCTCGAGTATTGCCTATTAGATTTTGATGCGGCTTGCGTAAACTCTAATGCGAGTTTCCCATTAGAATCTGCATTTAATAACCTTTTACCCTAAAATCGAAAAAATGGAGGCTAATGGACTCTTTCGTGCTACGTTTGATTCTGGGCAATTCTCATACCTAAAGGTATCTCATACACTTTCATAGGACTCTAAAATCCATTTTTAATCACCTATACTGTGCACAAATAGAACTTGTGTTCTGCAATTAGTTGGGTTTTTACACCAAGGCCTCGAGCCAGAGGCCACTGGAAGATTTCGAGCCCCGTTAGACTTTGGTCAACTCCCGTACGAGAGGCAATATCAACAAAATTTAATAGATATTTGAATCATTTTTACAACAGTCCTAACCGTGCACAAAATATACTTACAATTTTAATTTTATGATCATATTTCTAGAAAAATAATTTTTAAACTGCGTATAGGCACCCACCCTGTAAGTTTGGCAGGCTTGCCTATCGACAATTCAAGGCCTATAATGACCGATATACCCACATGGGAAGCCTTGTCTTTTATCACCTTTAGGGTTTCTTATTTAAGGAAACCCTTAACTCATTATTCATGAACTTTTTTTGTCTCAAAACGCGTGTGTAACCATTCAAAATATCCCTTTCTAAAAATTCTCTCAACATCCCACTACATCACCCACACCTCACCTTTGCCATCCATTTTTCCACCATATCACCACCATCAAAATCATCTTACATCACCTCAAAAATCATTACCCATCTTCCATAAAAGGTTTTAATTTGTTATATTAAGTTCATTAAATTTGTGCTTGTAGCTTTGATTTATTACTCTTGGCATACCATTCCTTTTTCTTTTGACTTCCTCAGCTTTAAGCACCTTTTTATTTTTGATATATCACAAGAATTATTTTCATAAACTCAAAAAACCCATAAAGAAGGTTTGACTGATGTACCCCAAATTAGAGTTTTCCTCAACTTTTCCACACTTTCATCGCTTGTGGATGCTTTTTCACAAATTAGAATTAAAAAATCCAGTTTCTTATTTATGGGTTAGACCCCGTCTTTGTATCTTCTTGAGCTACGTGGACTTTGATGTCGATTTTGGCTATGTCGGCGTCTCGGTCCACCTCGAGATTGAAGTCCTCTTTTCCATTTTATCTTTATTTCTTTCTTTTATTCTACTAAATTTCATTAATATATATATATATATATATAATAAAGTAGGAAACTTATGTATGCCATAACTTTACTTGATGATGTCATCTATATGAGTTATTCTTGCACTTCCTATTGTGCCTCTCAATTCTTTGATTTCCCCCTCTTTTCTTTCTCACCCCTCTTTTACTTTAATTCAAACACAAGGATATTTTAGTAAACACACACCAAAAGCACAACTTCTCAGCCCACTCTCCCATACACTTACCCAAACTCCCACAATTTCCTTCTCAAACATCATCCTCCTTCCCTTCTAATCGAAACCCTCACCTCCCTTCTTAGACCTACGCATATGGTTCCTCCATCCGCCAAAACGTTTTTCTCCATCTCAGGTCTGTTCGGCTTCTCTCTGCGGTACTATGTTTTGTTAGGGTTTTGTGTTGCATGTATTCTCCATTTGTGTTGTTATCAGCAAACGGTAATGATTATTTTGTGTGGATTTATATTCATTAGTTTGAGATATATGGGATGATGGGTATTATGTATTTCGAAATTGAGGTGTGTGTTGGAGTTTAAGGGATTCAAAGTTGGGGGTTTTGAAATTTTAGATTAGTATACATCTTTACCATATTTACTCTCTTCTTTATGAATCTTTGTGTTTATTTGAAGATCTTTTAATATTTCCTATATGTTGCAGGTGCTCATGTATTTTAATTTTTTAAGATCTGAGCCATTTTAATTTCTTTTATGTCAGAGGTACTCATGT
Organism: Sambucus nigra; assembly: GCA_949130495.1. Lineage (NCBI taxonomy): Eukaryota > Viridiplantae > Streptophyta > Magnoliopsida > Dipsacales > Adoxaceae > Sambucus > Sambucus nigra. The sequence continues at coordinate 458,934,377 of OX422213.1, read as the reverse complement.
ATGTTGCACATAATCTTTTCTCAAATCTCCCTATTTTTATGGCTATAAAATTTAGATTTTGAAATTTTTAGTAATTTTTAGTTGTGTAGCAACCATACCACATTTTATTAGATCATTTTTGTTCCATAAACATGTTTGTTATTTTTATTGCAAGGATGAACTCTGCGCAAATATAGCCTTTAGCCACTCATGTAGATGACTTAGATGTTTTTCTGCCACTCAGGTATCTCATTTTAATGTCAATCGTTTATTCTTATTTGATTCTTCTAAGATATTATTATGAGAAATATAATTATGCGTATTTTATTTATACTATTTATCGATCGTTGTATTTTTGGGAAAAAATATTTCCACATTGTTCGATTCAATGTCTATATGAGCTCATCCTATTGTTTTAATATATATTTCCACATTATTTGGGTTCGTAAGATGGCATAAATTTGATTTTTCAGATTTGAAGTTTTTATTTTTTTTTTTCTTATTTTTTTCTACTATTTTTCTACTTTGTGGATAGTGGTGGGAATTAAATATCAGTGGCACTCCCGATAATCTTACGAATGTATTTCCATCCACATATGGTGTTAGTAAGTTTAATTTTTTTTTAAATTTATCTTTACGTAGTTTCTTGACAAGTGTTTGACAAAATGACTACCCTAATATTTCATACTACTAATAGTTTTAGGTTTGGTTGCTAATTTGACGTATCCTAATCGAATTTTTAAATCAAAGGACAACCTTGCAAGGTGGCGATGTTTTTCAAATTTATTTGGTTGTCCCTGCCTAATACTTTGATGTTTTTGGAAGCGGGAAGTAGTATGTATATAGGTATTTTCATTAAGTAAACTTTATTTTGTGATCATGTGTGCGCAAAAAAGAAAATTTTGTTAACGGGTAGAACCTTAACAAGTTTGGGTCCTATTGGGTGGGCATGATAAGACACGATAGTTAACTAATTATGTGTAAATGTGAATAAAATAATGATAATATATGTTGGTTATACATTAGTCCTTAATAGGTTTGGATCTTGAATGATATTTTAATTTATTATTTCATACATATTTCTCCATATTTGCGATTACCTGTCGAATTTAAGACCCAATTGTCATTTTTCTTCTCATTTTTTGTTTTCTTTATACAAGAATTAACTTTTGTTTTCTCCAAACTGTGTGGGTTTCTCTGCTATGTATCTATATTCTAAAATTTAGGGTGATTTGAACAAGATCTTGGGATTTTTTAACCTCCCAATTTTCGGGTTAGAACTCTGAAGCTAATAAATGATTTCGTTCCTTTCCAACCTTTTTAATTTCTTACCATTTTACTGCGCATATTAAATTGCATATAGGTTTTTCTGTATATAGATTTAAAGATGCATATCCTATCATGAGCTGAAATGATTATGGTTTCCTGTCATTACTTGATTAATTTAAGGGACCAATGTAGGTAATTTCATTATTTTTCTTATCTTCCTCATAATATGTGTAATTTTCTTATATTATATAAGGATTTAATATTAATTTTTATGCGGAATTATTCAATGTAGGTACATGAAGTGATTGGATGACAAAGTAGAAAGCGGGAGTTGAAGTCCAAGTTCCACAAGACCCGGAGGAATCAATACACAATTCAAACACGAACACAAGTTTCATATATTTGAAACAACACTATATGCTTCTTTAGATTGTTCAACCATTTCAGTAGTTAATAGATACATATGAAGTGATCGTTTAAGTTTAAGCTTTTTTTCTTGGAATCTTTGATGCTTTATATGAATCTAACGTATTTCTAATATTCATTTCAGTGTTTTTGTTACAGATGATTATTACTTAGAAGGTACAAGCCTCAACTTGGTATTTTAAGCATTACGGTACCATATATAGACAAATAAGGGGCACTAACATGTGTTTATATGCTTTTTTCATAATTAAATGATAACGGGTAGTGATGTGAACCAAAGAGATGGCCAAGAAGCTTCTAATATCTCAATGGATAATGCTTATATTCTAGGTGTGTAAGTTTATTATGAGTATTGTGTAATCAAAGTTTATTCGGATCCAAGTAATATGTAGAACTAAAATGCTCAGTTTTGTTGGTGAAGCGATAAAAGTTAAGCATTTATTGTAATTTTTCTTTGAGTAACTAAATTGGTTTCACTAATAATAATTCTATTATGGTTTTCTTACTCTTAATACATGTACTTTATCATTTTATTTATTATAAAGTTTTATAATTTTACTAATATGTTACACATATTTGTATTCAATACAGAGAAATGACTGGAAAGATTCTTGAGATGTGTTACACGGATTTGTATTTGTGACATGTAGATATAAAGACCTCACCTAGCAATAAGTAATGCTTTAAATCTAATACAAACAATTATCCATTTCTTTTGCAATTTAGAAAGGGTAAATCTTATACATATGCCTAATATAAGTTGGACTCCCAAAAAAATGGAAATTAAAAGAGTAATAGGACAAAAACTGATAGACATAGCCTAGTTCCGAGAAAATGATGAATCAAAAACATCATTTAGAGGATCAGGTAGAGGGCCTGCAGCTCTTCCTCTTGAGGTATTGTCTAATCCTCCCACATTATCTCATCCAGCGATCTTTGGTGGAGGTATTGGTCACGGAAGACGGTAAAAAATAGGTGTAAATCCATTGGTGGAGGTATTGGATGTTTCTCCACACAAGTTTTTGATCGACCGTTACTGATAAAGTATTTAATATAGTTTTTGATTGACTGTTATTTTGATTTGGTCCAATCAAGTTTACTAAGAAGAGAACTAATAAATTTTAGTGGAAATTTCATATGTTTATAGAGTTTTGGGTCATTTTTTTGTGATTAAAAAAGTTATGTGTTTATATTTATGCATTGAATCAATGTTCATATTGTTTACATTATCATGTTTCTTACATTATCTCCATTATTTGCCATTATGATATTTTCAATCGAATGTGGCATTGTGATATTGTGATATTTGCCATTGTGATATTATCAACTGGATATAGCTCCTTCATAGATCCAAATCCAGTTTACTGTTTAATAAATGGATCCTGAGGACCCCAGACCACATACATTTACAAGTCTTAGAAAGTTAATTGCAAAGGAATATTAGTAGTTTAGGGGGTTTCTTTCTTTTACCCTAGAAATAATAAATGAGAGAATTGTGTTGAGTAGTTACCAGCACAATGAATACACAACATTAGGCTGCTTTTATCCTTGACCTGCCTCCGTAAACTCCCAGATGCGCTTTTTCTAGCAGCAGTATCAGTATCTACCAAGCCAAGTAGTCAAGCCTTTAATGTTACTGGTATAGTCACTTCAGCACTCGATTTTTAATAGGGGGGATTTTAAAGTTTCATAAGCGATTGATATAACATAATCTTGGTTTTTTCCTGGCAACAAAATATGTGCCTACTCAACTGGAACTGTACCCGCATTAGACAGACTACTAATGAATCTCACCTTCATACAAAATGATCGCCCCATCACTACCCAATATATGCGACACTAGCAGTGGCAGTGGAGGTGCAACCGAAATATTTGGAACCTATCACAACTGAAATGGTGATTGTATGTTCTCTGTTTTTTAATCCTGATGTTGATTGGCAAACTAGGTGCTCTGTTTCTCCAATTCCCTATTCATATTTGTTCATCTATTTAATTCATCAAACTTTTTTACTGCTACCATTTTAACTTGGTGTTTTCAAGTATTGCTACACCTTCTACGGTTTATAGGAGTGAAATCTACGCTTTAAAGCAGTTGCCTTACAGTACTACTGCACATTCCCTCGGGAGATATCAACTTTCAAAGTTTGAGTAGGTTGACCTGGATTTATAATTTATTCAAAGTCTCATTTTATTGTTACATCTATTTTATACAAGCTTCACAGTTTTATATCTCAAATGTTGTGGCAGTAGGCACGAACAATGTCATTTCATGAGCTTTTACATTCTCAGGTTTGATCTATCACATTAACTTCCATTAATTCATGTTGATACCAGATCATGTGCACTTAACACCCATATAGTTAAATGTTGTTTTAGGAACTTCTTGCATTTCTAATAGACGGACTTCATGAAGATCTGAATCGTGTCAAAGACAAACCTTACATCAAATCTTGAGATGCAGATCGCCGACCCGATGTAGAAGTTGCTGATGAGTATTGGGTGAATCACAACCAGATTCGTATTCGTACCTTTAAATCACAATGTGGAACTACTATGCCTACCACATTACTCCTCCAACTACAACTCCAAGATTCCATCACCTCTGCCACTAAAATAGGGAATTGCTTACTACGAAGCTTAAAATGTTCATACTTATGGAACCCGAGTAAACTAAAAACCCCACCCATTTTAATCGAGGCAAAATCTCGCAGCCACCTCACGTCTTTGACTGATTTTGCGAGACATTGATTTGAGAATCAAGTTGTATTTTCCCTCAAGTTTGTAGTTGGTGGTGTTATTCATATTGGGATCTGCTATTTTGTGGCTGGTGGTGGTATTCGCATCGCATCCCTATCATCCTTTGCATCTGCAGTGATTGCACATTGAGGTGGTGGTATGTACTCTGATTGCTCGATCTCGAAAAACATTTGACATAGTTTTAAGAAATTTCAAAATACAATGCATTCATTGGTAGATACATGACAAAAGTACATTGTTTATATTTAACATGAGAAATGGTTATTTTTTATACTAGCGTGGCTTAGTTTACTTAGGCATGCCCCTTTATAAGACATCACCAAAATTACCTCATCCAGAAAAGTACATTGTTTCTATTTAACATGAGAAATGGTTGTTTTTTATACTAGCGTGTCTTAGTTTACTTTGGCATGCCCCATTATAAGACATCACCAACATTACCTCATCCAGTTGTCGGCAATGTGCATGTCACTGCCACAATGTTTATAGATGTTCGTTTGCATATTTTATCATTATCATTGCAGCTGCCACTCGAGAACAATGGTTACAACATGTTATATAAAATGCTATAGTTACTATGATATACAAACTGCTAGAGCTGCTTTGTAAATTAATTAGTTTTCATTTTTTTATTTTTGTAGAAGTTCTAAATATTAGGATAATTTATATTTATATTCATATGTCGTAATTTGATGGTTTTTCGTATTTTTTAGCACAAGGCATGAGGAAATCGACCAAACATAACAGTGTGCGTTCCATCCATAACATCCACAAGCATGGCGTGGGCTTATTATTCCTATGCTCGGGCTCTAGGTGCCGTGTCACGTGGAATCAAACGTTCTTCGCAAACTCTTCTAATATTTCTGGGAAAATCCCAGATTATTTTCATGGTAATATATTTGTTGTGTTGACAAGTTTGCATCTTTCATTTAATTAGCAAACTCTTATAAACTTTCTTAGCAAACTCTTTTGCATCTAACTGAATTTTAGAAAGGTTGAGTACAAATTTCAACATTTTTTATACAAATTTATTTTATATTTCTCCTACAAGAATTATTTTTGATTTAATTCGTTCTAATTAGTTATATTTTCTTTTAATTTGCAGGTATAATCGGTGTTCGATCTTGATTCCTTATCCCACCTTCAATCGAGGTTTGGATTTTCATATTTTTCAACATTTTTTCTTAATCTATTTGGCATTCTCAATTTGGTGGATTTTAACAACTGTGGAATTGCACAACTGATTAGAAGTAACTGTATAATCTAGTTTTAGTGAATCTATTTTGTTTTGTAGATATTTCTCTAATCATGTATACTTATTCAGAACACTACACCAAAATGGGTAAATTGTCACCCTTCCAGCGCTTAGCCTTATCACGGTCAATGACCTTGGCAACAAACACACGTTTTGTGTCACAGTCATTGACCGTGACAAGGTCGTTATAATGGATTGTCATTGTCAATGGCCGTGACACGACCGTGACAAATGTCGCAGTAAAAAAACCCTTTCCCCTTCTTTTTTCCCCCGCCATTTCTTCCCTCCTTTCTCTCTCTCTCTCTCTCTCTCTTCCATTTATATATGTGTGTGTGTGTATATATGTGCATTTGTGTGTGTATTTGTGTGTGTGCGTGTGTGGTGGGTGGGGATGGGGCAGGATAGGGGGCTGTGCATGTGTGTGTGTGCGTGTGTGGTGGGTGGAGAGGGGGTGGGGCAGGGTGGGGGGGTTATTTGTGTGTGTGTGGTGTGTGTGTGTGGTGTGTGTGTGTGTGCATGTGTGTGGTGTGTGGGGGTGGGGTAGGGTGGGGGGAGGGGGAATGGATGGGTGGGTGGGTGGTGGGTTAGGGGCGGGGGGCTGCGTGTGTGTGTGTATGTGCGCATGTGTGTATATGTGTGTGTAGTGTGCATGTTTGTGCATAATGTATCTTGTAAACGAATTGATTGATTTCCCCTCATTGTATATTAGTAAAGTAATATATGATTAATTATGAAAGTAGGATTGCCACTCATTGTAAATTAGTAAATTAATAATTGTACACTTTAATTGTTAGTTTAACTGATGAAAATAATTAATTGAGTAGATGAATTAGAAGGAGTCCGGGATACACATTTGTTGTTGTCATCGCTATTGGATTATAGTGGATCGATGTTGGGTGGGTTAATTTTAAAAGTGGCATGGCCACTGGATTGTTGTCCATATGGGGGTGGGATTTTTCCACTTTTTTTTAAAATTAATTTGTATATCGATCAATATATATATAGTATGATAATTAAATGAAACATACTTGAAATGACATATAGTGAGCATAGATACTAGCCTTTTAGTTCTTATGCGTACGCATTCAATAGCCCTAAGACCCGTTCGAGAGTCAATACCCCTGTAATGAGATCTCTCGAATTGTCCCGTTTGGACAGTTTGGGAATGCATAATTTCTGTATAATATTCTTAGTGGCTTAATGTTATTACTTTTGGAGGAAGTTCTGCAGTCGTATGCTAATGTTCTCTGGGTACATACTAGATTGACAAGTGTGACTATTATTTCAATTGATCAATTGAAATAACACTCACACTTGCCAATCAACGTCGTGTACTTGGAGAACTTAGGGGATATGCTGCCGATTTTTTTTCAAATTGTAACAATGTGCATGAGCTGTTAAGTATATTATAGAAAAATGCGGTCTTGAATGGGATAGGACCACTCACCCTTTAGATGAGATGGATGAAATATAAATTGCTATTATAAATTGAATTTGAATATAAACAAGACATTATTAAATGAAACATACTATAAATCTAAGTTTTGTTTATACTAATCCATGAATATATGCTTCGTACCTTTTATAGGTGATTAGTTTTGGTAGCTGTGATGGGATATCCGAAATACAAAGATTGGATGGGTGAGACAAATAGAATGGGGGATGTGTTTCGCAGAGGTTCTAATGAATTTGTGAAATATGCAAAGAGATGTCATAATGATGAAGAGCTTTTGTGTCCGTGTGATAGGTGCAAAAATGGTAAGGTATTTGAGTGGAAAACAGTTGAACTACATTTGTTAAGATCGGGTATGCAAGATAGTTATCAATTTTGGAGTTTTCACGGTGAATTGAAAGTTCCTTTTGTACCCGACCCACCTTCACAACAACCATCAACAAGTACGATAGATGTAGAAGGGGATGACGTAGATCATAATATGTTAGAGGATTTATTTGATGATGCGTACGGAGTTTATGAAGCAGAGGAGAATGAGGTTACTGATGATGTAGACGGTTCAAGTGATCGTGAAGATATCACGAAAAAACTTGACGATGACTACCAAAGTTTAAAATTTAAGGAGACCCAATCGTTATACTCTGGCTGTGAGAAAGATCAAACAAATTTACATGCCATGGTTGGTTTGCAGAGTTTGAAGACGCAGTACGATTTGTCTGGCAATAGCGTGACAGGAATTCTGAAATGGGTGAATGGCTTATTACCCAAGGAGAATACACTTCCAAATAACTATCCTGCTATGAAGAACAGTTTTAAAGGTTTGGGAATGAAGTATAAATCGATTCATTCTTGTGTGTATGACAACATACTATACCGAAAGGAGTATGCAATCTCGATTGTTGCCCGGTATGTGATGAACCTAGATATGTCTAATCTACTAGTAATGAAGGCACAAGCTCAAAAGTTCCTCAAAAAGTATTGGAATATTTTCCCATTGGGCCTTTATTAAAGCAATTTTTCACAGTACCATGGATAGCAGAGGCAATGACTTGGCATGCTACGGCAGAAGTAGGGGGAAATATCATGCGTCATCCTATTGATTCTACTGCCTGGAAGAGGATGAATTATGAGTATCCCAATTTTTCTCAAGAACAACGCAACATTCATTTGGCTATATCAACATATGGTTTCAATCCAATTGGAAATCTAAGCACCAATCAGAGTGTATGGCCAGTGATCCTAGCCCCACTCAACCTCCCTCCTTCACAGTATATGAGACCTAAATTTTCGATGTTGGCTTTGTTGATACCTGGGACAAAGGCACAAGGTGATGACATCGACATCTACCTCGATCCTTTGGTAGAGGAATTAAATGAGTTGTGGGAATAGGGTGTGCAATTATTTGACTCTTTTAGAAAGGAAGAGTTTACGCTGAAAGCTATGTTGATGTGGGCAATTCATGATTTTCCAGCTTATGGGACATTATCCGGTTGTGTAGTACATGGTTATTTGGGGTGTCCTATTTGTGGAGAGGAGACTGAATCTCTTCATCTATCCTTTATCTAAAAAAATGTATGCCATTGCCACAAGAGGTTTTTACCCCCATCTCATAGTTAAATCTGAGAAAGGTTCCAATTTTTTTTGGGAGGGGTTAAACATAGGCTACTGCCGAGACAACTTTCGTGTTCAGAAATTGAAAGTAAATCTTCTGAAAGTGGCCCTAATATGCGAGGTAAGAATCCAAAATTTAATAACGCCAAGCATAAGAAGACCCCAACTAGGAATGAAACTGAGACAAGAAAGGCATGGTCTAGGGGGTCAATTTTATTTGACTTATCTTATTGGAAGAATAACCCAGTGCGCCATGTATAGGATGTGATGCATGCATATAAGAACTTCACTGAACATATTGTGGGCACTTGACTTGGGGGGAGTCATTCGAAGGATGGGGAAAATCCATGATAATACCTTAAATCGTTGAAAGTTAAGCCACAACTAAGGTTAAAAGAAGATAGCAGGGGAAGGACAATAATTCCCCCTGGTGCGTTTACTTTGACGACTGAGGTAAGGAAGGTGCTTTTAGAAACAATATATAATTTTAAGGGTCCATCTACTTTTTCTTCCAACTTGCAAAGGATTGTGAATTACGCTACTCATGATTTACAGATGTGTAAGTCCCACGATTGGCATGCGATCAGGCAATTGGTTCCTCTACTGTTTAATCACTGTTTCTCCAAGCACAAGGATTTGCGGAGGGCTATTATGAAAATTAGTATTACCTTCTCACTCTTGTATGAGAAGGTAGTCAATAGAGAACACATAGTGGCCACAAAATTGGCAGTGACCGAAGAGATTTGTGTATTGGAGAAGTACTTTCCCCCAGCATTCTTTGACATAAGTTGTGACAACCCAAATATAATTATGATAAATTATATTTAAATCATGATTAGCTTGTGTGATATTTATAATATGTTATTAGTATATATAATGTTAATTCATTATGTTTAGTCTAATCCTACCTTCATAAAACATGAAAAATTGAACTAGTTAGAAATGTGAAATTTTGAAGTTTTTGGTAGGAATGTTCAAGTTTAAGACTAGTTTTGACCTTTATGACATAACAATTGACTTGAGGTAGATATTTGTAGTTATATGAGTTAGTTTTTTAACACAACAAACGGTCCATCGAATGGACATCCGAGTGGGAAGATATTGTCTTTTTACGAACAGGGGCTAAAGTAGTCATTTAGTCTTAAATGATATTTTGTTTTATATGATGCCACTTCTTATAAATTGATTGGTTGGATGTGGAAGTTGTTTTGGCCGACTTAAACCCTCGAGATATCCTCCTTTCTTCAGAAAACTCAGTTTGGGAGAGTTTTAAGTTGAGGAAAAACTATTGTGAGGGTTAGGAAGAAGAAAGTGAGGAGAAACATTCAAAAAAATTCATAGAAAATTACGTAAAAGCCCCTAAGGTAATTCCAACCATGAATCTTGCTATTTTCTTTCATTTATGATTTATATGATATAAATCCTTGATTTTTTATTGAACTTTCATGCTTGGGTGCATATGTATGGATATATGCAAGTTTAAGTTAAATTGAATGTACAAAACCCTAAAATTGCTTTGTTTAGAAACTTTGTTTATTCAAACTTCCATATATTCCTGTATACTTACTGGAATTCATTCATTCTAATTGGAGATTAACGTGGACTCATATATGTATAACATATCCAAAAATAATGTAAAAATACCAAGAAATGAGTCTATGGTGAGAGTTTGAATTTCGGGTATGAAATATGCCCTAAGGGTGAAAATATGTCCGCCATGTGTTCGGTGTTTTGTTTGACATAGCAAACGAACCTTAAAAATTATGAAACTTTAATTTTGTATTGTTAAATATGTTTACTGATGTTGGGTTAAATATCATATAAATTTATGATGTAGAAAAATTATGGAAATTCTTGGAAGTTGAATGAACGATAAGAGCCTATAGGGCAGATTTTCCATGCGGTAAAGAAATGAGCATATCTTGCTCTAGGAGACTTAAAATGATGTACCGTATTTTGTATTGGAATAATAATATGACAAGGATTAAATTTCCGAGAATAAATGAATTTATATTTGGTCTATGATTTGGATATGTTAAATATACTAACATGGATTTGGATGGAACTTCACTTGTGATAAATGATTTGAATGGAATCATGTGATGCTTATGGATTGAATTATGTTTAAATCATTCTTTGGATTATTGATATTCTTATAATGATACTAATATTGTAAGAATGATAGGAAGGGAATAAGATTTGATTGAACAAATACCGGATAAAGGCAAGGGAAAAGCCAGTTAAACTGTCGAGGTAAGTGTACTTATGATTTGTTTGATATATAAATATGACTATAGATCTAAGAGAAGGATTTGTTTGAATACTTCGGCATTCAGGATTTGTTTGGATATTAAAATATCCAGGATTTGAATGGGTCTCATGATCCAGGATTGGTTTGAATACTTCGATATTCAGGATTTGTTTGGATATTAAAATATCCAGGATTTGTTTGGGTCTTATGATCCAGGATTGGAATTGGACAAAGATCCAATGATTTGTTGGAACTAATGTTCCACGATTTGTTATTGCCAATGGGCAGAATTATTTGGATCTTATGATCCATGATTTGTTATTGCCAATGGGCAGGATTGTTCGGATTTTATATCTACATATTCGATATAGAATTGTTATTCTGTTGCAGGGAAGGAGTACCTCACTAAGCTTAATGCTTACGGTTTATATTTTAACAATTTCAGGTTTGTACACTGCTAGATAGGATACCATATGACCGGTAGCTTTGAGAGTTGCACTGTTAAAGAGAGACGAGGTTTAAAAATGGGGATTTTATCATTGTCACACTGAAGATTTTAATATACTCACACATTGTATATATTGATTTAGTATGGATTGAGTTAATTATACTTAATCACGGTATTGTATGTCCGCTTAATTATGACTCTGATATTGAATTTCATGGTATAAGAATAATATTATGTTCATTATGCATATTATGTAGGAAAATATTGATGAATGAATCATATTTCAATGGGCTCAAGATTATGATCTAATTATTCCAATAACAAACGATTAGTATGGATATTGGGTTTGGGGTGTGACATAAGTGTTCATTTGTTGGTACACCTGTGCGATGAGGCACTTGTTTGTGGTCCAGTTAGATATCGGTGGATGTATCCGTTTGAAAGATTGATGAAAGTTTTTAAAGATTACGTCAAGAATACGCGATACATTGTAGGATCACTTGCAGAGGAATACCTCACCATGGAGTCATCAGTATATACTCGGAAATATATGCCTGACTCGACTACCGTTGATGACACTGATGAGTTCGTCGATGATGGTGGTTATGTGATGGGAAAACGAGTGAAATTAACGAGTTTGCAACATGAACAAGTAGCTCGTTATCTATTTGACACACATGAAGATGTCGAAGAATGGAAAAAGTAAGTTTCTATTATTATAATGTTTATCATTATTTTAGATTATTTTATAGATGATTAATTTTGTAATATGCAGAAAATATGAAGCCTGTGAGAACAATAAAAGACGAAAAACAATGGTACAATCAGACAGCGAATTTAGGTCGTGGTTGACACAAGAGGTAATTATAATAAAAATGATTGTTATATAACGTTACATTACACTCAAATTTTTCCACTAATATAATTAATTTATCTATATTCTCAGCTCTTACAAACGGGTGATGCGTCATCAAGGCTTGCTCGTCTAGCCACTTGACCCTTGTTCGTGGCACAAGAGTACAAAAAGTATCGATTGAACAGTTACATTTTCGGCGCTAAAGTGTATGAGGAAAGTACAAATGTACAGAACTCTGGCATTTCATACAAGTCTCTTACTTATTTTCGAGCGAGCGCAAAAGATAAAGACCTCGTTGAAGCTGAAAGAACTTACTATAGTGTAATCCGAAATATATTTGAATTGGATTATATAAGCTTCAAAGAGGTTGTATTTTACTGTGACTGGGTAAGAGTTGAGGATAAAAATGCTTGTAAAGTTGATCCTATCACCAATTTGATCATGGTTGACTTGTCCAAGTTGAAGAGCAACGACCACGTGATCGATGAGCCGTTTGTTTGTGCATTTCAAAAGGTTAACCAAGTGTTTTACTCGGATTATATCAACAACGAGCTGTGGTCAATTGTCCAACACGTGCCAAAGCATCTAAATAGTAGTGTGGATCACCTGGCTGCTCCTACTGAATATCAATCCATTTTTTATATTAACCCGAATTTCAAACAATTTTTCAATTTGTAATAAATATTCCAATTTGTATCGAAACATTCATTTTTAATGCTTTTAATTGATTTTCACTTTATCATTTTCACTCTTGTGTAGTGTGCGTGTGTGTGGGCAGAGGGGTGGGTGTGGGGATGTTTCACTCTTGTACATATTATGAGCTAGATGTTGTTATTTTGGAATTCAGAATTGAGGTGTTTAACAGTAACAATTCATTGTATTTGTATTAATTGTACATATTTTCATGTCTTCTTTTAATTCATTTTGATATGTACTGATAACATTTGTTTACATCAAATGTCTCCTTCAGGTATTAAGGCGAGGATGATAATGCTGGTTATAATGATGTCGTCTGGGCTCGGTGGTAACGGAGGCGACGAGGGCTCCTTGGCCCCTAGTCTCTCCAAATATCGAAAATTGGGGATGCCCATCGAGAACAAGTCGAGGCTATTAGCAAGATCCCTCGAGCTAGTAAAGACGATCATCAGCCCGTGGTACATTAGTTGGAAGGAGGTACCATATGAGCTCAAGTTAGCTGTTTGGGTGGCACTACAGGTAATATATTTATATTTATATTTATGTTTATATGAATATTTCAATTTTAATTTCAATTTCGATTTCAATTTCCTTTTATATTTATATTTATATTTATTTGTAACTAACATTATATTTGTTGGACAAGAACAATTCAACCTGGATCCAAAGCTATACGATTCCTTCTTGGAGAAGTTGAGGGTGCAACACAAGACGTGGAACAAAAATATGCGGACCCGGTACTTGGGAAGACACGAGAGTCCATTATCCAAAGGCATGAATCCATCCCGCCGAAGGTGCCGATCTCATTGGCACAATGGAAAAGGTTCATTGACAATGAGATTAGGGAGAGACAATTGGAATCTCTCCAATCGAGAAGGGAAAATCGGAAAAAAAGACGAACGTGCACTACTCCGGCAGGACGTCTTACGCCGAGGTGGAGCATAGGATGACAGTAAGATTTAATTTTTCTATAACTACATAAAATATATTATTCTGCATTATTTTACTTTGTGGGGCCGATACTAATTTTACTTTATTTTATTTCAGGGGACAGGGAGTGGCCCTAGGGGTAGTCCACATAGGCTCGATACTTATGTTGCTCTTCGGATGAAGAAGGGGACGGACAAGGAGGTGTCCCCAAGCGTCGCGGGCATTATTGTAAGTAATCCAAAAGTTTACTTTTTGTTAATTATGTTATAATTTTTTAATTTACTTATTTTACTAATCATATGCCTTTTGTCGTTTCAGGCAAAGCTTAAGGAAGTGCATGAATCGCAGTCTGATGCCGACAAGGAATCTTTGTCCACAGATGCACACAACCAAGTTCTTGGATATTATCGCAAGGGTAGGACAAGGGAGGTGAGCTTTCAAGTGGCCAAATCTAGGATCATCGGATTGGAGACGAGTGACACCGAGTTGGCTCGAACGGTGGATTCACATGACGCGAAGCTATCCCGTTTGGAGGTGACGGTCCAGGATATGTACTCATTAATGAAGCGTTCATTGGGCAAAAATTGTAAGGGTAAAAGGAAGGATAAGGAAGTGTGGGAGGAGGTGCGATAGGAGGAGGCGTGGGAGGACGAGGACGAGGATGTGGACCTCACTGCTTCATTGCCGAGACGTGCGGACTTTGATGATCCACTTCCATATTTGGCTCCCTTCAACAGATCGATGTCGACACTTGGTTGGCCGAGCGTGTTTATAATGGACATATTTGATGGGAAACGGATAGGGCGGGGATTGAGGGACCCGAATATCATCTAGGGTGCACTAGTTCATGGACGTGAGCTTCAAGACATCGAGTCCAGGGTGCTCATCACGCATGTGATGCTCGAGAAGAAGAACTCCCAATTTTGGTTGCGCGAACAATGCGGTACGGCGTATATTAGCGGATGTGTTAATTCGTATATCGTGTGGCCTACTAACCTCCTCAGTGTCAACCATACCCCAGACATTTAGTGACATTGATTTAAGTTTGAATTGAATTTTTTAAATTATTACATTTGAATTATATTTGCATTATATAGTGATGCATATTCTCTCTATTTTGAATGTATATTTGCATTATCTCTATTTTATTTGGATATATGATGTTTTAACAGGTACAATGTTGCTATAACAGGTACAAATATACTGCTGGCCAGTGGGAGTGGCCATACTGCTCAACAAATGTTTTTTCAATTCTGTCCACAATTGTCACGATCATTGACCGTGACAAGTCCTTGACAAAGAAACTTGTCACGGTCATTGACCGTGACAATTTTTTATAGAATGTAACGGTCTTGTCATGGTCCTTAACCATGATAAAAATTATCACGGTCAAGGACCGTGACACGACCGTGACAATTCTGATGAACTTATCACGGTCAATGAACATGACAAGTCCGTGACAAATAAATTTGTCTCGCCCAGAATTGTCATGGTCGTTGACGTTGATAAGTTCAACTTTTCAAGGTTAATGACCGTGACAATTCGACAAATTTGGTGTAGTGGAAGCAAAAATGTGCATTTGGGGCTACAAAAGGAAAGCTCATTGGCTTCACGGTCAGCAAAAGAGGTAACAAATGTGACCTCGCCAAACTCAAAGAAATCCTTCAAAATGCCACCACTTCGAAGAAATAACGAGGTCTACAATTTCTTGGGTAAGATGCAATGATCATGTTCATCAATAATATCACTTGTACGTGCAAGCCTATCTTTAAAATTCTCCAAAAATATTCAACCACATCCTGGAACAAGGCATGCCAAGGAGCCTTATACAAAATCAAGCGATACTTTACCAAACCGTCGATCCTCATGGAATCATGGCCCAATGTCTCCTTCTCTTAAACCTTAATGTAAGTGAAACTATGACTGGGGATATGCTAGATTGATACGTCAAAGAATCCTGTAAGGAAATAGACTTCTACTACGCTAGTTTGAAACTGGAAGGGTATGAAGTGAACTACACCACATTAGAGAAGGAATGTGCAGCCCTAATCTTGGTTGCTAGAAAAAAATTGACACTACATGATTGATTTCAACATCAAGTTAATGCCTTGAATGGATCCCATGAAGTATCCACTAGAAAAGTATGCCTTGTCAACCCACATGGCCCGTTGGTTGCAATTGCTAGCCGAGTTTGATATCACTTTTGTCATGCAAAAACCCATGAAAGGAAGTACCACCTCTGATTACCTAGTGTGACACCCCACCTAATTAAACCTTGGGTGATCAAGCCTTAATTTAATTTAAACAGGTTTCTTAAATGGTTCATTCTTAGCATCACTGCCAATTTTTTTTTTAAATTACTAACCACCTAAGTGAAATTAATCTAGTGCCAAATTTTATATTCCTTAACCAGAATAAACAACCCATACGAAACGATAGAATTCCAGCAATACTAAAACAATTCGCATAAATAACTGAATACAGATAAAGTCTTGCCGAAAACCACGGCCAAGAAAACCAACTCAAAATCCAAAGTCAGAATAACTATAAAAGTAACGATTGGACAACATGTCCCAACTGAGAGTACTAAAACTGAGGTCCTGCACTAGAACTGAAAAAAAGAAAATGCCTAAACAATCCCTGCAACATCCACACGTGCTGTAGCTCCCAAATCCCTGGAATGAAATCATGTTGGGTGCCCCTGTGGATGGGCACCTAAAAGGTTTTTAAAAAATTTACATAGCAAGAGTTGGTACTAAAAAACATTTAAAAATATTTTGCAAGCAGTTATCACAATTGAGTTATTGATTACACATATTAAGATTTCGCACACTCCTTTGAGTTTCCACACCTCTCTTCTATAGTGCATGTCTAAGGAGGGTACTTAGTTCACCTAGTTATACTACCCAGTTAACTAGATCAGAATACCCCACTGCATGTACCCCCTTTCTAAGCTCCCATAACATACTCGCAGTATTTTAATAATCCGTATTTCATATGCTATAAACGTAGATAACTTACTTACTTCTTATTATCCTTATTCTTATAATAATTACATCATGAAACTTAATTATTACTAAGATATTTTCAATCCATCTCATTATCTACTATCCTAAGTCAGTAGATTATACATATGAAATACATTTTATCATGTAACATGTATTAAATATTAGTTATCACTAACATATCCTTTTAACAGACATAAAGGACTCTTGGTTCAGAATGATTCATCGACCCTAAGTGAGAGTTGGATCAGAATGATCCATCGACCCCAACTATTTATACATATATATACGCATATTCTGGTTCGGGACTCTTTCATCGCGACACCAGTTTTAAGGTTTGGTTCGACATTTTTCATCGACCCCAAACATATAGTAACTTTATGTTAGTTCGGAATATCTCATCGACCCTAACATAATTAATTTAGGTATAATTCTCTTAACCCAAAAATTCATATAATTTAGTAGGTACACAACCGACCTATCAAATCATGCCCATACGTAATATATTTTACTTATATTCATCGTACCCATTAATTTATGATTTGTTTCACTATCGGATTTATTCGAGTATTCACGCAACTCTAAGGGTCCTAGTTACCCCTCCCTTGATTCAGTGGTTAAGCTAACTCTAACCTACTGGTATTTTTCCGAAATTGACTCTCACTCTTTCCGTAACTAAACTCTCACATTCCCGAAAAACGACTCAATCGGCTACCTTCCCGTCCGTCCATTTCTCCAAATTTCACACTCAATCATTTAAGAAGAAATCTCACGATACACCTACTGGTATCTATTAAGTCCCTTCATAGGTAAAATGTCATCACTAAGGTTCCCATTAAGTGACGGTAATTGAAAAGAAATTTATTCACAAAATTCTCTAAAGTACAACCAGGGTCGATCGATCGACTGCTCGATCGATCGACATTCAAGGGTCGATCAATCGATCGAGCAGTGACAGACCCATATCGTCTTCTTCGTGCGGGTTACACCATTTTTGTTTATCCATCTCCCATGACAATTCACAATACTTGTAACTAACAATTTTTAATCATTCCTGCATATTCTAGGATGATTACTAACGATTTAAAACAACAAAATCATTACAAATTTCGTCCAAATTAACTAAAAATCTTCTTGTTATTCAAGAACCCTAAAAATACAATCTTTCCATCTTTTCATCATAAGTCCAGATTTTTAGTTCGATTTAATCATCAAGTCTTCTATGATATCTGATTATTTGGAGATAAAAAACGTTCTACATGAAATCCCTATCAATCATGGATCATATTCAAGTATTTGCTCCCAAAAACATCATAAAAATCATGTTCTTCCGAAAACTTATATATGGGTATTATAACTCAATTTATTTTGCAAATAACCACTTGCCTTATGTTTTTTAGGGTCGGATTTCGTGGTTGTTGTTGATGATTGATGATTCTTATCCTTCAATCCTTCTTCCCAACAAGTTGGTAGTGAAATCTCCTTTGAATTCTCCCTACTTCCTTCTTTTGCCTTAGAAAATTGTTTATCTCTTCTCTCTAATGGCTATGGTGTATTTCCCTCCTCTCTAACCCTAGCCTCCCACTCTTATAATCTGACTTAGGGTTCCAAATTATTACAAAGAAGATTATCTAACAAGGATACTACTGCACCACCACATTCCAAAATTGCACAATTATGTAAAAAATGTCTCATATGTCAGTAATTAGCCAATGTTCAGAACTTATCCCCCGAGAGTTGTACAACATGACCTCTTTTTTAACCTTATCAACTCAGGATAATTAAATCATTAGGAGAGCTACTCACAAATAATCAAATCGGCATGAATTCATTCCTCTCTCCATAGAATAAGTCACCAAATGGGTTGAAGCTGAATCATACATGGTGTTTAATGGGAACTTTGTAGCCAGATTCATGTGTAAAAATGCCATATGTCATTACGGTGTCCCTCCTGAGATGGTATTAGATAATGGTCTCCTTTTTGAAGCAAAAGTCATAGAAGTGGTCGAAGGGTATGGAATTCCAAGACACAAGTCTTCTCCTTGTAGTCAAGAAACCAATGAGACTGTTGAAGCTACTAACAAATGCTTTAAATCGATAGTCAACAAGATAGCTGAGAGTTGTATAGATTGGGTGATCAAAACCCTTGTCCCCTTTGGGTGCGAACACCACATTCTTAGACCCCCTAAGTCTCTCATTATGTACCTAGCACCTCCCCTTTTCACTACAAACCCGATATCATACTTTGAGTACTGATATAGAGGCCAATAGGCACTCCCGGGCCCCATTTGACTCTGCCCACCTCCATAATCAGAGTGAAAGATCAATTAATCTTCAAAGGTATCTAAATCCCATTTGTAACGGTTCTCCACGTGCATGAATCGGCATTACGGTTCAGACAAACGAACCATTTTACCACCAAGAACTCATCTAGAGACCACCGAGTGCTCCTAGGCACCGATTTGACTCCAATAACTTTCATCTTAAGAGAAAAAGCTCAATGAATCTTCAAAGGGCACATAAACCCCTTTCCAAAGGTCAGCCCTGTGCGCAAAATGACATAACCGCTCAAACGTCCATTTTCCCCCAAAAAATGATTCGGAGGCCACTTCGAAATCCCGAGTTCTATTTGACCAATGTAAACTCTTTATCTCGAATGAAATTGAATGAATCTTCAAGAGTCACTAAATACCCTTTCCAATGGTCCACCCGTTCGCGAATCAACCTTATAGTACGGACGAATGACCTATTTTATTCTAAAAGGTTTGGGAGCTTTCGGACCCTGGTTAACCATAGTCAACTCTCCGAACGAGCGAAAATCTTTGGAATGTTGAAGTACCTCAGATAACCTTTCCAACGGTCTTCCCCATGTGAAATTTTGGCTTACGGTTTGGATAAATGATACATTACCATCTAACGATCTTCCGTCCAAAGGACCGATTGGCGCTTTTGAGCCCCGTTTGACCCAAAGTCAATTCTCGGTCCTGGGAGCGACCCAAATAATGTTAAAGGTATCTGAATTAAATTTTGTAATGGTATGCCACGTGCAAGATTTGGATTTAGGTATTTCGTTCTACGACCATTTTTTTGAAAAAAATATGGACACAATTGTCGATTGGCAGGTCCATTTCCCTACAATCGACAGTATGTCTATGTTCACCTACTAATTGGTAGGGATGATGGTATGCAAATCAGCTATCCCCTACCCTATAAAAGGAGGTCATGAGCTCACTCTCAAGACACACCTCAGATCCATCAATATCAGCGATCTCAGTAATATTGTCTTGTAATCAGCGAAGTCTCCTTATGTGAAATTCCCTTCCATCTTTATTTCCCATCATTTTCATACCCAATTTCGTAAAATCTCCTTAACACTCATCCAAAATTCATCTCAACATTCAAGGGATCTCATCAAAGATCAATGTTAAGCCCAAATTCTCCAAAGAAGATCCAAATATCCTCCCCTCTCTTTAAGTTTCTTTATTTTCGCATTAATTACATAAATTTTTAATCTAGATTTTACTTTAGTTCATACACATTAACAACTCGTCATTTACTAGTTATATTGCACATACTTTATTTTCTATAAAAAAAAACCAAAACAAAGAAAAAGTGGGCTACACCTATAAATTCCTACAGGATTCTTCATCACATTTTCTCAAAACTAAAAAGTATCTTTTCTACACACACATTTAATAAACTCGCGTTTGACTTTATGGGATAAACCCCACCCTTGTGCTGCATATGAACTACATGAACTTTGTTTCCTTTATAAACTACGTAGGCGTTTCGAGCTAAAACCCGAGAGGCTAGTCCAATTTTTTAATTCATTTTCACATTTTTCCTCCTTTTTATTTTTCAACATATTACTCTATATCTCCCATGTGATTCATATTTGACTTTTATCTAACAAATATTATCATTTCATTATAATAATCAATATCTCGATAAACGTGCACATCACTGTGGCACCTCGCCTAATAAAATACCGAGTGTTTAGTCCAATATCAAATTAAACAAGAATCTCATCTAGTTCATTCTTAGCATCACTATTGGAACTTTTTATAACATTACTAACCACCTAGTATTTCAAAAAAGCTGGTGTCAAATTTTATCTTTTAATTAAACCAACATACATGCAAAAATATAAACTAAGCCATTCACACCAATATGAAACTGAAACAAATTGAATACTTAATAAAAGACTTGTCGAATAAACCATCGGCTGAAATCCCAATCCAAATAAATATCCAGCAAGGAATAAAATAGTCTAAAAGCTAAATCTGAATGTAACTAGGCAACAATCCCTATGTAAATTGTAACTGAGAATAAATTCCTACTCTAGGAACAAAGGAATGAAGCATCTAACACAAACTCCTGCTCACACCCACATGTGCCACAATTGTGTGTCCCTGGAATAGATATCAAGTCTGGCATCCCTGTTGCTAGACACCAAAAAGGTTTTGAACATATTTTTATAGAAAGAGATAGCACTCAAAACGTTTTAAAATATTTTACAAGTAATTTATCACAATTTGAAATCGGTTATTGATTACACGTGTTATGCTTGCGAGCACTCTCTTGAGCATCCTCACCTCTCATATATAGTGCACACCTAGCATTCTATACTTAGCCCGCCTAGCTATACAACCCAAGCTATCTAGACAAAAGAAGTTAACTGAACTTATCTACACTTCTAAGTTTCCCCTATTGCCCATAGAATATATTCCTTTTTTAACATTTCACATATGTTAATTAATTCTCATGTAACTTCTGGCATATGTTAATTTTTATATTTATAATTAAGTCTTACTACTTAATTTTTAATACAATTCTCGACTGTTATCTCTCAATCCTCATAATTAAGTCTCGCCACTAAGTTTACTTTAGATATTCTCGATCTATCTTTACTTTGTTAATTAATCTTCTCTACTTAATTCACCTTATTAGATATCCAAGATCTAATACCTACTATTTCACACAAGTATGGTTAATTAACTTTATAGTTTAGTATCTCACATAAGTAGCTTATCCATACGATATATATAGATTTCACACAAAACATATACATACTAACAATGAACACTTCATTGAAAGGTCCTCATCTCACACATTAAGGGCTATTAGTTTAAAATGTCCCATCGAACATGGTTCAAAGTGTCTCATGGAACATGGTTTGGAATGTCTCCTCGAACTGGCTCAAAATGTCTCTTCGAGCATAGTTTAGAATGTCTCATCAAACATGGTTCAGAATGCCTCATTGAACCTGCATCAGAATTTGACATCGAGCTAGTCAATCATATCTCATGAAATTACAATATAGTTATTCACTCCACCTATTAGAAACACAATAGGTATACACACAACCTACTATCATATTATCATACGTAGTATCTCTCTCTCTCTCTCTCTCTCTCTCTCTCTCTCATACTCACTATACTTATATGTTACAATTTATTGCACTATCGTAATTTATTGAGCATTCACACAGTATATCTCTCTCTCAAACAAGTTTAAAATCAAAATATTATAAGTTGAGTAAACTCCAAATGAAGTTTTTGGATAAAACACTTTTCGATTATCAACAAAAGATGTGTTTAAACTTGTTTTCTGAATATGTAGTCTAGATTTGGTAGTTGATTACATTTGGTTTTAGAAATTAAAAACCATCTACTAAGTCTATGATGCAGTACCAATCAAAACAGAAATTAAAAACATTCAAATAAATAAACACATGAGTTTAACATGGTAAAACCATTAATCAAGGGAAACATCCACGGTTCCCTCTACGCCACAAACCAAAAATCCATTAAAATAAATATTCAAGTTACAACACTTAATCAAGCACACAAAGATCCTAAATCTAAGTTCATAGACATACCTATATGCGTTACTCCACTCCAAAGGTTTTCTGACTAGAACTAATCTTCTCTTGTTTCTTCTTAGCCTTTTCTTTAATCTCCTTTTCCTTGATTTCTGATTCCAGCAACTCTTACAATACCAGGTTTCTCAAATAGAACCACTGTGACTAAGTGTTTATACGAGAATGTGTTTGTGATGTGCACTAAATTGAGACTTATACAACTCACCCTCTCAAGTTATTTATTCATAAAAAGTCCTATACAAACAATTTCGACAAATAAGCATCTATATGACATGCAAATTCTGATTCAAAAAATTTCAACAAATAAACTACTTATCAAGATCAGATCTGGAAAACAACATTTCTTTTAAAAATATCCAACATCCTATGTGCTTCTGTTTATTTTTATACATCTTTATTTCACAAAATGTGAAATACGATCCAAGAAACACAAACGTATTAGGGATCTGATTTAACCTTGAAAGAAATGAAGTTTGTTTTTCAAAATCTTTCTAAACAAAATTAATCAACAAAATAAATAATGAAAGAGAACAAAAATTAAACGTGCGATATTCTCTTTTTGGAAAAACTCAAGTTTATAAAGAGAAACACAAGAATTTCTTATAGATGAGTTCTGAGAGAAACAATGGCTTCAAGAGGTCTTAAAACCTCTAAAACTGAAATAGATTTCATCTTCAAGGTTTAGTGTTTTTGATGTACGAAAGTTGAAGGTTTTGGTGTTTGGATTTATTGAGAACTCTCATAGGTTGATCTTTCGAAGTTTAAGGTTTCTTCTCTCTCTCTCTTCTCTATTTTCTTTTCATCTATCTTCTCCATTCTTTTTCTTCTCTCTCTCTTACTTTCTCTCTATTTGGACGAATGCCAAAAAGTCTCTAAGGTGTGAGGCTTAGAGGGTTTATATACTGTGTTAGGAAGGATCGAGAAACTCTAAGGCAAATGGACGATTGAGATTGATCTTGACCAGTTGACTACCAATCTAACGATGTTACTTGTGCGGCGAAAATAACGTTCGGTGATTGGTTAAAATAGGTTTCACATGGATTGATCAAGAACACATGCACTCCATTGATAAGGAAAAGTAAAAGGTTGAGATTACATCTTATGAACGTGTCTTACCAAAAACACAAATCCAATCATCTAGAATCCAACACGTGTACGACATATATGAAACAAAAAACGCGTGTTTTTAGTTCTTTTAAAAATCCAATTTCAACCCTAGAAGTATATGCCGCTTTGAGATTCTACCGAAGCCAACTTTTAACGAATAAAAACAGTTTACATAATACTACATTTAACCCCAACACTTTATAAAAACCAAATTTCCAAAATTTCCAAAATTATTTAAAATGATGTAAAAATGTTATAATGAAATTAAAATGATTTGTAAACCTTGTTAAAATGATTAAAATAATATATGCACTTGTGAACTCAATAATATGCAGTGTAATTTTCCTAAAGTTGTTAGGTAAGATTAACTTTACTTTAGATTGATCTTGATGATTCGTGTACTGGATTTCTTCATTCTTTCTTGAAACTTTGAAAGATAGGGCAACTAATAAAAACTAACCTACTTTTTCTCAATATCCAAACTAGTTGGAACTCCTATATAATATAGACTTAAGTAAGTCAATTATATAATGTGTTCTCAATCTCCCCCTCTGGATATTAGAGACAAAATTCCCTTGAGTATTTTGAACTCGTGGGTGAAAAATAAAAAATCCTAGTTGTCCTATACAAATATCTAACTACCCATTCCCATCCTAGAACTGAAAATAAGATGAAAAAAAAACATCCCTTAACTACAATATAGACCAATCCCCTAATAAATTTGATAAGATATATCGGTTCTGAAGAATGCCTGTAAAATATGAAACACTTGAACAACATAATAGTTGAGTTAAAATAGGAATATATATAAATCATGGAAAAGATACTCATGTTCTTCTCCCCCATTTTTTCTCAAATATACAATGGGATAAAAAATAATAGGGAAATGAGGAAAATGTAAAAAGATCTCAATCAGAAAACATATCATAAGCAATGTTATAATCAAGGACCTCCTACATAAACTACTGTTAGGAAGCGTCTTTTGTCAAGTGAGAGATGACCATGCCCTAAAACATATGAAACCAATTATTAGAATGAAACTACCTAGGTTATGATAAATATGACATAAATTAGGTGAGAACAATCATAACTATCGCTATTTGCAGATACTCAAATCGTATGTTATCAAATGGTTTTGTAAAAAGATCAGCTAGCTATTTTTTAGTATTAAGATATTCAATAATGAGTTCTTTAGATTTGACATGATCACGAATGAAGTGATGTCAAATTTGTATATGCTTAGTTCGATAGTGTTATACCGAGTTTTGCAAAATAATTATGACACTCTAGTTATCACAAAACATAGTTAGTTGATTTTCGATGATACCATAATATCTAATCCATAATAGTTGTGAGCAACAACTTCCTGCTGTAATGCACTTGAATTATGAGCTAGATAGAGAAATACAATTATGTTTCATACACGACCAGCCTACTAGGTTATTTACTACGTGGTAACACTCATGAGACGTGCTCTTTCTATCGTCATAACACCCTGCCCAATCGACATCAGTGTATCCTACAATAGAACTAGTTGTGTCCTTAATGTACCAAATACCAAATTTTAGAGTACCATTGCCATATTTAATAATTCTCTTCACACACAATAAGTTGGATGCCTTAGGGATACTTTGATATCTAGCACAGACACAAGATGCAAAAGAAATGTCGGGTCGAGAAGAAGTAAGATATAAGAGACTCCCTATCATACTTGATATAGAGTAGGATCAACATTTTTCCCATTATCATCCTTAGATAGTTTTATTGAAGTACTCATGGGGGTTCTAGAATGTTTAGCACTTTCTAATCCAAAATTTTTTACAAGTTTTGCAGCATATTTGGATTGATTGATAAATAGGCCATCATTACATTTTTTTACTTCAAGACCTAAAAAGTATTAACGTTCAGCCGTAAGTGAAATCTGAAATTTTGTATGCATGATAGAGGAAAAGTTATTCACTTTTTTAGAGCAAGTGGATCCAAATATTATATCATCAATGTACACTTGTGCTATTAAAACACGTTTGTCTTTATTCCTAACGAATAAAGTTTGATCATTTCATCTTCGGACAAATCCATGATAGACTAAAAATGTAGACAGTCGCTCATACCTAGCTCTAGGAGCTTGCTTCAGACCGTATAAGGCTTTCTTGAGAGAAAAGACGTAGTCTGGGTGTAATGGATCTACAAACCCTTTGGGTTGTTCTACGTATAACTCCTCAGTCAAAATTCCATTTAAAAATGAGGACTTAACATCCATTTGAAATAATTTGAATTGAAAGTGACATGATATAGCAAGGCGGAGATGAAATGACTCAAGACGAGTAACATGTGCAAAATTTTTATTGAAATCAATTCCCTCTATCTGGGAGTAACCTTGTGCTACCAACCTAGCTTAATTTCTAATGACCTCCCCATTTTCATCTATTTTGTTTTTGAAAATCCATTGTGTGCCGATAACCTTCAAATATTTTGGCCAGGGAATAAGATACCACACATATTGACTCTGAAACTGGACATGCTCATCTTGCTTAGCATTAAACCAAAATGATTCAGCAATTTCACGATTTACTTTTTTTGGTTCCTCAAGGGAAACAAAACCTGTAAATTGTGCCACAATTCGGAGTTTGGATATTGTTCTAATAAGATCAGAAGGATTACTAACTACAATTTCAATTGAAAGGTCTTTAGAAACCCAAGTGGGTACAGAAGGGTTCA
Source organism: Sambucus nigra (assembly GCA_949130495.1). Taxonomy (NCBI): domain Eukaryota; kingdom Viridiplantae; phylum Streptophyta; class Magnoliopsida; order Dipsacales; family Adoxaceae; genus Sambucus; species Sambucus nigra. Next base: position 458,907,732 of record OX422213.1, on the reverse strand, counting down.
CGAGTGGTAGTAAATTAGTGTCTTGTGAGGGTTTAATTATAAAATTTGGTTCAGCGCCAACAGATGGCACTGATTAACAGACATTAGTCCCTACACTTGTATCATATACAATCACATTAAAGGGTTCCATGATGGTTTTTATTTGATAGTTGAAAACACAAAAAGCCCTACTGTTTTGGGAATAACCAAAAAATATTCCCTTCTCTCCTCGGAGTCAAATTTTGAAAGTTGTTCTCTATCTTTACAACCATAACAAATACTCCCAAAGGTTTTAAAATGTTTTATGTTTGGCATTTTGTGGAACCAATGTTCAAAAGGAGTTTGTTTGGAATTTTTCCTAAGGTATACAAGATTAATGATAGGACATGCAGTTTGAACATCTTCTACCCAAAAATATCTACGAAGACTTTTACCGTGTAGCATAACCTTAGCCATCTCTTGTAAAGTTCTATTCTTAAGTTCAACGATGCCATTTTGCTGGGGTGTTTTAGGAGCACTACACTCTTGTTTATAGCCATTGAATTTGTAATATTCAGCAACACCAGAGTATTTGAACTCTCCACCTCTATCACTCCTAATATGACACACTTGGGCATCCTTCTCGTTCTCTCTTTTAAAAGGATTTGTAAGAATTCATCGAAGGTATTCGATTTTTGTTTCATAAATGCAACCCAAGTATATCGCGTATAGTCGTCTACTATAACAAGGATATAACTGTTTCGACATAAACTAATAGTCCTTAAAAGACCCATGACGTACATATGGATAAGTTCTAAAGGTTTTGTGGTCAATACGTCCTTAGCTTTCATATGAGGTAATTTACTTATTTTCTCTTCTTGATATGGTCCACATACCGGATTGAAAGAATTTTTTATTTTGGTTAAACCTCTAACTATTTATTGGGAGGTTAATCCTCTAAGATTATCAAAATTCGTATGCCCCATTCTATTGTGCCAAAGGTCAGAATCCTCTAATCTGGCAACGTGGCAGGACTCAGACTTAGGAATTACTGTGTAACAGTTTTCCTGAGTTTTGTTTCCTGTCAATATACAGTTTCCTTTTTCATCAATAATTTTGCAATCATTTTTTCAAAAAGTAACGGTATGATTGTAATCATAGAATTGAGATATACTTAAGAGATTATCTTTGAGGCCTTTAACTATGAGAACATCATTTAGATCTGGAAGCCCATCACCACTCAATGATCCCTTACCTATGATATGAGATGAAACACCATCTCCAAACATGACACTACCTCCGAGGAAGTCTGTCTTGTTTTTCAATTTAGTTTCATCCCTAGTCATATGTTTCGAACATCCGGAGTCTAAATTATATCCAGTTGAAGTGTGTTGTGCCTTTAACGCAGAAATGATAATATTGCACTTGAGCTGGGGTAATAAATCATCTTTCCTAATCCAAATAGGCCAAGTTTTAATCATTTTGTGGCCTTTTTATTTAGAAAAGGTTTGTTGGTTTTTTCTTAGTCTTGGACCCTCCCCTTTTCTTTATATAGCTAGAGTTTTTTGTGGCATGTCTAGGGAGAACATAAGTATTTATTCCTTTTCTAGAATAGTTAAAGTTAAGATAGGTTGGTGTGTATATCCTTTTTTGAAAACATGCTTCAAGAGTGGCAAAAAACATCATAGTAAGAACAGTACTGATGGGTACAGGTCTTGACTTTATTACTAAAGTCTTTAAAGACGGGTTTGGCTCTATTTGGTATAGTCATCCAATTGTCATTAGTCTTGAGTTTTTGTCTCGAGTCTCTAACGGGTGGACAAACATATTTGTCCTGACCATTTGAATTAGACTGTTGATTGTACTGATCATGTTTTGCTTCAGAGATATTAAGACCAGATTCCCCTTTTGGAGTAGTTTGAAAAGTTTGGCATTGTTTGATAAAAGTAGCATTTTCAGGAGAAACTTTGATCTTACTAGTGTGCACTATTTGTCTAAAACCTAGGCTAGACTTATCTTCACAGTCAAATTCTCTTCCAATAAAAATTTCCTCATAATATTTAGCCTGGGTTTCAAAGTGTCACCATTTTTTTTACACATTTGAAACCTTTTTCTTGGACTCTTCCAGTTCAATAAGGGTTACCTTATATTTTTGTTCAAACTCATGATTTTTCATTGATAAATCTTTTATTTTTAAGTAAAATTCTTCAATCTGAGTCTCATGGACAATACACTGGTTAGTATAATCTATAAATATTATTCCTAATGGTTTTGTTAAGTAAATCGATACACTCAGTTAATGAATTTATCATTTTTTAAGGCGAACAGTTTTCTAAACCATTTTTGTGTATAACTTACGCAAATTAGGCAAATCATCATCAGACTCTTTAAGTGTGTCGTGTGAAGTGTCCCCTAAGGCATTACTTGGTTCTTTTGGACTCGCGCACATGTTCAACTCGTTGACGATATTAACTCTTTGACTCACGCTTAGATTACTTCCAACAATAATAGGAGCAGTATTAACATCAACATCAACAGGGATCACAGATTCATGAGTATGTAAGCATGCATCATCCTCATTATATATAATCTTGGCAAAGAAAGACATGCGATACTCATCATTCTAGGTTGACTCTATTGAATCTTCATCAGAATCACTAGAGTCATCCCACATTTTACACACATTAGCCTTGTTACTGTTGCTACAATTAATTGCGCATTTGCAGGAATAAGTCCCATTTTACCACATCCATGATATTTCGCATCTTTCAGGTCTATCTTAGGTCGGTTATTGTCATAGGTCCTTTTATTGTCTTGTGAGTGTTTGTCATTGTCTTTGTCACGAGGTCTAAATTTGAGAATATTTTTTAAATGCTCGCTCATAAAATCTATTTGAGTGTCAAGGTCATCCAAATCACAGTCATCAATCCAGTCAGGATCAAAGTCCAAAGGAATTATTTTAGGAACTTGCATTTTAGATGAAAACAAAACATTAGAACTAATGGGTTTCTTGTTCTGTCTGGTCAGTTTCTTCTTAAAATCTAACTCCAACTCTACAGTTCTCTCTAATGCTGTGCCAAGTGGGTTGCCCTGGATGGGCTTGAATAACTGTCTCTACGGGCTGCTCTGTCGTAGGCTGAGGGAAGTTGGATGCCATGTCCCTCATAACAGACCCAATGGCCTATGACACTATCACCACCACCTGAGTAGCATAAATCATCTTTGGTGGTGGTGGGGATCCCTGTTGGTCCTGAAGGTCCTCCGTAACCTTATATGTGGTTATTTATCTCTCAGCTCACTGTCTCACAGGGGCATCTGAAATGAAAATCGCATTCTATGAGTTCACCTTCATATATAAAGTACTCGGTAGAAGAACGTAAATATGCATACATATAAGAATAGAACAACCCTGTAATAAGGTTATACATCAAAGAATGCCAAGTTTAATCGAGAAAACCTGCACATATTATAAAGACACTAGAACCTGATGGTTTGATACCATCCGTGACACCATGCCTAGTAAATAGTAGGTGATGAGTCTTATATCATATTCAATAGGAATCTCACCTGTTTCATTCTTAGCATCATTGTTGAAACTTTTGGAAACATTACTAACTACCTAGTATTCAAAAAAGCTAGTGTCAAATTTTATCTTTTAATTAAACTAACATGCACACAAAAATATAAACTAATCCATTCACACCAATATGAAACTGAAGAAAATTGAATACTTAATAAAAGACTCACTGAATAAACCTTCGGAAGAAATCCCAATCGAAATAAATATCCAGGAATGAATAAAATAATCTCAAAGTAACTGGGCAACAAGCCATACATAAACCGTAACTGAAGATAAATTCCTACACTAGGAACAATTGAATGAAGCGTCTAATACAAAGTCATTCTATCATCCACATGTGCCATAGCTGCGTTTCCTTGGAATGGATATCAAGTCTAGCATCCCTGTTACTTGACCTAAAAAGTTTTGAAAATATTTTTATAGCAAGAGTTAGTACTCAAAACGTTTTGAATATATTTTGCAAGTAATTTATCGCAATTTAAGATCGATTATTGAGTACACATGTTATGCTTGCGAGCACTCTCTTGAGCGTCCTCACCTATCATCTATAGTGCACACCTAGCGTTCTATACTTAGCCCACCTAGCATTACTATCCAAGCTAACTAGACATAAGTAGTTAAGTGAACTTATCTACACTTCTAAGTTCCTAGTACCTCCCAAACAGTACATTCCTTTTTTTTTTAAAATTTCTCATATGTTAATTAATTTCCATGTAACTTTTAGCATATGTTTTTTTTATATTTATAATTTATGAAATATGAATTATCCAGGAGGGCTATTCTTCTCGCCCCATTTAAGGTTCTCAGATTTGACCTCGACCCTCAAAAGGGGTCGCTCAAATCTTAAGGTCTTCAGAATTGACCCCGACCCTTTAGAATTGATCACTACCAACTTAATGTCCTCTGAATTGACCTCGACCATACGAATTGGTCACCCCCAACTTAACGTCCTCAAAATTCCACTCGACCCTCAAAATTGGTCTCCCCTAATTTAAGGTCCATAGAATTGAACTCGACCCTCAAAAATGGTCGTCCCAAACTTAAGGTCCTCAGAAATGACCTCGACCCTAAGAATTGGTTGCCCACAACTTAAGGTCCTCAAAATTGACCTTGACCCTAAGAATTCGTCACACCCAACCTTAATGTCCTCATAATTGAACTCAACCCTCAGAATTGGCTGCCCCAAACTGAAGGCCAGCAGAATTGACCTCGAGCCTCGAAATTGGTCACTCCCAACTTAAGGTACTCAAAATTGACCTTGACCCTCATAATTAATCTCTCTCAACCAAAGGTCCTCAAAAATTACCTCGACCCTCAGAATTGGTCCCCCCCAACTTAAGGTCCTCAGAATTGACCTCGACCCTCATAATTGGACGCTCCCAACTTAAGATCCTCAGAATTGACCTCGACCCACAGAATTGGTCACTTCAAATTAAGGTCCTTAGAACTCACCTCGACCCTCAGAATTGGTCACTCTCCACTTAAGATCCTCATAATTGACCTAGACCTTCAAAAATTGGTCGCTCCCTCTTAAGGTCATCAGAATTAATCTCAACCCACGTAATTTTTCACCTCTACCTTAAGGTCCTCTGAATTAACCTCGTAACTTAGAATTGGTCACTCCCAACTTAAGGTCCTAAGAATTGGCCTCGACGCTTATAATTGGTCGCCCCAAACTTAAGGTTTTTAGAATTGACCTTGACCCTTAAAATTAGTTTCCCCTAATTTAAGTTCCATAGAATTTCCCTTGACCTTCAGAAATTGGGATCTTCTAACTTAAGGTCCTCAAAAATGACCTAAACCCTAAAAGTTGGTCACGCCCAACTTAAGGTCCTCAGAATTGACGTCGATCATCAGAATTGGTCTCTCCAAACATAAGATCCTCATAAATGACCTCGACCCTGAGAATTGGTCGCCCTCAACATAAGGTCCTCATAATTTATCCCGACCCTCAAAATTGGTCACTCCCTACTTGAGGTCCTCAGAATTGAGCTCTACCCTAAAAAATGGTCTCTCCCAATTTAAGGTCCTCAAAATCGACATTGACCCTCAAAATTAGTCGCTCTCAAGTTAAGGTCCTCAGAATTGACCACGACCCTCTAAAATTGCTCGCTCCCACTTAAGGTCCTCAGAATCGATCTCGACCCATAGAATCAGTCTCTCCCACCTTAAGGTCCTCAGAATTTACTCCAGACCTTAAAATTGATCGCTCCTAAATAATGGTCCTCAGAATTGATGTCGACCCTCATAATTGGTCACCCCCAACCTAAGGTCCTCATAATTGACCTCGACCCTCCGAATTGGTCTCCCCCAATTTAAGGTCCTCATAGTTGACCTCGACTGTTAGAATTGGTCGCCCCAAACTTGAGGTCCTCAAAATTCACCTCAATCCTCAAAATTGGTTGCCACCAACTTAAGGTCCTCAGAATTGATCTTGAAGCTCATTATTGGTCGCTCCCAACCTTAAGGTCCTCATAATTGACCTCGAACGTCAAAATTATTCTCTCCAAACTTAAGGTCCTTAGAATGACCATGACCCTCAGAATTGGTCACTCCCAACTTAAGGTCATCAAAAATTACCTCGACTCTCAGAATTGGTCGCCCCCAACTTAGGGTCCTCAGAATTTACCTTGACCCTCAGAACTGGTCACTCCCAACTTATGGTCCTTAGAAATGACCTCCACCCTCAGAATTGGTTGCCCTCAACTTAAGGTCCTCGAAATTGACCTTGACCTTCCGAATTGGTCGCTCCTAACTTAAGGTCCTCGGAATTAACCTCGACCATCAGAATTAGTCCCTCCCAATATAAGTTCCATAGTGTAAGGACATAATTTCCATTGTTCGTAGCTTATATAGAATATGTTGTCTATCGCTACAACCCTTAAGGGAAGGTTAAGTTAATACATTCATGAAGAAGGATCCGAATTTCATGTATCTTCAACATATGCACGGCATGAGGTATAATTTCATATAAAATGTGTTTATTTTTTTAAAGGCTTTACTTTAGTATTGGGATATTTTTGAAACTTTTTTTATAAAACAGAGGATTTTTTTCTTAGTTAAAATTAATTTTTTAAGACCTGTAGGCGAGCTTTTTAAAATATTATTTTCTCGCTCCAGTCGGTCAAATGACAAGGCAATGTCATTCAAAATACATTGACATGTCGTTCAAATGACAACATCTAACGACATCTAATGTCGTTTTAATAGTCATTCGAAGGGTCCTTTATTTTTTGCTTCAAACGAACTCGTATTTGTTTTTGTTTTTATTGGAAAATTGTAAGGTCATCGATAATGACATGAGATGTCATTCAAACTACATAGACATGTTGTTCGAATGACTTCAAATGACTTGTGCCGCCTCACGATTTTTTATCAACTATAAATACCTACTTTGAAGAAGTTTTTCATTAGGACTTTGGATACACAAAAATTACTTTTTGGCACACCTTTTGTCTTCATCTTTTAGGATTAAAAACATTATTTTTGATTCACCAAAACATCCATTCTTTTGTGAATCCTTTGTCAAACCCAAATCACTTATGTTGTATTTTATCTATGTGGAGTCCCATCTCTACTGTTGATTGGTGGTTCCGGAAGCTTCTAGCTAACGACTGCGGTCATTGAGGTTCTCGAGTGGATCTTTTCTAAATAATAGGCTTCGATCTATGTGGGTTTGCTGCGATAAATTCATTGAAGATTTCATTGCGTAATTTGTATGTTATGATTTGGATTATATAGTGAAGTAAAGGTTTTACGCCAAAGGGGTTATTTCCTGAACCTCTAGATTTATGATTGTTAGAATTTGCATACTTGATTTATATCACATAGATCCATGATTAGGGTTTAATTTATTTGGATCAAATATAGACTCTAATTAAATAATTTTAAAATTGGAAATTTGCAAATTAAATTGATAATCGATATCACATCCTTTACAAATTGTTATCAAAGAAGGTTACTCTAATTTCTCGAGTGGTTTTTTTTTCATAAAATTTCTGTGACAGATTTTTTTGAAAAATCTGATTTTGAAAAATTTCATAATTTTTTTGATGGAGAACTTATATAATGAGATGCACGTCTTTGATGGAAAATATTATGCGTATTGGAAAGCCTGCATGAAATTTGGTTTGAAGGCTATTGGTGAACGTGTCTGGAATGGTTGTGAAAGAGGGTGGATTCCTCCAACTGTCACCGTTAATAATGACACCATTCTCAAAACTCTATCGGATTGGACTGAGGTGATTATAAATGGAATAAATTTAACTCTCGTGGCCTTAGCGTTATTTTTGGAGCCTTTACCCTTGACGAGTTCCGACGTATTATGATGTGTACCACATCTAAAGTGGCAAGATGTATCCTCCAATTCACACATAAGAGTACCAACACAATTAAGGTATCTAAGTTGCTAAATTTGACCACCTAGTTTGAGACTATAATGATGTCAGAGTCCGAGTCTTTTGATGAGTTTTATGCTAGGTTGTGGAACATAGTTAACATGAGTTTTAATTTTGGTGAGAAAATAAGGACACGAGGATTGTAAAAATATTTTGAGGTCACTACCATCCCGTTTTATTCCTAAGGTCACTGTTTTAAATTCTTTGGGCATATTAGATACACTTAGGTTAGAAGAACTTGTAGGAGACCTTCAAACTTATGAGATCAACATGTTTCCCAAAATTGTTAAGCCTAAGGATAGATTGATTGCACTTGAGGAACTATCTAGAAAAGGTGAGGAAGTGTCTAGGAAGAAATAGAATAAGAAGAAATTGAGAGTTTGTGAGTCCGAGTTTGAGGGACAGTTTGATTTTAACGATGTGGCCATGTTTGCTAAAAAATTTAAAAAGTTTCTCAAATTTTCCAAAGGAAATTCTTCTAATAAAAAGATGTTTGAGAAAAATAAAAAGAAATAATAGGCCAATGCGATCAATGAGAGAGAGAAAGATGAATATGATAGATGTTTTGAGTGCGAGGGAAAAGCGAACAAAGTGTTTGAATGTCCCACGATGCTAAAGAGAAAGGGAAAGAAAGTTGTTATGCCAGCCACCCTTAGCGATAATAATGAAGGGCTGAATGATTTTATGGATGAATCATCACATGGTATGTGTGTCGCCTTTGTGGAAAGTTACGTGAGCACACCTAGTTTGTCCCATTTCGATGAGGACACGATAACTCCAATGATGATTTGAGTGTTTCGAGTGAGGTTAAAAGTGAGGGTGAAAGCGATCTCTAGAAAGGGTTTAGAGATTTATACTCCGAGACCTTAAAGATGAAGAAGTTGAATAATGATTTAGGTCTTATGTTGTTAAATTTGGATAAAGAGAAAGAAGTTTTGAGAGGATTCGAGCCGTCGGCGAGTCAACTCGAGAAGGTGAAGGTTTCTTTGAGTGATCAAGTTATCGTTCTAGGTCGGGAAAAGAGTGAACTTGAATCTCATGTGTCCTAACTCGAGAGAGATCTCGAACGTTCTTGGGAGGTCAAGGTTACTATCGAGGATACATCTAAGAAGTTATGAAAAATGATCCTCGGTCCCGCTTTGGGTAATGTTGAGATATTAGAATTAGGTCACGAAGGTGCATTTACTTTCCATGTTGCACCTGAGCTGATTACCGATTTTGTGATAAATCCATATGGCTCTTAACCTAACCCACCTAGGTGTTAGTTACCGAATAGGAGAGTACATCCTAGACATTTTAAGAAAGGTGTTCCTAGGCCCGTGTATGTTTTCACCCATTACAAGAAGCGAGGTCACCTTAAGGAATTATATTTTAAGTTGGGTAGTGTGTCACATATATTTTTGCCATGTATTCCCACACATGCAGCAACGCATGATACTTTGCATGATCATGCGGATCACATGAGAAAGTTTGCACATATTCGATAGAAGGTTATGTTTTTAGTCAAAACTTCAGATGATTTGATGGATGTTTTTCATATGATATCACCACATTTGCCTCCGCGTCTAACGGTTGAGGTTTAGACATATTTTCTTGCATATCATGATTTTCATGATGATATTATATGCTTATTGCTAGTATGTACCACTTATGTATTTAGCTTTTCCATTCTGATATATTTTTTTTAAAATCCAAAAAAAAATTAGTTTTAAAAAAACTTTGGAAAAATATAAAAAGATTTACTATTTTTTTGAGAAAAAAATGGATAAGGCCAAAAGGATTTAATTTTGGATTTTTTATCGAAGAAGACCAAAAGATTTTTGTACTTAATTTTACATCGTTTATCGATGGACATTTTGGACGAAAAAGTCACAAAATCATTCCATATCCCTGTGACTATTTGATGGTGTTTTGAGATGATACATCATGTCATCCATGTGCTTTATAATGTTTTGAGTCATTAAGATGAAATTTGAGATTACTTTGTACATGTTTGACTCATGATTTCCTTTAATGCACACTTCCACGGATTTACGTTATTATTGTACTTGTCTATCACATGTTAGTCGAAGTATTTCCATATCAATCATGTCTTTTAAATGAACCAAATGCGATAAAATTTGATAATGAAAATAGTTCATGTAAGAACCGTTGCCCGTGAGAAATTTGTTTAAATATAAAAATGATGAGTGGACACGGGTAAGGGATATGAAAGGAACACATGTCCTTTGAGAATAAGCCATTGTTTAAATAGGACGTAAAAGTTTGTGGCATTGTAAAAAGTATCCAATGTCCAAAGAGTTTGGAAAAAGCCAAAAAAGTGTGGCATTGTAAAAAGTAGCCAAGGCCAAACTAGTTTAGTTTGATATGATCATTCAAAAAAACATTTAATCGAAAAATATGATCATTTTTATATATGAGGGAGTTTGGTTGGAAATATATCAATGGGATTGCACGTCATGCAAATTCTTGAAAAAAAATTACATAATTATTGACGTTGTTGGTGGGGAAATGGTTTTAGACTTTGATTTGTTGGCTTGATTGAGTCGATGTCATTTCAATTCCACAATTTTTACACTTAAGGACGATTTGGAAGTTCATTCATTAGTAGTATCCATATTCATCATGCACATTTGTTATGTATGTTTTATTTGATTACCTATTGAATATGTTCACACCCAATCATTCCGTTTCCATGATTTGGTTATCTTAGTGTAAATTCATAGTGTGTGTTTTTTTTGTAAAATTTTGGCTTAAAAATTTTGAAAAATCAAAAAGAGTTTGTGGAGTCTTTCAGGTTTATCCTTGCATGAGCATAGTTGATTTATTCATGTTGATTTTTTATGCTTGTCGTGACACTCCGTGATTTTTTTTGTCTATTCTTATGCTTGTCTATTTTGGACACATGAAAGGGGGATAAAGAATTATGAATTATAGGGTAGTGAAAGTTTGAATAATGGGGGAGATTTCATTTGACTTGATTTAAGAGTTATCTCATTTCAAACTTGAAACGTCATGAAGGTTTGTTTTTTGTTTGTTATGTGTAGGACTTCAATGATTATTTGGAAAGCACAAAAATGAAGCGCAGGGAAAGAAAAGAGATGTGATTTGAAGATATTTCAAAGTTGCAGATTTTTGAAGAATTTTAAGACTTACATTTTTAGTAACTTTTCGCTTTTGGGTTGCATGGGAGGGTATTATAGATGTATAGGATTCTTCTTTGTATAATTCAGATATTTTTATTTAGCACATGCATAGACATAGAGGGGGATTTATAAGGACATAATTTCCATTGTCCGTAGTTTACATAGAATATGTCTTATAATACTAAAAACGTTGGGAGAAGCTCAAGTTCATACATTCGTGAACACGGATCCTAATTTCAAGCATCTTCAATATACGTGTGACATGAGATATAATTTCTTATAGAATGTGTTTAAGTTTCGTAAATGCTTTACTTTCATATTGGGATATTTTTCAAAATTGTTTTTATAAAACTGAGGCTTTTTTTTGTAAGTCAAAATTAATTTTTTAAGACCTGTAGGCGATCTTTTTAAAATAATATTTTCCCGCTCCTGTTTGGCAATGTCCTTCAAACGAGATTGACATATCGTTTAAACGATAAGTTCTAATAACATTCAATGTCATTTGAAGGGTCGTTTCTTGTTTGCTTCAAATGAACCCCGTACTTTTTTGTGTTTTTACTAGTCGTTTTCAAGGTCATTAGTAATGACATGAGATGTCGTCTAAATAATATAGACAGGTGGTTTGAATAAATTCTAACGACATGCACCCCCTCAAGATTTTTAATCATCTCTAAATACCTATTTTGAAGACTGTTTTCATTAACATTTTTTATACATGAAAACATCTTTTTGGCATACCTTTAGTCTTCAACTTTTAGGGTTAAAAACCTTATTTTTGATTCACCAAAACAACCCAATTATTTTTTGAATCATTTGTCAAACCCAAATCACTTATGTTGAAGTTTATATTTATGGAGTGTCAAATCTACTCTTGATTGGTGCTTCTTAAGGGAGCTGCTTGCTGACGACTGCAGTCATCGAGGTTCTCCAGGGGATCTTGTTTGGATACTAGGTTAAAGATAAATTCACTGAAGATTTCATTGTGTAATTTGTCAGTGTCGATTTGCATTATATAGTAAAATAAATATTTTACCCGAAAGATTATTTTTCTGAACCTCGAGATTTTTGATTGTTTGAATTTGTATATTTGATTTATATCACATAGATTGATGATTAAGGTTTAATTTATTTGGATCAAATATTGACTCTATTAAATATGTTTAAAATTGAAAATTTGGGAATTAAATTGATAATCAATATCACATCCTTACACTCAGAATTGGCCTTGATCCTCAGAATTGGTCGCTTTCAATTTAAGGTCCTCAGAATTGCCCTCGACCCTCAGAAATTGGTCACTCCCACATAAGGTCCCCAGAATTGATATCGACCTACATAATAGGTATATCCCACCTTTAGGTCCTAAACATTTACCTCAACCCTTAGAATTGGTTATCCATATCATTACCATAGGTCATTAGCATCAACCTCGACCCTCTGAATTGGTCATCCTCATCCTTATTGTCGCTTAGAATCTACCTCCTTCCCAAAGCATCATGTTGTGTATATTCGATGGATTTCACTTGTTCCAACCTCACTCGTCGAGGTTATCTGTATAAACCACATTCTAGGACCTCGTAAGTCTCTCCTTAGGTCCATAAAACCTCCCCCTTTCACTACAAACAATAGATCATAATCTTAGTACCAATCTAGAGGCTATCAGGCTCTCCCGAGCTTCATTTGACTTCTATCAACTTGATAGTTAGATAAAAATCTCAATGAATATTTAAAGGGCTCCGAATCGTCTTTCCAACGGTTTGCCTTGTGCGTGAATCGACATAACGATTCAGACGAATGAACCATTTTACTACCAAAAACTGATCTAGAGGCACCAGGCACTACTGGGCCCCAATTTGAGTCGAATAAACTTCACCATTATAGACAAAGGTGAATGAATGTTCGAATGGTTTTGAAACCCCTTTCCAACGGTCCACCCGTATGCAAAATGTCATAACCATTTGGACGAATGATCCATTTCCCCCAAAAATTGATTCAGAGGACACCGGGCGCTCTTGGGCTCCCTTTGACAAAGTCAACTCTTTAGATCGAATTATATTAAATGAATCATCGAAGGGAACTAAATAAGCCTTCCAATGGTCGGCTCTGTGCGTGATTTAGCCTTACGGTATAGATGAATGATCATTTTTCTCTGAAAGGTCACCGGGCACTTTCGGGCTCGGGTTGACCAAAATCAACTTTCCGAACTGAGCAAAACTCTTTGGAACATCTAAGTACCTCATATAAACTTTCCAACGGTCTTCCATGTGCAAAATTCTGACTTACGGCTTCGATGAACGATCCATTACCATCATAGGATCTTCCATCTAAAGCAACGATGAGCACTTTCGATCCCTGTTTGATCCAAAGTCAACTGACGAACCCATGAGAATAAAAAATTACTATTAAAGGTCTCTAAATTATCTTTTAAACGGTATGCCCCATCCACAATTTGGATTTAGACTTCATTCTACAACCAATTTTTCTTAAAAAATCTGTAGGAGACTACCCATTGGCAGGTCAATTTCCCAACAAATTGACAGTGTGTCTAAGGTCACCTATCAATTGGCATGGCTAGGGGAATGTCGATTGACAGTACTCCTACCTTATAAAAGGAGGGCTTGAGGTCAATATCAATACACACCTCAGATCCATCAATATTAGTGATCTCAGTAACATTTTGTTGCAATCAGCGAAGTCTCCGTGTGTGAAATTCCCTTCCATCTTTCATTCCCATCATTTTCATTCCCAATTTGGCAAAATATCATTCTTTCCCATCCACATTTATCTTAAAATTCAAGGGAGCTCATCAAGGATCAATATCAAGCCCCGATTCTCCAAATGAATGTCGAAATATCTTTCTCTCTCTTTAAATTTTTTTATTTTCGCATTAATTACATCAATTCTTAATCTACCTTTTACTTTAGTTCATACACATTAACATCTCACCCTTTGTTAGTTATATTGCACATATTTTATTTTCTATAATCGAAACAAAGAAAAATAGGTTTACGCCTGTAAATTCCAATGGTATTCTTCATCATATTTTCTCAAAACTAAAATTATCTTTTTTACACACACATCTAATAAACTCCCGTTTAAATTTATGGGATAAACCTTACCCTTGTGATGAATGCGAACTACGTGGACTTTGATTCCTTTATAGGCTATGTAGGCTTTTCGAGCTAAAGCCCGAGACTCGAGTCCAATTTTCTAATTTTCCAATTTTTACATTTTCATCCTTTTTATTTTTTCTATATATTACTCTATGTATCACACTTATAATTCATATTTACATTTTACCTAACAAGTATTATCATTTCATTAAGAGGATCAATATCTAGATAAATGCACACATCATGCTTTCTAATTATTATTTTGGGAGGATTCCTTTGGATGACCTAACTCTATCTTTTCCATGATATGAGTCGAGTGATTTCCATCTCCATTTATATACACTCACACACACTTCAAGAGAAAATTAAGGAAAATAATAACATACGAAAGGTCGGAATGGGTGGGTAACACCCTCCCATTCCCTAAGATAGCCCATAAACCTCTAAACTATTTGTTTTGTAAGCATCAGTTTGTCTTTAATGCCACTCTCTCTAGGAGGCGACATGTTCTTTTACCTATTTTGGATAAAACAGGATGGTGAATCCATATTTTTACATCACTCTGCATCAACGAAGGTCGAAGTGCTCCTAGAAAACGGGCGTGAGATCTTCTCTCCCCCTCCGAGTGCGGGTGCACGAGTGCTGGGAACCCCCCAAGACGCGCACGAGAGAGAGAGAGGGGGGGGGGGAAGAGACCAAAGGAGGGATTTCCATACTGGGACTACTGCACGTCTATAATAGTGCCCACTCATGCTACTCCTTATTACTTAGTATACCGTATGAAAGCACTCCTACCTGTTGAACTCAAAATACACTCTCTATGAGTCATTCTTGAAATTCAAGTTGGAGAAGTAGATTTGGGACAAAGTCATTATGATGAGATCATGCCCTTATATGAAAAGAACTTAAAGCTTTATACCACATACAAGGGTACTACCACTACATTACATGATCCTTCAACAAAAATGTCAAAGACCATGTCGTGAGAGAAGGCGACCTCGCTCCTAGGAAATTTATTGAACCCATCTTTGATCGAAAAGGGAAATTCATGTCTAATTGGAATGGGTTTTTTCTTGTGAAGAAAAATATGTTAGGAGACGTTGTTATGCTCATAGACCTCAATAGAGAGGAGGTGGAGCGTCCATTAAAACTAGACCGTCTCAATATATTTTACCCTTGATCTGACAGTCACTACGTTATGAATATCTCTCCGCCATTCTATTATTAAAAATAAACAAAATATTTGATTGTGACCCCCCGCCTAATAAAATACAAGGTAATCAGTCCTATATCAAATTAAATAGGTATCTCATCTGGATCATTCTTAGAATCACAGTCGAAAACTTTTTAAATCATACTAACCACCTACTATTCAAAAGACATGGTGCCAAATTCTCTCTTTTAATTAACATCACTAATAACATGAGAAAGAATATATAACTAACCATCATAAAACCAATGAATCAAGAAATAATAAAAATGGAATTAATGTAATCCTTGTTGAGACAACCACCAGCTACAAATCAAATACCAAAAATAAATCATAAGAGGAATAACTGAATACATAACTAACTGAAATAAAATGAAACAACTAGGGAGACATGCCCAAATGGAATACTGATTGCATCCTACTCTAGGAATGAGATGACTGAAGAGGCATAGTCAAAGTCCTGCAACATCTACATGTTCCGTAACTACTTAACTCTAGAATAGAACAACTGTGGTGTCCCTGTGAATGGAAGCCTAAAAGGTTTTGGAAAGTATTTTATAGAAAGGTTTAGAACCCAAAACATTTTGAAAATGTTTAGCAAGTGAATTTAAATGCAGGAAATTAAAATGAAAGTATGCTCTTCATATTTAAGTTAGTGTTGTACACTCTCTTGAGGATATCTCACCCCTCCACTAATGTGCATGCCTAATGTTCTATACATTACCCACCTAGCTAACCACCCCGTAACTAGTCTGGTAACATATATACCACAATTCCCCATTACTCTATCCCTAGTCGGTTCAGTATACTTTATAAGTTATTAATCACGTTAACTTATTTATGTCATTTTTCATTCAATGTCATAAAACATTCTCACGAGTTATATCATTTATACAATTCACATAACGTATATGAGTTAAAAGTTATTATCCACAATAACTTATTGAAATCAATTTCCATTTGATACCATATAAACGTTTAACATGTCATATCATTTATACATTTCACACCATGTATATATACCCATATATGATTCTGCACTATATATATACGTATCATGTATCTCAACATTCACACACATGTCGGATATAAATGTTATCACCCACGCGTAGGAGGCAGCCATAGTTCCCCCCTAAAGTGCCCGTTCCATACCATAACAGCCCACCCTTATAAAGAGACGCTATGACCTGGGGATTATACTCACCCTACATTCACTAGCTAGGAACTCACCCACATTGCGCAACCTCCTAAGATAGCATTAACATTGGTATGATTTACTATAAATATTATTTACAAAAATATTTATAAATCATATATATATATATATATATATATATATATATATATACCACACATCACCGTATATATATATAGAAATCTAGGCTACCAATGTACTATATCCACACACAAGCCTAAAACATGCAAGTCTATGGTCCAACTTCATTTTAATTAATTATTCACTAATTAATTTTCCATATTTTGGTGTCACCCTTCCAATTATACCTGGATTCTTTCACTCGGCCCAAATAACTCAATCACGAACCTTAATTATTCAAATCAATTAATCCTCTAATTAATTCAAGGGTAAGAATTAACAAATTAAAACCGTAGATCATAACTAAAATTGTCGAATCACCCAATGAACAAACTCTCTATCTTAAAACACATAAAATGTATGAATCAAGGGAAGAAGAAAATATGTCAGGTCTTAATAGGTTGATCAAATGACAAGCCATGTAGTTTGAACGACAGTGGCTCTTGGTTGAACGAAATACTAGGTCGTTAGAACGACCCTGGTATCATCATCATCCCTACTTTGTCCGGTTAAACCCCAGTCCTCCATTGATATGTTTTAAACCTCATTTTGTACAGATTTCTTCATCAAAACATCCCCAGATTCATCCTAATTCTATCCTTTTATTGTATTCAATCTAACCCCATCAATTATACAAAATTAGGGCATCAAATTAGTCAAAACTTAACACCTCTACAGATTTATAACTCCAAATTAAATAAATCACCAATTTCTCATGAACTCAAACCCTAAAATATTAATTGATTCCCACCTCCTTTAATATGAATAGGTACATGCAGATTAAGTTGCAAATTAAACCACCTGCCTTAATTTATAGAATCAAAGCATTTGGATGAAGATGTTGGATTGAAAGCAAGGATCTCCTCTTATTCTTGAAGCATTGTCTCCCAAACTTCTCAAATTCTCCTCTATGGGTTCTCCTCTTAAGCTATCACCAATTTTAGTCTTCTAAAATGACTTTAAATTTCCTTAACCTTTCACCATTAGGATTAAAAACTCAAATATCCTTTTTCGGCCTATGGGCCTCCTTAAAAGGGATCAAACTCTTAATTTGGAGTTCAATTATGCCTAAAAATGTCCTGAAGCCCAATATATATTTATGTCCTTTCATGTTCAACTATTTCAACCCATCCGGACTCAATCGTGCACTCCGAATTACCATCTAATTAATTTATAACATTCTCCAAATTCTTGACCTCAAAATGTGACACAAAATAATCCAAAATATTAAACCTCAACTCGCCAAATTAATAAATTCCTCAAATTTAAAAATTTCTCAAATCATGAATTTGATTCCTCCAAATAAAATAAATTCTTTTTCCCCGAAAATTTTATTTAATTAAAGATCCTTGAATTTACGGGGTGTCACATATTTGACCCCTTACAATGGAATTTTATCCTCGAAATTCGAATGAAATTAGTACTCTCAGTCTCAACAAGCCCCATAATAACTTCCCGTTAGCATTGCTACACAAAGTTATTAAGAGAATGTAATTAACCGGAGCGCCCATACACCATGTACCCGTGCTTAATCTCACAAAATAACACCCGTCTTATACTTGCCTTTACTCGTAATATAACTTCGATCCCACAGTTATAGCATTCCAAATACCCTCCTCTCGGCATGAAAGTATACATATCCACTCTTTTGTTAAAAAGGACAACATACACTACCGCGCCCTTACTACCACTAGTTTCCTTACTTGAAAGAAAAAATCCTGAGCTATATATCCCCGCTCGACAATAACTCCAACCACTCTGAATCACATCAGAATTGTCCTTACTCCCCGGGATTTCAGTTAACAATTTATACATTAATATGCAACACATTTAACATACATACATGCATATATTCTAGTCCATATCTCAGTTGAAACCTAGCATCGATAATTCATACCCAAGTACCGCGAACATCAAGTCTTACTATAACTATACACTATAGCCCCAAACTATAGATACATAGTTAAAACTTGGAAAAGAAACCACGCTACTCCCATAATTCTTGGAAATAGGAATATCTCGTATAGTGCAGCCATCCTCTTAGTGTAACCCCCCACTCTCACATGATTAACACCAAAGCACCCTGATATCCCATATATATATATATATATTAAATATTCCATATATATATTAATCATCTAACATTGAGTGATATCCCACTCTCACATGGCTATGTTTGGAAGTGACATTGAGTGCATCACAACCTACGGTTTGCTATCACTAGGATTCATGAGTGAGACGTATATATGTGTTTATATATATATATATATATAAACACATATATACGTCTCACTCATGAATCCTAGTGATAGCAAACCGTAGGTTGTGATGCACTCAATGTCACTTCCAAACATAGCCATGCTCAAATATTCCATAATTCAG
The DNA here is from genome assembly GCA_949130495.1 of Sambucus nigra. Classification (NCBI taxonomy): domain Eukaryota; kingdom Viridiplantae; phylum Streptophyta; class Magnoliopsida; order Dipsacales; family Adoxaceae; genus Sambucus; species Sambucus nigra. The sequence goes on along the minus strand of OX422213.1, from coordinate 458,888,634 downwards.
GGGACAACTTATCCCCATTCCTCCGAAATATACCCAAAATTATTGCTTAGCGTCTTTTCCCTGAATCTGCTAAGTATCTGTATAGTAGAGGCTCTGGCTCCTCCCAGGGTGCCCATACATCCTATATCTCGTGCATAATTACAGAACCCTCCAATCATCACTCACATAACCATATTTATCTTAATTCCGCCCCCCACATTCTCGGCCTAGATCCACTTACCCTATCTCTTTGTGACTCTCTGCTCAACATATTTTCTCCACACGTTCACTAATTATCATTAAATTCGATGACCTTGATTCCAATGATGTCTTCCCACTTTTGGCATTTTATCAAGGCTTATGCGTATAACACTTCCCAACAAATCCCAAAAGAAATTTTCTTAATGCACTATTGCTCATCATTGTCGGTCCTTGATTTTTATAGAACCCAAAGCATATCCCCGGGACTCTCAAACCTCATCCCTATACTCACAAGTTTAATCATGGAGTCCTGCATCTCTAAAGGAGTCATATATTACTGTGCTCTCACTATCACTAAGTCCTTAGCACCAAATATCACTAACGAGGTAAATCTTTCTGCTCCACGACAACCCATCATACCCTGAATCTGATCAGTAGAAGTCCTTACGCATCGGAATCTAATATAACTAAACAATTGTACTCTATGAAGTCTACTTCACACAATATTATCGTGAGCTCAAACCTCTTTCAGGTGGGATATCACAAAAATTTACGTCCTGGCTTGGAATAATAAACATGATAGCCTTGCTATAACCACCCTTGATTACGAACCTGTCCCTACCCAAGATAAAACCACACCACGAATATCACCTCCCACATGAGCTAATCCTCAGAAAAATAAATATCATCTCAGTGTACCCACCCGCTCCCCTACAGGTGGAATGGAAAAGTGCCCCGCTAGTCCATGGTAAATATACACATACTAATGATATTAATGACATGTCCACTAAATTCATTTCTCACGCAAATCTATTGCTAATAAATTATTGTGACCCGTTTGCATCATAGAAAATACTCCCCAATCATCTCGAAATAAAACTTATAGTTTTAGTTGCCCATAACACTAACAGCTCAACAGTTATTAGACATAACATCCTTGTCTGAAACAAACCAAAAACTTTTCTAATGGATGACCTTTCTAGATATCCCACTCCTGTCCCCTGACTTGTTGCGGACAAGATCCATCTATGCATTTCTACTCTTTTACACATAAGACACCTCTCTGTATCATTACCTTTTCTTTGGCCCCGCCATCCATGTCAGGGTTGTACTTCTCACGGAATTGGTAGCCTTGACCTTGATATCTACCTCAATTGTCCCTTTGGATCCGCTGATACAATAAACTTGTTGCTGGCCTTGACAGCCCTAACTAACCCCACCATCACTTGGTAGAAATTCAATTGATCTTGATCACAAATCTGGGTTCTCTACTAGTTATCCCTCCCTTTGGTGCCTCACTATCACTAAAAATAAAGTCTTACGGTTCTGATAGATTCTCTAACTCCCTTAGCTCCCCTCTCTCGAAAGCATTGATACAAATATGAACGTACAACCTTGATGACAATGACACCAGTCATTATAGACGGATCTTCGATCCATTCTTCCATATTCTACTCGTGGGTTTATTATTAACTTGTAACCCTACTTGATTCTCCGTATCCCTCTAATCGGTTACGAAGTTTGTGAATTTCATCAACTTTGCTTGCCATTCGTCCACTGTCCAACCCTTTTGGAAAAACAACTGATATTTCCATTGCCTCTTAATTTAACCTCTAATGAGAGGATTCATAATAATCTACACCCCAAATTTCTCGTTATTCATGATATCTCCCTATGAATGTGGTGAGTAGCTCCCATCACCACATACTGCTTCTAAGAGATAACTTCTTTGCCCGAAATTTGACTTGAGTGTTACTAAACTCTCCCACATGTGATCCCAACTAGATGCTCTCCATCCATTGGTAAATAACACTTCTTCACTTTCCGCATATTCTAGCAGATTGTTCTTCTGAAACAAAAATCTTCTTCAGCCCTCGCCCCTTATTGTCTACACTTGGGGTTTTAACTTTACACCATCATCCTTCATGATGGTTCTTAGGGTAACTAATGCGCCCCATCGGTTCCTCCAACTTCAATTGTTTGAACAATTAATCATAATGACTCCTATCGCATCACTGTTTCCAGAATAATCCATGGCTTCTGTTGAGTACTCCCTCCTGCAATCCTTCTAACGTCCCATGTTTATCGTTCTAAAATGTCTGATCTTCCACTCTCGACTGAAACCGTATATAAATCACATAAACTATACCATATAGCGGGAGAATATAAATCGAATATGTGAAGGAATACAATAACCCTATAATAAGGATCTACATCAAAGAACGCTATGCTGAAACATGAAAATCTCCACAGATCCTCAAGACACTAGAAAATGATGCTCGGATACCATTTTTGACACCCCGCCTAACAAAATACAAGGTGATCAGTCATATATCAAATTAAATAGAAATCTCATCTAGTCCATTCTTAGCATCATTGTCGAAAATGTTTTAAAGCTTACTAACCACCTAGTATTCAGAAGACATTGTGCAAAATTTTATCTTTTAATTAACATCACTAATAACATGCAAAAGAATATATAACTAACCATCATCAAAGATGACACACCCCAACCCAATTACTTATAATTAAGTCTGGAAGTCAAAGTGAGTCAAACCATAATTAATCTAACCAAACCATAAACACGAGTTTTGATTTCAGAGTCATCATTGTAAATCCATATAACTGAAAACCTTTTTACAACATCAAAGTAGTCATGCCCATAAAACTTTCTTAAAGGATAAGTTAACTTAATTACATCATTTACATTTACACAAAATCATTGTTTCTCCCATTCCTGGCTAACCCAACCCGACCTCCTAGATTTGGCAGTGGCATCGCGTTTCCTGAAAAATGTGAACATAGGAATCATGAGCAAAATAGCCCAGTGAATGTATCACTACTATACTATTGCATGAATTTAAATGCAATAAATCATGTCCATATAATTATGTATTAACTTATCCAGCTCATTCATAATGAGTGACCAACTTTTCCGAATCATGATTCACATATCTTGTCTAAATAGACAATTCTCCCCCATTCCCGGTCGAGGAGTAACCCCTTGTCATTAATAGACAAATCTCCCCCATTCCTGGTCGAGGAGTAACCCCTCATTTAGGTAAATCAAAATGAACAATTTTATATTCATAACATTATGATCACATTTGTAACAGTATACAAATACATCATTCCAGTGAGTACACTCACCTTGGGTTGTCAACTACGTATCCAGGTTTCCTTCTGGTGGAGCTGAACTGGGTTTATTAGACCTTACACCTGTCAATCCAACTAGATCATTACTGAAACTCAATCATAAATATTATCCTAACATAATTATGTAACTTTCCATGACTATACATCAACAATATAATTCCAATTAAGTCACATTCCATAAAACATAGGTTAAGGCAAAACAATGATATACATGTTGATAAGGTTACGGACATTCAACCGTAAGAAATACCTTATAAGTAATTTATAACCAAATTCAAGTAAATATGAAATTATACTTGTCAATGTATATACACATGAAACATGTACTCAAAGTACCCTTCGTAAGGACGAAATACAAACATTCATTCAAGGGGTATCCAATATGGCCTGAAATTATTGTCATACATATTTAACCATCCTATATTTCTAAATTGTATAAATGCAGGGGTCCAACCTTATCAATATGAAAACATATATGAATATATTATCCAGTACAAGTTACGGTGTAATTTTTCAAGCTTCCTAGGGCATGTTATGACCATTTCTCTACAACACAAGAAATCTGCCCTACAAGCTCCTCTATTGATCCTTCGAATTCCCAGAATTTTCATAATTTTTATACAGCATAACTTTCCATGATTTTCAACAAACGTTCACTATACATACTGAAGAGTACATAATTAAAGTTTCATAATATTTGGACTTCATTTGTTATCTTAAAATCTTGACCAAACTCAGGGCATACCGAAATCAAGTATACAAACAGCAACTATGTACCAACTTGAAATCATCATTACGGCCTAACCACAAGGATATAAATTCTAATTTTCATATATTATATGAATATATGAGTCTAATTTCATTTTCAATTGGAATTTCTCAATTCCAGTAATCACACAAAGAGATATGCAGATTTGAATACAAGGGGTTTCAACACAAAGAAATTTTAAGGGTTTCTACACTCAACATAACATAAGCTTGCATCTAACCATGAATATATATAAAGCTCTGAAACTTTCGTAAACATATGATGATTTATATCATATAAATCAGTAATATAAGATAAATAACAAGAATTACAATTAGGATTACCTTCAGGGCTTTTTACATAATTTCTACGGATTTTTCTACACTTTTTCTCTTTACTTTTCTTCCTTAACTTATACTTTCTCTTTCCCTAAGCTTAAAACCCTTTCATGGCTGGTTTTGGATGAAGGATAGGTCGGCCAAGGATGCCTCCCAAGCCAACCAATCAAATTAAACCATTTGGTTTAATAAAAGACAATTTACCACTTAAGGGAATTGACATATTTACCCCTTCTCGTAATTTCGACCTAAATTCTTCCTCGAGCATCCGTTTGATGCACCGTTTATTGTGTTACGACCCTAACTCACATGTATACAACTATGTAGTTTTCACCTCAAGTCAATTATAATGTTACAATGGTCAAAACTAGTCTTAAACAGGAACATTTCTATCGAAAATAACCAAATCTTGTGTTCGTACATAACTCGACATTTCATGATTTATGAAAGTAGGATTAGACTAAACATAAGCACTTAATATTAGATATACTAATAATACATTATTCATATCACATAATATAAACATGATTTAAATATAATTTATCAAAATTATATTCGGGTTGTCACAAAACCACTGAATCAAGCAATACTAAAATTGGAATAAATCAAATCCTTGACGAGACAACCACAGTCTATAAATAAAATACGAGAAATAAAACACAAGACGTATAACTAAATACATCACCTAACTGAAATAATATGTTGCAACTAGGGCGACATGCCCAAATGGAATACTAATTGCATTCCTACTGTAGGAATAAAGTGACTAAAGCGACTAAGTCAAAGTCCTACAACATCCACATAGGCTACAGCTATGTAACCTTTGATTAGAACAATTATGGTGTCCCTGTGGCTGGACACCTACAAGGTGTTGGAAAGTATTTTATAGCAAGGGTTAGAACCTAAAACATTTTGAAAATATTTAGCAAGTGAATTTAAATGAATTAAATTAAAATGCAAGTATTCTCTTCATATTTAGGTAAGGGTCATACACTCTCTTGAGGACACCTCACCCCTCCACTAATGTGCACGCCTAACGTTCTAAAAATTGACCCACCTAGCTAACCACCCCGTAACTAGTCTTGTCACATATATCCCACAATTTCCCACTACTCTATCCCTAGTGGGTTTAGTATACTTTATAAGTTATTAATCGCATTAAATTATTTAAGCCGTTCTCATTTAATGCCATAAATCATTCTAACGAGTTATATCGTATATACAATTCGCATCACGTATATGAGTTATAAGTTATTATTCACACTAACTTGTTTAAATCAATTCCCATTAGATTCCACATAACCATTTCATAAGTCATATCATTTATACATTTTACACTATGTATACACACCCATATATAATTTTGCACTATATATATACGTATCATATATCTTAACATTCACACACATGTCGGATATAAATGCTATCACCCACGCATAGCAGGCGGCCATAGTTCCCCCCGAAAGTGCCCGCTCCATACCATAATGGCCCATCCCTATAAACAAAAGCTATGACCTGGGGATTATACTCACCCTGCATTCGCTAGCCAGGGGACTCACCCACATCGCGTAACCTCCAAAGATAACATTAATATTTGTATGCTTTATTGTAAATATTATTCACACAACTATTGATGAATCATATATATACTACACATGACCGTATATATATAAATATAGGATATCGATTTAGTACGTCCATGCACAAGCCTAAAGCATTCAAGTCTATTGTTCGACTTAATTTTAATTAATTATGCACTAATTATTTTTCAATATTTTGGTGTCACCATACCAATATGGCCAAACTCTCTCGCTCGGCCCAAATTTCAATATTTTTAATCCATCATTCAATTTCATTCAATTAAGTCTACTTCCTTAATTAACAAGGTTTTAAATCACTCAATCATGAACCTTAATTATTCAAATTAATTAATCCTCTAATTAATTCAAGGGTAAACAATCACAAATTAAAACCCAAAATCATAAACGAAATTATAGAATCACCCAATGTAGAGACTGTTATCTCAAAACACTTAAGATGTCTGAACCAGGGGAAGAAAAAAATCTTACAGGGCTTAACAGACGTTCAAATGACAGGCCATGCTGTTCGAATGATATTGGTTCTCGTTTGAACGAGATACCAAGTCGTTCGAACGACCCTGGTAACATCATCATCCCTAATCTGTCCAGTTTAAACCTAGTCCGCCATTGATATGTTTTAAGCCTCACTTTGTACAGATTTCTTCATCAAAACTTCCCCAGATTCATCCTAATTCCATCCTTTTATTATATTCAATCTAACCTAATCAATTACACCAATTTAGGGCATCAAATTAGTCAAAACATAAAAACTCTACAGATTTATAACTCCAAATTAAAAAAATCCCCAATTTCTCATGAACACAAGACCTAACTTATTAATTGATTCCCACCTCCTTTAATATGAATAGGTAAATGTATATTAACTTGGAAATTAAACCACTTGCCTTAATTTTTAGAATCAAAGCCTTTGGATGAAGATGTTTGATTGAAATCAAGGATCTCCTCTTGTTCTTGAAGCAATCTCCCAAAATCCTCAAATTGTGTTCTATGGGTTCTCCTCTTAAGCCCTCCCCAATTTTAGTCTTCTAAAATGACTTTAAGTTGCCTTACCCTTTCACCATTAGGTTTAAAAACTCAAATCTCGTTTTTCGGCCTATGAGACTCATAAAAGGGGCCCAAACTCTAAATTTTGAGCTCAATTATGTCTAGAAATGTCCTGAAGCCCACTATATATTTATGTCCACTCATTTCCAACTATTTCGACCCATCCGGACTCAACCGTGCACTCCGAATTACCATTCGAATTAATTTGTAACATTATCCAAATTCTTGACCTCAAAATGCGACACAAAATAATCCAAAATATTAAACCTCAATTAGCCAAATTAATAAATTCCTCAAATTTAAAAATTTCTGAAATCATGAATTAAATTCCTCCAAATAAAATAAATTCATTTTCTACCAAAATATTATTTAATTAAAGATCCTTGAATTTATGGGGTGTTACATTAATGTTCTCCCTCATCAAGAACTCTGTGGGACCTGATCCTCTTCAAAATATTTAAAACCTACTAAAATGACTTTTACCCCCACAGAGGTACGTAGGAAGCCCATAAAGTTGCATTGCACAAGGTCCTTTCTTTTTCACAAAATGATATTATTTTCTCCAATAAAAAAATAATATTCTCTCACATCACTTTTAAATAAACAAAAGGATTGTGCCTTCCTTAGCGACCACTATAGAAAATTCAAAAAAATGAACTCTTCAAAAGCACAATAAGATATGACAAAATCATCATTTATGACATTTCGTTTTTTGAAACATGGCAGCAACATGAAGTATCAGTAAGAAGAAAAGCCCCTACAACTTATATAAACCACCCACCTATCACAATCACACTGCTTACCTAAATTCGTGCCCAAACATAAACACATACACCCCTTCAATGAAACCTATAGAAATAAAGATTCATAAATCCATATCAGTTACAAGAAGTCTCTGCCTCATCGTCATTACCATGACCACCATTAACGCTGCCCCCCCCCCCCCCCCCAAAAAAAAATCTAAATTTCGGCTACACACTCTCATGTATTAAACGCGGTGATATGCCTTAGAAAATTTGTATGGTATCAACAAAACATCTTACACAATCTTTGCTAAAGTGGTCCATCTCTTCCCTATTTCCTAGGAACAAACCCTTATAAGGATACACTAACATACTGACCTATTTAAGTCAATAACAAGCCATTTTCTCAAAATTTCCCCAAATCACCTTAGACTCACAAACCATTAAAATAAAATCCTTCCGCAAGACACTACCTACCATTCCCCCACATATTGGGTCAGATGATGAGGCGACCTGCAATATTGCCACAAACATCCCAAGGCCATCCTCAGAAATTTAGTCAATCCCTCCATAAGGAAGAAATTTATTGTGTGCAGAAGAAATATCTACACTCATCTCACTTGGCAAAAAAAAAATCAAGGAAGGTGAAAGGAAGTCATGAAAAGACCTACAAGGTGAGCGTAGCGGTAATCACGTAATTGCAGAAAGGGAAAAACCTAACTTCATATTTTCATGTGTTAGCACGCATCCATAGACGAATCAAACTTGAAACCATTATGGATTATTTCAAGTGCCAATAATGTAGAAATAATTCTATGAAGGATGGAAAAGAAAATGTGTCGGTATAGGTGTGCTTATTGGATGGTCAATGGGTAAACCAATCAACATCCCCCTTTTTTGGAATTCGCCTCACTCCTTTTATCCCTCTTATTTCCAAATAAGGCTTTTAAAAAATATGGCTTTTTATAAAAAATATCTCTCGAGCATTTTTATACTTGAACATTCAAAAATATATTCAAAAGTTCAAAAATACAATTTATTACTTTTCTCAACTAAAATCCTTAGTTGAAAATTGAACTGCATGTACAATAAGCCGCTAAATCAGTATAATCAAGTAATAATGCATCATTTTTGCCTTTTGAGTCTCTTTGCAGGTACAATGAAAAATAATGGAAGCAAGCTTACATCATCCCTAGTGTTAAGCTCCCCCAGTAATAATGACAGATCTGTGTGAAATCGAGTAAGAAAGGAAGAAAGCAGAGATGGACGCCATCTCTACTTTTCGCCTTCCCGGCATAAACTAGAAAAAGAAGGAAAATCTCATGTCATAACCACTGACCATCATCCACATTTATCACAGCAAAGCCTCTATCAGTAGAGCCACCTTCACCAACTCCTCTAAGCCTGTCCCCAACGCAGCCTCAATCTTCAAATTCTTCAAACAAAGAGAACTATCAATTGTCTGCATGGTAAGCCCAGAATCAAATAAACACTTGTCGATTGGAACTGTCCAATCCATGTCTATCGGCACCATTTTTAAATTTTGCTAAAAAATTATCAAAAAATACAAAAAAATCTAAAATTTACAAAAATACAAAAAGGTTCAAATTTCAATAAAAATATTATAAATTCAACATTACTTAAGAATCTAAAAAAATACTCTCTCAAAAAAATCTAAAACTTTTCAAAAAATTCTCATGCTCGCTTCACTATTTAGGTCTGCATAATTGACCTCTTTACTCTTTAGGTCTACAAAATTGGCCTATTTCCCCTTTAAGTCTGTAAAATTACCCTTTTTTTCCCTTTAGGTCCCTATAATTGACCTCTCTACTCTTTCGGTCTACATAATTTACATATTCACTCTTTATCTCCATGGATATTAACTTCTTCAACCTTTAGGCTTGCAGAATTGAGATCTTCATCCTTTAGGTTCATTGAATTGACCTCTTCAACCTTTATGCTTGCAGAATATCTTTTAGAATTGGCCACAATCCTTCAAATCGGTCACATACACACTTAGGCATTTAGAATCAACTTTGACACTTAGAATTAACTGTAAGACTCTGAATTGGTTGCTCACACTACTTAGATCCTAAAAAATTTGACCTTTATCCCTAACATGAAAAAAATATACTAATGCTCACTAGATCTTGCACTAATAGGAACCTAAGTCTCCTAAGTCTTTATCAAGATGTCTATTGATGGGATATGTCGACACCCCATTCTGATACCCACATACATTTCCGAACAACATCTAAATATTGTACCTTCAACCCTCGGACACTTAACCCTCCTAAAAACCCTAAATAGAGGTCAATAGATTCTTCTCGAGCTCTATTTTACTTTGGTAAACTCTCGAACTCCATATTATATCTACACACTTTGACAGGGCTCTGAAATACCTTTTCAATGGTCCATACATTACACAAACCAGACTTCCCCCTATATTTAGTTGCCTTTTTACCCTGAAACCCTAAATCGAAGGCCATCAGACGCTTTTGAGATCCATTTGACTCTAGTCAACCCTTGAACTAGAGGTTCTCTCGACATGCTTTCATTGAGATCTAAAATTCCTATTCAATGGTCCATATAGTGAACGAATCGGACTTACAGTCCTTATTTAGTCCTTATTTAGTTGTGCTTTTACCGCCAAACTCTAAATCAGAGGTTCCTATATGCTTGAAAGCTTATTTAGTTGTATTTTTACCTCCAAACCTGAAATGATAGGTTCCTAAATTCTTGAAATCTTTATTTGACATTGGCCATCTCTCGAGCCCATAAGTAACTCATGCATATTCATAAAGCATTGTATCCTCTTTCTAATGGTTCGTTATGTACACAAAACGACCTTACACTTTGTATTTTTTTGGCCATTTTTTGAAAAATTCATATTTGGATTATTTGTATACACCGATCACCCTGCTTGTAGGACGGGGATACTTTAATCCGTCACCAAGACTCGAAGGCCTTCCTATCATCAAGCCATTGGTTATACCAATCACTAGACCTCTCGCGACAAGACTTTTTTTTTATCACCTTTAGGGTTTTCAATTTAATGAAACCTTGCCTCATTGTCCAGGAACCTTTTTGGCCTTAAAATCAGTACATAACTACTCAAAACATCCATTTCGAAACATTCTTTCAACATTCCATTACATCACCCACACCTTGCATTTGCCATCTATGTCTTTGCTATCCAAATCAACATTCTTCACCTCAAATTAGAATCCAAGTTTTACATAAGGTCTAAATTTCTTCCACTCAAGTTCATTAAATAATCTGTAGTCCTTATATTTTATTACTCTAGGCATATCCTTCCTTTTTGTTTCTACTTCCTCACCTTTAATTACATTTTAATTAATTTATATGTTCATGACACTTATGTTTACAAACTCAAAAATTCAAAATGAGGGTTTAACTCATAAACCCAAAATTGAACTTTTTTTCTACTTTCCAACATTTCATTACTTGTTTACGCTTTTTCACAAAGTAAAAGAAAACTCTAGTATTGGATTTGTGGGTTAGACCCCACTTTCAACGTTATATACCTTAAACGAATCGAACTTACAATCCGAATTTAGTTGCCTTTTAACCCTAAATCATGTACTGGAGACTAATTGATGCTTTTGAGATCCATTTGACTTTTTTCAAATCTCAAACCCGTGGGTACTTCAATACACTTTCATGGAGCCTTAAATTATCTTTCCAAAGGTCTCGCATGTGCACAAATTAGAATTACTTTTGTCTTTTATGACCATTTAAAAAAAAATCCCGTTCTAGACTATCTATATCCACCCCACCCATTTTTGGCAAGCCATACTATCAACAAGTTAAGGGTTATTGTTATCGGTAGACATTAAGGGAAAGCTTAGTCTTTTGTCACCTTTAGGGTAAACTATTTAAGAAAACAGTGAATTCATTGTCTAGGAACCTTTTTAGCCTCAAAATTAGCCACCAACTTTGAAAACATCCATTTGTCACCTTACCTCACATTTGTCAACCATTTTCCCACCATCAAAATCAACATGCATCACCTCAAAATTTGGAATCCAAGTTCCATAGAATTTCTAAATTTCTTTTATTCAAGTTCATTAAATTAGTACTAGTCCTTATATTTTATTAATCTAGGCATATCCTTTTTGTTTCTACTTCCTCGCCTTAATTAAATTTTTATTAGTTATATACTCACGAGGCTTATTTTTATAAACTCAGAAATCAAAAAAGAAGTTTTAATTCTCAAACCCCAAATTAGAAATTTCTTCTACTTTTCTACATTATCATCACATGTTCATGCTTTTTCATAAATTAAAATTGAAAACTCAAGTTTTTGATTTATGGGTTAGACCCCACCATTATATCTTCTCGAACTACGTGGAACATGATGCCGATTCGAGTTCTAAAAGGAGAAAACATTTGAGTGATAAGTTAGGCTTTGTATTGTCGATCCTGTAAGCCTATGACGTGTTTGATGAAGACGTAGTGGTCAAGAATCAAAGACCGATACGCATCATGCTATGTTTTGTCCAAGTTTATCTTCACATTTTTCGAGGATCTTGCAGGTATGGATGCATTTAGAATATGATCCTTGAAAATTGATTGTGGTTGACTTTTTTTTAAAAAATGTTTTGAACTATTTTTAAAATGGTTTTTTAGAAAAATATTTTTTTTAGTTTAGTTCGTTGGAACGAGATTTGATATTCATTAGAATTAAACTATCATTTAGTTCGAACGAGATAATTATTTTACTAGAGAAAATCGAAGACTTCGTTAGAATGAACATCCAATGGAGACTTTCTGTCAAACAGTGAGATACCGATTGGAAGCCCGTTAGATAATCATTTGAACGACTTTCTTGTTCGTTCAAACGAGCCTAGTCTTAGTTTAATTGAAAGAATCATTTAGTTTGAATGAACCCTAAGATTTTGTTCAAACGAACCCCCTTCCTCAATATTCGTGTATTACTATTTAAGTTGTGTTGGACTCGTATTTTTAAAGAACTTCTAGGGAAAAATATTTTCCTATCTATTTACCAATGTTCTAAAACTCTATTTTCACCCAAACTGTATAAAGATCTATGTTTTATAATTCTTATGCTTTGAGAGCTTTGAGTCTAGCACCAAAGTTTGTTTCTCATTGTCATAAGTTAAGAACTTGTTTTGTATGGTGGAATATGAATGAGTTTTTTGTGTTGTATTGAAGAAGAGGTGTTTAGTTTTGTGATTCCATAAAAGATAGCTAAGCTTAATGGGTGGATACCGAGGTGCATGCGGATTCGTGTACTATAGCAGCTTGTGTGGGTGGATTCCTATATTACACTATGGAGTAAAGGTCTAAAATAAAAGAGTGTCAAGGCTTGCGAAGGAGACGAGTCATTGAGGTAAGTATACTATTTAGTCTTTCCAAAAGCTTATAATAGTGATGTGTTTAGCTAGATCATTAGAATTTTTTCTCGTTGTGGGTTTTCCTCGTACATAGATGCGTTGTGCGATTGCTTCACTTATTTTTCCTACTTATCACCTACATATGTATTTTATGTTAAAAAATATAAACTGTGTAAATCATTTTTTCATAACAACTCAGTTTCAATTGGTGTACAAGTTTTTATTGATTTAATCTGCTTAAAATATTATTCATTAAATTTGAAATTTGTAAAGTAGTCTTTTTATTGTTAGGACCATCCTTGCCTAAGAGATTGGTCATTTTCAAATTGAAATTAGAGAACACACACTAAGTTATCTTATAGATATGTGTTTCGTGCTGTTTAGGGTGGTTTGTTTATCTCTCTCGCTTAGTTTTTTTGTTTTCTATCTATGAGTCATCCATGTGATAAGTTGTCCGATGCATTCAACGATGACGATTGCTTTCATATTTGAGATAAGTATAATAAGATTCATAACCTTGCTGAAACATTAGCTCTTGTGAATTTGAAGTGTTCGAAAAGAATTAAAATTATGGAAAAAGAAATTTTTTGTTTTAAAGATGAAATTTATTTTTGCATAATTTTTAAACTCAAAGAGATATCACTTATGAGAAGCTTGTGGAAATGAACCTTATGTTTAAAACTTTAGAAGTGTCCAATAAAGAGAGTGAGGATAAAGTACAATTTTTGGAAAAATAATTAGAGGACTCGAAAATCTCTAGGGTTAGTGTACGTGCCATTGAGGATAATGTTAAATTCATTAAAGATTTAGGGGAACGTGAGAAGGCTTTTAGGGATAAGTTATCTTGCATTTACGAGGACGGATAAAAGATTATAGGAGTGATGGAAAATTTAAATAAGGATTGTTTACACTTTAAGTGTCTAATTTTTTGCTTGAGTCTAGGATTGTGAGATTAAAAGATAATTTGAGATACTCAAGTAGTGTTTGTAGTATTGGTACTAGCTTCCATGATTCTAATTCTTCCATTGATAAAGCTAAGATCTTTTTTTTTTTTTGTTTTAGAGGGTCAACCACATCCTTGAGTGTTAGAAAAGGTCAATCCAAAGGTTTCATTCCTTATCACGTCTAGTCATGCACACATTATCATAGAAAAGAGCACCTTAGGAGTTTCTCCTATGATCTTAGAAAAGACTCTAGGATGTTGAAGTTGAGAGTACCGATGGTTCCCGAAGCCTGATGCATTAGGTATTCATCTTTTTGGATTGAAAAATCGATTTTGGATGTGCTAAAAATTAGATTAATCGATTCTCACATCCTAGAACATTAATCTTCACATGATATATCCTATGGGTGATTGCATATATGCTTTTTATACCCTAGCTTTTGTAATTCATTTTATTTATGCATTCAAGTTGTCTAATGTTTATATTCTTTATTTTCATTTTTCATATATTAGGTTTTGTTAAAAAATACAAAAATATTTTGTTGGCTTTTGAGTTGTTTCTTTTAAATTGGTATTTTTTTATTGTTAAAAAGGTCAAAAAAATTATTTTATGTATTTTAGTTTCACTTATTTTGTGTGTCATATTGGTGTGTTTAAATCCAATGCCTTCCATATTTTCCATGTGAGTAGAACAATTGGTTATGTTTTTAATGCTCAGATCTTTCTTAATCATGCATGCATGGAGTTCCTTTGACTTTGATTCTCTTAATGGATTCACTTTGTATATGCCTCCACACACAGATGCACTAGCTCTTAGATGTTATATTTAAGCTATGTGAGTTTTTCTCCCATCAATCTTGTCATCTATATATTTTGTGACTATGGAAGATTTTTGCATGTAACAACTGTTGTCTGTGAGTATGTTGGATCTTTATTGAAAAGTATGAGAGTGCATGGGAAATTGATACGAAATGATCAAATCTCCTTTGCGGGAAGGACACCATTGACAAGAGCCTAAAAAGATTAGAGTAATTGAAAAATAAAAAATTGCTAAGGTCATCAAGTTATTTGTTCGTTGATTTTCAAAAGAATTGAGTGAAAAAATATGATATTTGTTTATTTTAGCACAATGAGTCCTACTTATCCTTATCATGTCGTGATCATATTGATTTGTAGAATCATCATTATTATAGGCTTGTATGCATTGTGCTTATTCGTTCATAGAGTTCACATTATCTTGTCACTTGATGCTAAAGCTTAGTTTGATAACGTTTTGTGGTCAAACAAAGCTCATTGGACATATTTGAGTGTTTGGATAATAATTCATTTGTGTCTACTTCATGCCTAGTCAATCCATCCCACATGTTCAGACACGTCGATACTATGCTAGTGCATAAAACCTATGTGTTTTGTGTCTATTTTTGTGGTTGTTTATACCTATATACATATGTGTTAATGTGTCATTGATATAATTTGCATATATATATATACATGGCATTGTTTTCTTTGGATCCTTTTTGGTTTTTATTTAGTCCATGTTTGCCATATGTTTTGTCTTTGAATTATATTTAGCATGACAAATGATGGTATTAGTATCTCTTATTGATTATTTCCATTAAAATCCTTGTATATTCAAGTTGATATATTTGTTGCACCAATATTGATATTAGTTTATCACTATTTGGATTATTTGTGCTTGTGTTGCCTTGCTGTATTTTGTTACACTTTACACCATTGCATGATATTATTGCTTCTTCCGTATTTTCTATTAGTATTATATGTCCAAATATTTAAGGTGAGATTTGGTTTATGGGGGAGAAATTGTTTGTGCATTCTTACTTTGTGTATTCCTAATCAAAAGGGGGGAGAAATGGTATATTTTCTTTCATTGTTAGGATATCTTTATCTTGGGGAATATGTATAACCCGGGTTGATATTGTTTAGACAAAGGGATAATTTTATTCTTATGTATATTTTATACTTTTTATGTTGTATTCTCTTTGCATTTGAAGGTGTGTTTGAGTGTGAAGGTTTACAACATGTAACAAAATTTATTTTAAGCGAACAAAGCTAGTCAACATATGTGTATGTCAGTCGTCTGTACTTATTCCTTTGCGGTTTGGGATTGAGTCTTTTAGAGACCTTGACAACCCATAGGTATTTTTTATTTTGTTTTTGTCTTCGAATAGCCAAAGGGGGAGATTTTTTGGGAGAAATTTATAATTTTCTCAATATTTTTGTAATTGCCTTAATTACAGACAAAACATTTAAGTCATAGGTTAAGCTCTGTATTATCAAGCACGTGAGCTTGTGACATGTTTGATGAAGACGTAGCGGCCCAGATTCAAAGGAAAATACACATTGTGCCTTGTTTTGTCCCATATTTGTCTTCATGTTTCCCAAGGATCTCGTAGGTATGAATTCATTTAGAGTATGATCCTTAGAAATATATTTTGGACGAATTGTTCTTAAACAAAATTTTTGGAACTATTTCTTAAAATGTTATTTTAGAAAAATATTTTCTCTGGTTTAATTAATTGGAATGATATTTGATCTTTGTTAGAAAAAAATTTCATTTTGTTAGAGGGCGGTGATGATTTCATTGGAACGAATCTGAGACTTTATTAGAACGGACATCCAACAGATACTTTATGTCAAATAGTGAGGGACCCATTAGATGATCGTTAGATAGTCATATATATTGTAATAGGTTAGTGAGACTAGGGCCTATGAATAACTGGAAAGGGTGATGCGTGACCCACTCCAATGGACTCTGTCTTCAAGGTCTTCAAAATCTCTTAGAGCGTCTAGGTGTAAAAACCTTCCACATACGGTAAAATTGAAATAAAAAACTATGAACCTCCTCCTAAAATTATGAAATTTCACAAATAACAATATCAACATGGAGATGAAGGATCTTCTGAGAATGATGGATATCAAGGTGGTAGTAAAGAAACAAGCACTCAGTACATAGAGAGAGAGAGAGAGAGAGAGAGATTTTTGGTCTGGTGTGATTTTTGATAGAGTCATTGTGTTATTGAGTTTTTCTATATGTACCTATGACCTTGTCTAGGGGTCGTATTTATACTTGGGCACTAGGGCTGAGTTGTCACTTTGGTCGCCAAAAATTAGAGGGAAACTTAGAGGGACAACGTCTGTAATGAACCTTATGTCCCTACTGAGTCAGCAACTCCTCGTCCCCTCCGACAGATAACAGCTGGGGAAAATTAGAGTCAAAAAGAAAATGTGTCTCCTAACGGAGACAAAATATAGGATTTGGGAAATATATTTTTAGATGATAACTTGTTGTACAAGCTCTGTAAACATGAGAGGGGACCAAGTACCACCTCCTCTAAAATCTTTGTAAACTTGAGGAGGGAGATCCAAAGGATCACCTCCTCCAAAACCTTTGTAAACTTGAGGAAGGAGATCTCAAGGACCAGCTCCTCTAAAATATTTGTAAACTGGAGGAGGGATGTCTCAATGACCATCTCCTCTAAAATCTTTGTAAACTTGAGGAGGGGGTCTCAAGGACCACCTACTCTAAAATCTTTGTAAACTTGAGGAGGGAGGTCTCAAGGACCACCTCCTCTAAAATCTTTACAAAATGTACGTTACTTTGGCACTAGGTGTGGAGTGTGTAAGGATTGGGTGACACCTAACGTCTTTCTACTACTATTCTCTCAATATTAAAGTGCTAAGTGGTTGAGCTTGCTCAACAAACCTTGTTCTTGAGCCACCAAGCCAAAACTCCCATGAGATCCCAACTTGCCATTTTGAGCCCTGCTTGCTCTACTAGGCTACCTGTAGAAGAAAGTAAACTATTTATACTTTAATATATTTCTAAGTAACAAGTCTTGAGGAGGAGGTCACTCTAGGTGGAACTCCTTGGCCACTAGTTCTTTTTTAGTATGTCATGTTAGGAGTATAGGAATCATTATGAGTAAGCCTCTTCGTTCAAGATACATTTATGTGATTTTTAGTCTGTTGAGGATGAGGAGCTACTCCAGGTTGGCCTCATTGCGTAAACTCCTTTTCTGTTGTCTCAGGACTTTTTAGGACGAGGAGATCCTCACCCAAACTCATTTTTTGTGATCTTTGAACTTTTGGGGACGAGGAGCTCCTTAAGGTAGGGCTCCTCACCCGAAATCATTTTATCTGATCTTTGTAATTTTGGGGAGGAGGATCTCCTCAAGGTGGGTCTCCTCAACCAAACTCATTTTCTGTGATCTTTTAAACATTTTGGAGATGTGGGGCTGATCGAGTGAAAAAACCGAGCGTCCGTGTAATACGCTAGTCGTTGTTATCGGCTTCCAACCTCAATAAAAAAAAAACCTAAACTTTTAACTACACTTTTATGGAGTATAGTAGTAAGTCTGGGTATCGAATCCGCAGGGAATGTTTTATAGAATTTAATTGATTTATTACTTCTAAAATAAAAGTGAAAAAGATGATGATGGTTGACAAGGGGAAATAAGTTGGAACAAATTTATAAAACTAATTAAAATGAATGAGGAAATAGGTTGGAATACAATCCCTCAATCCCTAGTAATTACCCATTAGAATACTAGAATTGTAAATTATAAATTTGAATGAATCCAGTCTTTATAGATCCTAAGCATTACATATATGAGGTTCAAGCCCGCATCATATGAAATCAAAGATAAATATAAAGCGGTGCTAAATAATTACACGCACATCATATTCTTAAATATCCCAAGTACCTAGGGCAAGAGAGATTAAAAGATCTAGGATGATTGTGAACTTATCTTACACGATTCTTTCAAATTTAAATTTAAATTCTATTTCCTACGTAGATAAATTACATCAGGATGGGTTCATGCATCCGAACCCTTAAAAATTAGCTAAACATGATGAAAACAAAAGAAAACTCTAACAAACATTGTTAACAATTTGCAAAACAATTGAGAATTGAATGGAAAAATAAAATAGAGAATAGAAATTGATACTTGTATTTAGCAAGAGGAGAAAGAGATGAATTTGAATCCAGCAAAAATTCTTCTTCAAACTTACAACTAGGGTTTATGAAAACTTCTACCAAAGAAAACTACAATCTAACTTTCTCTCTCTAATCCTACTCCTACCCTCTAGAATTTGACTCCCTCTCTCTAGAATTCAACCCCTCTTGAAAATGAGGTAGGGCTTGGTCTTTTATAGAACCAAGTTGCACGAATTTGGCATCAAATTTCGCTTGTGGAACAAGTTTTTGCCAACCAATCACCATAAAATCTACATAATTAATGACAGAAATCCGCACATCGAGACTCTTCATTATCGCGCAACTTCAAAACATCGTAACTTCTTCACCGTAGCTCGGATTGAGGTGTCGTTTTTTCCAGTATTCTTGTAATTTAGATCTCTTCAACTTTCTAGTTGGCCCCACCTCTAGACTAAGGCTGAAAAATTATGAAAATGCCCTTCAACTTTCCATTTCTTGGTTTCTTTCACTGTTTTGAGTTCTCCTTCGCACTAACTTGCGTGAAATACCTGTAAAACACATGAGAAATACACAAACCAAGAAATACTTGCCAAAAAAGGTTAGTATCATAAATAAGAGACAAATCCAAGCTAAGTACACTACACGGGATCATAAAAATACCGAAATTAAGGGGATAAATGTGAAGAACATGTGCCTAATCAGGGGCCTTCTGGGGGACCTCCTCTCCCTGACTCTCTTTATGTGATTTCTTCAGTTTTGATGATGAGGGGTTCCTTTGGGTGGACCTCCTCGCCCTAACTATCATTTCTGTAAGAATTTTGGGATGAGCAGCTCCTTATGGTGAGCCTCCTCATCCAAACCTCATTTCTGTGACTTTTGAGCATTTTGGGGACGAGGGGCTCCTTCTCGGGGACCTCCTCCCCCTACCTCTCTTTATGTGATTTCTTGTGTTTTGGGGATGAGGAGATCCTTCTCGTGGTCCTCGTCTTCCAAACTCCCTTGTTTGCTAACTTGGGTTATGTGTGAGTCCTTCTAGGTGGGCTAACTCGCCCTATGCTATTTTTAGCATAGCACGTGGACACCCTTCTACATTAGTCCCCTCGTAAAATAATCTTTGTGTTAGGTAAACCAAGGGGTTTTGTACGAAATAATCACTTCATCTTGGAAATGAGGCCACTTATGGTGGACCTACTTTTTGGGTATCAACTTTGGCAAAAGGGCTGCTTATGGTGAGTCCTCTCACCCTGGCCTTTTTATGGAGTCTTCTATGATGTTTATAGGGGTTTCTTGCAGTGAGCCCCTCATCATTGGCCATTTTCTGTGGCCTTCTATCTTGGGTAGAGGGGTTGCTCGCAGTGATCCCCCTCATCCTTAGGCTTTGTTCTATGGCCTTCTATCATGTTTATAATGGTTACTCATAATGAGCCCCCTCATCCTTGGCCTTTTTATGTGGCCTTCTATCTTAGGTTGAGGTGTTGCTCGTAGTGAGCCCCCTCGTCCTTGGCCTTTTTTATGTGGTCTTCTATCTTGGGTAAAGGGGTTTCTCTTTGCGAGTCCCCTCGTCCGAGTATTACACCTCCTCATAGGACCACTCAAGGTGGACCCCCTTTCTTTAAATATTTTATTTCTAACTTAGGCAGTGGGAGCCTCTCTAGGTGGGATCACTCGCCCTTGGCTATTTTAAAATAGAAGATGAACACCCCTCTACACAGATAACTTTTCATGTTTGTTCTAATGATACTAGTATTCATTTTAATGATGAAAGCATTTCGTTCAAACGAACCTTATGTTTTTGTTCGAATGAAATCGCCACCTCAAAATTTGTATTTTAGTATTTAAGGCATGATGGACTCATATTTTTAAAGAACTTTTGGGGAACAACATTTTACTATCTGTTTACGTAAAAAATCCAAGTTTTACCCAAATAGTTTAAAGATTCATGTTTCACAATTAGTATGCTTTGAGATCTCTATGTTGGGCACACATGTTTTTTCTCATCATCTTGAGTTGAGAACATGGTTCGTGCGGTAGACTCTATACTGGTTTACAGTATTGCTAAGAAGAAGACTTGTTCTGTGAAAATGATAGATTTTCTAAATCAATGATCTGATACCACTTGTTGGAATACGAGGCCCCAATTTTAAATTCTTACCACAAAAAGTAATTTCCTTTTTAGATATACGGACGCGAAACATGGTTCAATAAAACACACACACACACCAAATTTTAATTCAAATTAAAGTTAAACAAGTGAAATAAGATTAAATCCACACAAATTTTAATTTCACTTAAACCAAGTTAATTCAACCCAAGTCCTAGAAATTTGCCTAAGTCATATTTTCAATATTACCAAATTAGGCCAAACCAATTTTATCAAATTAAGTGATGACATGAATTAAATTAACATACACATTACCCAAATTAATTTAGCACCAAATTAAACAAGCAATGATTTAAAAAAAAATATCTTTTTACCTAAGCATGCATCTAAGTTGAAATTTGCAAAAGATAAAATAAAAAAATAACCACTACGCCACGATGTACGAGGAAAAACCCACAATGGAAAAAAACCTCGAACGGCCCTAGCCTTAAGTCCACTAAGTATGGTTTTACAATTACAAGACAAATGACTTACTTACTCTACTCGACCCCTTTCAAGCCTTGACGCGTCTTCTTATAGACACCTACGCATAGTCGATAACCCCTAAGCTCCATCAGAACCTTGGAATTCACCAATGAGACATTAGGTACACTGTCAACCAAACATGGTGCCTTTCACCATGTGAGAATGTCACAGCAAAACAACGAACTTTTTCTTTGAAGGATGTAGAAGTAAACTCAAATTTCTCTTCTTCAAGGTGTAGAGATAACCCAGCGCCAAACACTCCAAGCAAGATATTTATATGGAAGCTTGGAATAAACAAACCATGGGTGTAAAACATAAGTGTTTTAAATATTTTTCTTTGAAAAATAAACACTCAAACATGAACTTTTTCTTCTTTAATTTTTCTCTCAAACTCGCTCTTGGAGATGGAAGGATGTGAAAAAGTTAGTTCAAAATAGTTGGTTCCCGCACTACATAAGTCAGTCAAAAGTTAGGGGGAAAAATTAGTGTCAAAAACTGTCCAAAACTGCCATTTTAATTTATCGCCAAAAATCTCATTCGAACGAAGTCTCGTTCGAACGACCCTTCTAACGAAGTTCCAGGGGCCTGATGGGAAATCTCGTTGCCAAACTCGTTCGAATGACATTATCGTTTTAACAAACCAACTCGTTTGAACGATAATATCGAATGAAGTTCCAGAGGCACGATCGTTGGCAAACCTCGTTCGAACGACTTTCCAGAATGTTTAAGAATTCAGTTTTAGCACAAAAACATTATTTTAAAGTTTTAAAGATACTTTCAGAAAATAAACAACAGTTTAAACAAAAATTTACACCCAATACTAATTGTTCTAAGATCCTATATAAATATATAATGCATTCATACCTTAGGAGTAAATGGAACACATGTTGTTGACGTAGAAATGAGGCACAATAAACTAGGCATTTGATGAAGCTTTATACTCTTAGACGTTATGTCTTCAACTTTAGTATGTCATAGGCTTGAAGGATGGTCAATAACTCTATCCTATGACTGAAACGTTTTTGTCCGAAATTGAGCCAAAACAACAAAGGACTCAATTGGAAATTTTTGTCCTTACAAATCTTCGCCTTTGGATATTCCATGACAAAAAACAACAAAAATCCTAAAGGGCCGTCAAGCTCTATTAGACTTATAAAATGTCCCACCCAAAATAAAGATTACATAGCTTGACTCAAACAACCCAAGGATCAATATCTTTGCCGACGATGAAGGTTGCCACTTAGAAGAATTCTTGTATACTTAAGAAAACTATCAAACGCATAGGGAATATCAAGAATAGTAAATGCATAAAATAAATACTCCCCCTAAATTAATTCTCCCGTTTATCAAACAAATGACCAAATTAAAAAGACGTCTCCCCCTAAGATAAATCTCCTCCAAACTAAGATACGATTATAATAGGAATATATACCATTTCTCCCCCTATCATTCTCCCCCTTTTTATTCAGGAATAGGCAAAGGATAAAAACCAATTTAAATACGATAAAAGCTGAGAACATGAAACCATATGGGCAACAAAAGCAAAACTAATCCATGCAAATAATAACGAATACTAACTAAGATGCAGGAAAATGATACCAATATGATACATAAAGTATTAAGCATGTGATATCAACAAAGAATGCAACAAGACAGATACCAATTATGAAGTAGAAGCAAAGATGGACTAGAAAGCAAGGCAAAGACCAAAAAAAATATCATATGTATACATACTCTAGATATACCAAAGATGCACACGCATATATATACATAAACACACAAATAACACAAAATAAGATAAGCATTCCACACTCGTATGGAAAAAATGTGTTATATGGAAACGAAAGTGTTCGGGTGTGAACTTGCAACAATTAAATTTAGACCCAATCACTTAAAAATGTTCACAAAGTTCTTAATTGATTGCAAACTTCATCACATTTGAAAATAACCTCATGTGACAATATATATTGAACTCAATGAACAAATATACACAATGCGTACAATCCTAGACTTTTGATGATTCTACAAACCAATAGAGTCATGAAATTGAAAGTACAACTAGGATAAACTGATATTTTGCAAACCGTTGATATACCATCAAATCTCCCTCAATAAGCATATATATTTGAATGAATATATTAAACAAAAATAGGCCTTGGCAATTATTTTTCTTTTTAATGCCATAATTATATTTTTATTCCTTTGGACCACGTATTTCTTTTAGGTCCATTTCAAACGGTGTCTTACTATTCGCAAAGGATAATAATTCCTTTCGGAGGCCTTCCCCGTGCACATTTATATATAATATTTTTATTTCTCACAAATATCACGTGCAACGGATTTTGACATGCACTAGTCCTCCTAGGTCACAAGTATGTAGATGACAAGATTGGTAGGAGAACACCTCACAAAGCTCAAATATAACATGTGATGATTAAATTTCAAAAGAGCTCGTGCATGTGTGAATAGAGGCATATAAAAATAGAATCCATTATATCAACACAAAATCCAACTACTCCATGTAAGCATGGTAAAGAACATAAAAAGGATTGACAATCTAAAGCAAAAGTTCTAGCAACATGGGAGCGAAATAGATGGGATTCAAACACGAATATATGACACATAAAGTGTGTCAAACTAAAATACGCACAATAAAAATCTTTTTGAGTTTTTGAAAATTTTAAACCAAACAACAAAAATATTTACTCAAAAGACAAACAAAAATCATTTGTATTTTTCATTAAGCCTAGATAGTTACAAGGTAAAACACAAATGATAAACAAAAATCTTTTTGTATTTTTCATTTAACGCAAACTAAAATGAAAGAAATATAATACAAAAGATAAACAAGAATCATAATTCTAGCATGTGATTAAGCATGGAGCATAGACTAGAAAATGATTAAAACGAGCATACATCTAGCATGATAATATGGCATGTAATACAAATGCTAAAGTATGCAAATGAAACTAACATATTCAAACTTTAGATTTTTCAAGGGAAGAAGGATATGAAAGTAAATGAGAATAAAAAATCCTATCTTGTAAAGCCACCAAGTCAGATCTCCTAACCCAAACTAATGACGAATGACAATCTCGGGGTCTAGGAATCTTGGCTACCTTTGTTTCCTTACGTTGGGATTTTCTAGGACCTTGTTTCAGATTAAAACAAAATTTCCTAAGATGACCTTTTTAACCACAATGTGCACCTGTAAAAACACGTCAAAAATTTAGTACCTTCTAAAGGATTTCCTAGGTGATTCTCCTAAAATATTGGTTTTGACTTTATGAGATAATTCATTGCATGTATCGAAGCCTAAACCATAAATGTCATTTTTAATTTGTACCGTTCCTAATATTTTTCCGAACGACACTCCAAATCAAATTTGACTTTGCTAAAGTCTTTTAATTTATTTTGTAATTCTAAAATGTTAGACTCTAATAAAATATTGTGCTCTTGAAATGCGAGAAGATCCTTTTTTTAGGATTCCATTAAACCTTTAAGGCTATCTCTCTCGCCTTCTAAATATTCAATCTTCTCATAAAGAGCTCTCTCACGTGTCCTAGATCTTTAACCATCACACTATCATCAATGACCTTGACACGCTCTCTTAAACTCGCTTCTAACTTCAAATTAGCTCTTTTTAATTTCATAGATTCTTCATATAATTCTTGAAAAGCATTTTGAAGTTCACTCACATCAACCTCTTCTTCATTTTCACTCTCACTACCATCAAACACAAGGGAATCATAAACTTTTACCTCGGAGTGTCACGTGTTTGTATATCTTCATGGGAATATTTATTATCTGTGCTCACATGACTAGCCATAAAAGCCACAAATTTGGGCTTAGTGGGAAAATCGGGTCCCTCTTCATTGTCACTATCACTAAGGGTTGCATTAAAAGAAATAGGTTTCTTACTCTCTTTCCTTAGTTTAGTGGGGCACTCAAAAAGACCTATGGCCATACCCTTCACAACCAAACACACTTTTCTGGCTTGCCCCTATTTAAGTTTTCATTAGAAGTTTTAGGGATATTCTCAGCTTTGTCATGTCTTGGTTTTTACGAATTTCTTCAAATCATTTTTAAATTTATCTTTGTTAAATTTAAAAAATTTTGAAATTTTCTAGCAAACATATCCATATTTTCTGAGTCACTATCACTTTCACTCTCTACTACTTATTTTTCCTCCTTTCGGGCTTTCAAAGAAACACCCATATCTATTTTCTTTTCATTTTTAGAGGTAAACATGTCTAGTTCATAGGTTTGTAAATCACTTACGAGCTTTTCTAATTTCGTAGAGGCTAAAGTGGGTAATGAATTTAAAATGGTCACTTTTGGAATAAATCTATCAGGTAGGGACCTTAAAATTTTCTTTACTACTCGGTTGTCGGGTATTTTCTCTCCTAAATTAAAAGATGAATTAACAATATTAGAAAGTCTAACATAAAATTCATCAAATGTTTCTTTTTCGTTCATTTTGATGGTTTCAAATTGAGTGGTGAGGTTTTGGAGTTTTGAAGCTTTTACGACACTAGTTCCTTTATGAGTGAGTTGTAAAACACCCCCAGCTTCTTTAGTTGTTTCACACGTCATAATGCGTCAGAATTGATCCAGTGTGACAATTCTAAACAAGGCATTTGAACCTTGGGAATTAAAGTTAGCAAGTTTAAATTCGTTCTCACTCCATCTATCGGCGGGTTTGGGAACACGCTCATTATCTACTAAATGAGTAGGTGGAGACCACCCGTTAACAATAGACAACCAAACTCTCTCTTCAATATATTTTAGTGTCAATTTCATGTGCGCTTTCTAATACACATAGTTAGAACTATCGAAAATAGGAAATTTTGAAAATGCCGAAAATTGCATTTTTGTCAAAAATATTTAAAGGATCTTAAAGGCAATAATTTAGCGATCCTGCTCTAATACAAATTTGAAAAGGATAGATTTTCTAAATCAATGCTCTGATACCACTTGTTAGAACACAAGGCCCTCAATTTGAAATTCTTACCACAAAAAGTAATTTCCTTTTTAGATATGCTGACGCGAAGGATGGTTCAATAAAACACACACACACACACACAGACACACACACCAAATTTTAATTTCTTTTCAAATTAAAATTAAACAAGTGAAATAAGATTAAATCCAGACAAATTTTAATTTCACTTAAACCAACTTAATTCAACCCAAGTCCTAAAAAATTTCCTAAGTCATATTTTCAATATTACCAAATTAGACCAAACCAATTTTATCAAATTAAGTGATGACTTGAATTAAATTAACATAAACATTACCCAAATTAATTTAGCACCAAATTAAACAAGTAGTGATTTAAACCAATTTTATATTTTTACCTAAGCATGCATCTAAGGTGATATTTGCAAAAGATAAAATAAATAAATAACCACTACGCCGCGATGTGCGAGGAAAAACCCACAACGGGAAAAAACCTCGGACGACCCTATCCTTAAGTCCACTAAGTATGGTTTTACAATTACAAGACATATGACTTACTTCCTCGATTCGACCCCTTTAACGCCTTGATGCGTCTTCGTGTAAACATTTCCACCTAGTCGACCCCGGAGATCCATCGGAACCTTGGACTTCACCAATGAGACATTCGGTACACCGTCAACCACACATGGTGCCTTTCACCATGTGAGAATGCCATAGAAAAACAGCGAATTTCTTCTTTGAGGGATGTAGAAGTAACCCCAAACTTCTCTTATTCAAGGTGTAGGGATAAATTGGTGCCCAACCCTCCAAGGAAGATATTTATATTGAAGCTTGGAATAAACAAACTATGGGTGTAAAACTAAAGTGTTTTAAAGATTTTTCTTTGAAAATAAACACTCAAACATGAACTTTTTCTTCTTTTAATTTTTCTATTAAACTCTCTCTTGAAGATGGAAGGATGTGAAAAAGTTAGTTCAAAATAGTTGGTTCCCGCACTATATAAGTCAGTGGGAAAAAGTAGTGGGAAAAACTATCAAAAACTACCATTTTAATTTCACTCTTGAAATCTCGTTCGAACAAGATTTTCGTTTGAACGAAGTCTCATTCGAACGACCCTTTTAACGAAGTTCCAGTGTCCTGATGGGAAATCTCATTGCCAAACTCTTTCGAACGACATTCTCGTTTGAACAAACCAACTCGTTCGAACGACAATATCGAACGAAGTTCCAGATGCATGATCGTTAGCAAACCTATTTCGAACGAAATTCTCGTTCGAAAGAAAAAATGTTCGAACGACAATTTTGAACGACTTTCTAGAATGTATAAAAATTCAGTTTTACCCCAGAAACTTTATTTTTAAGTTTTAAAGATACTTTATGAAAATAAACAACAGTTTAAACAAAAACTTACACCTAGTACTAATTGTTCCAAGCTCCTATATAAATATGTAATGCATTCATACCTTAGGAGTAAATGGAACACATGTTGTTGACGTAGAAATGAGGCACAATAAACTCAGCATTTGATGAAGCTTTATACTCTTGGTCGCTACGTCTTCAACTTTAGTATGACATAGGCTTGAAGGATGGTCAATAAATATATCCTATGACTCAAACGTTTTCGTCCAGAATTGAGCCAAAACAACAAAGGACTCAATTGGAAATTTGTGTCCTTACATTTTGTGTTCTGATTTTATAAACGGATACTAAGACTTATTGATGGATATCGAGGTGCATGTTCATTAACATGTTGTGTCCACTTTTGTGAGTGGAGTCTTGCATTGCAATGTAGAAGAGAGGTCTAATATAGAAGAGCATCAAGGCTTATAAGGGAGACGAGTCATTAAGTAAGTCTATTGTGTAGTCTTTTTAAACTTTTATCATCGTGATTTGTTAGGATGGGTCGTTCGAGATTTTTCTTTTTATGGTTTTCCTCTCCCATTTGGGCATTGTGCGATTGCTTTACTTATTTTATCGTCTTATCACCTAGATGCTTGTTTTAAGTTAAAAAGATAAAATTGAATAAATAATTTTTTCACAAAAAATGGGGTTTAAATTAGTTCATAAGTTTTTATAAGGTTAATCGATTTTTAGTTATATTTATTAAATTTGAAAATTTAAAAATAGACTTTTTGTTGTTCTGACTATCCCTGCCTAAGAGATCGTTCATTTTTAGGTTCAACTCGGGATTCGAGTCCTCTTTTACCTTTTGATTCATTTTCTTTATTTTTGTTCTTCTCATTTTCATTAGTAGTTTATCTATATTAGTCTAGTTATTTTCCCTCTTAAGCAATCATGTTAAGCATGCATATCTACTCTTCCATAGTGAATCATGATTCGGTGTATTGCTCATAGTCTAGCCATTTTTACCTGTTTTCTTTCCTTTATTTTGGCTACTTTTAGACCTTTTACTCTTTATTGTTATTACTCCTTCGAATGATTCATTACCGTCTATTCCATCATGAGACTTTTCACACATATACACATTTTTTCTTTTTTTCACACCTCACAAAGAATATATCTATGTCTATACATTTTAAGGAGAAGAAAAATATTTTCATTGTCGATGAGAGACTAAAATGGCGGAATGGGTGCCTATCACTTCTTATTCCATAACTTAGTCCACTAACCTATGATCTTTTTGGTTTTGTATGCATTAGTTAGTCTTTTATTGCACTACTTCAAGGACGGATAAATGTTTTTCCCATTTTCAGTAAAATAGGTTGGTGACTCAAACCGTTACATTTTAACACCCTTTGACGATGGATGATTTTATCATGAGGATCCAATGAACATCTGAAGAATGGAAGAAAGATGATTTTCTACCTTAACCCCATTCTTCGCAAGTCTTTCGGGGTCGACCCATGCATTTTCAGGATTTCTACATATGGGATACACAATGGTTTGGGGGTAAAACCACATGCTTATTTTAGGTTATTTGGGTTGGGTAACTTAAACGACTCAAAATCCACTTAATGTGGGAGGAAGATGTATTACTATTTTTAGTTTGGCCGAACATCAACTAAATTCTTACTTCTTGTAGAGTTGTTATATAATCCATTGTTTAATTGTTTTCTATAGGTCTCTAGGCCACTATTACCGCTATAGAATTAGGTTGATAATTTAAGGAGTATCTCTAGAGACTTCCTATTCACAATTCCTGGGATGTAGAAGTCGAGAAGTGTATCTTATTTACTTATTTGTGTTTACTAATATTTCAGTAGATATTTTTAAATATTTTAGTTTATCCAAACTTAGGTATTATACACTTTGTACTTCTATTTTAGAGAGAGATATTATTTAGTTAAGAATTTAAATCACGGAGTTGGATTTATTTCTCATTCTAGTGATTGGTATCAGTGATGTTTTATTTTATTCAACAGTTTATTTGTCTTGTATTGTATTTACTTTATTTCATTTTGGTTTATTTAATTAGGATGAGCATGTTACAAATTTTTTTTGATTTCCATGATTTTATGTATTAGACCTGATCAATTAATTTATGGAATTTATGGAATTTCACACCATTACAGGTGAAAACACATATACAACCATCCAAAACATCTTTCTTCTTCCAAACGTCCCTTAAAAATGGACTCTTGCGTTGAGTGAGAACCCTTGTCACAACATGATAATTAAAGTTCATATTTAAACCTTTTTGAAAACTTTCCTTTTCACAAAAATCAACATTATTTGCAAAATAATTCATTATCATGCTTGTGAGGAAGAACACAAGAGAAGTTTTTTGGGAAAACCATCTCCATGTGACATAAACTCAATAGTTATTTCAAATTTTTTTTGCTTTTCAAAATTCCTACCACACTCCATATTCAACTCATTACATTTTGTCACAAGCACATTCAAATCATGTTTCAAGTCATCAATCATGTCAAGGTATTTTGATTGTCAACGAACTTAAGAATTCCCAATCATGAAGGAAAAATCCTTAAGGTGTCCGATTTTATTACAATGAGTGCACACATAAGATTCATGGTGAACCACCTTAGAATAACTTTTATGATTTTTTTTATACTTTTGTTAATTGTTTAAAAACTTATAGCAAAGCATTCTCAAATGAACTTTTTGTGCAAAAGTGTGCAAGTGTAGGACTGGGAGGGTCGTTGTAAACTTTCTTGATATTTTTAAAAACAATGGGGCTTGAAAGAATTTTGGTCATTTCCTTTCATGTTCAAAACACTTGGAGAAACAAACACATTTTCTCTAAAATCTCAATTTTCTCATTAAAATTCCAAGTGGATTAAACCATTCTTATAGGTTCATGTGTTGAAACACTTTTCAAACAAGTTGTGTTAGAGTGAGAACAACTAGACATAACTTTATCAATCTTTAAATCGCTCTTGTTATTTTCAATTTAATTAATTTCCAAATGAATTTTTTCAAGTTTGTTTGAACTTTTTTCAATGCCAAGTTTAACTTTCTTTAATAACCTCTCCATTCATGAAAATTTAGGTGTTCCAACCATTGGTCCCTTAACTTAATGGATTATATTTTCGTCTTTTGGAACACATCCATTAGTTCATTTATGAGAACATAAAAATCCTCAGTAGTTTTAGCACCTCTCATCCATCTGTCATTTCCTTCTTCGCTCACCAAACATTCTCCCTTGGATAAACTCACACTTTGTTATAATAATGAAGTTGAATTATGCTAATGAGATTAGCCTTCAATCCTTCAACATAAATAACACTGTGAAGTGTAATGTTTTTAAAATTCTCGCCATGCCTAGACTAGCTACTCTAGACTTCTTTCCGTTACCAAATGTAAAAGAACCACCATCATAATCCTCAAGAGATGTAAAAAATGACTTCTCATCGTCATATGATGTGAGAAACCGTTATCTAGATACCAATTTAAATAATTTAAAGTTTAAAAATTATCAAAGAACATACAACACATGCGAATATATTTTTTGACCCACTTAGGCGTCACTTGATTTCCTTTTCTCAACTCACTAACCACTTTTTTTAATACCCCGCTATTTTTAGGGCTTATTTATGAATATTATATAAGATTTAAGTAAGAATTGACTGGGATTTGTTATTTTAAATAAATATATTTTATTGATCATATATGTAGAAACAATTTATTTTCATTTGAAATCGAATCAAACATTTAAATTTAAATATAAATATTCTTTGGACATTTTATAGTCGTTTGAATATGTAAAGTTTATCATTTTAAATTAAAGGGCAATATGGTAATATGTGGTAGCTTAGGCTCGAAGCTAGGTTTTGATGGAGAGTTTTATAAGGAATGTTAGGTGTAATTTTAATACTAAAACAAAATCTAAAGAGGCAAAAACGAGATGAATGAAAACAGTCACTTTTGGGTGCTTTAGATCTTCTTTTTGAGTGTTTTTGGATGATATTTGAGAAAACCTCAAAGCACATACCTAAGCAAATTTTTCGTAAAGAATCCAAATCTGAAGTAGGATTCGCGATTAAGATAATGTTTGGATCAGATTTTTTTTGGATTTGTAAAACAGGCCTATAATCGTGGATTTTGACTCTCTTGAGGTAATTTCATTCTCCCATTATTAATTTAGTGTGTTAAACATATTCAACCTTGATTGTATAGTTATATCCATGCTTGGTGTTGCATTTATAGGTATTCTATGTTTGTATACTATATTCGTTGTTGCACCCAATTTTGTATGCGTTATTTTCATGTTGTGTAGGTTCGGTTCAAGAAACTAGGTTATTTTACAAGCATGTTCGGTTATAAAAATTGGGTAGAAAACATGTACACTTGATTTATGGAATTGAGTATGAAATTATTAGAATTGAGATAATGATATTATGATGATGATTATTGGAAAATGTATCGGCATTCCCTAGCCAAATCACCTGCTGGACAGGGTGTGATGTCGGATATGATTTTTTTTATTATCCAAAGACTAGGACATCGACCCTATTGGCAAGTATGTCAAATGTTACTATGGCAGTGATGCCAAGATTTTAGGGTGGTGATGCGAGGTATGATGGGTCGTATGCCTAAGTTATGTTATTTATTTTCAGGAGCAATTGGATTATTCTCAGGATAATTAATAGGATAGTGGATGGTAGTACATATGATACATAGGAAGTGCGATGGAAATTTGGATACAGGGTCTTGTGTTATGTAGTGACCACGGTGAGATCCTAGGTTATGATTATATTTTTGGGATTTTAGTTTGATTATTAATATTTCATAAACAATTTTATACTATGCACGCACACACCAGTATGTGTAGTTAAACTTGGAGCATTTATACGAACTATTGAGTTTTTCGCTCACCATCCCATTGATTGTTGTATTTAAGGTTTGATGTGAAATTCTATTTATGGCATCATTAGGATTGGGATCATCGTTAGGGGCTCTGACTATTTATTTTCAAAATTTAAATGTATCGCTTTGTGTATTATAAATTTTTTAGTAAAAGGACATTTGAGATTTAATAAAATTAAGACATTCAATTCATTTTGTTTATGTATTTATGATTTTGCAAATTTATGCTCAATCAAGATAGTATTTTTTAACCAAAATTCTCTAATTTATCAATATTTTTAGTAGCAGGTGCCAAAATGTTATATTTTTTTTTTCAATTTATTTACATATCTCAAGTTTAGTCCTTGACTCATCTCTTTGAATTTTAAAGAAAAAATGTCTCAAGTGTACTCTCATGTAACAGTAGGATCACTTGTAGATTTGAAATGGTTTTGATTTAAAAGTCGCATTCCGTTTGGCAAAACATTGTTGCCTTTGATTTCGAAAAACTCATTCTCTTTTCAACTGATTTGTTTTATGCTCAAAATGGGAATTCGGCTCTTTGAAAACTTTTCTTCGATTCTCTAATTCTTGTTGTTTTTGAATGAATTTTGATTAGTTGATTTGAGAATCCTTTTTCATTTCCAGATATACATTTGCACTTTTGTTTGTCAATAAATTATTCTCAACTTTTTCGTCTCTGACTTTAGTGGAATCCTTTTGTACAACATTATCTTTCATATTATGCTAAAACTTGTTATATGTATTAAGAGGATCATTTATATAATCAAAACAAATACATTTCTTACCATTTTTTACTGCAGATTTCTCAAAAATCATTTTGTTTATTTTTTTCAAGATCTCCTCAGGAACAATAATGCCTTTGAAAGCATTTAACAAATTATTTTTAAGGGAAAATATCTAATTTTTTAAACTCACTTTCCTTGATTTCAAACATTTTGAACTCTTCCTCAAGTTTACATTTCATTTCCGCAAAATCACCCCTTTTCACTTTTTAAAGAAGAATTGTGATCATTCACTTTATTTAACTCACGCTCGAATTCAAAAATAATTTCGTATGTTTCCTTCAACAAACTGCTTTCCTCTTCAAACATTTTAATTTTGTTTCGCATTTTAATTTTTGATTTCTTCAACTTAAGTGACACATGAATCAATTTATTTTAAGCGCAGTTAATTTCACTCATTTCCTTATCATCACTCATCTCATTCTCGTTGTGTAAAATTTTAAAGATAGACTCACCCAAAGGATATGAAGTGTTCTTAGGTAAAGATGAATGCAAAGGTGAATGCATGTTATTTAAACTTACTTGTAGAGCATAAAAATCAGAAATCTCCATGTACATTCACAAACAAACAAGTACTCATAATATTCATGGATTAATTTGGGATGTTAAGCCGTTATAAGAAACCATGTTCCGATACCAATTGAAAATGCACTGTGTGAACACTAAAAATAACCTAGATTAGGTATGAATAGGTTATCTTAACAAATTTCGACATATTTTGATCTCGAATTTCAATTAATTATAGATCTAAGGAAATTTCCAAATTCCAATAAACTAGATGAATTACAAGCACAAAATACAATCAAACAACGTAAAATGATAAGCAAACACAGAAAATCGCACAACATCAAATATATGAGTAAAAATCCCAACGTATCGGTAAAAAATCTTGGTGTGACCTAGCATCTCATTAAATTTGTGAGGTTGCAGGAGTATTTAGGGTGGCCAAAATAAAAGTTGATTTTTTATTTATTTTTAAATCAAACATAAAACTTAACCCGAATTAACCCAAATTAAACTTAGCATTAATTTAAAACAAATTGTTGGTTAGAACATATTAACCAATTTTATCTTTATCCTAAAGTATGCATCTAGGTTATAGCTGATAAAACAATATCAATCACACAACACGCCGATGTATGAAGAAAATCCACAATGGGAAAATCCTACGATGGCCTAGACATGCAAATTTCAATTTGTATTGAATCATAAGGATAGGACTATTGACATATAGCACACACTCGAAACCTCACAAGACTTGATGGAATTCGTTCCTTTACCTCTGTACAATCACATGCAAGAGTTCACCCACGAAGCCACCATAGCATGAGACTCCACACACACCTTGATATCCACCGCTAACCCTAAGTACAGATCGAAGCAAGGAGTCCACCGCTTATTCACCACAACATGGAATCCAGTGTTTGTAAAGATCAAACCGAATACAAAATCCACCACACAAAACCTTTATCTATCAATATGATGGGAGAAACAAACTATTGTACCCACAAACAAGATCATAAAGCATATAAATACTAGAACTAAAATATTAAAGAGTTTGTATGAAACTAGGGTTTGGGGACTTTAGATATGTATAGAAAAATGATTTTTTTGCCAAAAGTCACTCTAGAAACAAATGCAAGAACCCCTTTATATTAAAAACATCCTTATCAAGGCGACATATTTTTTTAGAAACTTGTTAGAATTAAAACAAGGATTTATTAGAATGAAAACACAATCTCGTTTGAACCAACTCAAAATTCATTCAAATGAACAACCAATCTCGCTCGAACTATTTTTGGAAGAACGTCGATTGGCATTTTTTCTACTAACATAGAAATGTCATTTTACGAGATGATAAACTCATTGGAATGAAATTTGTAAATTCACTAGGATGTTTAAAATAAAAATTATTTTTATTTTAAAATATTTTAAAAATAACCTGAAAGAATTTATACAATTGAGCATCCAAAATAAATTTCGAAGGATTAAAATATATATGCATTCAAACTTGGGAGATCCTCGAAAACATGAAGAAGAAATGTGGTACTAAATAGGACTGGATAATGCAAGCTCTAAGGAACTGCTGCTACAACTTCAATTAAACATGTCATAGACTTAAAATGTCAACAAACAAAGCCTAACTCATCATTCAAAATATTTTGTATCAAGATAAGACAATACATACAAATTGACTCACCTGAAAATTGTTCCTTACAAATCTCCCCCTTTGGCTATTTCGGGACAAAATACAAAACAAAAAAAGATTACGGGTCATCAATCTCATCAAAAAGACTCAATCACCAACCCCAAAAGGAAAAAGTACAAACACATACATTGAGTAGCTTTGCTTTATTATATGAGTAGCTTTTCTCCCTTATAAAGATTATCGCCTGTTGTAAACATGTACATTTAAACACCCCTTCATATGAAAAGAGAATATATAAACAATA
Source organism: Sambucus nigra (assembly GCA_949130495.1). Lineage (NCBI taxonomy): Eukaryota > Viridiplantae > Streptophyta > Magnoliopsida > Dipsacales > Adoxaceae > Sambucus > Sambucus nigra. Next base: position 458,852,427 of record OX422213.1, on the reverse strand, counting down.
TAAATTGGCATATAAATAAACTCAACCTATGTCTAATAATCCCCACTTAGGTAATATATCTCCCCCAAGATAAAGATCTCCTAAAATTAAAGTGAAAGTGACAATTTCTCCCCCTTTTTGTTGAGGAATATACACGAAGTAAGAATGTATTATAAATAATTTCCTCCTCATAAAACATATCTCCCCCAATAAGTGAGAACATATGATACCAGTTGGAATTATGAATGAAATGATAGTACATGCAATGGTTTAATGTGACACAAAACACAACATGGCAACGCACACAAATGATCCACACAATGATCAATTAATACCAATATTGATGCAATAAATGACACCAACTTCAATACACAATGAAACATGAGATACCAATGTATATAGGCAACAATAGATGCCAATATCATCATATATCCTGCCAATTTGATTCAAAGATGTAGATGATGGCAAGCATGGATTGAATGCAAATGCAAAGACTCAAAACAAAAGGATTCCACACACACACACACCCCACAAAACACATAAGCTTTACACACTAGTATAGTATCGATATGTCTAAACATGTGGAATTAAGTAAGGGGCGTGAACTAGAAACAAATAAAATATGATACAATCACTCAAAAATATCCAAGGAGTTTTATTTGATTGAAAAATTGTATCAAACTAAGTTTTAGCCTTGAGTTATAGATAAAATAAAATCAAAGAACAAACAAGCACAATGTGCACAAGTCTAGAATTTTGATGATTCTACAAATCAATAGAATTATGACATGATAAGCATAACTATGATTCATTATGCAAACATGTTGATATTCAACCATAATCTTCAAAAGCTAAACAATAATCAAATATTTTTTTCATTCAATTTCTTTGAAATACCACTTTTGAAAATTAATCAAACAAATACGCTGTCCTTTATTCTTTTCTTTTTGACTCTCATTTTTAGTCCCTTGACAATGGGGGCTTTTTCGCAAAGGCGATTTGCTCATTTTGCAACCTTTTTTCAAGCACTTTCATATTTTCAATAAAAAAATCAACATACTCGTGGGCAAATTCTCTTACATACACTAATGCCCCATAGTCAAAAGATATGTAGATAATACGATTGTTGGGAGAACATCTCACTTAGCTCAAATATAACATGTGAAGTAAAAGTTCAAAGGAGATCGTGCATGTGTGTGTGGAGGCATATACAAAGTGAATCCATTAAGAAAACCAAAGTGAAATGACTCCATGCAAGCATGATTGATAACAATCTAAGCATTAAAAAGCATAATTAAATATCCTAGCCACATGACAATATGGAATGGAGTGGATTTAACGCCCCAAAAAGCTACACAAAATGTGTAAATATAAACTACATATAAACAAAAAATCGTTTTGAGTTTTTAAACGTTTTTTCAAAATGATACCAGTTAAAAAACAGACAACTCAAAAGACAAACAAAAACAATTTATATTTTTTAATAAGACATGATAATGACAAATTAAAATACAGAAGACTCAAGGCACATATAATTAGAAAACACATATATCAAGAATTACAAAAGAAAGTGTATGAAAACATGCGAACACAATCAACTATTAGATTTTGCATGAGAAGTATCATGTGCAAGCATTCCAGAATCCACAAGTATAAAGTGTAAGTCCTCCAAATATGATTTTCTAACCCATATAGGTGTTAGTTGATGCTCTAGGTTTTGGAAACCTTGGTGACTCTAGACTTAGACTTTCTAGTACTATCTCGATGATCAGAGAAAAAATTCCAAGCTTGACCTTTCCTACCACAATGTGTACATGTGTAGACATGACGATGGGTGTTAGCTAATCGTTTCCTTTTCGAACATTCCTAGAAATAATTGACTCTCTTAAAAGCATGGCCTTGGCTTTAGCATCTGAAGTATTCATATCATAGAAGCCAATCCCACACTTGTCAAATTTTGTTCAGATGGTGCCTAACATTTCATCCAATATTTCAAAACTAGATTCCAAAATAAAATTTGACATGAATCGAGTCTCTCAATATTTCTTCTTTCTCAATTATCTTAGAATTAAGCAAATGCCTAGACTCTTCAAACTCAAGAAGCTCCTTATTTATGTAATACCCCGTGTTTTTAATAGTTAATTAAATTAATTAATTGATAAATTCGAGAACAAATAAAATTTTGGATTTAATTATTCTTAGTAAGTAAATATGATGGTTTTTATATATAAAAATAAGGTTTAAAGTGGAATTTAAATTTGGATTAAATTTTGGAAATTATAACTTTGTGTATAAAAATATTGGGAGAATCCCCGCTAAGGAGGATACAAATAATATTTTTAGAACTCTGACTGTCTGATCGAGCTAAATTTTTCATAACAGTTTCGTCTCGTCGTTCGCCATAACATACTAAAACTTTAAATCACTATGAAGGTCCAATCGTCCGTAATACTTTGTCGAGTGTTTGTATTTAATTAGGAATCAAATTCTTTTTGACATATAAACAAAGTGACGGGTTTAGGACTTTTAAATACACTTTCTTCTATACCCTAAGAGTAGCTATCTACTCTTTTCATCTTATTCCTCCCTCAAAACCTTAACTCCATTGGAGAGCTATTTTAAATCCAAGTTTTGAAGCTTTAAATCGGGTTTTCTCAAGATTGTTCAAGAACGTCTCTTTGCTAATTTTTCAAGAGGAATCCAACTATGTAGTCATAATTTCTTCATCTCAATCTCAGGCATGAATACTCTATTAATTTTCTTTAGTATTATGTGCCTTAAGTTTCAGCTAAACCCTTAATTATGTGTTTTGTTAAAATCAATTAGTAACTTATTGAGAGAAAGTAGACACTAATTTTAGGATTATTTTTATGAAACATTTAAATATGAATTAATCTTTGAAATCCTTGGGTGAGTAGGTTAGATATTTTTTATGGTTTTGGGTGTAGGTTCTCATGTAGAATTTTATGGGATTATTTATATGTTGTTTGGGACGCGTACACAATTATAATAAAATAGATGATTTATAAAAGAGAACGTTATATTATATTTAAGATTATTGTATGTTAATTAATTTAACATTATTGAATGTAATTAATCATGTTGAAATCAACGACGGTGTTAGTAATTCATTTAAACTAAATTCGAACCTTTGTGATTAAATTGTTATGTTGTGCATATTTAATTGTGTTTTGTGTGATTTGTTTTAGTCACTTTTATCATCACGGGGACGGGGGATTTTGGGTAGTATATTGCTCACCTCTATTTTAAGATGCTTACTAGGTATGAGACTAGTGGGTAGGCCTTGGTTATAATTTATGCTTGCTAGTTATGGTACTAGTTAGTGTAGATTCGTGCGGATTTTATATTTCGGGGTGGGGCAAATGCTTATACTTTATCAACATTACGCTAACCTATGCATGAGACTAGGACGTGTTTAATGTTAGAAATCCATCTTATATATACAGTAGGACGTATGTGTACTATGGGGACCCTTAGGTATGGGACTAAGGGGTATTTTTGGGATCTCACATTGATAAATAAGGGTGGGGGAATTTAAGATAATAACGAATGATAATTAATGCCTTAGATAATAATGGGTATTAAAATTTGGGCGACATAATGTGTGGGGACCGACAGTTTAAACGGGTCAGCTTGCATTTATGTCCTGTCGTGTGTGGAACTTTGTCATATTGCGGGATTGAAAGTTTAAACGGATCAGTTGTCCATTGACAAGGTTAAGTGTGACACTTTGGTGGATTACCACCTGAGGTGGGCGGACCGCTATAATAAAACTGAGAAACATAATGATCCGGGGTTAATTTAATTAAATTAACATAGTGGGACTTAGATACTTAAAAACATATTGGTGTGGATTATTGAATTATAATTTCTGAGCATAGTTAATGATTTATATTAATCGCATTTAATTATCTGGTTTAATTAAAATATTCTATTGTGATATTTATAAAGTATAATGCTATTATCTGGATTCAAGGATCCTATCTGAGGGGAGTAGTGTGATCGTGCTTTGACTAATCTTTTCAGGAATAAGTTTGGAGAAGCTGCATATGATTAGTTGGAGACTTTCTTAGAGGTGCATCTGGAGTTATTTACTTTATGCGTATTAGTGTAGTTTAGTTTTCTTTCCTTCGTATTTACATTGAGACTCAGTTTATTGTTTTGTTGGGCCATTTGGTTATAAAATTGTATGGGTTTTATTTAGATATTTCAATATGGATTTAGTTGGAGTTTATTTAGTTTTATACAATTGGATATTAGTTTATTATTTGAATTTTAGCATGGTGATGGATAATTTATCGCATAGTTGGTTATTATCCTTTGGGATTGATTAAATTATTTATCTTGTGGATTGATTTTTTTAAATGTCTCATATCTATCACATGATAAAAATGGTATTTTATTTACTCGCACCTGGCTTGGTTTTGGTGGCGTCCGATGCTAGAATTAAGCGGGGTGTGACACTTTAAAGCCTTCATCAAGCCTCAAAGGGTATTTCTCTCACTCCCAGAAAACTCGAGCTTCTCCTTAAAGAGTCATCTCACATTCCCTGTAATCCTCAATTAATTTATCAGTATCATCACTTATGCCTTGTTCTTTAAACCTAGCTTCCAACTTCAAGTTTTCTTTTTTCAATTAAAATATTTTTTCACACAAGGAAACTTGGAGTTCACTCCTATACTCCTATTCTTCATCCTGTTCTTTTTCTCCACTCTCTCCCCATCACTTGCTCAGCAATCGTAAATAATGGACCCGAACGTTTCATTCTCGGAATGATATTTATAGAAAGATTTTTTATTTAGGCTCTCATGAGTAGCCATGAATGTGATGTAGTTGTGCTTAATGGGGGAATCGGGTCCCTCTTCCGAATCACTATCACTAGGGTAGCATTGCACACATTAGGTTTCTTGCCCTTCTTCCATAATTTACTCAGACACTCGACTTTTCTATGACCGTAATCCTCCAACCTATTGAATCTATCCAACTCATATCTCTTAAAATTACCATTGAAATTTTTAAAGAATTGATTAGCATTGTTATACTTATTTTTCTCGATCTTCCTTAAATTTTTTGGTTGTTTTTAAATTTTGAGAAATTTTCTAAACTTCTTCACAAATATGGGAGTATCATTGGAATCGATGTCAAACTCATCATTCGAAACATTTGTTTCCTCCTTTCGGGATTTCAAAGCAATGCCCTTGTCTTTTTTTTTTGCATTTTAGAGGTGAACGTGTTGAGCTTGTAAGTTTTAAGATCACCTACAAGCTCTTTGAGTTTCATAGATTATAAACTAACTAAGGAATTTAAAACTGTCACTTTTGAATTACTTCTTTGAAGAAAGGACCTTAAGATTTTCTTCACTATGTGAATTTTGGGTATCCTTTTTCCTGGGTTAAATGGAAAGTTCATGATGTTTGACACTCTAGCATAGAACTAATTGACGGCTTCCACTGTCCTCCATTCCAATGGATTCAAACTGAGTAATGAGGTTTGGATTTTGGAAGCCTTACCTGCACTAGTACCGTCATGGGTCAGTTTGAGTATGCCCCAAGCCTCTTTAGACATTTCACATGACATAATACGGCGGAACTCCCCCGGTGTGACTTAACAAAATAGATCATTTAAATCTCAAGAATTATAATTTTCTAACCTATGACCTTCATCACACCATGATTCTACAGGTTTGGAAATCCTACAATCACTTGCCAAGGTTATGGGTGGGGACCAACCCTTAATAACTGCTCACAATTCCCATTCATTTATGATAATAAGTGTCGATTTCATACATATTTTCCATTATGAGAAATTAGACCAATCAAAAATCTACTCCCTAGAAGTCATTTGACCCTCTAAATAAAAACCTCTAAATCTCATGCCTAAATAGGAATCTAGCGTAAAAAAATTGGCTTTCCTACTCTGATACCAATTTGAAGTTGCAGGAATACGGAGAGTGGCAAAAACAAAAGTCAACTTTTAATTTTTTAAACGTAATATACATATTAAACATAATTAACCCAAATTAAACTTACCATCAAGTTTAAGTATATTTGTTTGTTAAAACAAATAAACCAATTTTATCTTCGTCCTAAATCTTGAATCTAGGTGATAGAAAATAAAATAATATCAATCACAAAATAAGCCGATTTACGAGGAAAACCCACAATGAAAAAAACCTTGGACGACCCAGCCATGCAAATTTCACCATGTATGACATTACAAGGAAACGATAGTAGACTTACACAACATACATGATGCCATCACAAACCTCGATGGTCTCCGTTCCTCTACCTCCGCACAGTGACATGCAAGAGTCCACCCGTGAATATGACATCACATGTGTGTTCACACATTCCTCGGTATCCATAGATAAGTCTTAGTAACCATCTATGGATCAAAATGTGGGGTCCACCGCTTCTTCGTCGTAATATCACAACACGGAGTCCACCGTGTGTAAATACCAAACCGAGTACAGAATCCACCGCATGAAAATTTTCTCTATTAAGAGGATGAGAGAAACAAACTACGGTACCCACAAATAAGATATAATGATTGAAAGTTGGATCTTAAAGTGTATGGGTGAAACTAGGGTTTGGGAACTTTTGGACATGTATAGGAAATGAATTTCACCAAAAGTCACTGTAAAAACAAATTCCATAACCCCTTTATATAGAAAACACTTTTTTTAAGGTGGCATATTGTTTGAAGAAACTTATTTAAACGAATACAAGGTTTCGTTAGAACAAAAAGACAATATTATTTTGACCAACTCAAAAGTCATTCAAACGAACTGCTAATCTCAATAGAACCAACCTTAATCGAGCTTCGAATGGTAGTTGTGCTTCTAATAAAGAAATGTCATTTGATGTTAGTTTGAATGAACAACAAAACTCGTTTGAACAAAACCTATAAAGTCATTCGAAGGATTTTTTTTTCTAATAATATATTTTCAAAAACATCTCAAAACATTTTTTAAAAACAAACACCCAAAACAAAACTCCATGGATTAAAGTGTATATGCATTCATACCTGAGAGATCCTCAAAAATATGAAGATAAAATGTGGCAAAAAACACGACACGATAATCAAATTTTTATATCTTTTCCATTACATCTTAAATGAAACATGTCATATGCTTGATAGGTCAAAACACAAAGCCTAACCTATGACTCAAAATTTTTTCTCAGGAATTAGGCCATTACATATAAATTAACTCAATCATAAATTTATCGTTACAATTTAAAATTTTCATTTTACACAATACAAGAAGGAAATTCACTCTCATGTACTCGTAAGAAATTACATTTGGATATTACGACTCTACCACAGTCCAATGGTTAATTCGATTGAAGATCCAACTCTTGACTACCAAACTCAATTCTTCATCCTAGATCAGCACAATGATCTTACTCTCATTATCTTGAGCACTTCCTTTTATAATTCAAAATAATGTCTTTTGATTTGTAGATAAAATGTAAACAAGGATGTATGTGGATTAAAACCTCTCAAAGCCTCTCACAAATGAAGATATAAATGTGGGTCTAGAAAAATCTCAAAAACTCTTAAAAGAATACTCAAATTGAATTAGATAGAGAAACTAGAGCTCCCTAATATGAAAAACTAATGAGAAAATGTATTTACAACTGAAGTAAAAGTGTTAAGTGATTTTGCGAAAAAAAATGACCTATTTTATAGGAAAATAAACATTTTTAGCTCCGTTATGTGCACAGTTCTGGATAGTGTAACCCCAAAACAAAAATATTAGGAGCCATACACATTGGGAATGTATCATCCGTGCACACAGTTTGTCAAAGAAACACGACTACCATGCGCACAGATAAAAAACATGTCATGCCAATGACTCAGGGCGAAAAATAATTTGAAAATTTATTTAAAAAACATTTCAACCAAATTAAGTCCTTGACCCTCTGTCGCAAACAAGTAAAAAACCTAAGAAATTTTTATAATATACTTTAGAAAGAATATCCCTTTTAAAATAACGCGAGTGTGCAGAATTTAAATATATTCAACACTTCCATAAAAGATATTATTCAAAGCAAACAATAGAGATCTTCAAATATCAAAATGTGTCTATGTTTTCAAATCACAAGTCTCCATGGGTAATGGACAAAGGCACTCTCACACATATCTAGGTGAATCAAGCTTTTGGTATCAACTTTGTCAAAGACTAAAATGTTATTTCATGAGAGATAAACAACCGATATATAATACAAAAGGTTACACGTGTATCTACAAGGATATGTTATGAATTGAACTTAACATACTCTGCGTCGAGCTTAGTGTGGTGAAGGAAGCTACACCACTAAAATAGGATAGAAGGGTCCTTTCCTGGGAGAGAAATTTTGCCAAAGAGGTGGAAAAGCTCCGCAAGGAAAATTCATTGAAGCCGTTAAGTATTCGAGCTCATTATCAAATACTGTCATGGTAAAAAGTAACGAGAAATGTCAAATGTGTGTGAACTTTATAAACCTCAATCAGGCATGGCCTAAGGACCATTACCCACCGCCCAAAATTAATCAGTCGTGGATGCTACAATTGGTGATAAACTTCTCCGTTTCATGGATTCCTACTCGGGTTACAATCGAATTTCAATTAAATTGAAGGATATAAAGAAATCATCATTTATGACCAACATAAGAACCTCTAACTACAACATGTTGCCCTTCCTTCCAAAGTATACTAGGGTAATATGCCAATGACCGGTGAACCATATTTTTAAAGATTATATTGGAAAAAACATGGTAGTTATATGGATGACATGATAACAATGAGAAATAAGTTGAACGGACACATAAAGTACCTTAACTAGTCCTTTGATGCGATAGAGAAGTATAAGAGGAAACTTAATCCGACAAAGTATGTGTCTTACATCACAGTCGATAAGTCCCTCATCAATATATAGACTTAAAATTATAAGAAAGAGTTTGAAAGGCTTACAGGTCGAGTTGTAGCCCTAAATAGATTTTTATCGAAAAACACTGATAGATGTACCCTATTCTTTTAGGTGTTTATAAAATCATCTAAGTGGAATGAAAAGTGTGAAGAGGTATATGGGTTTCCTTTGTGATTTAATGTATCCCTATACAGAGGGGAGTGGGAGGCTACGGGCAGTGCTTTTTGATAATTCTTCGTGATCCCTATAGGGGATACGAGAATGCTTATCTGCCTACCCACCCTTTATCCTTGAGGTGAGGTGTATTAGTTTGTTGGTTTAATGATATCTCTTGGAGATTGTTAGAGACCATTTCCAATTTTAATCGCATTCCCCAATTTAGTGCTGCACTTAAATGTTCTTTGAGAGGGATTGTCAGTTCCTCAGGGTCCCCAGTTTGTTTTATATATAAGAAAAGAAATAAGTTTAGGGTTAGCCATTTCTATCTAATCCTAAGGCAGGTTTAGTTCTACGGTTGATTCATAGATTCTTATTGCGGGGTAAAGAAATAGGGTTATGAGTGGAGAAGGTGTTAGGAACCCCACTAGTTCTATATGCATCCTTAATTATATGCTTATTATCGCTCTTTATATTATGTGGTTACCTTTTAGTCTATGTTAGAACATGCTTAGAGACCTTAGTTTGGGAATACCTTAAAAATTATATAGGTTCATATGTATGAGAAATGTTATTAATGAGAGGTTTTTGAATGTCACTTTAATCGTCTGGGTACCCAAAGTGCTTGTGTGTGAATATGTGTATTTCTAATAACAAATGACCATTATGTGAGGTGGAGAGAATGCTCATCTGGGATAATGGGTGGCCTTCAATGTATATTTAAGTGTATGTGTGAAAAGTCACGACTTGATACATTTATATATCTCATGGGGGCAAGAGATAATAAGTAATAGGTAAGAGATGGATGAATCTTTGGGGAGAAAATATATCATGAGAGATATTATTGAGGCTTGTTTTCATGAGATGGACTCGGTATTCCACTAATGTACTTGTGTAGTCATAAGATCAAATCCTACATAGTTCAGTTGTGATTTGTGAGTAAGTGTTTAAATGTTTGTATATGTGCACACGAGAGGTTAAGACTTTGAGATATTTTGATCTCTCATTTGAATTAAAAGAGGTAATGGATAAGAGATAGTTGCATCTCTGTGGAGATAATATATTATGATACATATTATTAAGGCTTGTCGTCACGAGGTAGACTTGATATTACGCCTACGTACTCGTGTATTCATGAGATCCTAGCCAACATAGTTCACTTGAACACGTGTTCAAACGTTATGTGTGTGCAAGTGTATGAGTGGTCTTAAGACAGGGATAAGATATCTATAGGACATAAGTTAGCTTCGGTGGAAGTTCTGAACAGGAGGGGGCCTACAGTTGCCGATAAGGACATCCATCACCATCGGGCAATCACTGACTCGAAGGTGTTTTTGAACCTTCAGACCATTTTCGCATTGTAGAAGTAGGGGCGTATTTCAAAATTAGAGTGAACCGAAATCCACGGACAGAGATGTATGTATCCCTTATCAACATGTCTAAAATCCTAGAGATGTCTTATATCTTGGGATGGTTACTCCATATTTGGACTAGAGATCGATGCATCCCTAATAGATATATCAAGAGACGTATTATGAGGCTTGGGATTTATGAGTTTGGTTCGGTATAATGCTAGGTACCCAAGACGACTTGGGATAAAATACAACGTATTTCCAATAAACGGGACATATTTACGGGTGTAGGCGACAGAATACCAAGTATACAATATACATTATAGTATTTATGGATCCTATCCATTAATATATCACTCCAGTTATGATGGAATAACATATTCATGTGTCACAAATACATTAATAAAAGGTTTATACTTGATAAGTATTTACTGGAAAAATCATATTCGACGATGTCGTCGAACAAACAGGCTTTATTCACTTAGAGAAGAGGAGAGAGTAGTCCGATTTTGGACTTTGGTTTCAAAAATGTTTTGAAATGACTTGGTTCATTAAAAATTTCATAAGAACGGTTTTGAAGATTATGCTTTCATATTGTATTGAGTCGTGGCATATTATTAATATTTATTTAACATGTGAGTCCTTCATTTCAATTTAATAATAGATGTGTTGGCTTAAAAACAAGGCTTACAAGTATAAACATTGTAAAGTGCATTCTTTGCCCCATAAACGTGGGTCAGGCTAAATGAGTTAAATAAATATGGATATTATATCAAAATATATATGTGGGGAGTTGACCCAAGATTTGTGCAGAGTCTCTTTACCCTTATAGGCTGAGTCAATTTTTTCTCGGGAGACTGTCCCTTTTGAGGTGGTGTCGTTCATTCAAGTAGAGATTCATTTAGAAGTTCAAAATTTCGTGGGATGCGCACCTCTATTTCTTGGAGGAAGTGATTTTTCATAAGTATGAAATTCACTTGGAGGAAGTGACTTTTTAGAAGTACGAACTTCTCTCCGTGGGAAGTAACTTTTTAGAAGTACAAACTTCTCTCGAGGGAGGTTTTTTTGAAAGTACGAACTTCACTTTGGATGTTTTAGAACGAGCTTGAGTATCTCGGGCACTTGGGATTGAAGTATTTTAGAAAACTGAATTAATGTTGGTTTTGGGGTATTTGTATGCTACGAACATGCAATGTCGGAGCCTTACATAGAAAATGAATGCTTTAATCATGAGAGTTATAATAGCTATGATTGTTTTTCAATTTCTTCCAAAATTTTTAAGGAAGGAACAATTTTCAACTGAGTGGGTTGATAATAAATAACCTATTACCCAATGAGATATATGTAAATGATATAAACTACCTAATTACTAAAGCAATAAAATAATTAACTAACTAACAAATTTTTAAAAGAAATAAACTAATTAGTTAATAAATAAATTATACTATTATACTAATTGTTAAAGAAATTAAGATAATTAATTAAATAATTAAATAATTGAACTAAGAATAGAAACCAATTTTCTAGAGAGAAAAAATAGAGGTTAAAGGGTGATTTTTGAGGTTGGTGGTGGATCTTTTTATAGGAAAAATAAGTGGATTTCCATGTGATTCAAATCAATTCGAATTTGGATCAGATCGAATCGATTTTGGTTGACATTGGGGGTAAGACTTTGACTTTTCTAATTCGGATCGATCCGATTTTGGTTGACTTTGAGGTTGTCTTTGACTTTTACATTATTTTGACTGTAACTTTGGCTCTTCAAAACTCCTTCGTGTGACCTCAAATTGATGAACCATATGAACTGAGGTGTTCCTTGTTTCGAGGTCGACAATCTTCGTGAAGAGACCGACTCTGACATTATCTTCATTATATTCCATTTTAACCCCTAAAATTCTAATGGTTGCATAAATATATATTTGGGGATACAACTTGAGTCAAAAATTTCTTTTGGATCCTTCCTTACCGAAGTCGATCATGTTGGAAATTGTCCCAGAATTTTTTGAGGTCGGTGGATCATGAAGACGATGTTCCATTAAGGATAGTGGTTTTGGTTGAGTTTTTTTTAACAAGTGTGTTAAATTAATCACACCCTGATTGCAAAATCAAGGTCCCCATAGAGGCGATCATCTAAAAGGGTGTACATGCAAAAAATATTCATCTAAATTTGATGATATAAACTATCCTTAAAGGTGGAAGGATACATGTGATTTTCCACAGGGGATATCTGTACGATTGAGACCCAAAAAGTTCTTCATTGAGGTTGGGCGGGAACCTAAATGGGTGGCACAGGAGTGAAGATGGGTGCTCAACATTGTGCTAAGGCTAAAAATGTTTGCATTGATGTCTCATGTGGACCTATAAAAAGAGGGAACCTGAAGGTACAGTGCACGACTGACGATGGGTTCTTGATGTTACATCAAGTCTTGGAATGTTTGTTTAGGATTAACTCATAACTAACTAATCTTCTAGCTTAGTAGGAAAGGATCATAGGTATATTTATTACGAACATATGGTAATTAATATACTCTGAGGGAAAAAGATCCGAAGGGCATTAGGATCACCTCACGAATGATTAAACTTCTTCACTAATGGGAGTCAAAGAAAGGTAGATTAATTGTGAACATATGGTGATAAAAGCACCGAGAGGGAGAAAGATCCAATGGGTTTAGGATCACCTTATGACTAATTAAACTTCTTATTTAGCGAAAACCAAAGATAGGTAACTTACGGTGATTAAAACACAAAGAGGGGGAAATATCCTCGGGGCCTAGTGTATCCCAATTCTCGAGTTTGATTTGGGCAGAGATTTACAATATTCTAACCCTTCATATTTTTGGTTGCAAAGGGGATCAGATGTCGAAAAACGATGTTTTAATGGAGTCTATTAGGGTGTAGGATCATCACGAGATTGATTATAACCTTCTTAGTTAGAGGGAACCGAAAATAGGTAGATTAAGTATGAGTGTACGGTGATTGAAACCGAGAGAGCTAGAAAAAAATCCCAGGGGTGCAGGGTGTGCTACTTTTCAACTTTGGTCATAGAAAATATTCAAAATATTCCAACCTCTTCCTATTTTAGGTTTCATAGGTAACCAAATGCATAAACGCGGGGTTTCAATGGCATTTATTAGTGTGCATGATCTTGTCTTGACTGATTAAACTTCTTAGTTAGCGAGAACCGAAGATAGGTAGGGTAAGTCTGAATGTATGGTGATTAAGATAGCAAGGGGGAGAAATATCTTGGGGGTGAAGGGTATCTAGATTTTGACATTAGTCTTATGATATATTTTGAATTTTCTGACCCATTCCTATTTTAGGTCGCATAGGGGACTAGACGTAGAAACATGAGGTTTTGATGGCATCTATTGGGATAAAGGATCACCTCACTACTGATTAACCTTCTTAATTTTCGAGAAACAAAGATTGGTAGCTTATGTATGAACATATGGTGATTAAAACACCAGGAGGGAGAAAGCTTCAGTAGGGGTAGGGTATTGTAATTTTTAAGTATCGTCTTTGCGAATATTCAAAATATTCTAAACCCTTCCTATTTTAGGTATCATATGGGATCAAAAATAGATATTAATGGTTTGGATGGTGTCTACTAGGGTGCAGGATCACCTCATAACTATTTAACCTTCTTAGTTAGTGGGAACTGAGGATAGGTAGCTTAAGTGTGAATGCAATCTCTTCTCTACCTCTATAAATGTAACTCACATCCTTGGGAAAAAAGGTGAATGTAATTCTCATTATCGGTAAGTAATAAGAAAAACAAAAAAAACTAATTGTATACACCCCATTCTGTTACCCCCTAAACTCTCTTTAGGTCCCTAGAACCTCCCTTCATCACAACATACCCAAGTCATACGCCGAGTACTGACCTAGAAGCCATCGGGCGCTCTCAGGCTTCGTTTGACCAAAAGTCAAAGTATTTAACTCGATCGAGGATGAATGAATATTATAAGGGACCTGAAACCCCTTTCCAACGGTCTATCCCGTGTGCGATTTTGACTTACCATGCGAACAAACGACCTATTTTCCCTCGAAACTCAATTAGGAAGCCATTGAGTGCTCCCGGGCTCTGTTTGACCTAAGTTAACTCTTCATATCGATCGAGACTGAATGAATCTTCATAGTGTACCAAAACCCCTTTCCAACAGTCCAACCCGTGCGTGATTCTGACTTATAGTATGGACAAACGATTCATTTTACTCCGAAAGGTCACCAAATGTTTCCAGGGCCCGGCTGACCAAAGTTAACTCCCCTAATCGGATCAAACTCTTTGGAATGTGGAATTACATATCCTAACATTTCCAACGGTTTGCACTGTGCATTATTCGGACTTACCATGCTGAGGAACGATCCGTTTGCGTCCGATGATTCCCCGTCCAATGGACCGATGAATTCTTCTGAGCCATATTTGACCCAAAGTCAACTTCTGAACCCGGGAGTGGTCCGAAGTACTTTCGAAGGTATCTAAATTACCTTTCCAACGGTCCATCCCGTGCATAATTCTGATCAGCGGTTTGCACTCTATAGATAATTTTTCGAAAAGAACTGAAAGACACTGCCAAACGGTTGGTCCCAAACCCTGCCGATTGGTAGTGTGCCTAAACACACCTGTCGAATGGCAGGAATAGGGCTATGCTGATCGGCAATGCCCTGGGCCTATAAAAAGGAGGCTTGACCTCACTTACAAGAGGGAGCCCAAATCTGATAGATATCACTCTCAGTAAATCCAAAAAACCTCTCTCGAAGGTAGCTGTGACACCTCGCCTAATAAAATACCGGGTGATCTGTCCTATACCAAATTAAAAAAGGAATCCCAATTGGTTCATCCTTAGCATCACTGTCAAAAAAAATTTAAAACTTACTACCCATCTAGTATTCCAAAAGCTGGTGCGAAATTGTAACTTTTTAATTAAACAAAATAGTACATGCGGAAATAAATATAAACCATTCACACAACTGAATAAAACTCATCTGAATAATTAATTAAACAATTTGCCGAATAAACCATCGGCCACCAAAGCGAATAATCCAATACAACCATCCAACACCTGAATAAATACATCTGAAAACTAAACTGAGAAGACTTGGCAACAAACCCTAAATAAAACTAAAACAGATAAATGATTCCTACTCTAGGAATGAATAAACCATGCGTCTAATCCAAACTCCTGCTAGCATCCGCATATGCCACAACTCCGTGTCTCTGGAATAGAATATCAGTCCTCGCGTCCCTGTGGCTGGACACCTAAAAGGTTTTGAAAATAGTTTTATAGCAAGGGTTAGAACCCAAAACATTTTGAAAATATTTAGCAAGTGAATTAACTGCAGTAATTTAAAATGCATGAATGCGCTTCGTATTTAAGTTAGTGTCGCACTCTCTTGAGGACATTTTCATCCCTCCACTATTGTGCAAACCTAATGGTTACCTTAACCCCACTTAGTTGTACTACCCCATCCAACTAGTCCTGGTATAACCTTCCCTTGCCATACCACTCTAATCCGAGTATAATTATTCATGAATTATAAGTTGTCTCACCAATTAACTTAATTAATTCCTTCTTAAATAATAGCATATAACTGTGTCACAAGTTATATAAAGTAAATACATCACACACTGTATTATTACCCGCATATAATATGTAATACTATTATATACGTACCTTTACTAAAACATCCACACATATAACATACGTGTATCCATCCCTCCAAGTATACCCTCGCCGGATGATTCCCTCTAAAGTGCCATCTCACTACGTGTGCTCACATGACCTGGTTACCCAAGTTGGAATCGCTCACCAACCTGGACCAAAACATAAACGAAGTGGAGGCGGTCATATTCCTTCCCTAAAAGTGAGATAATCCCCTCACCCATATACCGAACGCTATGACCTGGGGATATACTCACCCTACTCCTCAAGCTAGGGGATTCACCCACATCGCACAACCTCCCTTGATAGCACTAGAGTACACAATCAAATAAATATCTAATCACAGATATTTAATAGCACACACAATATATACACACACACACACACACACATATATATATATATATATATATATATATATATATATATAACATTAACCTCGGCTTCACCGTGTACTCAGAACCCGTAACACTAGCCTATAATTTCCTGAGTCTCTGGCCTGACTCAACTAAATAAATTTTCTCACTTATTAAATTATCATTATCCCGAGTCTGTGGTCCGACTCTAATATATTTAATTCACACATTAATTAATATAATATTTTCCCCGAGTCTATGGTCCGACTCTCATTTAATTCATTTACTCATTAATTAATTAATACTAATCCGAGTCTGTGGTCTGACTCTCATTTAATTAATTTACACATTAATTAATTTATACTAATCTGAGTCTGTGGTCCAACTTTCAGTTAATTAATTTACACATTAATTAATTTATACCAATCCGAGTCTGTGGTCCGACTCTCAGTTAATTAATTTACACATTAATTAATTTATACCAATCCGAGTCTGTGGTCCGACTCTCAGTTAATTAATTTACACATTAATTAATTTATACCAATCCGAGTCTGTGGTCCGACTCTCAGTTAATTTACACATTAATTAATTTATTACCTTCCCGAGCCTACAACCCGACTCTAATCTAATTAATTTTACATTAATTAAATTAATACTTTCCTGAGTCTGCAGTCCGACTCTAATTTAATTAAATACACATTAATTAATTTAATACATTCCCGAGTCTACATCCGGACTCTAATTTAATTAATTACACAATAATTAATTTAATACTTGGTGTCGCCCAACCATTATACCCGGACTCGCTCACTTGGCCCGTAACTTAATATTTTTCGAGTTTATGTTCCGACTCTAAATTAATTTACTCTCTTAATTATTAATTTAATACTTTGGTGTCACTTAACCAACATACCCAGACTCGCTCACTTGGTCCATTTTTAAATCTCAAAATTTCATTCCCACAGATCCGCCCATAATGTGTCACACATTCATCTCCATCAAATTTCCCAATTATATTTACCTATAATTACCAACATACCCGGACTCGCCCACTTGGTCCATTTTCAACACGTAAAATCAGCCCAAAAATCCTTTTCTCAATAATTATTTTCCATGTAATTAAAACTGGTGTCACTGCCAAAGTATCTGTAGCATCGATCGATTAAACCCCCTGGGTCAATCGATCGACCGTTCCAGAAGTCGTCTTCTCCAGCCCACTATCGGCCATTGACTAACCCTAAAGCTTTGATTCTCAATCTAAACCCTTACCCAAATATAATTAACATATCCTCCATATAAGAAAAGGGTCTAAACATCCTAAAGACCTTAATTCATCATCAATATCCATTAATTCCAACGTTTTTCGGATTTGGGTTTCATCCGGGTTTCAAATCTCCAATACGAATTTCATTCATATTAACAGCAATTAACCATTGATTCTTACTCGTTTTAACATACGATTCATTCCTCTACATTATAGAATCATAAACATAATAAATCTCACCCTTAATCCCATTAAGGTATATCAATTTCCAAAAACCCAATTCTAATTTCGGTTACACACCCAAAACGAATTTTCATATACACACACTATGATATGAATTGATTATCATCAATTTAGGAATCACAACAGCTAACCACTTTTCTGGAATTGTTCGTAGAGTCTGATCCATTGGTGTAGTCCCTTAATTCGGCTCCAATAATCCCCAATTGGATCTTGATTTGGTTTCCCCCAAATTCCCTCTCAAACCCTAGTTTTAGAGTTGTGTTAGCTGCCATACCCTAGTCTCTCAATTAGGCTAAAAACTCTAAATCCCGTTTTTGGCCATATGGGCCTAATTAAAATGGCCCAAATTATTATGTGTGGGCCGGGTTATGCTCAAAATACCCCGAGACCCAATTACTACCCCGGGCACTCTTTTCTGACTATCTCGACCCATCCGGACTCAACCGCGCACTCAGAATGGTGACCCGAAATACTTTTTGACATTTCCAAATTTCGACCGCAAAATGCAACACACATTAATTCGTACAGTTAAACTTTAAAGTCGCCAATTATAAATAATTTGGCTCACTCAAATAAATTCTCCAACTCATGAATTTAAGTTTCTCCAATTTAAATACTTTTATCACTCCCAAAATAATTAAATATTTAAACCTGAAAATTACGGGGTGTTAAATCAGCGTGATTTCCACACCCAAATCCCTTTCCAACCTTCACTTTTCATCATCCTTTTCATCAAACTTGGTGAATTCACTACCCTCCATCATCATCCAAGTCTACAGGCTGCCCTCCAACATTCAAGATCAAGCTCAAGATCTTCAAGAAGGTCCAACTTTCTCAACTCTCTCCTTAAATTCTCATAAATTCGCAATAACTTGTTTTATTACTTAGCACTTTTATTATCTCATCTCACACATCCTAATATACTTTTTATTTAGTATTATTGCACATCTCTTATTTTCATATAAATAAAAACCCAAAAAACAAGAAAAGCAGGGTTTGCCCATAAATTCCAAATGGGAATTCCCATACTTTTCTTACACTTTTCTCACAACTAAAATACTTTTTCTACACACACAAAAAAAAAAAGAGAATTCCCCAGTAGGATTTATGGGATAAACCCCACCCCTCATTTTTCATGCGAACTACGTGGACTTTGATGCCTCTATAAGTTACGTTAGCATCTCGGGGTAAAACCCGAGACTCGGGTCCTATTTTTACTTTTTCTTTAATTTTCTATTTTCTATAAACTCCACTATCTTATAATATATATATATATATATATATATACATATATTTGTTCTTAGTGGCATATTATTCCACATGCTTTATCATTCCATCATAACGGTCAATGTAAAGATAATCGCGTAAATCCTATTCTCTAATATTTTTACACCTTCCTACTGATGACTCGCTTTACCTCTTCCATGGTGCAAGTCAATGAATACACATGCACACATATCACGGGGAAAATAAAGGAAAATAACAAAAAACCCATGAGAGACCGAAAGGGTGGAATGGGTGCCTAACACCTTCCCATTTTGTAACTTAGCCTCCGGACCATTTTTGAATCATTTCGGTTTCGTATGCATCAGTATGTCTTTGGATGCTATCCTTCAGGATGGCTCCCCTTCTTTTGTCTGTTCTGAGTAAAATAGACTGGTGACTCTATCTCTCTACATTTTTCACCTCACCCAAATGAGGCAGGCCGAAGCGCTCCCGAGAGGGACGCGCGGGACCAAGGATCCTCCATCACGCCGCCTGCTCATAATGAGGATCGGAGATGGCCACAGTGGCCACTTTGCTGGGTATATTTATGATGGCTAGACTCTATTTACATGGGTGTTATGTTTGTTTATAGTTTCCCCCTATTTTCATGTGTCCCTTTTGTTACTCAGGTGTATTCATACACTTGTAGAAAATTCTCCATGTTCACTTCGCACCACGTGCACCTAGGGTCACATATATCCCCATGTTGCACGCATCACCCATCCATACTTGGGGTACCATTGGTACTTGCACTTTGCTCCCTGTTTGGCATAATCGGGAAAGATATTCTCATAAGATACTAAAAAGAGAATCATGCATGATTCACACGACTTCACCAAAGAGCATTGTGATTGACAAAATTTTACCCAGTAACTGGAGGGTCACCTCGTGACGGGCGCTGGTCCGGTAGGTCACTGTTAGCCTAAGAGATATGACTCTCACCTTCCATTGGCCAAGTAATTTTGATGTATATCGAACGGTTCCCCCCGCATCGTACCGCTTGACCGAAGTTATGACGGGAGGTATATCGTAGGGAACTCGTTCATGTATGCCAAGTATATAGAATTTGCTCTCACACGTACCGTCCCCAGGAGGTATATAGTGAGGCAATTCATGTACACTGAGGTATATCAAATGGCTCGTCCACATGTACCGATTTCCCGCAAGAGAAATACGTATATCGTGGAAGTCACACCAAAGGAGGGAACCCTTTTCGATTCACCCTGCCAATTGCATACCCCCATATATGTGTAAAGCCTTAGATTGTCGGTTTCAAACCGAAACTCTACCTAAATTCTGAGTCGGCCTGCCGCCCGAATTTTCGCTCATTTTTAAAATGGGACCCTGTCCATGAGCCTGTTCACAAGTCCAGCCATAGCTTTGCATATATTACAAACGAAATTTTTCCAGGCTCAGGTGCCGTCCGACATTTCATTTTTCATTTAGGAAAAATAATAAAAGTGAAAACATAATAATTATAATAATCATGCTGAGACTGTCGCAAAAAAGAAAAATTCTCCTTTTTCTTTATCCAAAATCCAAAAACATTTTTCATCTCTTTATCAAAAATCTAAAAACATTTTGTCTTTCCATCTCGAAAAAATATTCATCCCTTTTTCATAAATCCCATTTTGCGCCTTCTCAGGTCGATCGTAAACCCTTGGCCTAGCTCCCCATTGGCTTCAATCTTCAGTTAAATCACCCCGGAGTTTCGTCCGTTCCCCTGTTACTTCTTTCAATTCGGGTATCCATCCGCTTTCCATGGAGAACACAGATCAAGTACCCGTTGTGTAGCCAGATCTGATGGCAATCCTAGCTCAGCTTGTGTCCAAGATTGATAACCTCCAAACTGAGGTCCGAGAGATGTAATGAAACTAGGTTCCGATTCCTCAAGAACCCGAGGCCCTATTCCCTTATTCTATGGATCCACCAAAGCCCATCTGGGTTCTCGAAGAGTATCAGCATGCTCCACGTGCCCCTCCTACTAATGGGTCACCTCCTGCCCATCTTTCGATGCCGAATCTTGCCCAACATGGGGCTAACTGGCCTATGATCATTGATCCGGAGGAAGTATTGAACAAGGTCAAAGAAGACTTCAAGATTCTCACCAAGAAGTTTAACAAAGTTAGAATCTCAGGAAATTACATGGACTACACACACGTCTCCTTATCCTAAACCGAGGTTACCCGAGAAGTTCAAGATGTTGAATATCAAGAAATTCGGAGGAAGTGGACCCCTGATTGTTCATCTTCGAAGTTATCACCATTCCATGACTCTACTAAGGGCTTGTGAAGAAGTGATCGCCCAATTATTTCAGCAAACACTGAAGGATAGTGTCCTCTGATGGTTTTTTGTCTCTCGAAGAGTCCAGATTTTTCGTAGCTTGGAGGATGTAGCCCGAGAATTCATATCATAGTTCAAATACAAAGAAGCACTTGAGTTCACCCGCCGTGATTTAGAGCTGATCAAACAAAACTTTGGGGAATCAGCCAGTAACTTCATAGCCCGATGGAGGAAAAAGTAGCAACGAAGACCAATTGGCCTTCCGAGGAAGAACAAGTCAGCATAGTGAAGAAGAACTTTTTACCCCATGTCCGAGCAATGATGTTAGGACAATACTATCCCCATTTTTGAGCTCTCTGTGAAGTAAGAGTAGAAATCAAAGAAGGTCTTGCTAAAACAGATGTCGAATCAAAGAAGGTGTCCAGATAGTTCACCCCTAGGAAATATGAGAAACCTACCAGTGTTGCAGTCTCAACCATCAACAACATCTCTCAACCAACCACCTCATGGGCGCTAGAAAGTCTCCCTGGCCCAATTCGAAAGGAATAAACCGAGATCCATATTCCTCTCTCCAAAGTCTATCAAGACTTGCTAAGTCGAAACCTTATCAAACCCTTGGATCCCCTTCCATTTCCAAATCCATTCTCAAAAAACTTCAAGGCAGATTCCCATTGCGGCTTTCACTAAACAACTAGCAATACCACTGATCAATGCTTTCACCTCCAAAACATAATCCAAGGTCTAATTGACCGGGTTACCATCGCCCCACCAACCAATCCTAAGCCAAACACTACTCACAACCCACTTCCAAATCATACCAAAGCCATCTTTCTAGAAGAGAACCCAGAATTCATTCCCTCAACTCAAATCACACCCATATACTTTCTTAAACCAAATTTCCTCCTACACCCTGCTAGCCTCGTTGATTAGGCACTGTCACTCCTTACCAGAGTATGCATAATTGTCCATACCCGTTCTGAAAATGGAGGAATGGAATTATCAGAAGTCTTAAACTAACTCCTAGAGTTCGGGCTGAAATTGCCTTCATAGATGGTCATTAATTGCCAGAGGTTCAATACGCTGTTCTTGGAAGAACAAAAACGGCCCCGAGAGTCATGTAGTTGGGTAGTACCAACCGATGTATTAAGCCTGGATGATGTCGTCTAGATCGTGGAAGAATTATTCAGACAAACCAACAATATTTACAGTATGACCGAGTTACTTGATGCTCTAAAGCTACAGGGGCGCCTGGTCCCTTCACCCTTACACATCCCCACAGAATGGGATGACCTATATAAAGAATTCGTTGAAGTTATGGAATGCATCGACTTTACATGAAACTACATAATTGTTTCCACCGGATGGGGGGAAGATTTTGGA
Source organism: Sambucus nigra (assembly GCA_949130495.1). NCBI lineage: Eukaryota > Viridiplantae > Streptophyta > Magnoliopsida > Dipsacales > Adoxaceae > Sambucus > Sambucus nigra. Next base: position 458,829,553 of record OX422213.1, on the reverse strand, counting down.
GATTCGAATGAAGATTAAGCTTCAGAAAAAACTGTCCTGATAGCCGACATGTGTGGAATGATATCATTTGAAGAACTTCTTAGAGAAATAAAAAGGTGGCAAAATAACCCTAGATCGACAAGGAAATGGGGTTCATGTTTTTCCTTTCTTCAGTTAATCACATAACCAGATCAGGGAGGCATTACCAGATCGCAAACTCACTACTAGCTAATGATAAGGGGAAGGGCGTGGAAAACCTTCCTATGCAATAAATGACCCTCGAGGTGAACAAGATCCTCGACGAACTAAAGAAAACTCAAGCTAACATCACTCTATGGGGGCTTTTCATGTCTTCTCAGTTGCATAGAAACGTTTTGATCAAGTTTCTCACTAGACCCACGGTTCCTCCTTCTACCATACCAAAAGAAGTGGTAAATTTGGTCGGATCCTTGACCTCTACTAAAATGCTATCCTTTTTCAAAGAAAAAATCCCCAAGATTGGGCCAAACCACAGTCATGCACTCAACATCTCCATCGAAGTTATGGGGAAGGTTGTACCACTCTCTCTTGTCGACAATGGATCCGCCTTGAATGTCTGCCCACTGAGAACCTTCAAATGTTTAGGCCTGAAAGAAAGTGACCTTGCTCTAAACTCCGTTGTTGTGCATGCCTACGATAATACCCATTTGAAGGTGATGGGATCCATAAAGATTGTGATAGGGGTTGCCCCTATATACCCTGTTGTTGAATTCTAAGTTATTGACATCCCAACCTATTTCAGCCTATTAGTAGGATGACCTTGGCTCTATAGTATCAAGGGAGTGTCTTCCTCAATCCATCAGAAATTAAAGTTCTTCACCGACGCACGGGTCATCAACATTTTGGGCAACGACAACAATACCGATGGTGCAAGTACCAGCAGTCCAATCCTTGAGATACAACACGGGTAAAATGATATGCTCCTATCCGGATTTCGAGTTGAGACACTTTTACTCCCGGCAGGGGACAACTTCAAAGAAAGGGTTTGTCCACAATACGACCCTCATGGCAATGTCAATGTGATTCAGGTGTTCTAAAACATGCACTTCATGCCCAGAATGGGGCTAGGGCAAAGACATAAATGGATACTTAAGCCCATTGAACTAAATAAGTCTTTCCCTCATTGTAGTTTGGGGTATCAACCGTCGGAACAAGAGCTTAGAATGATTCGCCAATATCGACCAAAGAGAATACTAGACCGTGTCCAGACTATCCCAGGTGACTCCTTGAATGGACGATTCATCAAAGAGGGTGAGGACTTCCCTTTTTGCAAATTTTTGGAACCATGGTATGACTATACATACAAGAAGATGAAGCCTGGAATGTACATCTTTTCCCAAGATAGCTACCCATGGGCAGAGAGTTCCCAACACCATGTACAACCGCTCATCAAAGATACCGAAGAGGCTGAGGAAAGTGACTCCGAAGATTCCTCAACTTACAGACACTAGGACTGACACTGTGCAAGATTGACACAGACACTACATCACCGGATCTATCCCACCTGATTAAAGGTGTTGACATACTTCTCCTGAACTGGCATGCTGTTCCAGTTCTACCTGTTGAAATCTCCCCTAATCCTAATGTTTACCCCATTTCTTCTTACGTTGTCTATCCTTGTTCAAATGTAACCGAATCCTATTTTGACGAGGTTCTTAATGATGTTTTTCCTATCAATGGAATAACAAAAGATTTTGAGTATCCTTATTTTCCTTACATTAACTCTTTGGATTCTAATCAAACTTTTGATGATGATGATGTTGCAAATGAACAATTCTTAACTGATCTAAATAAGGTTAATAATAAACAACATAACCGCGTTCAAGTTAATGAAGAAGAGACTGTTTTTTTTAACCTCGGTTCTAGTAGCCATCAGCACGAGATTCGAATAGGGTCTACCCTCGACGAGCATGAGCGCGCACAACTAGAAGAATTGCTAAAATAATTTGTGTATGTCTTCGCATGATCATATGACGATATGTCGGGCATTGATCCTGAAATATCTCAGCACGAGATTCCCACTCTCCCAGATTACAGGCCGGTCAAACAAAAGTTGAGAAAGCTCTACACCGAATGGTCACTCAAGGTTAAAGTAGAGTCGATCAAATAGTTGAATGTAGGCTTCATTCTAGTGATCAAATATCCCATGTGGCTAGCTAACATAGTGCCCATGCCGAAATCTGGAGGAAATGTTCGGATGTGTGTAGACTATCGGGATTCAAACAAAGCTTCTCCAAAGGATGATTATCCGTTACCCAATATCGATGTTGACACCAAAATTAGTATGCTGATGTGGACGAATAATAAGAAGACATGTGTAAATCTACGTGGCACAATAGCAACGAGGAAGATTGTTTCCCCGACCAACATACTCACTCCGAGGAACACCAACCCTCCGAGGAACTCACTTGCTCCGAGGAACTTTTGGACGACGAGCAACTAAGGCGGTTCGAGCTGCACCTCGACCATAGCATTAATTGCCAGATAATCAACAGTTCAACTATTCATTGAATGCTTATCATCTTGACGCGCACGTTTAAAGAACATTAAATGAATTACCCTTTCATATGTGTATCATTTAATGTAACACCCTTTCATGTACAGCCTAAGGGTTATAAATACCTTGTATCACCCTCATTCAAGGGGACCGGAATTTCTTGATAGCACTTGTAATCGAGAATTCCTAAACACTCAGCAATAACATAACAGTGGACGTAGGGCATTCATATAAGGCTGAACCACTTTAAAATCTTTTGTCTTATTTATCTTTGATTAAATAATTTGAGTAATATAGTTTTTTACATCAACAGATTGGCGCCGTCTGTGGGAATCCATTGTTATTATCATTTTTTCACCAAAAATCATTCATCATCAATGGCAGATAATCCATAATCTAGCAATCGAAACGCTGGAAATGCTGGAAATCCTCTACATCCCTCTGCACCTCCAGATCTGGCCGGAATTATGACGAATCTGCCTCAAGGACAAACCGCATGCAAGACACAATGAGGCAACTTATACAAACCCTTCATGGCGATGCACCTGCACGTTCAGGACAGTGAAGTGGTTAGAGGCAAACTTATTTACTTTCTTCACGATCCAGACGTACTGAGTCATATCGTAATGAGGAATCTGATGATTTCTCTTATCAACCTGGGCGAACTTCGTCAATAAGGTCTACAGATACTGATCAACGTATCACTCTCTCTCCAGAAAGACCAAGTGCCTTAGAAAGACTGAGTAGGGTGTCTCCTTTCAGTCGATTAGGCCCTAGGAGGAATAGGAGTCCACCTAAGACCATGTCGAGGATTTTTCGACAACCATCTAATCTCAGAGAAGGATCAGCACAATCACGACCAGTTGCTCGTCAAGATAAATCTCAAGAGGCTACTTCAGAACGATCCATTGCTCGAACCAATAGGCCCGAGGAAGGAAATGAAGCGTGGAAAGGGTCCCTTCAGCGATTGGAGGATAAATTGGGAGAAATGGCTAGGGCGAAGAATCCCCTACAATGAACTTTTGTTCAAGGGACACCTTTTGTCCAGGCCATTGTGAATTTTCCTACACCGTCAAAGTTTAAAGCACCAGTAGTGACCCCTAAATATGATGGAAAGACAGATCCTGTCCTTCATATAGAGCAATATCAAGCTGCCGCCGATATCTATGCTGTCCCCGACGAGATGAGATGCTGAGCGTTCTCAGGAACTCTTACTGGAGCTTCCCAGATATGGTACAACAATCTTCCTCGGGGAAAGATTTAAACTTTCTTTCAGTTGGCTGAGTTGTTCGTCGGCAATTTCTGTTTTGGAGCAAAGCCAGTAAAATGAGTAGCACACTTGCTAAGTGTTAGACAAAAATCTGGTGAGAGTACTAGAGATTACATAACCCGTTTCAATAACGAGAAGCTGGAAGTTATAGATTACGAGGAGAAGACAACAATCACCGCCTTGATAAGTGGGTTGTTGCCTAATAATTTGTATTACACCTTGGCGAAAGATCCACTTAAAACTATGTTAGAGTTGATGGCAAAAGCGGCCAAAATCATGAATGCCGAGGAAGCTATGGCTGCAAAGAAGAATATAGATAAAGACACCAAGGTGGACGTCGACAAGTCTAAAAATAAAGAGCATAAGGGCAATGGTGGCGACAAGCGTTCCAGAAATAATAAGTCATCATGGGAAGTCCTAAAGAAATTCGATAATTACACTCCCTTGAAAATGGGTATTAATCATGTCTTGGAAGAAATCAAGAATAGCGAGGAAGTAAAGTGGCCAAAGAAACTGAGGTCAGATCCTGATGCGAGGAACAGGGACAAATATTGCGAGTTCCACAAAGATCATGGCCATATGATTAAAAATTGCATAGCTCTTCAGAACGAGATTGAAACACTCATCCGAAGAGGAAAGCTAGCAAAATATGTTGATCGGGGAGGTGAAAGAAAAAATAACGACCGAGCTAGAGAGAGGTCTAGATCTCCTCGTCGAGCAGAGGAGAAAAAGAAGAGAAACCATGAAGATGATCCAAATGATGACCCCGACCTTCCCAAGAAACCAAGGCAGCCAGAACGAGAGGTATTTTCTATACGTTTTGGGTCATTTGATTGTAATGTCATTACAGGAGGAGATGCAGGAGGAGGAGACCTTACTGCAGAAAGAAAGGCTTACCTCGGAGAGGCCCAAGCTTGCTCATATATTCAACGAATAAATTTGGCAGAGGAAGATCGCCCGAGGAAAGTAAACAAAGATAAGCTCGTCATTGGTTTTTCGAAAAATGACCTGGCAGGTGTTCTTTATCCTCACGACTATCCTTTGGTGATCAAAATGAGGATGAAAGAGGTAGTGATTTCAAGGGTTCTGGTAGATAATGGTAGTTCGGCAGACATCATGTACTACTCTTGCTTTGATAGCTTAAATTTGAAAATATCTCAATTGGAACCTTATCACAGACCCCTTCTGGGTTTTGCTGGCGAGAAAGTTTTTCCACTTGGAACGATCAAGTTGGATATATTCATTGGAACTTGGCCTGCTTGTCGAACAAAGAGAATACGCTTCTTTGTGATGGATAAGAATGTGCAGTCAGCGTACAACATCATCATGGGAAGAGTTGGTTTAAAGAAGTTCAAAGCAGTTCCATCTACAGTACGTCAATGCTTAAAATTCCCAACAAGTTTCGGAGTTGGAGTTGTGAAAGGTGACCAAAAAGTAGCTCGGGAATGCTATTATTCATCTTCCGAATAAGAAGAGTTTGAAGAATCAAAGAAAAAGACTACTACTTACCAAGTAGAGCAAGGTACAGAAATTGAAACGCTTGATCCCAGAGATGAATCCCAACTTGTAAAAGGACAGGTGGTGGAATCTACAGAAAATGTTATTCTGGACGACGAGCACCCTGAACGAGTAACCCAGATAGGTTCATCGTTGGATGCTTCAATAAAACCAGAATTGATAACTTTCTTGAGAAACTGAAAGAAAACTTTTGCGTGGAGTCATGAAGACATGCCAGGAATAGATCCAAACTTCTTATGTCACGAACTCAATGTGAATAAGGAGATCAAGCCTGTAAAGCAGAGAAGAAGGGTATTTAGCCCCGAGAAGAATCAAGCTATTCAAGAGGAGGTCGAGAAACTCCAGAAAGCCCAATTCATTGAAGATGTGAAGTATCCAGACTGGTTGGCAAATGTAGTGATGGTGAAGAAGAAAAATAATAAATGGAGAATGTGTGTTGATTTCACTAATCTCAATAAGGCATGCCTAAAGGATCACTTTCCATTACCAAGAATTGATCAACTAGTGGATGCTACCTCAGGACACGAGCTGCTCAGCTTCATGGATGCTTACTCTAGCTACAACCAGATCAAAATGAAACCTGAAGACAGGGAAAGTACTTCTTTTATCACCCCTAGGGGAACTTATTGTTATAATGTTATGCCTTTTGGTTTGAAAAATGCAGGAGCGACATACTAGCGGCTGATGAATAAGGTTTTTACCGAACAAATTATTTGTAATATGGAAGTCTATGTCGACGACATGCTGACAAAAAGCAAGAAAGCTGCTGATCATCTAGTTGATTTAAGCCAGACTTTTGATTAACTGGATAAATATCAAATGAAGCTCAATCCGACGAAGTGCACATTTGGAGTACGAGAAGGAATGTTCCTCGGATACATCGTCAACCAACGAGGCATTGAGGCGAATCCAGAAAAGATCAAAGCTCTTTTAGGGCTGCGATCTCCAACGACGAAGAAAGAAGTACAGAGTCTGACAGGACGAGTTGCAGCGCTCAACAGATTTGTATCCCGAGCAACTGATAGATGCTTACCATTCTTCAAAACACTTCGAAAAACTTTCGAGTGGAATGAAGAATGTGAAAAAGCCTTTCAAGATTTGAAGAAATACTTGGGAGCACCTCCACTGTTGTCCAGGCCAGTAATGGGAGAAAAGTTGTACTTATACCTGGCAGTATCGGAGAATGTGGTCAGCTCAGCATTGATCAGATTGGAGAATGGAATCCAAAATCCAATTTATTACACAAGTAAGGCTTTTCGAGGTGCAGAGATCAGGTACCCAAAGCTAGAAAAATTGGCATTGGCGTTAATTGAAGCAAGTAGAAGAATGAGTCCATATTTCCAGGCCCATACCATCATCGTGTATACCGACATGCCACTAAGACAAGCCCTTCATAAGCCAGAGAAATCGGGGAGACTGATGTACTGGGCAATAGAGCTTGGTGAGTATGATATTATGTATGAACCCAGATCGTCATTAAAAGGGCAAGCTGTTGCAGATTTTATAGCAGTGTTTACGTACCCTAATACTCCCGAGGAACAAAAGATACTCGCAGACCAGCTTGTGGATGTTACAGGACCAACAGACATAAGTCCTGACCAACTCCGGTTGGTAAAAGGACTTGTGGATGTAGAAAGATCATCGAATTCAAACCCGGACCAACTCCGGTTGGTAAAAGGGCGAGAAGAGATGGTCGACGAAGAGCGAAAAATATCAGAGGAAGTTGAAAGGAAACAGCAAATATTTCACCGAGGAACTTTGTCAGATAAGAAATTTGAAGATGATATACCTACATGGAGATTATATGTGGATGGGTCATCTTTCACAACAGGTTGTGGAGCAGGAATTGTTTTGAAAACCCCAGACGAGATTGACATGGAATATGCCCTGCGATTCCAATTCAAAGCCTCCAATAATGAGGCTGAGTATGAGGCCATGATAGTAGGTCTTAATTTAGCAAAGATTATGGAAGCACAACAACTAATGGTATTCAGTGATTCTCAGTTAATTATGAATCAGATGTTGGGAATATATGCAGTTAAAGGAGAGTTAATGGCCAAGTATTATACCAAGGTGATGGAATTGCTGGAAGAATTTGATGCCATTCAATTAATCAGAATACCAAGAATAGAAAATGCACAAGCAGACGCATTAGCCCGACTAGCATCAGCTACTCGTACCGAGCTGCGAAGAACGATACCAATTGAAATATTAGAAAGTCGGAGCATAGATGAAGACCTGACGATGAATATTATTACCCTTGATTTAGGGCCATCTTGGATGGATCCCATCAGGGCATATATTGAGGATGTAGAATTACCAGATGACAAACTCGCTGCCAAGAAATTGAAGTATAAAGTTGCTCGGTATGTACTAACTAATGGTGTTTTATATAGACGAGGAATTATGGCAGGACTACAAAGATGTGTACATCCTTCCGAGGTGAAAGAGTTAATTGAAGAGATACATGAAGGGTCCTGTGGAGCTCATGTAGCAGGTCGGACACTTTTGCAAAGAATGATGACACAAGGGTACTACTGGCCGACGATGAGGGCTGATTGTATACCCTATGACAAGAAATATGATAAGTGTCAACGCTTTTCCTCCATCTGACGAACTCCACAAGCATTGTTGACACCCATAACTTCCCCTTGGCCATTCGCCATGTGGGGAATTGATTTGGTTGGACCATTGCCAACGACCCGAGGAAGATTCAAGTACCTCGTTGTTGTAGTGGATTATTTTACCAAGTGGGTAGAAGCTGAGCCGCTTATTGATATGGCATACGAGAAAGTATACCAATTTGTCTGGAAGAATATCATCTGTCGATATGGTCTCCCTCATGCCTTCATCACAGACCATGGAACACAATTCGACAACGAGGAGTTTGCAGCCTATTGTCAACAATCAAACATCCTGAAGACCCATTCAGCACCAGGTCATCCTCAAAACAATGGGAAGACTGAGGTGACGAACAGAACACTACTAAATGGTTTGAAGAAGAGGCTAAGTGAAGCTAAAGCTAATTGGATTAATGAGCTATAGTCAGTCTTGTGGGCCTACCGAACAACTCCCCGAGCAGCAACGGGAGAATCCCCATATATGCTAGCATTTGGAAGTGAGGCAGTAATACCTGCCGAGTTGGGTCTTCCAACACACAGAGTGCTGAATTTCAATTCCCCAGTCAGCGACTTAATGAGAAGACTGGATTTGGATATGCTCGAGGACGTTAGAGAAGAGGCATCCATTAGGAATGCTGCTTACCAACAACGCACAGCTCTGTTCTACAACAAGAGGGTGAAGAAATGCGACTTAAAAGAAGGCGATTATGTGCTAAAGAAGGTCATTCAGAAGCACAATAAGCTGGAAGCAAACTAGCATGGACCTTACCGAGTTACAGAAGTTGTTCAACTAGGAACTTACAGAATAGCAACTCTAGAAGGAGAGGAATTTAAGAATGCATGGAATACTGAAAACCTACGCAAGTATTATCAGTAATGTAAAATGTAAAGCAGTTCCTTCATTATGAATAAAAAGATGATGTTTCACCATCTTCTTCCTTTTATTACAAGTTTTTCGGGGAATACTAGTGTGATACACTACACTGATAGTTCGAGCGTGATCAACTTCGGTTGGTAAAATAGCGAGAACAAATTATACTCCTTTGGTTAGGAGGCGTACACTTGCGTAATCAACTTCGGTTGGTAAAAGAGCTTGTGGACAAGATAGTTCGAAAGAACCTGATAGTTCGAGCGTGATCAATTTCGGTTGGTAAAATAACGAGAACAAATTATACTCCTTTGGTTAGGAGGCGTACACTTGCGTGATCAACTTCGGTTGGTAAAAGAGCTTGTGGACAAGATAGTTCGAAAGAACCTGATAGTTCGAGCGTGATCAACTTCGGTTGGTAAAATAGCGAGAACAAATTATACTCCTTTGGTTAGGAGGCGTACACTTTCTTGATAAACTTCAGTTGGTAAAAGAGCTTGTGGAGAAGATAGTTCGAAAGAACCTAACAGTTTGAACCCACGAACAACTTTGGTTAGTAATAGGGCGAGAACAAAATATACTCGTTTGGTTAGGAGGCAATAGTTCAAACCCACGACCAACTTTGGTTGGTAAAAGGGCAAGAACAACATTCTTAAAACGCCATTCTAGGTTGATTAAGAAACGAATATGCTCTCAAATGCCAATTTATGTTGGTCGGGAGGCAAGATTATTGCAGAAAAATACAATAAGTTCTTTGAAGAACAAAATATTCCAAAATGAACCAAATATAATTGGTCGGGGATAAAAACCCACTAATTGTAGTTGGTCGACGAGGATAATTTATCGACCTTGGTTGGTCGAACACATTTTAAAGACAAAAAGTTACCAAGTATGGTTGGTCGGAGATAAAAACCCACTAATCATAATTGGTCGACAAGCATAATTTAACAACCTTGGTTGTTTAGAAAAATTTTAAAGCAGTTATTTTACTCATTACTTTATTATTAAGTGATCGAGCAAACATTTCTGATACTTTGTTTTGGTCGATGAACCATACAATATTGTTATGCAAGCACAAATATAAAGTGTTTAACAGGCACAAGATAATAGCAATACAGATTGGCAAGCAGAAAATGAAAGTCTTTCATTAAAATTCAAAATAAATTACAAGTTACATATGTGTGCTAACTATTACATTGAAAATCATATTCTATTCGTTTTTTCCCTTCAGCCTTCGATACAGGTTCCTCGCCAGCAGGAGGATCACTTAATGTCTGAGGAGAATTGATAAAATTCAAGTCCTTCAACATTCTGACATTCATTACTGAAGGAGTATCCAAGAGATGCTCGGGACGATATACATCAATTTGAGAATGAAGGTTATAGTCACCAAGATAATTCGCAATCAAGCTCCTAGGAATGGCGCGAGCTGGAATCCATTCCATGTCCAACTTGAAAGGTGTCACAGGCAAGTCAAGAACTCCAGGCTCGTAGTAATACCACAAAAAATGTCCTTGCTCGAGCTTTAATACACATAAGGCATTCAACCAGCCTTGTTTATAACCCTCATTATTGGCATTCTGGATACGAGCATCTAAATGAACTAGAGCTTCGTTGTATCCAGCCATCCAAAATTCCCTGGGCTGTTTATGGAATTGGAAGGTTAATCTATCCAATTGTTCATGAAGGTTTTTAGTGAAAAGGTCCTTGGTATGTAAGGCAGACTTCGTCGCAGTAAGTTGATCTTCCAAAGTCAGGGTTTTCTTGGACATTTCAGACAAAGCCCGATCTTTTGCGTTAAACTGGTACGCTTGATTTTCCAATGTTGACAGAGTACGAGCTTCTTCAATACTACGAGGAGTTCTTGATCGACCCCGAGCAACTGGAGTGCTTCGTTCCTCGTTAACATCCTGAGCAGCTCTTCCTCGCCCACGAGAACCTCTTCCTCATCCCCGAGCAGTAGCAGAAATACCAGACCTTCTTAAAGTATCCAATTCTTGCCTTAATTTGGCATTCTCAACCTCTAAGAATGAGAACCCTTCGTCGGAGACTGGTACCAAGGTAGTGGAAGATGAAGCTGCAGACTTATATTGTGCTAACTCTTTCTGTAAATTGTTGTTCTCTTGTTCCAGCAGCTCGGCGATCTGTCTGCAGGTCTCAACTTCACCTTTTAGGGTTCTCTCCCTGACATCGTACCCAGCAATGATCTTTTTGTGGCCTGTCTCGAAAGAAAGCTGTTGATACCTATCCTCATACCCCTCATGCAATAGGGCAGTTGATTCATTGTGCTGATTCTGAAGATCATCTAAAGTACAATGAAGTTCCTCGATCAAGTCATAGTAGGCCACGTTGTTGGCCACAGCTTGGTCAAGTAAATCCTTCAGGAACAACATCGAAATGTTGACAGAATTCTAAGCATAAAGGGTTGGGTGGAAAAGAAAATCCACACTCAGCAATAAAGAGGCTGGGGAACCAATGTCCCTCAGCCAAACAAAAATAGTCAAAGGGCTCAGGAAGATTCTCCAAAGTTACCCAAGATGAAACGGAATAATCAGAACGGAATTTTTCAATAGATTCAATAATATAAACCATGGTGAATAAAAGGAGAAAGAAGAAGATCTTACAGGAAGAATGGAGATCTGTTGACAACGAAAGAAAACAAGGATGAATGCACAAGAGAAAGGGAAGCAATGGAGAATTCGAAAGCAAGAAAATTGGAAAAGGTAGAGGACGGTATGATTGCTTAGGAAGTTTAAATACCTTGCCTTGGGAAACGGCGAAAGAAATGATTACAAAAAAGAAATATTACGCTACCGACGGCTAAAAGGACAAAAAGGGCACGAAGATCGAAGCGCCTATAAAAATGCAAAAAGGCGAATTCTGCGAATATGAAAGGAAATTTAAATACGAAGAAAAGGCTCCTAAAACCCAGGAAGGTCATTTAATATCGCCATATACCGAGAAAGAATGTTCCATACTCCTAAAAGTTCGAAATATGAAACATTGGGGGCTTCTGTTGACACCAAAAATAGTATGCTGATGTGGACGAATAATAAGAAGACACGTGTAAATCTACGTGGCACAATAGCAACGAGGAAGATTATTTCCCCGACCAACATACTCACTCCGTGGAACACCAACCCTCCGAGGAACTCTTATCCTCCGAGGAACTCCAATGCTCCGAGGAACTTTTGGACGACGAGCAACTAAGGTAGTTCGAGCTGCACCTCGACCACAGCATTAATTGCCAGAAAATCAACAGTTCAACTATTCATTGAATGCTTATCATCTTGACGCGCACGTTTGAAGAACATTAAATGAATTACCCTTTCATATGTGTATCATTTAATGTAACACCCTTTCATGTACAGCCTAAGGGCTATAAATACCTTGTATCACCCTCATTCAAGGGGACCGGAATTTCTTGATAGCACTTGTAATCGAGAATTCCCAAACACTCAGCAATAACATAACAGTGGACGTAGGCCATTCATATAAGGCTGAACCACTTTAAAATCTTTTGTCTTATTTATCTGTGATTAAATAATTAGAGTAATCTAGTTTTTTACATCAACAATCGACATGATCTTGGACAACCCATGCTCTCAAGTCATTCGTCGACGGGTTTGTAGGATACAACCAAATCAAAATGCACCCAGACCACCCAGAAAAAACAACATTCATCACCCCATGGGGAACCTTTTGTTACACTATTATTCCATTTGGTCTCAAGATCGCTGGGGATACCTACCAGAGGGCTGCCACAACCATCCTGCATGATATGATTCACAAAGAAGTTGAGGTCTACGTGGATGATATTATTATCAAGCCCAAAACTAGAGAAGGTCATGTTCCCGCTCTCTAAAAGTTCTTCAAACGTATGCGATAGTGTCAGGTGAGACTCAATTCGCAGAAATACGTCTTTGGCGTTACAAAGGGAAAACTCTTGGGAATCATGGTCAGTGAGAAGGGGATAGAAGCATATCCCGCAAAGAAGAAAGTCATACTTGAGATTCCACCTCCCCGATTAGAGAAAGAAGTCCGAGGTTTCCTCAGGAAATTATAATACATCAGTCGGTTCATCAGCTAGTTAACCTCCATCTGCGAACCTATCTTCAAACTCCTCCGAAAGGATTCAACTAAAGATTGGAAAGAGGCATGCCGAGAAGCTTTTGACTAAATCAAACAATATCTGACCCTACTCATGCCACAACAGCCTGTTCTCCCCTTGCTCCTATACCTAACCATAACCGACACTGAAGATGGGGATTTGATAGCCCATACCTTGAAGATTCTCGCAAAGAAAGATCTATCTATTATGCTAGTTGCAAATTGGTCTGGTACGGGGTTAACTACACTGCTTTGGAAAAGGCGTGTATCGCACTTATCTGGCTCACCCAAAAGTTGGGGCACTACATGCTCACCTTCCCCATTACACTTATATCCTGAATGGCCCCCATCAAATACCTGCTTGAGAACCTGCCTTGTCTAGCCGAATGGCCCAATGTTTGATGCTCCTAGCTGAGTCTGATATTGTGTACATCACACAGAAAGCCATGAAAGGAAGATCCATCTCTGACTACCTCTCTGATTACCCCGTAGAAGTAGCTGGTGTATGGATCTCTGAATTCCCAGATGAAAACATCCTTTGCACTACTCAGGACAACCTCTGATGGAAAATATTCTTTGACAGCGCTACCAACAAGAAGGGATATGGCATTGGGATACTTCAGATCGCCCTAGGTGACTCCCACACTCCCATCGCCATGAAGTTGGATTTCCCTTACACCAACAACATGTCTGAGTATGAGGCATTCATGGTAGGCCTAAAAGTTTCTCTCAAGTAAGGTATTCAATGCCTAGACAAATATAGGGATTTCGCCCTAATCATCGATCAAGTGTTCAAAAATTATAAAGTCAAGGATGAGAAAAATTAACCCTTCCATGCCCACTTAGATGAACTAGCCTCTCAGTTCCAAGACATTACCTTCCACTACCTTCATCAATCAAAGAATAACCTAGACGGTGCTCTCGCTCCTTTGGCTTCCATGGTTGACATGCTCGAAGGAATAAATATGACCCCCTTCCTAGTTCAAAAGAAAAACAAACCAACCCACTATTACCACAATGAGCTCGTCACTATAGAAAATCTCGAGCTAGCCAATTGTTGGTACTATGGTATCCGGTGCCTCCTCAAGAATGGTAAGTATCCCTAGGGTTCCAATAAGAAAGATTGAGCAACCCTTCGAAGATTATTTGCCGAGTACATCATCTATTACAAACCACTGCTCAAAAGGAACTTCGATGGAACTCATCTACACTACATCATAGGGGCTGACATTTAACAGAAAATACAGAAGATCCACAATGAGGAATGCGGACCCCACATGAATGGTCGCATGCTTGCCAAGAAGATCATTCGACAAGGCTACTACTGGACCACCATGACCTAGGATAGCCCTGCCTATGTTCGGAGATACCTCAAATGCCAACAATTCTCTAACCTTCAACATTTGCCTCCACGTAAATTATATAACATGACCACTCCCTGCCCGTTCTCCACCTGGGGTATTGATACGGCGGAAATATTGCGTATTTCACCCGTTAACCTACGCGTTATTAGCCCCCTCGGGTATCTTATTCCCTATATTTATGCTCGTTAACCAGACAACCCTCGGATTTCTATGATAACATGTTTTGCAGGGGTTAATTGAGCTTTTGTAGGTATTTGGATGCTAAGTGTGAAGTCCGGATGCGTTTCGCTCGATTTCCGTACACAACCGCACGCGCAAGGGCATTTTAGTCTTTTGACAGCTTGGGCACCTGGCCCGACATCTACACGGAAGTTGTAGCTCTCCTCGCTAGCTTCACGTGGCCGCGAACGGTGCGCAATTCCGATGTATAACGACAAAGTTACGGCGATTGGAGCGACGTTGGATTGTATGCCAAAACAGGGAGGATTGCAGGCTGCCCTGCTTGGTCGATCTATCGACCATAAGGGTCGATCGATCGACTCTTCTTATTTTTGCCACGAATTATACTATCGATCGATCGACCAAAGGGGTCGATCGATCGATCCCCTATTTTTCTGCAGATATTTTCTTTTCTTTTCTTTCTTCTTTTCTTTTATTCTAACTTACTATATAAGCCAAATTTTGGTTTTGTAATAGGGGGCAGCCCAAAATACGATTTTAGGTTAGTTTTAGCTTAGGTTTTTGGGGTTTTGATTGGTTTTTCTTCTTCTTCTTGGATTGACAACCCATGGGTTTGTAAGATTGAACTATTCACTTCCTCTCCATTAATCTAGTTTGTTCTTCTTCTCCTCTTGCCTTGTAATTTAGTTTCAATGCTTTCTAACTAGTTTACATGCTTTAATTCTTGCTTTCTTAGTCTAATTAGCATAATTTAGTTTAACTCACCATGCACCCTTAGATAAATAGGGTCGGGATTTCATTTCCGCCATTTACGGGCCCCGAGCTCCGAAAACTAGGTTTAGTGCAAAATCGCGTTTAATTGAAACCGCGCGTATCAAAGTTGGATTGCTAAGCGTTTATCTTTCTTTGTCATGCAACGTTAGAGTTTATAGCGATAATCCGAATTTAATCCGCGCGTGACCATTTTTCAGTTAAATGTTTAATCTCGCAACTTTGGCTTAAATTCCTTATTGTGTGATGTTTATGCTTAATTGGATATGCTCGATTAGATTGCTTTCGAGCCTTAACTCTAGTTAGTAGTTGTTTCGATCCGTTTGGTAGAATGCGATCCCGATCCTCGCTTTCCTTTAATTTAGCGTAACTTCTCATTTTCTTTTGTCACCGTAACCACCTATCACCTTTTACACTTTTATTCCTGAAGTAATTAAACAATTAACATCTGAAATTTAATAACTCCCTGTGGATTCTCGATACCCGACTTACCGCTCTACTTGCTTGTCAAGTGTAGCTGTAGTTTAGGTTCTTTTGCATGTCGAGCGGGAGCCGAAATCAACGATAGTGTCCCTACACGAGCACTCGGTTCCCCTCGCGTCAAATTGGCGCCGTTGCCGGGGATTTATTGTTTTAGATAGTAATTGTTTTATGATTTCGTAGTATTTTTCCTTTTCTATTTGTATTCTTTCTTTTAACCTTTCTTGCAGGATTTGCATACTTCGAGCGCTAAGAAACTTTCATTCGCGGTTGCTCACTTACTTTCTTGGATTCTCCATCTTTCAACAACGAGGTAACCATGTCTTTCTTTTATAGTAATTACGGTTATTCTAATGATTCATACTTTGGGGATAGTTTTCAAGATTTTCTTGAAAGTGAAAGACTTGAAAACATTTATCGAAATGAAAATCGTCATTGGGAGCTTGAGTTGGATTCATTATTCGAATCCAATGACGATCTTCATCTCATTACTTTCGAAGACGAGTTTCAAACAAATGAGGAATCCGAGGATCTAGAGCCGAGGAAGCCTACTTTGGAAGAGACTTTTCTTCTTTACTCCCAAGGTTTGGAAAGCTTAAATGATGCTGGAATGAGACTTGGTGAACTTTGCGATGAGATTAATTCTTTTCCACAAAACAACGAGGAGGTGGAACCTTGTGTTTCACCTCAATTTTTCAAAGAATTTCTCATCGAGTGTGCATCTCTCTCCCTCGAAATTCAATCTCCTTCCGACGATGAGTCGATTGCGATTGAATTTGTTTCATCACCATATTCGTTTTCCGTGACCGAACCATTAGAATTACCGGTTGATTCCTGTGAGTCGGTAGAAATTAAAACTTCTACACTTTTTGCCGACGAGGACTCTTTACCGGACTTGTTTTCGATGGATGTTGTCCCGATGTGTGCACCATCTCCCATTCCAATTGAAAAACCTTTGGGAGATGAATCGATTTTTCTTGGACCTCAAGTGTACTTTTCCCCCTTGTTATCCAAATCCCCCATCGTCCGCCTAGAATTTCAAATTTGCGATGGTTCATTACTTTCACCGCCCACATGCCTTCCGTTGTTCAAAAGGAATTCCTATTTTCCGGGAGGCATGCATGCTTGGGAGGGTCTACCGTTGATCCTCCAAAGTCAAATCGTGTTTTGGATGGACCCTCAAAAATTTTGACTTTTGGTATATAGTTAAGTGCGCATTCCGAGTGTAGGTTGTATATACTAACTTCTTTATTTTTGTTTTTCTTGATTTTAGCCTAGTGTAATTAGCTAAACTCTTTTTATTTCTTTTCGTATGCTTGGTTCTAACTCTTTTGTAGGTTCAACGGACTTGAATTTGCGGAGATATGCGCCCGGCACACATTTGTTAAGAAAACAATCAAAAATCACAAAAACATTTTTTTTCTTTTGTTTTTCACACTCGCATTCTCACGCATTTGCATTTGTTTTTACTTTTCTTTTATTTTATTTTTCATTTGTTGTCGTGATTATGCGTGTGCGTTGCTCGTGTACATATTTTTATTTTCTTTTATTTTATTTTCTTTTATTATTTTTTTTTTCTTTAGCCTAGGCCTTCTTGGTGTGTATATTTAGGCCTATGTGTATTTTATTTTTATTTTATTTTTATTTTTATTTTCCTATTTTTATTTCATATTTTCATGTATATATATATATATATATACTATATTTATATTTATTTTCTTTTTATACCCCATAATTATCCCCAAAATGCATTTTCCCCCCCACTTTAAAAATTGGATGCAGTAGGCTTTCCCCTGCTCGATCGATCGATCGAGCCTGGGGGTCGATCGATCGATCGACCAGGTTTAAGCCGAGGTCTGCCTATTTTTCCCCCCATTCCTCTTATTCTATTCTCTCCTCTCTCAAAACCGTTTGTGCCCTTGACATTTCCCTACACCAAATTCCCCCTTGTTCTTCCAATTTCTACACATTCAGGTATAATATTAATTTGTTTTACTTGAATTTATAGTTGTTGTTAGGATTGTGTCACATATTACATAGTTTAAACCCTAGTTTGACACTTGTTGGGAATGTGGTGTTCTTCCCCTGATTTCGTTTGTTCCAACTGAAATTTTGCATGATTCTTGTTATAAATCCACTCATGAACATGTTTAGATTGCTACATTGTTGTTTGTTCATGAGTGGGGAGGTTTTGTTGGTCCAAACTTGGTATTTTCGACCTTGACGCACATTGCGCACGCCAAGTGTTCGTCAAAATGCCTAAAACAGTTTTCAATCCTTATTTTGACGCACACTTGGGTGATTTTCATGCCACGTCGCATTCCGACATTTTTCATCGCATTGTTGCTTGTTTTCACCTCGGTTTTGCGCACTTGCACCACCATTTCAATTTTCACACTACTAACCATAAATTGTGCTTACACTTGCTTGTATTGTGTAATTTGTGTTTTGTAGGTTGAAATGGCGCCGAAAAAGTATGCTTCTACTAGGTGTGTGCCCGCCGGGGGCGTCGATGGGTTCCGCACAAAACAAGAGCGAGATTGGTTCCGTGCACATTTCTACACTTCCGAGCGACCGCTTGGTAATCATTTTGCATGGGTCCTTGAGGATATACCGAGGGAGGCTCGGGTTCTGTTGCGCCGTCAGGGCTGGGAGCCCTTTCTTTCTACTAATGGGTGCGTCAACGAAGAGTTAGTACGGATTTTCTACGCGACGCTAGTAGAGGTGAAGAGCAGAGATGGGCCTACCACATATGAGGCAATGGTTCGTGGGGTGAGGATCCCATTCAGTATTTCAGACTTAGAAGCATTTATGGATGTTCCTCTCCCTGCGGACCCAGTCAGTTTTCTCGATGGGTCTATCTACGGCCGTGGGACATTGATAGAGGCCCTTGCACCGGGCGAGCCGTGGAAGAGGGGTGCTTTCCGCTCGGCTGCTATGGAGGACTTGCCTAGACTACTCCACTACATCAATGTCCATTCCTTCATGGTGACGAACAACAGGTCTGAGGTTCGTCACAGGCATGCTGCACTGATCTACACTATGCTGAATGGATTGGGCAGTATCAGTTTGCCCGCTATTTTTCTAGATATGATGTGCGCTACGGCGAAGGAGGTCGCCTGGAGATTTTCCCTTCCTTTTCCTGCCCTTATCACGAAGATATGTATTTCTCACGGTTGCCAGGAGTTAGACGCAGACCGTAGGCATGTGCCACTCGGGCTTCTCTCAAAAGACAACATCACAAGAATGCTGAGGCGCGAGTGGGGGCAACCGGATGAGAAGAGACAGAGGGCAGGGACACCTGACTTGCCTGACGAGGAGGAGGAGATTAGAGAGATGGAGACCGGGGAGGGTTCTCGCATGCCACACACAGAGGATGATGCCCGCTTTGCGGCATACCAGGCTGTGCAGGACCAGCGCTGGGAGGAGACCCAGCTCAGGTGGGCGGCTTGGGAGTCGCGCCTGGACCAGTTACAGGCCGATCAGCGGCAGCAGTGGGCTCAGCAGCAGGCTCATCAGGAGCAGTTTCAGGACCAGCAGCGGCAGGAGTGGTCTGTGCAGAGGCAGGCCAGGGCACAGAGTAGACAGGAGTACCGGATGATGCAGCGGATGATGAGAGATCTTTATCTGCAGCGCAGTGATTCCGACGCGCCAGTGCCTCCTCATTTTCAGGACCCCTCCGATCCTAGTGGTTCTGGACACTAGGCTGTTGTTGTGCTGGGTTTCATTTTTGTATTTTGGGATCGGATAGTATGTTGTATTTTTTATTTTTTCTTTTTATTTTTATTTGTATTTCTTTTATTTCAGAAGTTGTAATGTATTAAGTAATTTTGTATTGAACTTATGAAATGAGAAATGAAAATGTAGTTTGTGGTTGAATTGGATTTTGATGTGTGTGACCTTCCATTTTATAAAATCAAAAAGTTCACCATCAATTTATCTAGTATTTGCACTTCAGCCCCTCTATATTATTGTGACTTGTGACATAGATTCTTTTTACTTGATACATCGGTACATATTCTTCATTTGCTTTGTACTAACTTGTTTTGCAGCTTCATTTGGACTTGTACTTATGGAGATCGCTCCACGTGTGGGTAATATCATTCTTTTCCTAGCTTTGT
Organism: Sambucus nigra; assembly: GCA_949130495.1. Classification (NCBI taxonomy): domain Eukaryota; kingdom Viridiplantae; phylum Streptophyta; class Magnoliopsida; order Dipsacales; family Adoxaceae; genus Sambucus; species Sambucus nigra. Next base: position 458,809,735 of record OX422213.1, on the reverse strand, counting down.
GTTGTGTTCTTTAATGGACGCATTGGGGACAATGCAACATTTAAGTTAGGGGGTGTAGGATAGTCTATCCATTTTGCTGTTTAGTCCTTGGATTTGATTACAATTTAGTTACAAAGCATGTGTTTGTTAAAATTTGAAAATTTTCAAAAATATTTTCTTTATTTTTTCCCCTTTAGTGGGCATTTTGCCCTTGTTTCCGATGATAAATTTTAATAATTGCCCGATCAAATAGACAATTCAACTATGCATGTTCTCGATTTTAGAAGTTATTAGATTTTAGTCCCTAAATCATTAATATTATGAATAACTTCATGAATTAAACTTTATCCGTGAACATATGCACCATTCTTGTTATATTGAATTGGCTTAAGATTTTTATAACTCGGTATGCTTTCGCTGCATTGTATATACTTACACCGAGTGAGATTAGAGACTTATCTTCATTTGTGAGTGTATACACTATTCTTTTCTCATTGAAAACGTTACAGTCGTTGGTAATCTCTTTATTCTTTCATTGACCGTTCATTAATTGAGTTCATCATTGAAATGTGTTACTTGAGCATGATTTTCATATATTGTTTTGACTCGAGAATTGCGTATACTTTGTGAAATGATCATAGGCAATCTTTGTTATATCACCCATATTAGCCTTGACCTCACCATATATGTTTCCCTAGTCAACCCACTTGAGCCTATATACTAGCCTTTCGTTTCATTACCCAAAATCCCATAACCAACTCCAAATTGGAGTTTTAAGCCATATATATTACCTTACATACCCTTGTTTGGATTGTTGCTTGGAATTTAATGTTATTAATGTTGTGTGGTTGCAATTTGAGTATGAAAAGAGTAAGAAGTGTCAGAAAAAGAAAGTAGTGAAAAGAGAAAGCAAAAAGCAAAGAAAACAAAAGAAAAAGTGAGAAAAAGGAAGAAAAGAAAAAGAAAGAGAAAGTTGTAAATATTGTTTGTAGTGTTTCAATAAGCTTTGATTACTCTCTCGATTGTTATATCTATGCTCGTTTGGACATTCTTGTCCAACTTTTGATATTGCCCACTTTTTACATTATTCTGAGTTTCATCCCAAACACTTTGAATCCGTACATATACCTTTCATTTCGTACCTTAACCTAGCCATACATTACAACCCTATTACAAGTCCTATGTGATCTTAAGTAGATGTAATTCAAATGTTTAAATAGTTTTGATAATCTGTGAAAATGCATTTCGCCTCTTTTAGTGTGCGGTATCCTTTCACTGAGATTGCAAGTTTTTCATTTCCTATATATAGCGTTCCTCATTCGTGACATGTGCGCGGCCTAGTTTCCATTTACATTTACTCTTTATGCCCGCATGTCACGTGTATTACCTCCCTTCTCATAGTGAATTTATTTGTTGAGCGTAATGCCCGTGAGGATTGAATGTATGCATGCTTTGATATTTAGTATCCGAATTATTTAAGTTTTTCGCCAAATCATACCTTGCATATGCTCACTCCCCTCCCACATGTTAGAGTTTCAATTCATTGAGGTGCATTCGATAATGTTAATAACTACGGACTTCTCATGCGAATTCGTTTGCTATGCTAATAACATGTTGAAATCTTGTTCGCACTGATGAGTTTGTCTGACTTGTTTGGGCATATTTTGAGGAAACTTTATGATGTTTGTGGGTTTCATCCCTGAAAACCCTCACGAGACGACACTCGTCCACTAGGGTAACCTAGGGGTTTAACGGCTTATTGCATACGCTAAATGCAATCGAATCGCCCGCGAAAGTGGCCTTATCTTTTTATTGCTTTTATACCATACTTTTGTACTCTCTCCTGTGTTGGTTTACTAGTTCTTCTTGTTGCATCTTATTTCATTGCTAGGGACTAGCAATGTGTAAGTTAGGGGGTGTGATACGGTGGAAATATTGCGTATTTCACCCGTTAACCTACGCGTTATTAGCCCCCTCGGGTATCTTATTCCCTATATTTATGCTCGTTAACCAGACAACCCTCGGATTTCTATGATAACATGTTTTGCAGGGGTTAATTGAGCTTTTGTAGGTATTTGGATGCTAAGTGTGAAGTCCGGATGCGTTTCGCTCGATTTCCGTACACAACCGCACGCGCAAGGGCATTTTAGTCTTTTGACAGCTTGGGCACCTGGCCCGACATCTACATGGAAGTTGTAGCTCTCCTCGCTAGCTTCGCGTGGCCGTGAACGGTGCGCAATTCCGATGTATAACGACAAAGTTACGGTGATTGGAGCGACGTTGGATTGTATGCCAAAACAGGGAGGATTGCAGGCTGCCCTGCTTGGTCGATCTATCGACCATAAGGGTCGATCGATCGACTCTTCTTATTTTTGCCACGAATTATACTATCGATCGATCGACCAAAGGGGTCGATCGATCGATCCCCTGTTTTTCTGCAGATATTTTCTTTTCTTTTCTTCCTTCTTTTCTTTTATTCTAACTTACTATATAAGCCAAATTTTGGTTTTGTAATAGGGGGCAGACCAAAATACGATTTTAGGTTAGTTTTAGCTTAGGTTTTTGGGGTTTTGATTGGTTTTTCTTCTTCTTCTTGGATTGACAACCCATGGGTTTGTAAGATTGAACTATTCACTTCCTCTCCATTAATCTAGTTTGTTCTTCTTCTCCTCTTGCCTTGTAATTTAGTTTCAATGCTTTCTAACTAGTTTACATGCTTTAATTCTTGCTTTCTTAGTCTAATTAGCATAATTTAGTTTAACTAACCATGAACCCTTAGATAAATAGGGTCGGGATTTCATTTCCGCCATTTACGGGCCCCGAGCTCCGAAAACTAGGTTTAGTGCAAAATCGCGTTTAATTGAAACCGCGCGTATCAAAGTTGGATTGCTAAGCGTTTATCTTTCTTTTTCATGCAACGTTAGAGTTTATAGCGACAATCCAAATTTAATCCGCGCGTGACCATTTTTCAGTTAAATGTTTAATCTCGCAACTTTGGCTTAAATTCCTTATTGTGTGATGTTTATGCTTAATTGGATATGCTCGATTAGATTGCTTTCGAGCCTTAACTCTAGTTAGTAGTTGTTTCGATCCGTTTGGTAGAATGCGATCCCGATCCTCGCTTTCCTTTAATTTAGCGTAACTTCTCATTTTCTTTTGTCACCGTAACCACCTATCACCTTTTACACTTTTATTCATGAAGTAATTAAACAATTAACATCTAAATTTAATAACTCCCTGTGGATTCTCGATACCCGACTTACCGCTCTACTTGCTTGTCAAGTGTAGCTGTAGTTTAGGTTCTTTTGCATGTCGAGCGGGAGCCGAAATCAACGATAGTGTCCCTACACGAGCACTCGGTTCCCCTCGCGTCAAATTGGCGGTATTGACATCATAGGGAAGGTTACACCAAAGGCTTCCAATGGGCATAATTTCATCATTTTTTCCATTAATTACTTCACCAAATGGGTCAAAGCTGAGTCATACGCAATGCTGAACGCTAAGAAACTGGTCAAATTCATCAAGAAAAACATCATCTACCGGTATGAGGTCCCGTACGAGATTGTATCAAATAACGGGTTGCATTTCGAAGCAGAATTCACCGAGGTGGTCAACGAGTATGGGATTCAGAGACACAAATCTTCTCCCTACCGACCTCAGACTAACGGTGCATTTGAAGCCGCCAGCAAGAACCTCAAAGCCATCATCAACAATATGACAGAAAGCTATTGGGATTGGGCTGACCGGACCCCATACTCCCTATGGGATAATGAACCTCAATTCTAACCTCTACTGGGCCTACCCCTTACTCTCTAGTTTACGGTATGGAAGCTGTCCTACTCGTGGAGTTGGAAATACCCTCATTGCGCGTTATGTTTGAAAGCAAGGTCAGTGAAGAAGAATGGTGCCAAAGCTGTCTTGACGAGCTGACCCTCCTAGATGAAAGGAGATTAAAGGCACTATACCACATACAAGGGTACCATCTCCGAATAGCGAGATCATTTAACAAGAGAGTCAAGAAGTTTTACCCCTAGTCCGAAATCTCAGTGCACTACGACTCTTCTCATCTCCCTTCTATTCTTAAAAACAATCTCTTTAGTTCCCCTACCCAGAATTCCGCGGGCCTGATCCTCTGCAAATAACCATTTTCAAACAAGGTACAAAATTTTCAAAACCCTAGAGGTACGTAGGAAGCTCATACACCTTACATCAGCACGACCCTTTCTTTTTCACAAAATACTATTCTAACATATATTTAAACAAAAGGATTATGTATGCCTTAGCGATCGGTATAGATAATTCAAACAACACAAAACTCATCAAAAGGGAACATTTGGATCATCAGAAACTTGTTTATTTCATTAATAAGAAATTACGGTACAGATTACATAAGAAAAGGAATGGATAACTCCCGTCCCCTACCTTCCTAAAAAAGCCAAATAAAATCCTCACATTTATCCCCCATTACACAATAAACTCTCCAGGAGTCCTATCCAAAGCTACCAGAGGAGCCTGCTCCATCATCATCATCTGAATCCTGGGGTCCCCAAGTTTCCCCTGTCTGAATAGAGTGTCACAGACACTCCATGGACCGATAAGCTCGAACCATCTTCGAAAAAACCACAACACCTACTTCCATGGTGTCAAAAGAGACAATCCACTTTTGTCCAGTCTCCACTGCCAGCATCTTGCTAACTACTCCCCTCCACAACCACTTCATATAATCCCCAGGGATATGCCAAACTCTCCCAACAGACTAAGAGGGACGGGACAACAAACTCTGATTCGCCCACATAGAGCCAAGCCGCATGCACAGACGCTCAGTTAAATCTTCTACCGGAAAGAAGTCTAGTGTCCGAGGTGGCACAACTTGTGCCCAGCCAAATTGACACCGAAGACGCCATGGGAAATAAAAAGAGGCCTGGCTAACACCAACCATCCGCACATATGGGTATTCTCCTAGCTCCAGAACACGCAACAATTGTCCCCACCAAGGCACAGATTAGTACAGATTTTGAGCCCCATGCTCCACAAGTCAATTCTCCCAGCTCTCAATATCCAGGCCAACACTAAAGAAGTGACACGAAAAGAAGTTGGGTACAACCGAAAAAGGATATTCTAGAAGAGTCACTAGGCGGAGTCTTTACGACAACCACATGAACAACAGCACGGGGCTACCCCGTAGGAAGTTGAAACGACCTTCTCGCAAGGCATCCAGACCGTTCAGGGTCTCTGCCAATATCACCACCGCAGGATTACGACGGTATGATATCCATAAAGTAATGGTTGTAAGTTACGAATCCACCAGCAGTTCCCTAGTCACCAGTTATAATTTTGAAACAGACCGGAGAAATGGCTCCAGCATAGCCAGCATCACCTACTTCCCACAAATGCATGGACTGCAACATTGTCGAAAAGGAGATCATTCCTCTAGTAACCAATGGTCTGAGCGCCAAAGGTAAAATGCGAAGAATCCCGGCCAGAAAATCCCTGGGAGAACGGGAAAATTCGGGTAAAGCTGCAGCAACACTGGGATTTATCCTAGCATGGAAGAAAATTCCTCGTAGGTAGGACAAACTTCATCCAACCCAAATAGGAATACATGGTCTTCGGGATACAAAAATTGTACTGTTGCCATCATCATGTTCCCCTCAATGGACCAATTATGCCACAAAGAGACTCGATGCATGTTGAAAGCACGTAGTCGACATTATAAGAGCACATATCTCCCAAGGCTTCGAGGTAGTTAGCAAACTCAACACTATGAAAAACTAAGAAATAGTAGACAAGTGAAGGTGTAGAGAAAACACCTCACCCTTAACACTTTTTTATACTTGAAAACCCTCACAAAAGACATAGTCCTTACAGAAATTGGAGGGAATCCTACCCTACAAAGTACAAGAGGCTGAAGAGGGAACTAATCAAAAGATTTGAATTGATGGGACTGGACTTAACTGCTGATAGGAATGACAAGGGGCTTGTCGATCGGCAACCCCTTATTTTTGAAAATTTTCCTTTTTCCTCTTTTATCAAAATCAGAAAAATCCAATAAAAAATAAAATTGATATTCTCAACAGAATTTCAAAAAATCGTCTTCCACCCCTACATAATTTCTCATTTTTAAAACCTTCCTTTAGAATCCCAAAATATCTCTTTTTAGGGTCTAAGCAGCAAAGTAAAAAGTGCGTGTGAATGAATTCACTCATCCATCATTAACAAAGATAATAAAAAATCTCATCGCATTGCATATATATATATATATATATATATATATATATTCTTGTGTGTAACATCAAATTTTGCAAGAAATAAAAGAAAAGAAGAAAATAATGGGGCTCAGCCCGAACCCACAGTCTCTCTCTCTCTCTCACCTACCCTTCACCCCTTATCTTTAAGAGCTTCCAACCCTAGGACGTTCTCCCTTCACCCTACGATGAGACGACGCACCACCCCTACCCGAGCCACAGTCCTCCCCAAACGAATCGGATGGCACCAAGAAAGAAGGAACCTGGACTGCATCCCGAATATGGGCAGTCGCCGAAGATATCCAATCTCTGATATCCCCCAGCCAAGTGATCGACACACGGACATACTGCAAGTAAAAGGAGAAATCAGTATCAAAGAGGGATCAAAACAGGGAAGAAAGAAATAAAAGAGCAGAAGGTACACCCAGGACGAAGAACCTCCTCTGTCAAACCCAATTCCTCCGGATCCATCGCGGGAGGACGGTGTAACATAGACACCATCCCTCCATCAGCCCGTCAAATATTGTATAAAGGGGTATTCAATCGCACAAAGGAGAACTCTGATGTTTCCATCGCCGCAGTCACCGACGGACCACCGCCGTTGTGGGAAGACCCCACCGCCCGACTCGAACCCGCAAGAGGGAAAGCCAAGGCATCGTATATGTTGGGAGCCATCAACCAGCTCGTCACAAAGTCCATATAGTCCTATGGCGCAGTTGTATTAGTGTACAAAAATTAGGATTCACCGATCAAAGCCGCGATCCTCACATCCTCCGACAGCAGTCGCTCCCGCCTCATAGATGTAGGAGGCTACACAGGTGGCACCACCACCTCGTCCTCCACAATCTGCCAAACCACCCATTCCCCGAGATACCAGGAATGGCCAAACTTATATGCCAGCAAATGCCTCATCTGTGCATTCACCCTGGTCGCCCCCATATCCTTAATGGTTGTCCCCCAAGGGTAAAAAGTCACGTAAAAATACATAGCATACATAAGTCAATACAAAACCAAAACATGCCAAAAACCAAGGCTGAAAAGGAAAGACTCTTACCCCACCACTGGTCAGTCCATTCAAGACCTGACACACCGCCTCTAGAGAGAGATACCTTCGACTGCTAATTGGCCTTGCGCCATCAATAGAATCGGCAGAAGTCCCCAACAGTCTCATCCTTCAAGGCAATCAGCTGGGTATTGCACCCAATCACCTCATAAAACCACGTCCGCCAAAGACAGGAATTCACAATAAAAAAGAGAAGAATAAGGAAAATGCGAATGCACAAAAGGAAAATGCGCAAAATTAAATAATACCTCAAGGAGATACGTGGATCCAGTAAAAGTTTACCGGCAGCACTGGCTGAATTCATCCAAAGAAAAATAGAGGGTTGCCAAAGTCAGACTCCCCCAACCATAGAGAGGGATGTTCGAAAACATCCTCAAATACGGCAAGAACCAAAAATGGACGATGTCGCCACTCAATGCCACCATGAAACCTCCCAGCACCAAAAAAATGAACAACCGAGCCGTTTACCTCACCTGTAGCCCGTCCTCCACATCAATCACTGTAAGGACATTTTTATCATGTCCTAAATGTTTCATTTGTAAATGTCGTAAGCCGCTACATTTGGCACGTCTCTACACGATCTCACACGTCGGCCTCAATCCAAATTCTGGGAATCAAGCATTTATTATCTCCATCATGTGTCCCTCATCTGCCTCAATGACTTCATGTTCCATGATTTTAGGCTCGTAATGCAAGTGGTACGCAAGAGAAGTCAAAACAGTGAAACAAGGCTTGATAGGAATGTTAAAGGGTAATTTGGTAAATTTATAGCCACCGTCTGTTGGACCGGTCAACTGGAAAGTTGAAGATCTTATCGTAACAAAGATACTGGAAGAAATGGCACCTCAATCTGAGCTACGGTGATCAAGTTATGGCCAGTTGAAAATGGAGATAATTCCAAGAAAAACCTTGGAATTTTTACTGAGTGTTGAAAGCCCTTTTTTCCAGCGAATCTCCCCGAACCCAGCCCGAACCGGTTCGGGGGGGCGAATCGGTTCGCATGGAACCCGAACCGGTTCGGGTACCCTGTACATGGAAGTGTTTTTAATTCGCAAAACTCTTCATTTGTTTTCCTATTTAAATCAACTTCGGGGGAGCTGTTTTGCAAGACTTTCATAGACGATTTTTAGAGTCCAAAAACTCTAAGGCTTCACCTTTGTGAGCTCCAAGACTCATGTTTTGATTCACACAACGTTCCAAACCTTTGTGAATCCGTTTGCAACCCAAGAACACATCCGTGTGTCTGTTCATACCCTTGTGGAGAAGACCGTTCTTCTTCTTCATTGTTTCCCTCCTGGAAAGGGAAAGTTCCATCCGCCGACTACAGATCCGACGCCTATGGTAATTCTGCGTCACAGTATTTTCATTGTAATCCGAGAAATTGTATGTTACAATATTATAATTAAAATACAAGGTTTTTCCCCTTTGGGGGATTTTTCCTCACATATATGTGTTTGAATGTTCTTGCATGAGTTATAATCTTGTTCAATCACATATAATTGGATGTTTAGGATTGAATTCATAAAAACTGAGTTTAATTAAATAATATCTCTATTTGAATGCTTGAGCACTCTTTCAAATTGGTATCAGATCCAGTTACACAACTTTACTGTGTAATTTTCCGCAAATTTTTTCTAAGATATCTATTTTCAGAAAAATTTATTTTTGAAAACGAGTGTGTTCCTAATGGAGAAATTATATAATAAAATTCCAGTTTTTGACGGGACTAACTATGCATACTTGGAAGCCCGCATGAGATCTTCTTTAAAAGCCATTGATGAACGTGTCTGGATTTTGGTTGATAGAGGGTGGACTCCTCCCTCCGTCAATGTTGAAAATGTGATTAATTTAAAACCTGTCACCTCATGGACTGAAGAATAATTTAAATGGTCATCTTTCAATTCTAAAGGGTTAAGTGCCATTTCCGGATCCGTCACACCTGACGAGTTTCGACGTATAATGACATGCACCACGTCAAAAGAGGCATGGGATGTTTTGCAACTTACCCATGAAGGTACGAATGCTGTGAAATAATCTAAACTTCAAAATTTAACAACTCAATTTGAGACCATCACCATGCATGAAACTGAATGTTTTTATGATTTTTATGCTAGGCTTCCTGACATTGTTAATACTAGCTTTAATCTTGGTGAACATATTCCTAATGATAGAGTTGTTAAAAATATTCTTCGTTCTCGGCCTAAGCGTTTTATTCCTAAAGTCACTGTGCTAAATTCTATGGGTAATTTAAATACGCTAAAATTGGAGGAACTTGTAGGAGATTTACAACATATGAAATTGATATGTTTCTTAAAATTGCTAAGCCTAAAGATAAGGGAATTGCACTTAATGCCCAAGAGAGAAAGAGTGAGGGGTCAGCAAGAAAGAGGGGAGAGTCATCTAGAAAAAGAGAGACAGATACGTCAGATTCTGAGTGTGATTTTGACTTAGTTGATTTGGCCCTTTTTGCTAAAAATTTCAAAAGAATTCTCAAATTCAAGAAAAATGGTAATTTTAAAGATAAAAAGAAGTTTGAGAAAAATAAGTTTGAAAAGAGAAATGAAAAAGTTTTTAAAGATCCTCCTAAGAAAGAAAGTGAGAGATGCTTTGAGTGCGACGGTAGGGGTCATAGAGCTTGTGAGTGTGCTACTAGGCTGAACAGAGGAAAGGGCAAAGTTGTCCTTAATAGGAATTCTGGAGACGAGTCATCGCATGATTGTAACTTCACCGCATCTATGGCTAGTAATGTGAGCACTTCTAGTATTTCTCAAGACAATGAGGGTGCTGCTTCACAGGGACACCTCGACAGTGAGAGCGATATGAGTGAGGGGGAGGATGACAGAAGTTAGGGTGAGAGTGATCTTCAACGCGCCTACGCCGAGCTATATTCTTAGTCCTTTAAAACTAAAAAGCGTAATAAAGCGTTAGTTCTTAGGATCATCGCATTAGAGGAACTTTTAGGAAAAGAGAGAGAGAGAGAGAGAGAGAGAGAGAGTCATCCACCTGCACTACCTTAAGAAAGAGAGAGTCTTCCTGTGATGAGAAAGAATGTTTATTTAGAAAGAGAGAGAGAGAGTTGTTATGAGAAAGAGAGAGGGGACTTGACTAAACAAGTGGCTAGTCTTACGAGTGAACTCCGTTACTCTGTGGAGACTCGAAAAAAACTTGAAGCCCTTGTTGCCCAGCTTAGTCATGATCTTGAGAAAGCACGAGAAGTCAAGGTACAAATCGAGGACAGATCTGGGAAGATGGGAAAGATGCTCCTCGACCCTGCTTTAGGTTTTGGTGATCGGAAAGGAATTTATTATGATGGTGCCTCCATGTCCCAAATTGCACCTGGACCAGTCCCTGGGTTTACTACTACTCCTTATGGTTATCGCCAAAATCCACGTAGGAGAGTTCGACCAAGAAAAGCAAACCAAGGTCCGCCTAAGACTGTGTTCTTTTGTACATATTGCAAAAGAAAAGGCCACCTGAGGGAGTTTTGCTATAGTCTGGGTTAGACACGATGTACTTATGCTCCACCTCGTCATTATGATGAGTTTTGCTAGTCTGAGAGAGTGTGTTGAATTTTTAGCCGCCACATCACATTGTTTGATAGAGGAATTCCGACGGATGTCTTTGCCATCGGTGAATGCTTCTCTCATTCCAGTGAAAACCAACAACAACAAGGGTAAATAAAAGGTTACTACTTCTTGGGTGCCTAAGAAAGACAAGAAAGTCCTTGTTGTTCATGTTGCTCTCAAAGCTCAAAATACCTCACAGTGGTATTTTGATAGTGGGTGCTCCAGACACATGACATGTGATGTCTCATTTTTTACCTACCTAGAGGAATATAAGGAAGGTAGAGTTACCTTTGGAGATGGGAGAAAGTCTATCATTGAAGGACGAGGTACTATAGAGTTACCAGGATTTCCTAAGCTAGAGAATGTTTTGCACGTCAAAGGTTTGAAAGCAAACCTTCTTAGCATTAGCCATCTGTGCGACGCTGACTTTTTAGTAAAGTTTGATCGGGACGCGTGTAATGTCTACAATCAATCCGGTAAACTTTTAGTGCAAGGGGTGAGGATCGAGGATAATTGTTATGGGACTGTGCCCACTTCCTCACTTATATGCAACAGAGCCACAATCACTCCTATGGATTTGTGGCACCAATTTCTAGGTGACGTGAACGTGAGAGATTTGACTCATTTATCCAAAAAGGACCTAGTATGTGGCTTACCATCTCTTAGAAAGTCAACTTCCACGGTTTGTGGACCCTGTCAGTTGGGAAAGCAAATTCGGAGCCCTCATAGGAAGTTACATTCCATTACCACCTCACGAGTACTTGAGTTGATTCACATGGATAATATGGGTCCTACTTGTACTGAGAGTTTGGGTGGTAAGAGGTATGTCCTCGTGATGGTAGACGATTTCTCCAGATATTCTATTGTAGGTTTTCTGAGGGAGAATTTCGTTACTATAGGGTTTTTAATGACCAAGTGCCGTGTCCTACAAAATCAACACGGAGTCACTATTAATAGGATCTGATATACCCATATATATCCTCAGCCAGGCCGAGGACACCTCCAACCCGATGACCCCTCAGGGGGCCAACCCTTCATCAGGCTCCTGACGACCCCTTAGGGGGCCGACCCTTCATCAGGCTCCGGACGACCACTCAGGGGGCCGACCCTTCATCAAGATCCGAACGACCCCTCAGGGTATGATAGTACGAGGCCCAAATTAGGCCAGACTCACTGCCGGAAGGAAATTTTCCCTCGGCCTCATATCATAGGTCGAGAGTGACATCATCACAGCGCGTGGCTTGGGAGATGCGTGGAATAGTGCGCGTGAGGCTCACTTGGCACGTGGAAGACCTTTATAACAAAATCACACCCTCATGTGAGGGAATATTATGTCATCATATGGCATCTACACGTGTCAATAGGATACTGGCTAATTGATCATTCACATGCACCATGCATACTTGGGGGGTACACTACACCCCCTAAGACCTATATATACTTATCACCTACAACCCTACAGGGGGGTGGATAATTCTAACCCTAGCAAAAACTCTTCTTATACACAGTAGAAAGAGAAAGTGAGCTTATGTGCATTGTATCCAAGGCCATTAGTGCCCATACTTAGTGGAACACACACACTCACAGTGGATGTAGGCCAAAATGGCTGAACCACTATACATCATTGTCTTATTCCTCTTATACTCATCTCCTTCTACATACTTATACACTTACATCTCTATGGCTTCCATGGCTACTATTGTTTGAGCTCATCATCACTTATCAGGTGGTGTAAGATTTCAACATCATCAGTTTGGCACCGTCTGTGGGAACGAGAAGACGTCTCTTCCTTGAATACATCTTGACCTCACTGGGCACTCTGGTGGTGAGCCAGTCCTCCCCCGGTGTAGAGATGTTCCACAATTAAAAGAGACCCATTAAGGTTCTCAATATTACAAACCTTCTTCAGTTCAGCTCTTCATAGTTCAAACACAAGGCACCGAAGATGCCACCACCACCACTTCCCCCATGGGATGATGGAGGAGGACCGAGTTCTAGTTCGCCACCACCTCGGTCTGAGATGGCTGATGTGGCGGCAGCCTTAAAGTCTCTGGCAGCAAGCCAACAGATCATGCAGGAGCAGTTCACAGCTCTGAGCCAGAACATACTAAGACCACCAGGGGTCTCACCTGAGATGATTACTCCGGCAGCAGCTCCAGGGCAGCATGAGGCTAGGGGACCACCCTAGGCACCACACAAAGACCTGCCACCCCCTCATGGGCGTAGGAATGTTGTTGACCCCTGGCGTCTACGCTTAAAGAGGCAAGGAAACCCTTGCCCTGAAGACAGGTATGATGATCCGGAGGGGGAGGAGGCCCCCGTAGAATGCTGGGAGCCGTATGAGGTCTCCAAATATACTGTACGACCCCTCCAGGAGAGCAGAGGGAAGTGCGAAAGTCAAAACCCCGACGATCGCCCGAGAGGCTCTGCTTTCGATCGCCTGAGCAGGGGGTCGGCCTTTAAAAGTCTGGGCCCAGTAAATGACCTGTGGGAAAAATTATCCAGGTCAAGGAGTGCAGCGAGGTCTAGAAGGGAGGCAGCAGATGACCGACCCCATGGGGGCAGGCCCATAGGACGGGACGATGACCAGGGGGAAGTAAACAGCCGACATAGGCCAGCCGCGGCATGACCCTCCGTCCATCTCAAAGAGGTGCAGAGGATAACATCGTCCAGGCTAACCCTATGAGGCCATGGATTGACTCGATCCAGTGATTAGAGGATAAGATCGGCGATATACTGAAAAGCCGGGACCCTCTTCAGAGGAGATACACCATGGGCTCACCCTTTGTGGCGAAGATAGTCAACTTCCCTACGCCATCAAAGTTTAAGCCACCTGTGGTCACACCAAGATATGACAGGAGCACCAACCCTGTCCACCATGTTGAGATGTTTCAATCAGCAGCATACATATACTTTATCTCAGATGAGATGAGGTGTTGTGCCTTCTCTGGTACCCTGACTGGGGCTGCACATGTCTGGTACACGTCTCTCCCAAAAAACTCCATTGAAAACTTTAAGCAGTTGGCAGACCAGTTCATCCACAACTTTTTATTTGGGATGAGGCCATATAATAAGACCACCCACCTACTCTATGCTAAGCAGGGGAAGAATGAGAGTCTAAGAGACTACATAGCCAGATTCAACAAAGAAAAGTTGGAGGTGGAAGACTATGAGGAGAGCATAGCTATGACAGCCCTGATTGGAGGACTCCAAAAGGGGAAGCTGTTATGGAAGCTTACTGAAGACCCTCCGAGGATGACGGATGAATTGTTGTCAACAGCAGGAAAGGTGATGAACACCGACAAGGCGATGACCACAAAATACGAAGACGAAAAAGGAGGCTCTAGTCGGGGTATATACCCTAAGAAGAACAAAGAGGGGAATAAGAGGTATACGGACGACAAGTTCGCTGGTTAAAACCCTCTAACGATCAGCTGTGAACATATTCTCAATGAGATAAAGAGTGACCGGTCTCTGAAGTGGCCTGAGAATTTGAGGGCAGCCCCCAACAAGAGGAATAAAAACCTATGGTGCGAATTTCACCAAGACCATGGCCACATAACAGACAAATGTTTCGCTCTGAAAGATGAGATTGAGAGGATGGTGAAAGAAGGGAAGCTCAGAAAGTACATCGACAGAGATGCCTTCAAGAGGGGCCGAGGGGATGACCCCAGAAAAAAGCGAGGTGATACATGCAAAGAAGGTCCTCAAAAAAAAGGGGACGACCCTTTTGATGATGAGGACGACCCTGACCTCCCGCCGAGAGATGACCATGGCCCTATGAAGAGGCTTAATATAATGTCACTTGGAGTGGGAATGATCTCCGGGGGTCTAGCAGGAGGAGGACAGGAAGGCCCATATGGCTAAGGCCAAGGTAGTGACGAAGACGGTACACTCAACCTCTATGGAGGTCAAGTCAGAAAAAAGGAAGAAGGTCGATATGGACACTCCGATAGTGGGGTTCTCAAGAATGGACTTTAAAGGCCTCTTAGCCTCACACGACGACCCACTCGTCATCACAACAAGGGTGCACGGGTGTGAGGTGTCGAAGATATTGGTCGACGGGGGCAGTTCTGCAGATGTAATGTTTTTACCGTGCTTTAAAGCCTTATGTCTTAGCCGTGTTAGGCTTGTCCCATACCATCATCCATTGATGGGGTTCAATGGGGAAAAGGTTCATCCCCTTGGACTGTATGAGGCCGATTTCAGGATGGGGGACGAGTGGCCGAGATGGCTTACCAAGAAAGTCAGTTTCTTTGTGATGGATGAACATGTGTTTTTGGCCTACAACATCATACTGGGGCATGTGGCCCTCAAAGGGTTTGAAGCTGTGCCGTCTACGGTCCATCAGATGATTAAATTTCCTACCCCTTACAGAGTGGGGGAAGTTCAAGGGGACCAGAAGACAGCGCGAGAATGTTACTACAACTCCGCTGAAGAAAGAGAGGCACACAAGAGGGCTACAACAACTTATAATATTGATACCCTAGACCCCAGGGTTGAGATGAAGCTAAATAAAGGAGAGGCCGCGGAAGAGGTAGAATCCATCATCCTCGATGAGGATGACCCAGAAAAAACCGTCCAAGTCGGCAAGTCTCTGAAGCCCAATATCAAGGAAGACCTCATTAAACTGTTGACGAGCAGACGAAGTGTCTTTATGTGGATTCATGTAGATATGCCGGGGATCGACCCTGAAATCATGTGCCACAAGATCAATGTGGTAGAGGGAGCAAAGCCGGTAAAGCAGAAGAGGAGAATTTACTCTAGAGAAAAGTATGAGGTCATAAGGGATGAGGTCAAAAAATTAGAAGACGCTGAATTTATCAGAGAGGTCATCTACCCCGAATGGTTGTCCAATGCAGTCATTGTCCCAAAGGCCAATGGGAAGTGGAGAATGTGTGTGGACTTCACCAACCTCAATAAACACTGTCCCAAAGACAACTTCCCTCTCCCCTGCATTGACCAGATGGTAGACGCTGTCGCAGGCCATGAGCTCATGAGCTTTATGGATGACTATTAAAGGTACAACCAGATCTTCATGAACCCTAAAGACAGCCTTCATTACTTACAAGGGGACATACTGTTATAGGGTCATGCCCTTTAGCCTAAAAAATGCAGGGGCAACGTACCAACGCCTTGTAAATAAAACGTTTGAAGACCAAATTGGGAAATCTATGGAGGTCTATATAGATGACATACGGACTAAGAGTTTGAAGGCAGAGGATGATGAGGCAGACCTGGAGAGGACCTTTAATACGATGGACAAATACCAGATGAAGCTCAACCCGACCAAGTGTGTCTTTCAGGGTCGGAGCAGGGAAGTTCTTGGGGTTCATTGTCAACCAATGAGGCATCGAGGCCAATCTTGAAAAGATAAAGGCCCTTGTTGAGATGAAGACCCCCAAGTCTATTAAAGACGTTCAGAGACTCACAGGGAGAGTTGCTTCCTTGAACAGGTTCGTGTCTAGGGCCACAGACAGGTGTCTACCATTCTTCAAAATTCTTAGAAAAGGCTTTGAATGGAGTGAAGAGTGTGATGAGGCTTTCAAGGAGTTAAAATCATACATGGGGTCTCCCTTGTTGTTGTCACGTGCCGTACAGGGTGAATGACTTTATGTGTACCTCGCCGTCTCAGAGTCAGCCATTGTGAGAGACGAAGACGGGGTACAAAAGACTGTGTATTTTAACAGCAAGGCACTCTAGGGGGAAGAGCAAAGATATCCAAGGATGGAGAAGTTGGCCAATGCCTTAATCCATGCATCGATAAAGATGAAGCCATACTTCCAGTCCCATACAATGGTCATCCTCACTGAATCTCCTCTTAAGTAGGTTTTGTACAAGCCTAAAAAATCAGGGAGCTAATGTCCTGGGCTATAGAGCTGGGGGAGTTTGACATAGTGTATCAGCCTAGGATGGCCATTAAGGGGCAAGCATTGGCAGATTTCATGGTCGAGTTTACTTGGGAAGATGATGAAGCCGACGGTGAGAGCCTCGAGAAGATAGATACCCGATAAGGTGAGCCCACCGACACACCTACATATAAGGCTGAGACAAGCACTGTTACAAGGAAAGCGGGTGAAAACGAAGAGGGAAGATATCTCTTTAGACAGGGGTCACATATCGAGGGAAGTTTCTCAAAAGAACATGCTGTGTGGAGTCTCTTCGTTGACGGGTCCTCTTGTGAAAGCGGGAGTGGAGATCGATTAATAGTATCAGCACCTGACGGCATATACATTGAGTATGCCCTGAGGTTCAACTTTAAGGCCTCCAAAAATGAGGCCGAATATGAGGCCTTGATAGTAGGCCTCTCCTTATCCAGATCTCTTAGTGTCGGCCAGATTTTGGTTCATAGTGATTCGAGGCTAGTAGTGAATCAGATACTAGGAGCTTACGAGGCTAAGGACGAGAGGATGGCTAGGTACCTTGAGAAGGTGCGGTCATTACTGAAGAGCTTCAGAGAAGTAAGGTTAAAGAGGATACCTAGGCTCGATAGTATTCGAGGTGATGCCCTTGATAGGTTGGCCTCGACAACTAGGATGGACATCAGGAGGATGGTCCCAGTGGAAATTTTGCTTCGGCCAACTATTGAAGATGCTGAGGGAACACTTAGCAATTGCCTGAATGTTTCTCAGAAAGATTCATGGATGGACCCCCTGATCAGATACATTAAAGAGGGAGAGATGCCAGAAGCAAGGCAAGAAAGGAAGAAGTTGAGGTACAGGGCTGCAAAATTCACAGTCATCGGAGACACTTTGTACAAAAGGGGGTTTTTGCTATCCTTACTTAGGTGTGTGCACCCCACTGAAGTCCCTTCCATTTGTAATATGTGCACGAAGGATTATGCTCAAGCCACATTGGGGGAAGATCCTTAGCTAAGAGGGTGATCACCCAAGGGTACTGGTGGCCGACCTTGGGGAAAGATGCCCCAACATATGTGAAAAAGTGTGATATATACCAGAGATTTGCCACCATCCCTCACCAACCCCATCAGCCTCTTACCTCCATTACATCCCCATGTCCATTTGCAGTGTGGGGGATCGACCTAGTAGGACCCTTACCAAGTGCAGTCAATAACTATCGGTTCCTCATCGTAGCGATTGAGTATTTCTCAAAATGGGTGGAGGCCGAACCGATGGTCACGATTACAGAGCAGAATACCTTCCAGTTCATCTGGAAAAATTTTATATGCAGATATGGTCTCCCCAACACCCTCATCTCGGATAACGGGAATCAGTTCAAGAATACCTCTCCACAGAAGTACTGCGAAAGGGTGAGTATCAAACAATTCTTCTCTACCCCGGGCCGAACTCAGGCCAATAGGCAAACAGAAGTTACAAACATGAAAATCCTAGATGGAATCAAGAAGAGGCTTAAGGAAGCAAAAGGAAGATGGGTCGAGGAATTATATGCCGTGTTGTGGGCCTACAGGACGAAAGCGAGGACCTCTACCGGAGAGACCTCATTCATGCTAGCTTATGGCTCATAAGTCATCATCCCCATCGAGATTGGGTTTCCTACTCATAGGGTCCAAATATATGACCCCCAAAGAAATACAGAAGAGAGGAGACTTGACTTGGACCTGATTGAGGAAAGGAGGGAAGATGCCGAGATAAGGCAGGCCGCCTACCAGCAGAGGACTGCAAGATTTTACAATCAGAGGGTGAAACAGAGACCAATTGCGGTGGGGGACTTGGTTCGCAAAAAGACATGGAAGAAGCCCAACAAGATCCATCCTAATTGTCATGGCCCATATAGGGTCATCGATGAAGTCGTCCCTGGGACCTATAGACTAGAAAACCTAGAGGGGGAGCCCTTTTCCAACCCCTGGAATGTAGATCATTTGATGAAATACTATCAATAGTTTGTAAAGTCCTATCTAACCACAGTTGTAATAGGTGTTGCTCCGATAGAACACTTGGAAAATTAATGAGAAATATCAGTGTTTCCTCTCATCTTGTGTTTATCAGTTCTAGTATGCTAGGGAACATCTTCAAAGGACGACCCTCAGCTATAATGAGGGTCAATGGAGGGGACGACCCCACCATTGTCCTCAAGAAAGGCGAGGGAAGATTTTGTTAAAAACCATTACTTTGGTAATTATAACACTCGGCCTATAATAAGGGTCAATGGAGGGGACAACCCCACCATTTTCCTCAATAAAGACGAGGGAAGACTTTATTAAAAACCAATAATTTGGTAATTGGAACCCTCAGCTATAATGAGGGTCAATGGAGGGCAAGACCCCACCATTATCCTCAATAAAGACGAAGGAAGACTTTGTTAAAAACCAGTAATTTGGTAATTATAACCCTCGGTTTATAATGAGGGTCAATGGAGGGGATGACCCCACCATTATCCTCAAGAAAGATGAGGTAAGACTTTGTTAAAAACCCTTAATTTGGTAATTATACCCTCGGCCTATAATGAGGGTCAATGGAGGGGACGACCCCACCATTGTCCTCAAGAAAGACGAGGGAAGACATTAAAAACCATTAATTTGGTAATTATAACCCTCGGCCTATAATGAGGGTCAATGGAGGGGACGACCACACCATTGACCTCAAGAAAGACGAGGGAGGGGTCAGTGATATTATTAAAAACATCATAATGAAACTCATACGAGAGACAAAAACAGAAGACAGAGGGGCATTATATTACATTGCAAAATGAAGATGTTCGTCTAATAAAGAGTACAAAAATATGAATTACACGAAGAGGGTATGGGCTACAGACAACCACCCTATTGAGCAATGTCAGAGGGCAAGGCCTCAACATTTATTGGAGATTCTTCTATGACAATGACAGGCTGAGCCTCTGACGTGCCCGTGCCTTCGACATGCTGAGATTCCACTTGGGCTAGGGCTTTAGCAATAAGTGGATCGTCCAGTTGAACTGCCTCAAGGGAGGGGCGGACAGACGATACTGCGTCAGTAAACTTAACGACTACCCACCGACAGGTCGTCTTAATCCCCCTATCTAAGTACTCAAAACCGAAGCCTTGGAACTCGTCTGAGAGTTTGTAGGCCTCCACAGCATCGGCCTCTGCCTTCTTCACTACCTCAGATAGCTCAGTCTTGTTCTGAGCCCCCATATTGGTCAAGGTCTCGTCCCACTCCTTAATAAGCAAGTCCTTGGCTGCCATGTCTGCATCATGCTGCCTCGTCAGCTCGTCCAGAACCCTTGCGTATTCAATTCTGGCACTCTCTAGCTCAGCCCTTGCAGTCTCTATATCCGTCTGCAAATTGGACTCGTGATGGATGGCTCTCTCGGCTTCATGGAATTTGTGTTGGTTCTCAGCCATCCATTTAGTAGCCGAGGTAAAGGCGCATACAGACTGCACATAAATAATAAACAGTTGTTAAGAGGCCAAGAAAATAGCTAGTGAAAGAATGAAACTAAGGGAATGAACGGAGAATAAATACCTGAGCTAGGGCATGCAGACCATAGTCATACACTTTTGCTGGAGGTATCTTTGATAAAAATTCATAATTTGCAGCCGAGGGGGCTGAAAACATGGACGCCTTGGCTGCCCTCAGGTTCGCGATGAGGGAGGATAGCTCGGCCTTCAGAAGCGCCAAGTTCTGGGATCAGAAGGCCCCCATACTGGAAGAGGAACCATCCCCCTCAGACGACTCTACCCTCATCCTCGTCCTCATCCTTGAGTCCGGCCGAGGGTCAGCAAGAGCTTCAGGCTCTTTCCTTTTGTGACTGTCAAGAGTCGGCTCAACATTCATCAGCCCCACGGCCCTCGCCTTCCTCGAAGCTTGCTGAGGCTCCTTGCCTTCCTTTTTGCCTAGACCTGATAGTAAACTGGGAGAAGTCATTTCCCAAAGTTGATCCGATATACTAGAGGGACGACCTGAAAGGAGGACGACACGTCAGAAAAATGCAGAGGCAAAGATGAAACACTTGAAGAAAGTAAAGAATGGGAAAAAATAAATATAACTCACATAGTTTTGTCAGGGGGCCGACCCTCAGACCAGCTTCCTTGAGGAACTGAGGGGTCATCAGATCTTCAAACTTTTCAAGTTCACCCCCTCTCCCTCGTCCTCTCAGATATTCAACTATGTCTTTCTCTTCGAGACTAAGTCTGGGGTCTGATCTAGCCTTCATTGAAGGGTTAGACCATCTTTTAAGGACCCTCGGACCATCGGCTACAGGTTGCGCCTCGGCGGAGAACTCCCATTCTCCAGAGGCAAGGAAAAATCTCTTCTTCCAATCGTGGTTGGAGGTTTGTGCCACGTGGAGAAGTTTTTCATCATACCTCCTCGCCCCTAGGTGATAGTACCCAGGCTGTTTAGGCGAGGAAATTATATTATAACAGGCCAAAAATACATCGCCCGAGGGCTCATCAGTGAAAGCATTCTTCCATAAGGAGATGTAGCCAAGTATCGTCCTCCAGGAGTTGGGAGGAAGCTGAGAGGGGGCAACGCCGAGGGTTGACAAGATATCTACGACAGCAGGATGCAGAGGGAATCTGACACCTACCTTGAACATTTGTTCGTATACTGCAACCTATCCCTCTTCACCCTCGAAGACCCTCTCAGACTCAGAGGGAACCCTCATAGTTATGTCGGGGGACACTCCATAGGCATTCATCCACAACAAGAGGTCACGATCCCTAACTGAGGAGATATAGGATGAGGCATGGGAGGTGTCAACTTGGTCAACATCTGAGTCCTCACCCTCATCCTCTGTCCCATCTCCCTCGGCTTCATCACCTGTCAGAGACCTTTGGGGAAAAGCCTCCAGGAAGGCATGTGGAGATAGATTAGTCACAGGAATGGCCTCGGAAGCAACCATACCCTCGTCCTGTCGGCCTGGGCTTAGGTCAGATGCCTCACCCCTCCGAGAAGGGCCAGCGCCAGTTGGCGACGATGCTCTCTCATCCATCTCTCCTGAATAACTCTCGGCTAGATGACAGGATGACCCACAAGACTCAGACGACTCAAATGGATTTATTGTGGCAAGAGAATGGGGAAGATGGGTCATACCCAATTAGGGTCGGCCCCTTGTCTTCTCTCCTCCTCTTCCTCTACTCGTCTAATCTCTATGAAAAGCTTCTCTCGCAAGGATGGGAACTCCTCGGCTAAATTATAAAGCCTCCTAAGCATTATGGGGGAGACCCTACACTTAGAAGAATTTGTGTAATCTAACTACAAATAAATCTCACAATTAAGTAGGGTGTACTTTTCGATCAAAACCAAGGAATTGAAGGGTTTCTATCAAGAACAATTCAAGAACAACTTACCGGAGGTTACAACGGAAAAGAAATGGAACAGACTAAGAAAATCTAACCCTATGAATTTAAAATAGGAAAACAAACAGAAATGAAGATAAGTGGGGAACTAGGGTCGAGGTGTTACCTGAGGAGAAATGGCGAAGCTGCTAAGCTTGAAGGTTTAAAAACTGCAGACATGGAAAGAAGGCTGGGAGCTAGAGTGAGAAGGTTCAGGCGCAAACAAGAAGAAGAAAGAGAAACTTCAAAAAATTGTTTAAATACCTTACCAATGAGTTGGCCCACTAACCAATGCAGAGCACAGCCCACGAGTAGGGAATCATTAGGGCACAAAGCCCCAGGCAAAGTGTGCAGCCGCCACACTTTGGAAATTGAAGTGATAATGAGTACCTTCCTAGGTGTTATATCAGCTTAACAGGTGTCACTCAACTAACAGATCATACACCCATCTCAATTATAACACTATCCCTCAGCCATCTGAACAACATCCATAGCTAAGGGTTGGGCGGTGATTGATATGCCCATATATATCCTTGGCCAGGCTGAGGGCGCCCTCCAAACGGACGACCCCTTAGGCGGCCGACCCTTTATCAAGCTCTAAACGACCCCTTAGGTGGTCGACCCTTCATCAGGCTTCGGACGACCCCTCAGGGGACCGACCCTTCATCAGGCTCCGGATGACCCCTCAGGGGGTCGACCCTTCATCAGGCTCCATACGACCCTCTGAGGGTACAACAGTACGAGTCCCAAATTATGCCAGACTCACTTCCGCAAGGAACTTTTCCCTCGGCCTCATACCATAGGCTAAGGGTGACATCATCACAGTGCGTGGCTTGGGAGACGCATGGAACAGTGCTCGTGAGGCTCACATGGCGCGTGGAAGACCGTTATAACAAAATCACACTCTCATGTGAGGGAATATTATGTCATCTTGTGGCATCTACATGTGTCAACAGGAGACTGGCTAAATGATCATTCACATGCACCATGCATACTTAAGGGGTATACTACACCCCCCATGACTTATATATACTTATCACCTACAACCCTATAGGGGGGATGGATAATTCTAACCCTAGAAAAAACTCTGCTTATACATAGTAGAAAGAGAAAGTGAGCTTATGTGCATTGTATCCAAGGCCATTAGTGCCCATACTTAGTGGAACACACACACTCATAGTGGATGTAGTCCAAAATGGCTGAACCACTATACATCATTGTCTTATTTCTCTTATATTCATCTCCTTCTACATACTTATACACTTACATATCTATGGCTGCCATGGTTATTATTGTTTGAGCTCATCATCACTTATCTGGTGGTGCAAGATTTCAACCTCAACAGGATCCGTAGTGACAACGGCATAAAATTTAAGGAAACAAAAGTAGATCTCTACTGTGATAGCCTTGGGATCAAACATGAGTTTTCTTCTATGAAGAATCCTAAGAAAAATGGGATTGTTGGGAGAAAAAATAGGACGATCCAGGAAATGGCTAGATCTATGCTTCTAGGTCTTAATGTTTCTAGGAGATTTTGGGCGGAGGTAGTGTCTACTGCATGCCACACGGTGAATAGGGTTTACCTGCGACCACACACACTTAAAACGCCTTATGAATTATGGACTGGAAAGAAACCCAACCTTGCATATTTCCGTGTTTTGGGGAGTAAATGCTATATCCTACGGGATCGAGAGCAATTAGGAAAGTTTGACTCCCGAAGCGATGAGGGAATATTGTTAGGCTATTCATCGAATAGTAGAGTGTATTGGGTTTTTAACCTGAAGAGCTCTAAGGTTATGCAATCAATAAACGTCACTGTGCAAGGTGACGAACCTCTGACGGTTATTGATTGTAACTTTCAGTGTGAGGATGAGGACTTTTCTGGCAGTGATTTACTTGTCCCTCACTCACACTCTGTGGACCCTACTCCTGTGTTAGGGGACACACCTGCTTGGGTTCGTAAGAGTCATGACCCTGCCTCTATTGTAGGTGATCCCACTCTTGGGGTCGGGACTCATGCTCAACTAGAGAACGTCGTTAGCCACTTTTGCTACACGTCCAAAGTTGAGCCTAAGAATCACAAATAAGCTCTCAAGGATGAACACTCGATATCTGCTATGCAGGATGAGTTCCTTTAGTTTAAAAAGGACAATGTCTGGGAGCTTGTCCCCCGACCTAGTGAGACTAATGTGATAGGTACCAGGTGGATTTTTAAGAATAAAATGGATGAAAATGGTACCATAATCAGAAACAAGGCTAGGTTGGTCACTCAAGGCTACACACAGATAGAGGGTGTAGACTTTAGGGAGACATTTGCTCCTGTTGCGAGGATTGAGTCCGTCCTCTTACTACTCGCCATCGCATATCATCTGCGCTTTAAGTTATATCAGATAGATGTCAAGAGTGCCTTCCTGAATGGCATTCTATAGGAGGAGGTCTACATGGAACAACCAAAAGGGTTTGAAGACCGTCAGCACCATGAGCACATTTATTATCTTAGTAAATCCTTGTATGGTTTGAATCAAGCATCCCATTCTTGGTACGAAAGGCTTAGTTCCTATATCATAGCCCGTGGCTTCAAGAGAGGGGGAGTTGATATGACGTTGTTCATCAGCAGAGATGACGGTTCTATTTTTGTTGCCCAGGTCTATGTGGACGACATAGTATTTGGATCCACGTGCTCCTAGAAGGATCACCACTTTGAAGAAGAGATGAAAAGTGAGTTTAGGATGAGCATAGTAGGTGACCTTACTTTCTTCCTTGGTCTCCAGGTTCGTCAGCTAGAGGATGGGATGTTCATCTCTCAATCCAAGTATGCTAGAGACCTAGTGAAGAAATTTAGTCTATACTCGGCTAAGAATGCCCGTACACCTATGAGTACTTATATCAAGCTTAGTAAGGACACTTCAAGGAAGGATGTAGAGAAAACCTTGTATCGGAGTATGATAGGTAGTCTTCTCTATTTGACTGTCAGTCATCTCGACATAGCCTTTAGTGTTGGAGTCTGTGCGCATTATCAGGTGTCCCCGAAAGAGTCACATTTGCTTGCTCTAAAACGTATTATTAAATATGTGAGTGGGACTCTCTCATACGGTATTTGGTATTCCTTTGATACCGATGACCGTTTGTCTGGAAATTCGGATGTCGATTGGGTCGGGGATGTAGATGGTTGTAGGAGAACTTCTGGTGGGTGTTTCTATTTTGGTTCTGCTCTTGTCTCTTGGATGAGCAAGAAGCAAAATTCCATCTCTTTGTCCACTCCGGAGGCTGAGTACATCGCCGTCGGGAGTTGTTGCACGCAACTCTTGTGGATGAAGCAAATGTTGGAGGATTATGGGATTTCACAGGACACCATGACTATTTCATGTGATAACATCAACGCGATACACATATCTCGCAATCCAGTCCAGCATTCATGCACAAAGCACATCAGGATACGCGAGCACTTTATACGTCAGTTAGTTGAGGAAAAAGTCGTATCCCTGAGTTTTGTTCCCACCGACCGTCAGTTAGCCGATATTTTCATGAAACCTTTAGATGCCCATAGATTTGAGAGTCTTAGGAAGTCTTTGGGGATTTGCACAGTTGACTGAGGGGTTGGTTTGTGTCTAGGATCGGATGCTTTTTCATGTTCATATCATATGCTTCCTATTTCTAGTTTGTTTTATATGTACTATTGCTTTGTTGTACGGATATTTATTTTTGAAAAATCCAAAAAGATTTTTTTTTGCACCTTTTATGGATGAGCATTTAATATATCCAAGTCACAATTTCATTCCATTTATCCATATGCCTGTTTGATAGGGCTTTGAGATGCTACATCATTTCACCCATGTGCTTTACAATGTTTGGAGTCTTTGAGATGTGATTAGTGATATCTTTCTACATGTTTGAGTCCTATCTCCTTTATTGCACACATGCACGGCTTTATTTGATTATTGTACTTGTCTACCACATATTGGCTTGAGTGTTTCCATCTCAATTCTGTCTATACAACTAACCATATACCATAAAACTTGACAAGATTGGAATGCATGTAAAAACCATTTTGGTGAGACTGTGTGTTTATTTGAAAATGGGGAAGGGCTGTAAAAGGTTCATTTAGCCTTTGGAATTCTAAGTCACCATTAAAACGGACCTAAAAAATGGAGGAATTTTATTATCCGGGGTCCAAAGAGGTTAAAAGTGCCCGAAAAAATTTAAAGGCAATAAAAAGCAATACATGCCAAATATGGGCCATTAGGTTTCACCATCAATTCTCCAAAGTTTGAGAATTTAGATTACCTCTAAAAGAAAATATATTTATGAGGGAGTTTGGTTGGAGAATTTATACGGGTTTGCACTTCTTTAAAAGTCTTAAAAAACATGAAATCGTTTTGGACATTATTGGTGTGAAAATAACTTTGAGCTTTGATTTGTTGATTTGATTGAGTCAATGTCTCATATTTTCTTTTTTTTACACCAAAGGATGATTTTGAGTTCATTCGTTAGGAGTATCCGATATTCATTGTGCACATATGTCATGTTTGTATGCATTGATTTTCCTATCGAATTTGATCACACCCATACATTTACGCTCTCATAGACTTGGTTATTTTGTGCTCGTTCATGGTGTATTTCTTTGTTCATATATTTTGTGAGAAAAATTTTGAAAAATTCAAAAATAGTGGTTTATTTCCTTGTGACATTATCCATGTATATATATTTCTGCTTCCAATAACTATCTATTTGGGGGCATCATAAAAAGGGGGATAAGGAATTATCATCTTATGGGGCAGTTTTTTTTTAGTTTGAGGATCTATTTTAAATTGGTATCTATATTTAGATCATTTCAAACTCGATATGTCACGCCGTATTTTCTTTTTCTCATGTGTGTAGGTACTACATTGGTGATCACTGAATTGCATACCCTGATGAGAAATGCTTTGAACGTTATGAAGATTTGAAGAACAAACGATGAAGTCTTATTCATTTGTATCTTTTCAGTTTTGGGTTCATGGAAGTGTAGATTTGTATAGGCAGTTTTGTTATTCAATAATTCGGATTTTTTATGTATGTACCAGCATAGACATAGGGGGATATTTGTAAGGACATTTTTATCATGTCCGAAATGTTTCATTTGTATATGTCGTAAGCCGCTACATTTCGCACGTCTCTACACGATCTCACACGAAGGCCTCAATCTGAATTTCGGGAATCAAGCATTTATTATCTCCATCATGTGTCCCTCATTTGCCTCAACGACTTCACGTTCCATGATTTTAGGCTCGTAATGCAAGTGGTACGCAAGAGAAGTCAAAACAGTAAAACAAGGCTTGATAGGGATGTTCAAGGGTAATTTTGTAATTTTCCAACCACTGTCTGGAGGACCGGTCAACTGGAAAGTTGAAGAACTTCCCGCAGTAAAGATATTGGAAGAAAAATCACCTCAATCCGAGCTACTGTAATCAAGTTATGGCTTGTTGAAAATGGAGATAAATCCAAGAAAAACCTTGGATTTTTTACTAAGTGTTGAAAGCCCTTTTTTCCAGCGAATTTCCCCGAACCCGGCCCGAACCGGTTAGGGGGGGCGAACCGGTTCGCAGGGACCCAGAACCGGTTCAGGTACCCTGTACGCTGGAAGTGTTTTTAATTCGCAAACCTCTTCATTTGTTTTCCTATTTAAATCAACTTCGGGGGAGCTGTTTTGCAAGACTTTCATAGACGATTTTTAGAGTCCAAAAACTCTATGTTTTCACCTTTGTGAGCTCCAAGACTCATGTTTTGATTCACACAATGTTCCAAACCTTTGTGAATCCGTTTGGAACCCAAGAACACATCCGTGTGTCTGTTAATACCCTTGTGGAGAAGACTGTTCTTCTTCTTCATTACTGCCCTCCTGGAAAGGGAAAGTTATAGCCGCTGACTACTGATCGATGCCTGCGGGTAATTCTGTGTCACTGTATTTTCATTGTAATCCGAGAAATTGTATGTTACAATATTATAATGAAAATAAATGGTTTTGCCCCTTTGGGGGATTTTTCCTCACATATATGTGTTTGAATGTTCTTGAATGAGTTATCATCTTGTATAATCACATATAGTTGCATGTTTAGGATTTAATTGATAAAAATTGAGTTTAATTAAATAATATCTCTATTTGAATGCACGTGCACTCTTTCAATCACCCTGCTCAACAAAACATCCTTCAATAAGGTCAGTCGGATGAAATCCCTAGACACTATCCTCCCTACATTGTCGAGTGACGCCCTCACTGCCTCCAGCCTTACCCTCAGAGAACGATCCACCTCTATCTGCTCCCCATCGCAATCTATCCCCAGTAGCTGCTACACATCTATGGGAGTCACGATCATCTCCCTAAAATCGAAATGGAAGGTGTGGGTAGTATCCCACCATCTCTCCCCCAAAGCCCATAGGATCGCTGTCGATCGAGGCGTCTCATCCGGTGTAAACATAAACCTCCCAAAACCCGCTGAGGATACCATCCAACGCACCACAGGTGGAAGATGCTCCCAGACATCCTTAAGACCCATCGTCCCATGGGCACGCATGTTTTTCAAAGTTATATCAGACTGTCAAAAGAAAAAACCTTGCCAAAAATTCAAGAAGAAAGGAAAAATCACCAAAAAGAGAAAATGCCAAAGGTCAGGTTTCTTACATAACCGCCAGGGCTCACCACCTTAGAAGATTGATGACGCGATGACTCCCGTAGCAAAGTTTGCTCATCCGCAACTGGATCGAATGAGTGAAAGGACTTCTCACTCCCGAAGGCAAGAGGTGTCCTGGCCCTCCAATCCACGTTCGCCCAGTCATCAACGGTCAACCATTACCTATGCACTGTAGTCCTTACAAAGATAACCATTTCTTAGAGATCGGAATGCTAGAACGATTTGTAGAGGAAAATCACTGAAAGAAAGAAAGCAAGAAGCTGTGAAAAATGAGGGGAATTCATCAAATGGCACCCTTTGAACCATGACGACCGGAACCCCTCTTTAAATTTTTGTACAAAAATTCGCAGAAAATACAAAAATTCTCAAAAAATTCCTAAAAATCCCAAGAAGGATTTAGAACTTTGGTTACCAAGAAAATTTCACACTCCCTCAAGAGGAACCCCTATTTACCCAGCTGAACTCTCATAAATCAAGTAAAACTCCTCCCGACAACATCCTCGGAGGATCTCTAAAGATCACCCCCCATGCCCCAAAGGCCTCAATTTTCCCCAAGCAATACATCCAAACCCTGGGCCACCTAAATCTCCCCAGTTTAACTTTGGTTATTCATTGAGAGGATGCAAAAGATTTCCCCAGTAGTCGGCTCCCCAACCCAAAACAAAACCCTAAGATAAATGTCCCTAGCAGAGTTCCCTAAGAACATCTCTACATAAGCCCGCAGAATTGGCTTCGACCTTCAAGATCGGACACCCTCATCTTCACGCTCGCAGAATTGGCTTCGACCCGCAGAATTAGTCATCCCTACTTAAGCTCGCAGAATTGGTCATCTCTACTTAAGCTCACAGAATTGGTCACCCTCACCTTCAAGCACTCACAATTGTCTTCGACCTACAGAATCGGATACCCTCATCTTCAATCCCTCAGAATTGGCTTCGACCCACAAAATCGGTCACCATCATCTTCAAGCCCTCATAATTGGGTTGGACCCGCAGAATTTGTCATCCTACCTTAAGCCCGCATAATTGGCTTTGACCCGCAGAATTGGTCATCTCGGACTTAAGCCCTCAGAATTGGCTTTGACCCGCAGAATCGGTCACCCTCATCTTCAAGCCCTCATAATTAGCTTCGACCCGTAGAATTGATCACTCTTATCTTTAAGCCCTCAGAATTGGCTTCGACCACTAGAATTGGTCATCCCACCTTAAGCCCGTAGAATTAGCTTTGACACGCAGAATTGGTCATCTCGTCCTTAAGCCCTCAGAATTGGCTTCAATACGCAGAATCGATCACCCTCATCTTCAAGCCCTCAGAATGGGCTTCGACACGCAGAATCGGTCACCCTCATCTTTAATCCCTCAGAATTGGCTTCGATACGCAGAATCGGTCACCCTCATCTTCAAGCCTTCAGAATTGGCTTCGACCCACAGAATCGATCACCCTCATCTTTAAGCCCTCAAAATTGGCTTTGACCCGCAGAATTGGTCACCCTCATCTTCAAGCCCTCAGAAGTGGCTTCGTCCCGCAGATTCGGTCATCCCCAGCACCTCCTTAGGAATTGGCCTAAACATTTCCTCCAAACCATCCCCTAAGCCCTCAGAATCTACCTTGACCCATGAATTGGTCATCCTCATTTACTTAGGTCCTCAAAATCGACCTCGACCCCTTGAATTGGTCATCCCCATTTACTTAGGTTCTCAAAATTGACCTCGATCCCTTGAATTGGTCATCCTCGTTTCCTTAGGACCTCAGAATAGACCTAAACCCCTGAATTGGTCATCCTCGTTTCCTTACGTCCTCAGAATCAGCTTCGACCCTCTCAATTGGTCATCCTAGCTCCCTTAGGTCTTTAGAATCGTCCTCGACCCTCTAAATTGGTCATCCTCCCTCAAAAGCATCACGCAGTGTCCATTTGACGGCTATCGTTTATTCAAAACTCAATCGTCGAGGGGCTCTATAGACACCCCATTATGTTACCCATTAAACTCTCATTATCTCCCTAGCACCTCCCTTTATCACTACAAACCTAGGTCATACCCCGAATACTGACCTAAAAGCCATCGAGCGCTCCCAGGCTCCGTTTGACCAAAAGTAAAATATTTAACTCGACCGAGGCTGAATGAATCTTCAAAGGGCATTGAAACCCCTTTCCAATGGTCCATACCGTGTGTGATTCTGACTTACCATGTGGACGAATGACCTATTTTCCCCTGAAAATCAATCTGGAAGCCATCAGGCTCTCCTGGGATATGTTTGACCTAAGTAAACTCTTTAGCTTGACTGAGATTGAATAAATCTTCAAAGGGTACCAAAACCCCTTTCCAATGGTCCGCCCCATGTGCGATTCTGACTTACGGTACGGACGAACAATTTATTTTACTCCAAAAGGTCACCAAATGCATCCAGGGACCGATTGACCAAAGTCAACTCCCTGAATCGAATCAATGTTTTTGGAATGTTGAAGTAAATCTCCTAACCTTTCCAATAGTCCAACCCTTGCACGATTCGGACTTACGATGAGGACGAACGATTCGTTTGCGTCCGACGATTCCCCGTCCAATGGACCAATGAATGCTTCCGAGCCATATTTGACCAAAAGTCAACTGCTGAACCCGGGAGCGGTCCAAAGGACTTTTGAAGGTCTCTGAATCAAATTCCAACGGTTTATCCCAAGCATGATTCTGACTAATGGTTTGTGTTATGCGGCCAATTTTCTAAAAAGGCCTGAAAGACACTGCCAAACGGCACGTCCCAGACCATAACTATCGGCAGTGATCCTAAACGCACCTGCCGATTGGAAGGAACAGGGCTATGATGATCAACAATGCCCTATTCCTGTAAAAAGGAGGCCTGACCTAACTTCCAAGAGGGAGCCCAAAATATTATATATATCACTCCCAGCAAATCCTGAAAACCTCTCTCGAAGTCAGCGTGATTCTACACCCAAATCCCTGTCCAACCTTCACTTTTCATCATACTTTTCATCAAACTTGGTGAATTCACTACCCTCCATCATCATCCATGTCTAAAGGCTTCCCTCCAACATTCAAGATCAATCTCAAGATCTTCAAGAAGGTCCAATTTTCTCAACTCTCTCCTTAAATTCTCATAAATTCGCAATAACTTATTTTATTACTTAGAACATTTATTATCTCATCTCACACATCCTAATATACTTTTTATTTTGTATTATTGCACATCTCTTATTTTCATATAAATAAAAACCCAAAAAATAGGAAAAATAGGGTTTGCCCATAAATTCCAAATGGGAATTCTCATACTTTTCTTACACTTTTCTCACAACTAAAACACTTTTTCTACACACACACACACACTCAAATAAGATAATCCCCTGGTTGGATTTATGGGATAAACCCCACTGCTCATTTTGCATGCGAACTACGTGTTGGGATCTTTTAACCAATTCATCTCTTAATCTTTTGAGAACAGTTGACCAAATTTTTCTATTTTTGAAGAGAGAGCAAGGCTTCACCTCGAATAAGTAATGATCAATGGCACTCGATGAAATAAAAACCTACTTAAGAAGACCGCATGTTCTCTCATTCCAAAATCTGGGGGGATCTTGTTTACTTGTACTGCACGGTATTCGATCATGCAGTCAACTCGGCCTTGATGTGTTAGAAGTAAGGGCATCAAGATCCTATTTACTATGTCAGTAAGATGCTCCTAGACATTAATTAATGTTATATTCAACTTGAGAATTTATCATATTATCTCATTATTGCTTCATGGAAATTAAAGAATTACTTTAAAGATCACTGGGTTATAGTCATCATATCTTTCCCGCTGAAAATAGTCTTTAAAAAGATAACCTTTCCGGACGGATGTCTAAATGGTCGGTGGAACTTGGAAGGTTTGATATCCACAATCAACTAATGATCGCAATGAAGGGATAAGTACCAGAAGACTTCATTACTGAGTTCATATTTGAAGGAATGCCCAATAATATGGACTTCACCAACTAGCTAATCATATAAGAGTTTGAACCCTTTCAAAAGTCGGCTCTCCGTGTAGATGGTGTCTTTCATTCAAGAGCAGCAGGAGTGGGAGTTTTCTTAATTTCCCAAAAATACTATAATCGAGTAGGGGATCATACTTGGCTTCAAAGCATCCAAAAATGAAGTCTAATACGAATCCATCATCATTGGGCTATGTAAAGGCTCATCTTTGGGCATTAGTTATCTTGACATATACTGTGACTAAAGACTGGAATCTAATCAAGTATTCGAAGACTATGATGCCAGAAATGTATAAATTTCATGATATCTTTGGATTCCAAAGACCTAAATATTAGGTTTGAGAAGTCAGATTTAATAATTCCCTCATGGAAACAATAGTCATGGTGATGCCTAGAATTTTATTTTAAAATAACCATCGAGGTAGATTTCCTCGCTCAACCCAGTATTACAAAGCCAAATGTTATCAAGTAAGTCCTCACTATTAAGAAATCTCCTAAATGGATGAATCCGATCATAGCCTATTTAAGAGAGGACATCCTCCGACTGATAGGAAATAATCCCATTAGGCGAGGACACCAGTCGATCATTTATACTTATCATTTGAACCCAAACTCTATAGAAGTTCTTTCACTTGTTCCTACCTTTAATCCGTTCACCCAAATAATGTTGACAAAGTCCTATACAAACTTCATGATAATAGCAGGGGCAGATATTTATCATATTTATCAAGCAAAGAAGGATACTAGTGGTCGTACATGCATAAGAATGAAGTCTTCTACGTTAGAACATGCGATAAGTGTAAAAAATTCCTTCCAATTCTTCACTAGTCATACAGCAACTTAAAGTCGTTAACTAACCCATGGATGTTTGGTCTCTGGGTTTGGACATCATGGTCACACTACTTACAGCACCCAGAAATTGCAAGTATCTCCTAGTAAGCATGGGTTACTTCACAAAGTGAATTGAAGCAAAGCAACTGGAGAACATTAGAGATACTGGTATAATCAGATTAATTTAGAGGAACATCAAATCTCATTTTAGGGCGCCAGGAACGATCATCATGGATAATGGGATGCAATTTTAAAGAGGGCCATTTCAAAGCTTATGCAATAACCACAATATCAAGCACCATTTCACCTTGGTGGCCTACCCTAATAGAGATGTCCAGGCCAACGCTTCCAATAAGAAAATGCTCGATGGCATGGAGAATGAGGTTCAGAATTCAAAAGGTTCTTAGGTGGTAGAGTTTCCCTATATACTATGGTCACACTGTACTACATCCATAAGGTCAACTGGGGAAACACCCTTCACTTTAGTCTATGGTATGGAAACCATAATCCCTTTAAAATTTCGCTTGCCAATCATGAAGATGACCATTTCCAACCAATACGTGAATGGATAAATCATAAGATCCAATCTCGACCTAAACGATGAACGAAGGTAACAAGCCTTAATCAATTTAGCTTCCTGCGAACAAAAGTTAGCGAAGAAATACATCAAAGTCATCAACCAAAGAAGGTTTCAGGTTGAATACTATGTCCTCAAGAAAGTGATCGATAACGTGAGAAATCCATAGCATCGTAAATTAGGTACTAACTAGGAAGGATTGTTCAAGATTATTAGGAAATTACAGGGGGTAAGGGGATCCCAATATCTTAGATTACGACCAATCTTACGAAGTTATATTTCCAGTAAGTTTGTTTTTCTCAAATTTTGTCTCCCAGCGTTATTTCAAGTATTGAAGTTTCATTTGTTGGAATATATTAAGTTCAATTATTGCAAATTATTTTCATTATTATTACAACTAGCAAAGCAATTCTTTTTAAGAGCTATTATTATGTCCGACCAATTATTTTCATCGTCATGAGTTCCTTAGAATGCTTGCACTTAAATGAAAACTTCAAGGTTACATATTTTAGTCAAAAAAATAGGAAATAATCAACAATTTCCCAAGAAAGAAAAAGACCCAAAGGGAATCCCTAGGCACTAAGTGTCCCGACTTTGGTCGGCTAAAAACCCTGAACTGGTGGATGGCCCTACCACCAGTTGCATTTTGTAAGGACATTATTTTGATAGTCACATTTACAATTTTGTATGTCGTATACCACTACAAGTCGTCGAGGAAATGTCGAGTTTGAATATTTAAAAAGACAGATTTAAATATCGAGTGTTCTTCAACGTTCAGGCACCAACAAGATTATTTAGGTAACAATATGTTTAAGTCCATTTATATTCCATTTAAGAGTGTTGGGAATTATTATAAAGGCTAGAATATTTTTCTAAAAATGAAAAATGTTTTTATATCAAGTTTTTATATAGTTTTCTGAGAAAAGTTTTTTTAAAATCATACATGTTCGTTTCTATTTCGAAGGTTTGAAAGTTTTGAAGTTTAAGAATTTTTCTAAGTCTGATGGTGAGTCTTGGAATTGATACTGATCTCGTTCGAATGAGATCAGGTTGGTTCAAGCGAGATTCATATCTCGTTCGAACGACAGCTTCTTCTTTCAAGGAAGACGCAATTTCATTCATGTGTCGCTCCTTCTAGTTCAAACGTCCAGCCGCCTTATTGTTTATATATAAAGGAAAGGGTGTCATTCATGTTTATTAGGGGGAGAATTTAATTTTTAACAGAAGACTTTTGAGAGAGAAGTGTTTTACCTTAAAGTAAAATCTACTTTTAAAAGTTTCGATATATACACAGTAGCATATTGTTTCCTCTTCATTTCAAGGGTTAAAAGTTTATTTTCCAATTGATAAAAAACCCAATTCCTTTTACGTGAGTTGCTTTATGGAACTCGAGACATATTTTTTTATTGGAGTTCTCTTGTAGGGAGATTAACCTACTGTTGATCTATGTGCCATTTGAGGTGCTGGGCATATTGCGGCTGCATGTCGATAAGGAGTACTTGTGGGTATTTCTAGGATGATGAATTGTGTGTTCTTTATGGATCTTCTACAGTGTATTATTCTTAAGAGTTTTTTGGGGTAAATTCTTCTTAGATTTCATTGTGAGTTTTGAGTTTGAGGATGAGTCTGATTATGAGCATGCTTAGCAATTTTTTTAAAAAGTTTCTCAAATTTTCTAAACCAAATTCTACCAATAAAACATTTTCTGAGAAAAACAAAATTGAGGCCAAAGAGAGTGGTGAGAAAGAAGGTGATAAAGATGAGGAGTAGAAGTGTTTTGAGTGTGAAGGAAGATCCCATAGGGATTTTGAGTGTACGACTATGCTAAAGAGAAAGGGCAAAAAGATTACCATGACAGCCATTCTTAGTGATAGTGAGGAAGAGGTGAAAGATTCTGGGGATGAGTCGTTACATGGCAAGTTTGTAACTTTTTTTTCTAGTCACATGGTCATACCTAGTTTGTCCTAACATGATGAGGATACTTATGCACATGTGACCCTGGATGATGATTTGAGTGGTTCTAGCGAGTCTGAGAGGGAATGCGCTAGTGAGAGTGACAGTGAGCTCCATATCACATTTAGATATTTGCACGCCGAGACCTTAACGACTAAAAAATTGAATAAGGAGTTGATTCATAGGGTGAGAGATTTGGAGAAAGAGTTATGGGCTTTGAAGGAGTTTGAGGTGAAAGAGAGACAACTCGAGAAGGAGAAGGTTCCTTTGAGTAGACCGTTGATAGATTTAGGGCGGGAAAAGAGTCATTTGACCAACACAATGTTTAGTCTGACGACACGTGTATCTCAACTCGAGAGTGATCTCGAAGGTGCCCATGAAGTCAAAGTCCCTTTAAAAACGCATCTAAGAAGGTTGGGAAGATGGTTCTCAGTCCCGTTTTGGGTGATGGTGAGAGTTTAGGAATAAGTCATGGCGGTGATTCTACTTCACAAGTTGCACCTCAGACGGTTCCCACATTAGTGTTAGATTCACATGGCTCTCAACCCAACCTACTAAGGCATCCCATACCTGATAGGAGAGCGCGCAGGAAAATTTTTGTGAGAGGTGTACCTAGTCCTATTTATGCTTTCACACATTACAAGAAAAGTGGACACCTTAGAGAATTTTGTTTTAAGTTGGGTCATATGTCACATTTTTCTACTACATATGTTCACACACACGCACCCACACCTGACGATTTGGATAATTACACGAGTGAGCTTTCACATATTAGGGAGCAGTTAAATCTTTTGGTCAAGATTTCACATGATTTGATGAAGGGTTTTCATAGGATGTCACTACCTTTGGAGAACTCCACTGCACCTAACGGTTGACGTTTAGACTTGTTTACTAGCATAGGTTGATTTATTTTTTGCCTATGCCTAGTGTGTAATTTTTTGGTATTAGTTTTTTTTAAAAAATAATTTGAAAACGTCAAAAATATTCTTTTTTTATAATTTTTTTAGAAAAGGTCAAAAATAGTTTTATAGTTTATTTTTTTATACCGTATATGAATAGACATATTGGATGACTGGGTCAGGAATTCATTCCATATCCATGTGACTGTTTGATAGCATTTTGATATGCGTCTTCATTTCATTTTGTGCTTCACACTGTTTGGAGTCATTGAGATGTGATTTGTTGTTACTACCCACATGTTTGACTCATGAGCTC
Organism: Sambucus nigra; assembly: GCA_949130495.1. Taxonomy (NCBI): domain Eukaryota; kingdom Viridiplantae; phylum Streptophyta; class Magnoliopsida; order Dipsacales; family Adoxaceae; genus Sambucus; species Sambucus nigra. The sequence continues at coordinate 458,772,420 of OX422213.1, read as the reverse complement.
CTTTAATGCACACTTGCACGGATTGGTTCGATTATTGTTCTTATTTATCACATATTAGTCGAAGTGTTGTGATCTCAATTCTGTCTTTAAAATGAAACATATGTGATAAAACTTGACAATGGAAGTAGTTCTTGTAAAAACCTTTTACCGTGAGGATTTAATTACAACAAAAAATGATGGTTGAATCACGGGAAAGCGCTGCGAGAGTTCAAAATTAACTCGTCATGAAAGCCACCGTTTGAAAAGAGCCCAAAAAAATTTGACTCCAATAAAAAGATAAACATGCCAAAAAGACTTCACCTCAAAAGAAAAATTAATGATTATTATTTATGAGGGAGACGATTTTGAGATTCATTTGTTAGGAGTACACATATGCATCGCGCACATATGTTATGTTTGATTGCGTTTAAAGTTATGAATTTAAATGACATCAACTCAATCCATCAACGCATCAAATTCTTGAATGATTCCCACACCAATGACGTCTAAAAATATGTTCACACCCATTCATTTTGTTTCCATGATTTGGTTGTCTCAGTGTAAATTCATGGTGTGTGATTTTTTGTATAATTATTTTTGCATTTTTTATGAAAAATTAAAAAAAAGTTTGTTGAAGCTTTTGGGTTACTATTTGCATGAGCGTAGTTTGATTCATGTTTTCTATGCATATTTTTCGTGACAACTCCATGTTTATTTTGCTTATTCATTTCCTTGTCTATTTCAGACAAATAAAAAGGGGGAGAACGAATTATGGGGGAGATTTGATTATTGACTAATTTATTCTTATGGAATTTCAAACTCGATGAATAATAAAGGTATTTGCTTTGTCTCATGCGTGTAGGTACAAAAATGCATATCATATTTTGAAAACCCTGATGAGAAAAGCTTTGAGATTTGAAGATTTTGAAGTTGAAGATTTTTTAATAAAAGTTTGAAGTCTTAGCATTTTATCTTTCCACTTTTTTTCATGGAAGGGTAGATTTGTATAGGTCATAATTCCATGGGGGATATTTGTAAGAACATTATTTTGATAGTCACATTTATAATTTTGTATGTTGTATACCGCTACAAGCTGTTAAGGATATATCGATTTTGAAGCTTCAAAAAGACGAATTCGAATCTCAAGTGCTCTTCCACGTTCAAGCATCGATAAGATTATTTCAGTAAGAAAATTTCAAAGTCCCTTTATAATTCATTTAAGACTGTTCCAAATTTTTTATAAAGGTTAGAAACTTTTCTAAAAATGAAAAATGCTTTTATATAAAGTTTTTATGATGTTTTCTTAGAATTTTTTTTTTTAAGTCATACCTGTTAGTTTCTATTTCGAAGGTTTGAAAGTTTTGAAGTTTAAGAATTTTTCTAAATCTAATTGACATTGATCTTATTCGAACGAGATGAGTCTAGTTCAAGAGAGCTTCATATCTCATTCAAATAACATCGTCTTCGTTCAAGGGAGATGCAATTTCGTTCGTGCATCGCTCCTTCTGGTTCAAATGTCCCACCGCCTTATGGTTTCCATATAAAGGATTGGTTGTCATTCATGTTCATTGGGGGAGACGTTAATTTTTAACAAAAGACATTTGAGAGAGAGAAGAGTTTTACCTTTTTGAAAAACCTGCTCGTGAAAGTTTCGAAAACTACATAATAATAGATTGTTTCTTCTCCATTTAAAGGGTTAAAATTTTGTTTTACAATTCACAAAAATCCCAATTCCTTTTATGTGAGTTGTTTTGTGGAACCCAAGACATATTTATTTGTTAGAGTTCTCTTGTAGGGAGATCAACCTACTACTGATCAAGGTGCCATTGGAGTTGTTGGGCTGACTGCGACTGCATGTCGATAAGGAGTACTCGTGGGTATTTCTGAGCTGATGGACTATGTGTTCTTTCTGGATTTTCAGCGATCAATTCATTACTAGTTTAGGACTGAGGGTCTTGAGAGTTTGCTGCGGTAAATTCTTTGCATACCTCATTGTAATTCGTGTAAGTTGCGATTTACAGTTAATAGTGAAATAAAAGGTTTTACCTAAAAGGGTTTTCTTCCTGAAATTAATCGTGTCGAAATTGGGTGGTTTGATTTATATGTTTTATCATTATATATGTATCAATTGAATAGTTGTTTCAGCATAATTAATTGATGTTGCAATATTTGTGTGTGAGATAACATGTTATGTCAATAAAATTGGAATATTAATTTAATTGGAATTATGTCAACTTTTAGTTGAAATCACCCTACCGAGAGTTTCACCAGTCTACACATTCTTTTCAGAGTTTGATCTAGGCCTAAGGTTGTGTGACTAAATAATCTAAAAGGTAAAAATAATAATAAAAACATGCTATGTATAAAATATGGGAAAATGAAAAATGTGGAATTAGGTGAGAATTTCACAAAACATTCATTTTACATAAGGCCTATAATGGCAAAGCCATGAAATGTATATAGATTTAACACAAAGAAGTCAACTTTGATGAGTTATAAGCTCGGTGAATACAAACCTTGTCCATCATCATGGTTTTCATGAAACTCATCATCATTGTCATGCGTCGATAAATAATAATTTTCCAACTAAAGAGGAACAACATTAAGAGGAATCCATCTTTCGTTACTTCCGAATGGAGGGTGACTATAAATAGGGCACTCTACTTAGTACCAGTACTAAATCTCTGAGTCTTTAGGAACCTTCGTAATAACTTGGGCGTTCATCCATCCATGCTTATATGCCACTTTCTTAGACTCGTCTAGATTAAGGGGGCATCTCCCATCCTTCATTATAGCCAATAGACCAAGATGAGCGAGGAACCCTTCCAAAGAGATAATTCAATTTAATTATCTCGCGGTTAATGAATTACTTGATTATGCCTTTCTCTTGAAGTATACTTTATCGTTGTTGAGATTCTCCCTTAGAGAATTATTTTCATCTTGCTGTAGCTCTGTAATATCTCTAACCTCCTTGACTTTCATTCGCAAGCCAACGACTAGACAGGCCTACTCGTCACAATCAATTTTCATCTTTTGGATAACTTATCAAATGGAAACAAATGCATCGAGAGCTAGACTGTTGGCATCTCTCGACCAAGTACTAGGTTGATGTCATCAGTCTCTGCCAGAAATGGCACTATTACCAACCTATTTTCAAGCTACAAGGTTCAAAATAAAAACATCCAATCATGAAAAATATTATTATAATGCACTCATGAAGTAATTGAAACTAATAATAAATGACTAAGAATCAACAAGAGTCTTTCAATTAGATCAAAAGGTGGGGAAATCCCTTATAAATATTCAAAAGCATGAAAATTCAATTAATTATAGCACCTAAGCTAATCCTAACTATCTATGGCCCTCATTTTCCTTCACCGACTCTTGGATTTTGGGGGCCATGCTTTTATCGGCATCCACCATCTCTTGGTATTTTACACCCTTTACTTGGCCTATGCCTGAGGTTGTGACCTCTTCATCTTTCATTGGTGGATATCCTAGATAATGTTCCCCCAAAATCTTGAATTTAGAGGGTACATTGGTCTTGACCAGGACTACATCCCAGTTCCTCTTTATGTTTAACTTTTGGCTGAAATCTAGTTGCTTCTTTGCCTTAGCATATTTTTCCACATACCACTGATCATAGACCTCATCTTTCACACTTTCTAAGATTCGAGGATAATACTCAACATCCATTTTTAGCCTATCAAGCATTCCTTCAACTTGGACAACTCTAAGTTGTTGGATTTCTTCTCATCACTATATGCCTTCTTGCAGCGGTAATAGACTCCTGTTATTTATTCAAGCACATCACCAGGTAATTATTGCCTCTTGTCCTGGCTGGCCACCGTATTAAGCAGGGCAACAAATTCTTCCACGATCTACAAAAGGTGATGATTTTGAGTCAACACATCGATCAAAAAAGGGAGTAATCAGAATGAAAGTCATAAACTTAATAGATATATCATCTACATGGCATGAGAAGTGAGCTCGTTTAAGGTCAACCTAGTGACCTTCTCTCATTCTAGTGCCAAAATGAACCCAGGTATGGTGAGATCTAGAGAGAGAGATGAGACTTTTTAAGGCTTCACCAATTTTTCATCCCCGTAAATAGTGATGTGATCAATTATATTTATAGAAGTCATAAAGGTTGTGTTACATGCTCCTCGAAGCACGTGACATGTAAATAAGTTATACGAATATGGAATCCTTCTAGAAGATGGACAACTATCAAGTGTCAGATGTGAGTAACCAATTCTTATATAAATGATTTGGCCTATTTAAAACTAGGTAATAACTAGTGTTGACCATAGCCTGTTTGAACTTAGCAGCAGGTAATGCTTCGATAAGTGTCACGGCCTATCTGAATCCAAGGAGCGACCAGTGTATGTTTTAAGCATTTACGTGACTATGTATCTATATTGGGTAGATCAATAAGCCCCCAGGTCATCATGACAAAAGTTTGCGAGTTGGTGTTGTGGCTGTATTCTTCGATGTTGTCACAATGTATTTGATCATGGTTTAAAAATAATGTTGCGACCAATAAAAGGCGATGCTTCACCCTCCTGCGCCCTCTTATATAAATGGGATTTGGTTGTGGCCTTCATTACGTTATCCTAAATTTTAAGAGAAAATCAAGAGAAAATTCTTCCCAATTTTCCCTTTGCATTTTCGAGTGACTTTCCAGGTGGTTCAAGCGTATTTTTAAGGCGGCTTGTGGTGGTTTGAGGCAGTTTGTGACTGAGAAATCAGTAGTCTTCCATTGTTCACTCATTCCTAGGAAACCATCTCAATAATCTATTCTTTTCCTTTAATTCGATTCACATTCTCTTCATTTCATTACTTTAATCCATGTAGTTGTATTTTTGACCTGTGAAATATTATAGAAACTAGGGTTTCCTGGTGTTTGAATTTTTAGGTAGTGTGTTGATTATTAAAATTTAGAGTAGGAATTTTGGGCTTTTGATAAATATATATTTATGTTGGGTAAATTTGAGATTTTTCTTGGATCCTTTGGCATGTTTTTACAAATTGGGTTAGGGATTAGTACTTTTAGTTTTTTGTGAGTTGAATTACTCCATATCCCCATTTCAGATTTTGATTTGGGACAAGAACACCAAGAATGTGTTCTTGGTATTCTTATCCAATACCCTAGGGTTTTGGGTTTTCAACCTTTGAGAATCGTTTACCTATTTTTGTTCTTGGTCATGATTGGTTGTATAACTTATGTTATTTGGCTGCGTCACCTTCTCATCCTTTGTTAAAATCAAAACTCATTTGGCGATAGTTTTTAGTTCTCGAACTCCTTGGCTTCGGTCTTAAAATTACTTCATGTTGTAGCTTGTTAGTACCTTTTGATGTCTCCACACCATTTACTGATGCGTTCGTTAATTCGAGGTTAGGAAATTCTCCCTAGTTGTAGTTAATTCTAGATTTGATTAGGTGTAGCCTTTGACTCTATATCTTTATTTATTATATTGCTTGCATTTTTTGCACCCTCTAAGAGACTTTCTAATCATAATAGTTGTGACACCTAACTGTGAAGCCCTTTTTCTTTTCAGGCATTACCGCGGCTCTATGAGTTATAACCCTTCAGAGTTCCTAGAGAACTTATGGAAAAATCATTTTGGAATTCATCCTCCTTCAATTCCCTTCATAAGTCCTTTGAAGGCTAGTGGGCACAACCAACTTAAGGACTACCCATATTATGTCACTATTGATTATGACTCTGCGAAGTCCTCTTATTGTAGGGATACTAGAAAGGTTGTGGACGTAATAGAGGAAGATTGAAACTCCAACAATAATCCTCCCACTGAAATGATGGTTGTGGTGGCTACTCGGACTTTGACTATCCCACCAGAGGCCCTAAACACTCTAGCAGGGCCTTCTAGCCAAGTGACTGAAAAAGCACCCGCGACACTGAGCATTGGGTGTATCATGGATGAAGACTGGAATAATCATGTTTCTTTGGCCATTGAATTTCCCCAAGTATTCATATGTACATCTCCTACTGCAGAACAAAGGTCAGGTTATGTTGTCCCTAATGAGTGGATTGTTTTTCCTTTGCACGCCTTTCTCCTGGGGCTGCGGATACAAGTTCTTATCCCAATTAGGAAAATATTTAATGTTATGAATCTGGCTCCAGATCGACTAGAACAACATTTTTGGAGGGACATTCTTGCCACTTTAGTGCTTTAGTAAAAGAAATTCAATAAGGACATTACTCCCGCATAGTTCTTTTATTTAAATAGGCAACAGGAGAAATCCGTGGATTTTTCATGGTATTAGTAATTCACGCTGGAAAATATGGATGAATATCTGCATACTAAGAGGCCTACCACTATTAAAAACTATAAAGGAAATTTTTTCTTTGTTTTTGGGGAGAGTTGGGAAACCCACCCTGAAGAAAGTAAGAGAGAGAAAACTTATAGGATGTCGCGGACATGGGGGCATCCCTCCAAAACAAGTGATCATTTATCGTAGCTTTTACGCTTGATAATAATTTTTATTTCGTTTTCTGTGGCATACACTAACACACTTGTATAACTCTTGATGGCCTAAAGCTCAACAACAGGAAGAAAAAGAGAATTGCAGATGTGGTATGATTGCGTGATCAAGAAAAAAGATTTATCGTGTTGGTCATCTCCACAGAAATTTTTTAGCAAAGTTATTTTCCTTTTAAGAACCAACCAAAAAAAATGACTGCGGAAGGTAATTCTTAATACCTTGCTTCTATTTTAGAAAATATAATTAAATGTAGATTCTATTTTTATTTGTCTTAATACATTTTTTCTTCAAGGGAGGAGATTTACCGCGAACTCCTGGTCCCCTAATTTTCTGAGATGAATGAGGATGTAGCTGCCCTCAACTAAGGCCCCATAAAGAAGGGGAAGAAGAGAAAGACGATTCCCAAAGGAATAGCTCCTCCGGCTAGACCCACTACTGCTGTAGGGAATGAGGAGGTCATCCGTACCATTTCTAAGGACGCATACCCTACTATTTATGTCGTGGCTGGGGAGAATGTAATACCCCGTATTTTCATGGCTTGTAAATTTAAGGATTTATTAAATTTAATTGAGATAAATTAATTTAATTTTAATCCGGAATGTTGTTTTAAATATTTACTAGCGTGACGAGAGTTAGTAATTATTGGAAATTTATTATTTGTGGCAGATTACTGGATGAGTATAGTAATATATGAGATTTATTTTTATAATATTTTCACGTGTGAATAAAATGACAATTGTGGAAATTTAAGTCCGGACGCGCCTGTGTCGTGTCGGGACTAAATGTGGATTAATAAAAGTGAATATTTTATAAGTCGTTCGTATGGTCGTTTTGAGTGCGCCAACGCGTCTGGAAGGGTCGAGATAGTCAGAAAAGTGTACCCGGGAGTTTAGTTTGGGTCTCGGGGCATTTTTAGGCCTAAGTGGTACCCCGAGAGAGCATTTTGGACATTTCACATTTATGGGTAATTAAACCCACGAAAATCAGTAATCTATATCAGCCATTTAGGTTAGTCAGCTAGGGTTAGAAATCACAAACACAATAACGGCCATAGGAGAGGAAGGAGAGAGCTCTCAAGGCCAAATTCAAGGCCCAAAGTCATCCGTTTGCACCGCCACCACCACCAACGCGTAGATCGCGCAACGGACTACGCAACCACACCAAAATCATCTGCAAATCAGAATACCAAAAATCCCAGGAAAGTGTTTATCTTTCTTATTTCGTTGGTGCATCCTTCATATTAGTTTAGGAATGATTAGGGATGAATTTCATTAAAGAAAACCTAAATTGTGATAGTAATTTGCATGTAGTGATGACTTAAACCTTATTCTGGAAATTATTGGTGATGTAGAAGAATAATCCACGAAATTTTAATGTTGTATTAGAAGGAAATTTCTGGAAAAACAGATTGGAATCATGATTTAGAGATTTCTAGGGTTCTTGAATATTTAAATGAATTATGGCATGATTAATCCATGTTTAGTGACGTAATTGACATGCTTTACGTAGGAAATGTATGATATCATGTTAGGATGTTAGTTGGACAAATTTTGAGACGTTTGGGATTGTAAATTATGGATTTGGTGTAAGTTAGAAGATGAAACCCGTAACTGCAATTCTGCAGATTTTGCAGACCTGCTTGATCGATCGATCGAGCCCCGGACCTCGATCGATCGACCCCTCCTGGCAGACTCCTATTTCCCTTCTTAAATGAGTTAAATTCAATTTATCGTGAAATAATTCTTGGACATCCTTAATAAAGTGTTTTGGGAGATAGGGAAAAATCAGTAGGACATATGAATAATTTTGGGACTTTTAATGTGAGACGAGAATTGTATTTTTGGGGATAATTACTTAAGGGTCGATGAATTTATGTATTAAATGGGGAGATACATAAGAGGGTTACGTTGGAACATAAAAAGGACACCTAATGAATTTTATACTTGGGAAGATAGAGTCCATGTGAGTTACGTAATAAGATGGAAGAATCCTTCGAATTAAGGTTAGAGACGAACCCTTATACGCGATACCAATAATGTGAAAATAAGGATAAATGTCGTAACTATGGGATTCGAGATATACCTAATATTGTTATGGTAATATTAGTATAGTTATATGACTGTGTACGCATATACTATTTATGTGTGAAAATCATGCCCACGCTACTTGCTATCCCTGAGGTTACCGCGCTGGGACAGTCTTATCTCGATGGGACCTTTATGGGGGATATTGACTTGTACCCTAGAAGATAGATATCCTTGGTACAGGCTATCGATGTGATAGTTCAGACGGTCCTAAGAGACGCAGGCATGTGCCATCCTCTTAGAGACTTGGAATCTATGATTCGCCTCAATATTGTTTGTGTATGTATGTTCATACAATTCGAGAGTGATTCCGAATGTATTCCCCTTAATATGAGTGATATGGGGCTTTGGATAGTCGAGTATGGCCGCACCATAGTTTATTTGGGGTGCTGTTATAATATATATATATTATACGAGTAGTTAATATATATATGAAATTCTGGAATTTGGAACTGCCTACTGTGATTTTGTAACTAGGACATGGGTGATGACTCAAATTATAAATACTTGTTTTGAGAAAGTATAATATGACACTGGAAAACTTTATTGATTAATAAAGTTAAAATGAGAACTTTGGTTATTAATTGAAATATTCTTTTCAAACAATTGTATCGTTAAATTTTGAATCCTGCGAATAACCTAAAATAAGTTAAATCATTGGGGGAAAGATAGCGTGTTATATGATGAGATAAACCATTAGGAGGGTTAGTGCGATAGGAGTGCACATTAGAAGAGAGGTGAGAATTTCTCAAGAGAGTGTCGCACTAATATGTTGTTGCATTGGCCTGTATCAATTTAAATACTTGCTAAACAATTTTTAAATCATATACACTATCGGGCTCTGACCCGTTTCTCTCTCTCTCTCTCTCCCTCTTGTATATATATGTATGTACTACAGGTGCCCAGCCACAGGGGCTTCTTGCTTAGGATCCCTTGGAAGGAACGTGCTGCAGCTTAGGTGGGAGTTGCAGGCCACTTGCTTAGACAATTTCATTTACTTGATTCCACTCCTATGATTCTCAGTTATTGGGGCATGTGTCGCCCTTTCCACTATTTATCTGTTCTATTGGTACATTTGTATTTCAGTTATTTCTAGTACTGTTACTTGTAATACCCCGTGATTTTAATGACTTTTGAAATGGGTTATATTTTAAATTAATGGATTAATTGGATTTTATTATAAATTAATTCATTTGGGCTTTATTCGAATTGTGGATATTAAAATGGATGATTCTGAATATTACTTAAAGATATTTAGGTAATATACAAATGTGATGACGGTATGATATCAATTCGGTAATTTGAATTTTTAGTCAGACGCAGTATGGGACGTGTCGGGACTAATTTATTAAATTAAAAAGAAAATTTATCTTCTATCGACCTTATAGTCATTTTGACTGCGTCGTTGCGTCCGGAAGGTTCGAAATAGTCAGAAAAATCTATTTGGATGTTAATTTTGAGTCTCGGATCATTTGGAAATGAAAAGACAACCCAAAAGGGCATTTTGGTTATTTTTACAAGGGGGATGAATAGTGATTTTGGGTTTTGTCTTATTATAAGTATTTGGAGATTAGTGTATGTAGGTTCATTTCATCTCTTCTACACAAAATTGAAAAGTCATCTTCTTAGAGAGAGTGGAAGGTTTCTTGGAAAGAAAAAGAAGTTTGCTTGGGAAGGAGGAGAACCAAAGGTCAAAGGTCACCACCACCATCACCACCTGTGTTATTAAACTCCAAAGGGTCAGATCTTCATTAGAGGCAAGTGTTTGATATTTGCAATTTAAGTTCGTATATTGTCCATGTTAGGATAGTTATAAAAGGAGATGATTTTCATGCTTGGAAGATGAAAGGATATAGTTGTTAATGGATTTTTGGAATCTAAAAATATATAGGAATTAAACTCATGTTGTAGGTAGTTAGTAATCCAATAAATATTCATCAATCTGTGGAAGAAATTCTGAAAATAATTTAGTGTTCTTGAAGATAATATGTTGATAATTTTCTGGAAAAAGAGGCAAAAACGAGTGGAATGAGAAGAGCCAATTTGGAAGGTTTAGATCTTCTTTTTGAGTGCATTTGGATGAGATTTAAGAAAAACTCAAAACACATACCTGACTCAATTTTTCGTGTAGAATCCAAATCTGAAGTCGGATTGATGATTTGAATAATTTTTGGATTTGATTTTTCTGAGTATTTAAAATATGAGAATTCATGATGTTGTTTCTTTTTAATGTTGGTTCTTATCCTAAAACTTTTGTAGATCTTCGGTGATTATTAATTGGATATTATGGGACTTAGAGAAGATTAGTAAGCCCTAGTTAAGATTTGAATTAATTTGATTGGGATTTAATTGATTAGAATTATGATAATTAAAGTTAAAGAGATTTCGGTTGCTAGATTCATGTGTTGGATTCTAATCTGTTTATATGAGGATTAAGGATAGTTCAAGTAGGGGAGATTTAATATAACCTGGGTAGCCTTAGGGTTAGAATTTAAACATCAAGGACTGAGTTTAGGCTCATTATTGATTTCGCAAGGGCGGAGTGTAGTACAAGAGCGTAGTGGTATGGCTCCTGGATAGAGATGGGAGTTTAGAACACATTTGGTTGAAAGAGGGGATGAGGTTATTCCGATCGCAGATTTGAAGTTGACGAACCTCCTCGATCGACAAAGTTAAGTAGTAGTGTATTGGAGGGGTTCCTTGTTTGGATTTCTCTTTGCGAGATGCTCCGCGCATGAACCTTAACGACGTCGGGAGTGGAGAGATGTTATAGGATGCGAGGATAATTAAATTATGAAGTAAGGAGATGACATTTTAATACGTGGGATTTAAAGAGATATAATGCTACGTAAGGGAATAATCTAAGGTTAATGTGAGTACCTTGTTGTTAGTATACTATAGGTATGATAATACCTATTTGATTGGTTGATGATTTATGTGCATGACATACCTAGATTACTTGCTATCGGTGGGAGGTTTGCGCGTGAGGGCAGTCATATCCTGATGAATCCATGGGATCTTTGATTTGTCGCTCGAGAACATAGGTCTATGAAAGACTTATCGGGGAGTTGATAAGTCCGCTGACTATGGGTACGTAGGTATGTGCGTGACCCATGGGTATGAGAACTATGTTCGCCTCCAGTGTTTGGGTTGTTGTTTATGGTTCGAGGAATCCTTACCGAACCTTTTGTCCACTATTTGGCGACCAGCGATGATGGGACATGATAGCAGAGTAATGCATTGCACCTCAGCTGTGACTCGGGGTGTCGTATTATATATGAATATATATATAATGAATTAAATGATTGAATGGTTATATTGTGGTTAAGTCATCTACTGTGTGATAATTGTAGATAAAGGCGAATTGAGAAAAGAATGGAATCAAGTTAATGAATGTTTATTCTTATAGAATTGAAAAGCTTAATTCATATTAATGAGAAATGATTCATGTTATTGAGCAACGATTCATATAAATGAAAAATGTATAAGAATGATTATATAACGTATGGTATGGGACATACGGGGTTATGATATGGGAATGGAATTATATTATGGAATTGTTAAAGAGGAATCATTAACTAGGAGTTTAATAGGAAACGTTAAGTGTGCACTCTAGTTGAGAAGTGAGAATAGCAAGTGAGAGTTGGATCTAACATGTACATAATAAATGCTTTATTGCACTTGTTAAATACTTGCTGTTTTAAAAATCATTTACACAATCGGGCTCTGACCCGTTTCCCTGCATATTTTCTTTTCTATTGTATCTTCTATATCAGGTGTCCAGCAACAGGGACGCCAACCTTAGCGGATTATGACAGGCTATGGATCTATGGAGTTTTGCTTAAACGCCTATCATCTTTTTGATTCACAGTATTCTTAGTCAGGGCATGTCGCCCAAAGGATTCAGTTATCTTCTTCTATCGGGGTCAAATACTATGGTATTCGTGTCATTTTAATACATTTGATATTGTTGGGATTACTGTAATGGATTAATATTATTTGGGAATATTTATTCCAATTGCATTCAAATTATTTTGTGTTATCTAATAGGTTATCAGTGGTGTAGAATAAAATGTATTGTGTTATTCTTAAACTGGAAATGGATTTTGTTATATTAAAATTTGAAATTTTTTTAACACCAGCTTAATTGAGTATTGGGTGAGTTGTAAATGTTTTTGACAGTGATGCTAAGAATGAGCAAACTGTATATTATGTTTTAATTTGGTATGGGACTGGCCACCCGGTATTTAATTAGGCGAGGTGTTACATTACTTTGGGATTTATTCAGCATGTATGTTTTACATTTAGTTTTAGTTGTTGGGATTTTTGATGTTGAATGTTTAAAGTAATTGGATTATGTTCCAGGATAATTGTTGTATGATTCTTACTTATTGTAAATGTTGTTACTAATTAAATAAATAAGTTTTTCTTGAAAAATACAATTTGGTTTGAAAGGTTGAAAATGGTTTTGACACTTTGCTTAATTAATTAGGGTGTTAATTTGGAAAAGTTTATTTTTACGACAGTGATGCTAAGAATGAACCAACTGTTCACCTTGACTTTAATTTAATAAAGGAGTGACGTCGGGTATTTAATTAGGCGGGGTGTCACAGAGAAGCCAAATGATGCTCCACCAGATGAAGACATAGGTCCTGAACTGGCTGCGGTAGGCATAACTTTTTCTAATGAGGACTTTCGAGGTTGACTTATCCCCATCCATGGACTCTCCTACACGGACTGTGATGGCGGATAATGCCAACTTGGAGACCCCCAAACTAGGTCTAATAGAGAACCTAAAGGTCATCTACAACCAAGATTAAGGCCACTTGATCCCAAACCCACCTAGAATACAACTGCCAGGGCTATCTCCAAGATGAGAAAGGTTGTGGGCGTTTCTTACCTCAATCGTTTAGTGGATGAGGATGCTGAGAACTTAGAGGAATATGCCTTCCACAGATTGTTGAGGGTAATTTTTCTTTTAACTTTTCTTTATCTTCCTGATTTATTTTTAGATGTTGAGTTAGATTTTCTCTCTTCTTCAGTCTGCAGAGGTGGTAATTTTTCAACGGACCAAGTATGAGGCATTATTTAAGCTTCATAGGGCTACAGATTTTACATACAAGACCGACTTACAAAATGCCACGATTTCGTCCTTTGAGTCTGGGAAGTATTCTTCTTCCATGGCACCTGACACTACAAGAAAACTAATTTTTTACGGCACTTTTTTCTCAGTATTATTTAAAAATGCAAAGAATTTTTTTCCCATCATGTATTTATAAGTATTGAAAATTTACAGCATTTATATTGATCTGCCGCATAAATAGAGCTTTTCTTAATTAATACTAGCACCGGCAAAATTATGGGTTGGGCCTAATTTGGGGGTGGTCAAATATGGGTTGGGCTAAATATGGGTTGGGTTAAATGTGGGCAAGGCCAAATATGGGTGAACCAAAAATGGATTGGGCAAACCCATTGTTTTTCTACTAAATTAAGTATTAAAATTCGAGGTATATGTAAAAAAAAACTCATATCTTACTCATAACTTTTAAAAATGAGTAATATATTTGATTTGTATCTTTTAAAATTGGGTTCTATATTTGATTCCTTGCTTTCAAATATGGGCCCCATATTTAACTCATAGCTTTTAAATATGGGCCCCATATTTAACTCATAACTTTTAAAAATGGGTCCCATATTTGGATGACTAGTCTAATATGGGTTGTTTTATTATTTGGGCCACATTTTCCACAACTAATTAATACTTAAATAAATGTTGTATTTTATTAGCATTTTATACCTAATGCCACTAAAATTAGGGGGAAAAAGGGCGGGTGTTTTTTTTATAAATGGCACACTACTTTCTCTCTCCCACCCGCACTCTCCGATCGTATCTACCTCAATCTCTCTCCCATCACGTTCAATCTCTCACGTATTGGCTAAACCTAATCCTCCCCGAAGTTGTCTCTGTATCAACCAACCCATCCACCTCAATGTCATCTTCTTTTCCCCCTATTTAAAGAAGGAAGAGGGATCACGTTGCTAACATTCATCATTGTTCAGATTTACAAAGCATTAAAAGTCTAGATTGGTTCAAAGAATCAGTGGGTTTTGATCTTTGAAGCTTTAAGGTAAATTGCATTTTTTTTAAAATTTTATTTCAGTGTATGTTGCTCTATCCTAGTGACAATACGGTGATAATTTATTTAATGGATTTATGCATTCAAAATTTTATCTTATCAAACTCTATCTTAGCTTTGGTAATATATTGTATGTGGACTGAACTGAGGCTAGCAGTTCTTGTTGGTATATTGCCTTTTTTTCGATATATATTTTAATGTTGCACATATTAGGTTGTGATTGGCTTCTCTCTCTCTCTCTCTCTCTCTCTCTCTCTCTCTCTCTCTCTCTCTCTCTCTCTCTATATATATATATATATATATATATATATATATATATATATATATATATATATATATATATACTAGTGTATACATAGTGTAATTGGAAAACGAAAAATAATTTGTTCCCCAAGAAAAAATAATAATTCAAAAAAATCGATCATAACAATATAAAGGAAAAAGAATCTAGAAATGCATACCTTTAAACCGAGAGCTCGGAATTTTGATTAAAGCAAAAGTCTAAGAAATATATTTCTCGGGAACATAAATGATGATGAAATTAATAAAAAAAAAGGGGGAAAGTACTCTTAGGTCCCTCACAAACAAATTTTAAACACTAAAGGAATTTTGACAAATTTTAAATACTTAGGTCCACTAATTCCCTTCTTGTAAAAGTCCACGCTAGTGGCATAACAAATGCACCTAATTGTAAATTGTCCTTAAATGTTTAAAAATTGTTACCAAGGGACTTAACTGTAAATTACCCTTAAAATTCTAACCGGGAAAAAGTAGATTATAAATCAAAAATAGAACCTAATCGATTACATACCTCATTCATTGAAATTGGACTATAGAGATGACTGGGCTAATATGTGTTGTTTTATAGTTGGGCCACATTTTGGCACTACTATTTGGTATGATGGCGTTAGACTATAGAAAGTACATTCATGTGACAATTGAAAAATCAATAACAGAATTTTTATGTTATGAGTGAGTTTTTTTAATTGTTGTTAACTAATTAAGGTTAAAATATATTGATAGTTAAGTTTCCCCATTTTATAAGAGTAAATATTGGTAGTTTCCATATAAGGCCATATCAAAATGGTGTTATAATTAAAGTCTAACTATTTGTAAATTTACATAGTTTTGAAGGAGCATATTAATGATTTATGGTTTAACATTTTGTTTATTTATTGTATTTTTTATGAATCTCTCCTAATGAATCTAAAAACACTTTTATTTTAGTGCGAGGGAATCAACAATCTTTTCAAATGGATAACGATAAGAGTTGGATGGATTTGTCGAGAGTTTCTCTGCCTTATATTAAAGGAGTTAATGGGTTTCTTGATTTTGCATTTTCTAATAAATACCGCGAGCTAGTGATCAAGTGCCCGTGTAAGAAATCTCGAAATACCATTAGCTATAAAAGAGAAGTTGTTTATTAACATCTCATCATACTTGGGTTTGTTAAGAATTATACTAAGTGGATTTATCACGTAAAAGGTGCTCCATACACAATGGGAATTAGTGGAGCGGATGAAGGGAATGACTCAAATACAAGATATGATATGTGTGGACTACTACATGATATATTCGAAAATCGAAGTGAAGAGGGTATGCGATGTAACGACCCGTATGAAGACCAGGATGGGATGGATGAAAATGCATCAGCATTTTTCAAGTTGTTAAAAGATGGGGAACGCGAGTTGTACCCTAGTTCCAAATATTTCTCATCACTTTCATTTATTGTTTGGATATTTCATATGAAAACACTTTATAAGTGGAGCCACACGTCGTTTACAACATTGATTCAATTATTAAATGAGGCACTTCCAGAGGGTGAGAAACTGCCAGGTTCATACTCTCAAGTAAAAAGATGGTTAACGATCTGGGGTTCGATTATAAAAAAATTCATGCATGTCCAAATGATTGTATGCTGTATTAGAAAGAGAACAAAGATCATGAGGATTGAATAGTATGTCATGCATCAAGATGGAATTTTTTTTTGGGTGAGTCTGATGATGAAGAAGCTAGGGATAAAAAAATTCCCGCAAAGGTTATTAGGTACTTTCCACTGAAACCAAGGCTTCAAAGATTTTTTATGTCATTAAAAAAATCCTCCCTCGTGAGATGCAATGCGGAGGAACGCGATGACGATGGCATATTAAGACACCTGGCTGATTCTAAAGCATGGAAAACCTTCGATCAACAAAATCCAAATTTTTCTAGTGACTCGCGCAATCTAAGGCTTGGAATAGCAGCCGATGGCTTCAATCATTTTAGAACAATGAGCATATCTCATAGCACGTGGCCCGTTGTTTTGATGATATACTAATTACCTACGTGGATGTGTATGAAACAACCTTATCTTATACTGTCTACGTTGATTAACGATCCACGTGTCCCAGGAAATAATATTAATGTTTACTTACAACCTCTTATTAACGAGTTGAAGGAATTTTGGAATGATGGCATACTTACTTACGTTGCATCGACTGAAAAAATGTTTTGTATGCATGGAGCGTTAATGTGGACAATTAATGACTTTCCTACGTATGAAAACTTTTCAGGTTGGAGTACAAAAGGAAGATTAGATTGTCATTGTTGCAACAAGAACACTCGTTCATAGTGGTTAAAGAATGGGAAGAAATTTTTCTATATGGGTCATCGTCGGTGGTTGGATCACAACCACAAATTTAAAAATGATACAATAGATTTTAATGGGAAAGTTGAAAGAGAAGTGAAGCCCACTCAAGTATCCGGTGGTGATATCTTGAAGCAATTAGAGGAAATGGAAAGAAATAATGAGAAGGGTCACTCATCGGCGATGAAGAAGATAAACGCGAGTATCGACAGTGAAAGGAATTGTGATAGTTCTCTAAATTAGAAGAAAAAAAGAATATTCTTTCAGTTGTCTTACTGGAGGGATCACTTGATTCGTCACAATCTTGATATTATCCATATAGAGAAAAATGTGTGCGATAACATACTTTGGACATTGTAAATGTTGATGGAAAGTCAAAAGATAATATAAAGGATCGTCGAGACCTTGAGAACATGGGTATTTGAAAAGCATTTCACCCTAAGAGCTTGCCAGATAGCAAAGTATATTTACCACCAGCATGCTTCACAATGAGTAAAAGTGATAAAGACATATTTTGTAAGGTTTTAAAGAATATTAAAGTCCCAGATGGTTATGCATCTAATATTTCACGGCGTGTAAAAATCAAAGGCCGAAATATTCCTGGACTTAAGAGCCACGATAATCATATCATAATGCAATAACTACCCCCGTTAGCAGTACGAAAATCATTGTCTACGAATGTAGCAAGGTCTTTGATCGAATTATGTAATTTTTATCGGCAGCTCTATTCAAAGACAATGACCTTCAAAGTCTATGAATATTTGCAAGATCGTGTTTCTCTTACACTCTCTCATTTAGAGAAAATATTCCCCCCAAATTTTTTCGATGTTATGGAGCATTTGATAATCCATTTAGCTGGGGAGGCAATGATTGTTTGCCCAGTGCAGTTTCGATGGATGTATCCCATCGAGAGGTATGTTTTGTGTATGCATTATGTTTGTGTCATCTAAATTAATGAATATAAATACTATAATCTTTTTATAATGACGAACATGTTTTTATTCACACTAAAAGAATATATCCGTAACTGAAGTCGTCCAGAAGGTTCAATTGCTGAAGGATACCTAGGAGAAGAATGTACGACGTTCTGTGTGAGGTACTTGGGTGATGTTGAGAGTAAGTTAAATCGACCTTTACCAAATTATGAATCCGATGAAAACTCAAGTTCAATAGGTCGTACATTAGTTAAAGGAGTAGCATTTATGGTTGATGACACTTTGTTTTCAAAAGAACATCGTTACGTGTTATTCGACTCCGCCGCAGTGATGACTTTTCACGAGTAAGATAACATTTGAATGGATTTTAAACTTTATGTAATTAAATATCCCTCTACGTTATACAATTTATACTTACATGTTTTACAGGAAATATATAACAATTCTAAAATAGGAGAGAACTCGTGTGGGACACTACGAAATTAACCGCATCACCACAAAACATTTCACAAGGGGTTTGGAGATCATATAAGTCATCTTTGTATTTATATGTAACCACATTTTAATATGCTAATGACACATTTAATTTTTACACATCTAATTTTTATTACTTAATCATATGAAAAAATTAGGTACAAAATCTAAGTGAGGGCAAGGTGTCAAAGGAAGTTACAATTTTGGCTTCAGGCCCCTCCCAATGGGCTAGAAGATATACGGGATATATTGTAAATGGGTTTAGGTTTCTTACAAAGCAGCGTGAGAGAATATTGAATACTCAGAATAGTGGAGTTATGCTTGATTCCACCACCGAAAGTTTTTCAAGTGCAAAGGACAAACGACATGTTTATGGGGATGTAACATATTATGAACTGTTAAAATATATACTTGAATTGCGCTATTCAAAAGATTTCAAGTCTGTGCTATTCAAGTGTGATTGGGTTGATACGCATTCGGGGATGACCAAGGATGATTTTTATTTCACATTAGTGAACTTCAAACATTCACTATACAAGTATAATTGACTATCAGATGAACTGTTTATATTAGCATCTCATGCTAAACAAATTTGGTATGTGCGAGACCCAATTGAAAAAGATTGGCATGCTGTCGTGAAGATGACACTGAGAGATTTGTATAACATGTATGGTAAAGATACTTATGGATATGACATAATAGACGTAGAAGTTGAGACGTCTAATATCCAACAATTAGATGGCCCTCTAATCAACCATGATGGGGATATTACATGGGTTAGGGCTGGTGTGGAGGGAATGACTGTTGATAATATAGTTGATATTGATGGCGGTGATGATATTTGTGTTGATATTGATGAAGATGATTCTGAGACAGAGACTTATGAAGATGAATCAAAGGAGGATGAGGACCTAATGAAAGTGATATATATGAAAGTGATGAAAATGAGGAGACCGGTGATGATTATGATACTCACATGGATGAAGATGACAATTGACATGAATTTTTCAGTTATGAATGGTTTTATTTGTAAGGATTCTTTGATGTTCTTAATTTAATATATTAAAAATGACTAATGACTGAATGCATTTTATTTGTTTCATATCATATATATGAATGGATAAATAATGATGGAGAGTCAAGTTCTTTTTGTTTTCAATTTTATTTCTGTGTTTATTGATAATTAATGAATGACTGCATTTTTTGATGATGATAAGTATTGATTATTGAGTTTGACATTCTTTTCATATATGCCTTTTTATTCTGGATGATGATGCTTCATTATTATGCTTTCTTTTTCATGAGTATTTTTTCCCCCATTGTTCCTAAGTATCATTAATATTGCCTTAGCAGTATGTTCTGATTGTTTTGGAATTATAACTACAAGTACCGATAATAACAAGTGTGGGAATGAGTTATAGGATAACCGGGATCAAATTGAAGGACAAAAACTAGGAAGGACACTATAGCATCTATAAGTATAGGAAGACCTATTTGCAACCTTCATTTTATTAATTTTGCAACTGATACTTGTCTTGGCAAATAGGAAGTCCAAGAGGGTACATATATTAGAGAACATTCATTAAAGAATACAAAAGATAGGATTGTAGTATTGAAAGAAGTGCAAAATTTTGTAAAAAAGAAGGTTTTCAAGAACCGAGATTGGACTTGGATGTCAACAATTGAGAAACTTTATGGCTTCACTGTCATTGCTACCAGATTCATCCATTTCTACTTCTCCCTGAAAGTGAAATCTAAAACAAATAAGGGTTTGTTTGATTATATTCTAAATATTCTGAATTCAAACATACCTAATGTCGACATAAGAATGCTTTAAGTTAGGTATAAAGGTTAGGGTTACATACTCTGGAAAGTGGGAAAATGGGATGTTAGATTTTGTTAGGATAATTGGTATGCAAGTACCTTCACTTCCAGAAACTATCACAAGAGGTTTACATCGACGCGGTTGAAAATGAGTTGATTCCACTACGATTGATTATGAAAGAACTTTTTATTCAGCAACTAAGCACACACTAAGCCCTCAAAGACTGCTCGGACTCATTTCGATAAGCACATTGTGGAGAATTGTTCAAAAGCCTCCCTAACTCGATATTTCCAAACTCCACGAGCCAGAATTTAGTTGAGACCCAGTATATCGATGAAGGAGGCAGCTGACCACTTATCTTCTTGCTACAGAAAGATATATCCTCAAGTAAGGAATATGATTCCATGAGCTTTAGAATTCAGAATCTTGAACAACAACTCATCACCTTGAAGAGAAGCCTTTAATTGCAAAATATTTTAAGGAAAACAGAATTTTTTTTATCCAACTAGAAGACCTTGAGACCTTATGGTTTAAAGGTAAGAACATAAAGTAAGAAGAGAAAGTTGATAGGGGAAAGCGACTACTATGAATTTTTCATCCCAAAGAAGTTACTCCAGGAGGCTACTAAAGGTTTTTTGTAAGATGAGTTTGTTTGGAAGAGGAAAATTGAAGAGAAATACGAGTGGGCCTGGACTATGGACCAAGTCTATGTAATGTTTGTTAATTATAGTTTTGAGATATATGATAATTCGAGCAGTGATCGAACATTATGAATGAATAATGCTTTAAGCATAACATTTGAACCAGACAGACAACACTAGGACATACAAATTATCCTAACAAAATCTAACATCCACTTTACCCACTTTCCAT
The DNA here is from genome assembly GCA_949130495.1 of Sambucus nigra. Lineage (NCBI taxonomy): Eukaryota > Viridiplantae > Streptophyta > Magnoliopsida > Dipsacales > Adoxaceae > Sambucus > Sambucus nigra. The sequence continues at coordinate 458,750,980 of OX422213.1, read as the reverse complement.
AGTATGTAACCCTCACCTTTATCCCTAACTTAAAGCATTCTTCCGTAGGAATTAGGTATGTTTGAATTCTGAATATTTATTATATAATCAAACAAACCCTTATTTATTTTAGATTTCACTTTTAGGGAACAGTAGAAATGGATTAATCTAGTTGCAATGACAGTGAAGCCAGAAAGTTTATCAGTTATTGACATCCAAGTCCAATCTCGGTTCTTAAAAACCTTATTTTTTACAATATGTTGCAATTCTTTCGATATTGCAGACACTAAGAGTTCCGAGGGTAAGATCAGCACCTTCATGTTTTAATTTTTTTCATTAACCCACCCTATATATATATATATATATTTTATGTCTATTCTGCCACTCCACATTAGCTACTATTATGTATATTCTTTTCGAAATAGAAGCACTCCCACTCCATTTGTTCCACCAAGTAAACCTTGACCCGCAGCTACTATTATGTATAAATGCTTATTTTGGACTTATATTGTGTGCCAAAAAGCATTTCTTTAGAGAGAAGATGTCAATGTTATTCCAATTGCTTCAGATTGCATATAGCATGCACGGTTTCAGTTATATATGTTGCCATGAAATTGAGCACTCTTAGATTAGGTTATCCTTTGATGTTATGTTCCTTTAGTTTATAACTTTGTTCTTATAGCCCTTAGTTTTTGTTTACCCATTTTAATGTATTTATTATGGGGATATTTTATTTCTTACGAAAGGGGAGAATTGTATATGTTAGCATGTCAACTTCTCTCTCTCTCCATTAGGAATTTGGTAGGTCTTAGTGTTGTTAATTTGCATCAAATCCAAATTGTTCAAAGGCACGATTTTGGCCTAACACTTGTTCAGCCCAGTTTTTTACCTGGTATCGAATTGGGGAGAGATGAGTGATACCTTATATAAAGAATGAAAAGTAAGAAGAATTAATTAGACTCTTTGGCTCGATAAATTGGTGTTGTCTTCGCTATTTCTCTATAAAACATGGCAAGTCAAGCCTAATTGAGTGGATTTCACTAATATAGGCATGGGTGACGGTTTTGGTTTAGTTAGTACCAAAAGTTGAAACCAAACCATCTCTAGTGTATAATTTCGGTTCCAGCCTTTACTTTGAACCATGAGTTGAAATGCAATAATAAATTTTACATCAAATGTTTGTAACATGGGGTGACACTTCAGATTTACCTGGACACTATCAACACTCACTTCAATTTTAGCCTCCCCTTTGTGTAAATGTTGTCTGTTTTTCCTAATGATATTTTCAATATGTTTCCCTTGCTCACCATTTTTTTATTCATGTGGTAGTACATTCTTAGCTTTCCTGGATCAACCGACCTCTTTCTTTTTCCTTTTTGCAATATAGGATGAGATCTGTACGACACTCTTTTCCTGTTCAGATGGCTTAAAGCATTTGAATTTCTCTTGAATGTTAAATCTGTGAGCTAACCTATACGTTTTGTTTTAATTTAATGATATCCATTTCTTAAATAATAAGGTGAGTTGTGTTCTTCCGAAAAAGTCCAATCTGTGTTTTCTAGGGCACTGTATTAAAGTAGATGCATAAGTTACCACCATCAGATATTAAGTGAGAGTATCATGAGACCATAAATTTTGATTTTTGTATTTTTCTTCATGTTAATTTAATTTTGTGATGACAAGTAAATTTACTTTATTTCTCATGAATTATATATAATTTGTTTTTTGATAAATTATATAGGATTCGTAGATTTACAAATGTGATGTGGACGGAAGTATTTCTTTTTCCCTCATATTAATGTAGAAATACCCGAGCCATTAAGAGTGATAGAAATAATAACTCAAAATATACTTATTAGTATGGGATAATAGTTTCAGGAATGCACATTGGCATGAAGTGGGCAGCTAATTGATAAAGGGGGAAATTGCTCCCTTTACTTGGGGAAATAAGAAAATTAGTATTAAAACTGCACTTATATTTTCTTTTATAAACATTTATTATGTTTAGATTTCACCTCTTTAATTTTTGGAAAAATTATTAATACTAAAGTGACCCTGATTTTTAATTTCTTTTTTGGTTTGTGTGTTGAAAGTAATGGGACTTTGATGTGTAATTTACGTCAGAAAGATTGGGATGAATCGATGTTGGTCGATGGTGTGAAAACACATATTGAGTTCGAAATGGTAAAATCTTTAAAGAAATGACTCCATCATCTATGATTGAGTTGCGAAATTTCGTGTCAAATGTGTGTCCAAGGTCCTTTCCTTAATGGTCTCCCCATTTGGGTAAAACATTTGTTGGAAAAAAACTGCATGTTGACACTCTTTAGGGGGGAATGAGTGAGGCGAGGGTCTTTCATCCATAGGGGTATAAGAAAAGAAGGGTGGGGATTTGTTTTGGACTCTGCGTCTTCTATTTGTGCTTCAGTTTTTCAATTTTTTTATAGATGATATGATCTAGACTATATTTAACCAATAATTTAATTCTCTCAAGAACACATTAAAAAATAAAGAAGTCCAATATGGTGGAAACTAGAAGCTCACCAACCATGGAAGTATGTAAAGACGGCTTTTTCTTTCTAAGAAAACAAAAAAGGTAACCTTAACCAAATAAGTGAAGAGAGTTTACTCAAATTACAGAAAGGAGCCCAATACGCGAGAGACCACTTTTGATGGCATTTGGTATTCAATCTTATTGGCCACGAGTTCTGATGCTTTCTGCATTTATTACGGGGTAAAATTAAGGATGACCCATAGCTTCTTTACTTGTTTTCCTTTCTTGATGATCATATCGTAGCAACTTGTCAAAGAAGTCGATTGCCTCCGGAACAACTATGTGTTGATTATCACCATTGATGAACTTTTTCCATTATTTTCTGCTATACCACCCAACGAGGGCCAATATGTGTGGGTCGAGCTCTAAGAGGCACTTATTTAGATAATCATTTAGCTCTTTTGTTCCTAGTACATTTGCAATTTTGACCAGTTGATCATAATTATCATGCCCGTAGAAAAATGGTTCCTTGCGGAATATCATTCCAGCGAACATACAACCAAGACTCCACAAATCTAAAGAGTAATCATAGTCTTGCAAGTCAACAAGAAGTTCGGGAAATTTGAAATATCTTAAAGAAACACGAACATTATATTCTTTCCCAGGATGATAAAATTCTACAAGACCCCAATCTATAAGACAAATCTTACGCTGGTCGTGATCAATCACAACATTATGGGGCTTCACATCTCGATTCTTAATTACTTGAGAGTGGCAGTAACCTAATGCCTTTAGAAGTTCATATATGTAATATCGGATGTCAATGCCAGATAGTGTGGGGTCGAGCACTTTAAAATCTGAATTGTTCATGTGTTCAAATATCAGACTTGGGGTCTTTGATTGCTGATCTCTAACAATATCCAGCAATTTCATAATATTTGGACCACCACACAGATTCTTCAGTATTTTTATCTCCCTCTTGTTCTTCTTCTTCTTTACATGCTTGAGAATCTTAATAACGCATTCTGAGTTATCGCTGCAATGAACCTTTTCAATTCAATGGTTTCAATTTTTTAAATTATGTATGTAGTTCAAGCATGCTTAATAAGGTACGCTGGTATATATAAATCTATGTGTTTTTACGTTGACAGTCCTTCAATACAATTATGTTTTTTCAAAACGCTATTTGTATATAAGTCCCTTTAAAATAAATAATCTAATTTTGAACATTGTATACGTTCATAGTTAAGAAATGTGGTTCTAGTTGCTAGATGGGAGGCTGACGTGTAGTATGTTTCACGATTATTGTCATAGATGAGTTGGGACTGTCAACTCTGTGGATAATATTATGTAGTTGTCCATTTGTGTAGTACGATGTGTACAATGGTAAGCAATGGCGGAAAAAATTCCAAGCGGATAATATTATGTAGTTGTCCATTTGCATCAGACCTGCAATTTGAGTTTAACTTTAGTCTCCCTTTTCATGGATTTGTCCAATTGTCCAACTTTCAGGGGTTGTTTCTCCACTAACTCTTTTTGAGATTGAATGTTGAGTTAAATTTGATATTCTTGTAATGACTTTACTGATAATTATACAAGGATTCATATTTTTGGCTTCAGAAATTACCTTTTTTCTACTACACCAAACTTCCTAAAAAATGGCCACTGGAATAACTTTATACATCAACTTGGATTGGTCTGATTTCCTAGAGTTTAACCACCAGTCTCAGTATCAGATGAAATATGGCTGGTGGTGTTCTAGAATATAAGTCCACCATCTTGATTCTCTGATAGGTTGGAAAATTTTGGCTCCTGCAAAGTATTGTATGAGATACGCTATTGTTATTGAGACATTCATATTCCTGGAGTTGGAGTTTTATTATTGTTATTCGATGGTATCAAGGAAGTTTTAAATTTTTTCAGCATTTATTAAATATATATATATATATATATATATATATATATATATATAACTCTTGTAAACTCAGTGGTGAATTTTTATTATTGCAGGTTGCTATGACATCATAGAGGCAGAGTAAATCCCTCTCACAGGCACATTCCCGTTCACAGTATCGATTGCAGTCACAATCCAATCTCCAACCACCATTTCAAACACAATCTGAGTCCAGTTCCCATTCCCTTTCAGATTCTAGCTCGACCGAATGATCAAACTCAAGTGACTGTAAAAGCGATAGTAGCTCGATAGAGAGTGAGCCGTTACATAACAAAGGTGCCCATTCACATGAAGAAGGTAATCATAGTTATTCGATTTATATGTGCTTATTTAACTGTGTAGATTGAAGTTAACCTATTTTTTCAATTTTCACGATTTAGCTTCAGCACAATATACCACTAAACGTAGAGGCATTGCGAAGTTGGGTGAATTATGGGGTATGGGGAAACGCTTAGAGCTTCAGTTCAATCATTTCTATCAGCGAGTCGGAGATACCACAAATAGACTATCTACCCATTTAGGCATTTTAGTTTGTGATCGGAACATGTAAAGTTTCTTTTGTAAATTTTCATATAACACAACTCTTATTAGAATACTCTTTGCAATATTGTATGTTATCTATTGACAATTTAAAGATGATTATTTAATCAATGTACAAGGTTACTAATTTATTATTATATCAATGTTAAACAGGTTACCGTTGGCTTTCAAAGATTGGTGATGCAAGGAGTTATACCCATACAAGGAACATGTTTTGCGAGAGGTGAAGGTAAAATCAAAAGATACCATAATTTGTGGCAAATGAATTGAAAATTTTGAATTCTTTCGGTAAAACTCAAATATGCATGGGTTGTCTTGCCAATCACAACAAAGTCAATAATAGCTCAAATCATAACTTTGAAAATGATAATACATAATTCAAGCTAAACTCATGTGTAGTAGATGACTTGTTTTTCTATACATTGTAATTATATAGGAGGACACTGATGCTCCTGAAGAATTCAAAAAATGTGCATGAAGAAGATTGGAAAGATAGGAATAATTGTAAAGTAGAGGTGAAGAAACATTATCGTTCCTTTGATACTGACGAAGAGAGATTGAAATATTGTCCACCTATATTAAAGCTAGAGCAGTGGTCACAACTTGTTAAGTATTGGGGAACTCGCGATTCAAGGGTATAAATGTATTACTAGCAGTAAAGTTTTATAAATTCAAGTTAAACATATATTTTAAAGATATTTTTGTAACCGAAAACGAGTCGAAGAAATCCGAACTCGTAAGAACCAAAGAACACCACATACTTCCGGAATAAAGATTCATGCGAATGTTGCTCATAAGGGGTTTTATAAAAGATTTTGATTGGGAATATTATTTTATGTTTTCAAACTTATTTATGTAACGACTTATTAGTCATTGGGTTTATGCAGATGGAGGCTGATCAAGGGGAAAAGTTTTCGTTGGTTGATGTTTACATCAAAATACACGAGAGGAGCGATGACTCGGCCATCGATAAGGATTCCGCTAAAGCAATGACACAAAAATATCATCCATGTTCCTTCCCTTATTTCATAGAAAATCTCAACGACATCATTTTACCTATTAATCAAAATTCTTATTCTACTTATCAACCATAATAAAAGGCAACATGCTGGAGATTGTGTCATATCATTAAAAGCATAATATATATCATACACAAATGAGGATTAAATTAATAATTAAATAAGTTTATTATTATTTATGAAATTTAAAATTATGCATGAAATTATTATGTTAATAAGAATCGTTTCATTTAAGTAAAAAATGAGGCAAAAAGTAGATCAACTTCCGTGAGATTGTAATGAATCCGTCAGTCGTAAAGACGAGATATTTTATGAAGTCCTGGGACCTGATAAACACGGTCATTGTCAAGCTTATGGGCATCGACCATCTCCAACTAATGTGCATGGAACTAAGCGGCCGAAGGTTAAGGAAAAAGAGTATGAGGGACTAAGATCTGAGATTCGATCTGAATTTGAGGATAAATTTGATAATTTAGAGGCTCAGATTGAGTTTATATGCGCACACATGATGAATTTCCCTTCCGTTGTATCCAAACAGGTTAATAAGTACACACTTTTATCTTTTTTGCTTAATTATCGTGTATATATATAAATTATTTTTGAGTATGAAATTATGCTATTATCAAGTTCCTCAATCCTCCAACGAGCAAAACATACCATCATATAGGTCTATTTTGCAACCCGAGCAACAATTAGAAGAAACCAACCCATTTTAACATGTAGGGGTACCACAATCAAATCATCATTTAGCTCCATCTCAACAGGCAAGTAGATAACTACTTTTTAAAATCATAATTCATGACTATATGTTTTCATTATTGAAATAATTCATTTTTTGTAGATTGCAAATTCTCAACACTTGGATGCCCCCGAGACTACTGCTCGTGTTAGTGAGCAAACGAATGCTACTTCAATTTAGGTATGTTACTAATTTACAGGATTTTAAAGGGCACAATATATCTGTGCTTTCTTGGGAAGTTTATGTATACTTGACATTGAGTTGTTGACATATTTGGTTGTATATATTCTTAAAATTATTGGGATGTCTTAAAAACAAATAAAACTCTGCCGATTTTTTTCCAGAAATATATGGTTGATGACAAATTCATCTTGTTTGTAGAAAGAACCACCAAATGAGAAGAAAAAGCACCATCAACCACGACTAAGGGTCTCAAATAATGCACTTCCTAAAATTGTAAACCTTATTACTTCTGGACTTCCAAAAGTGGTTGTGGCACGTGGATTCATTCTGAGCAAGGACCCTTCAATAAAAGTAGGGGGTACGCCAGTAGGTGAAGACTTTTGGGAAGTATATATTGAGAAAATATTTGTAACAAATGATTCATTGCTTAGAACTTATGGAACAAGTCCACATTTGGAGATTCACATCATTCAACTGTAGCGTGGCCTATTGCTAATGTACTAATTTTTAATTTTAATTTTTTTAATTAAAATACTAAAGAATAAGTATCAATGGCTAACAATTGACTTTATTTTTGTAGGTCAAAGAAGATGTTTGACTTTGATGAAGAAGGATCGTACATTATATAAAATTTAGTTTCCCTTCATGTTTTCCCTCTTCTTTCTTATTGGACAAGTGATACATATTATTTTGTGAATGGATAATTGTTCCAAGCACAATTACATTTATTTACAATGATTACTGTTGGTTTTAATTTAATGACGTTTTAATTTGATTGCTGCCCTCTTAATTTAATGTTATGGAAATGTATTTGGACATAAATATAATGCTTCTTATAATTGATTTTTTTTAACACTTGTTCCCAGTCATATATTACAAAATAATGTCAACATTTTGTTTGATACCGCTATATTTATTCTCGGTATTTTTTTAGTGCGGCCAAAAGTGTGTTGAACATTTAATAGGTGTTGAAAAAGATTATTATCAACATTTTTTAATGTCGTTAAAAGGTTATTACCAACATTAATATAAATGCTTAAAAGTGCTGCTAACTTTTTGCAGCATTGTTTAAAATGTCGTTGTTCTTTTACCACATTGGCTACCGCACTTGTGGAAATGCCGCTATAAGTGCCGCTAACTTTTCACGGCCTTTTTTGAAATGTCGTTGTTCTTTTACCACATTGGCTATTACCGTACTTGTAGAAATGTCGTAAAAAGTGTTACCGTCATTTTTAGTGCTTTTTCGGCATTTAATTTATGCCGGGAAAAACTAATATTCCTGTAGTGTGAAGCCTATAAGATGACTACGAATTATCTGATCCAGGATGTTGCTGGGGCCTAGAAGAAGGTAGAAGACAATTTCAATAAGGCCAGGAAAGATCTAAATACTGCAAAGAATGAGGTCGCAGAGGCTACCAAGCAGTCCACAACCCTTCAAGAAAAGTTGACTGTTGATGAGGCTTTGAAACAAGAAATGATAACTAGTCATTCCACAACATTGAAGACCCTTGAATCACAACATGTTGAGGTCATCACAAAAATGAATAATGACCAAGAGGCGGCTCTAATAAAAGCCCAAGATGATGTTGTGGCTGTAACAATCTGTAATTTTTAAATTGGTATTTATTTAATATGTAACAACCCAAAATATTAAATTTGGTATTTATTTGAAATAATTCAAATTTTGGAAAAAAAAATAGAATCTATATAAATTTTGGTACGTAAAATAATCTTTGTTTTTATATATAAAAACAAGGTTTTGAGTGAAGTTTAAATCGGGAATAAAATTTGAAAATTATAACATTTTGTACAAAAATCGGGAGGATCCGACCTAAGGAGGATAAAAAAAAATACAACCGTCCAATCGAGATGAATTTTTCATAAAAGCTCCGTCTCACTGTTCGCTTGAACATACCTAAATTTCAACCGATTCCGATGGTTCTATCATCTGTAATAAATTTTTAAGTGTTTGTGTTTGATTAGGACTCAAGCTCTTTTCTGTATATAAACATAAAGTGATGGGTTTATCACTTTTAAAATATATTTTAGCCTCCTCTAAATTTCATATGCTTGCTCCTACAAACCATAGCCCCATTTTACACATCTTTCAACTTAAGATTTGTAAGATAAATCGGGTTTTCTCAAGACGATTCAAGAATGACACTTTATTAATTTTTCGAGAGGAATTCAACCATCAAATTTGAATTCCTTCATCTAAATCACATGCATGAATACTCTATTCTCTTCCTTTAGCATTATGCCTCTTAAGTGTCGTCTAAACCTTTAATCGTGTGTTTTTGGTAAAAATAAATAAATTAGTAACTTAATTAAGGAAAGTGGAGATTAATTTTAGGACTGTTTTTATGAAAATTTTGAATATTAATTAATCTTTGAAACCCTTGGGTGTATAGGTTAGATTATTCAATTTTTCTAGTTTTAGGGTGTAGGTTGGCATGTAGAAGTATATGGGGTTATTTAAATAATAAATGGGACACGTATACACTTACAAAATTATGCGACGTATAAAAGAGAACGATTATGACATATTGAATATTTTTTCATATTAATTAATTTAACATTATTGAACGGAAATAATTATGTTTAGAATGACAACAGTGTTATTCAATCAATTCAATTAAATTGGGACCTTTATGATTAAATTGATATGTTGTTCATATGAATTATAAATTTGTGTGATTTGTTTTATTCACATTTCCATCGCGGGGACGAGGGGATTTTGGGAAGTATATTACTCACTTTTATTATATAATTCTTACTAGGTATGGGAGTAGTGGGTAGGCCTTGGTTACGATTTATGCTTGCTATGTATAAGAATAGTTCGTGTAGATTCGTGTGAATTTTATATTCTGGGGCGGGGTAGATTTTTATATTTTATCCTCGTTACACTAGCCTAGGTATCAGACTAGGACAAGATTCTTGTTAAAAATTCATCCTATGCGTAGGATAGGACGTATGTGTACTTTGGGGACCCTTAGGTATGGGACTAAGGGGTATTTTGAGGATCTCACATTGATAACAAGGGTGGGATGATTTTAATTAATTAAAAAAGATGAGTTGAGAAAAGGAGAATTAATGTCTAAGATAATAATGGATATTAAAATGGATTGGCGTCGCCAATATTTGCAGTGCTTGCTGTATGAACGGGAGAACTGGCTATAGCGACGTGGGTGTGTGTTGGCATTACCAATATATATGTAGGGATGACAGTTTAAATGGGAGAACTGGCTATAGTAACGTATCGTGTGTGGAACCTCACCAATATATGCCGTGCTGAAAATTTAAATGGGCGAACTGGCTATAGTGAGGGGAATGTGTGTGGTGTAGAACAACGGGAGTATCGCAACTAAATGAATAAAATGAGATAAAGATTTGTATTACTATTGTGAAAATTGATATTAATCGGATAATTTAAATAAATAGTTGGGCTATGACTTTAAGTTGGTTTAGTTTATGCAAGTAGCTTATGTTGTTTATTTATTAGCATCGTTAATTATTATCACATTAAATTAAAATATTCTTTTATGATGTTTATCATGTATAATGTTATTGTCTGGGTTCATGGACATGAGGAGAGCAGTGTGTATTCATGCTCGGGGATCTAACCTCGTGCGTTGACTAACCTTTTTAGGAATAAGTTTGGAGAAGTTGCATAGGATTATTTGAAGACTTTCTTGGAGGTGCAACAGTGTTATTTATGATTCGTCATGAATATTGTATTTTTCACCCCTTATACTTATGCATTTTAGCCCCCTCGGGTACCTTAATTCCTATATTTATGATAGTTATTCAGAAAACCTTCGTTTTATATGTTTACATGCTATATGAGGTATAATTGAGCTTTTGTAGGTATTAAAGTTCTTAGTGTGAAGTTTGGTCGCTTTTCGGAAAACTTTCCTTAAATATTGCAGCTTCGAGGGCATTTTAGTATTTTTAGAATTCAAGTATCAATCCCAAACTCTTCAAGAAGATTGAAGCCCTTTGATTTCTCTTCGCATGGCCGACGACGGTGCATGATTTCGATGTATAATACGGGAGTTATGGCATTTTTAGCTTGGTTTTATCTACAAAATCACACTCAAGGTCACATTCAAGTGCATTTTAGTCATTTCATAATTTTTTTTTGGCCTAATGTATTATTGATTTTGTATCCCTCTCAGTTATCTTAATGTACCCTCCGACCGTGCCTAATTTCGAGTTATAACGCAGAAGTTATGGTATTTTTCGTAAAGTTGGACGACGCTGAAAATTCAGCACTATCAGGTACAAATCGACTCGAATAGGGGTGAATCGATTCAAGTGAAAGTCCGCAAATTTCCTTTTTTAAGTTGGTTTTTGGTTGGGTATATGTATAAAAATAATCGTGTTAATTTGAGGGATCATTTTTAGACACTATAAGATTCATTTTAGGTTAGTTTTGGGGGATTTTTGTCGGGAGCTTTCCCTCTCCTCCCTTTGGGTTCATACCCTCTTTGTAAGTATACTTTACTATTAATCATCATCTTCCTTTCATACATGCTTTATTCCCTTGATTTTTCATGCTTTGTTAATTATTTACATGCCTCGATAAATTTTGTAGTTTAATTATTTCTTGTTTTAAATATTAATTAGTTGTTAAATTAGTTTTATTCATGTGTATTAAGTAGTTAAATAGGGTTTGGATCGTGTGTCCTCCATTAATGGGCATCGAGCTCCGAAAATTAGCTTTTGTGTAAAATTGCATTTAATCGAAACTTCCTATATTAAAATTGGTTTATTATGCGTTTAACTTTATTTGTCACGCAATGTTAGTGCTTATAGCGATAATTCGATTTTAAGACGTGTGTGACCATTTTCGATAAGATGTTTCATCTCACAAATTTGAGTTAAAAAATTTCTTGCGTGATGTTTATGATTAATTAAAAATTCTAGGTTAAAGGTTTTCGAACCAAATTCTAATTATTAGTTGTTTATCCCATGCGGGACGTGATCCCGACTCTCATTTTATTAATTGTGGTTTAGTGTTAACTTCTTTTTTTCCCCTTTCTTTAAACCAACCTATCACGTGTTGTATAGATTTTGATTGATTTATTATTTCAGGAATAAAAGTGTAAGATGTGATGGAGTGGTTATAAAGAAAGCGAAAAAAATTAGAATTTAACACTAAATAAGAATCAATAAAAATGAGAGTCGGGATCACATCCCCGCCATGGGCTAAACAACGCATAATTAGAATTTCGGTTCGAAAAAATTTAATCGAGCATATTCAATAATTATAAACATCACGGATGAAGTAATTTAATCCAAAAATGAGAGATAAAACATTTAATCAAAAATGGTCACACGCGGATTAAATTCGGAATATCACTTTAAATATTAACGTTGCGTGACAAAGAAAGTTAACGCATAATAAACCAATTTTAATACACAAGGTTTTGATTAAATGCAAATTTCCACAAAATATAACTTTCAGAGCTCGACACCCATTAATGGAGGAGAAATGACCCCCATTTTGATCAAGTGTGAACCGTGTGTCGCGCAATATGCAAATTGTTGTTATCGATTCAGCGACTCAATGCAAAAAACCTAAACTACAACTACAGTTGCGAGGCAAGCACAGCGGTATGTCTGGTATCGTAAGAAATCCACAAGGAGTGATTGAATTTTGGGTTGATAATTTTTTTAATATTTCAGAAATAAAAGTGTAAAATGCAATGGGTTGTTATAGTGAAAAGGGGAAAATAGAGAAGTTAAGTCTAAACAATATTAATGAAACGAGAGTCAAGATCGCCTATCCGCCATGGGTTAATCACGCGGAATTAGAATTTCGGTTCGAAAACATTTAACCGAACATTTTTAGTTAATCATAAACATCACGCAAGAAGAAATTTAACTCAAAGTTGCAAGATAAAACAATTAATTAAAAATGGTCACACGCGGATTAAATTCGGGTTATCGCTATAAACACTAACGTTGCGTGACAATGAAAGATAAATGCATAATAAACCAATTTTAATACGCGAGGTCTCAATTAAATGTAATTTTACACAAAATCTGAATATCGGAGCTCGAAGCCCATCAATGTCGGACACACGATCCAAACCCAATAAAGTACTCAATACACATTAATAAAACTAATTTAACAACTAATTGATATTTAAAAAAAGAATTAATTAAACTACAACAAAGCATGAAAAATCAAGGAAATAAAGCATGTATGAATGGAAGATGATGATGAATAGTAATGTATACTTACAAAGTGGGTATGAACCCAAAGAGAGGAGAGAGAAAGCTCCCAACAAAAATCCCCAAAAACTAACCTAAAATGAATCTTGTCAAGTGTAAAAATGATCCCCCAACTTAACATAATATTTTTATACATATACCTAACAAAAAACCAACTTAAAAAATTAAATTTGTGGATGCTCACCCGAATCGATTCCCACCTGTCCGAATCGATTCCCACCTGATAGTGCTGAATTATGAGCTTTGTCACACTTTATGAAAAATACCGTAATTTCTTCATTACAATTCGTAATTTGTCACGATCGAAGTCTACGCGGAGATAACTCAGAGGAATGCAACATTCAAGATGAAATCAGGGCAAAAAACTAAACTATGAAATGACTAAAATTCCCTTGAATGTTCCCTTGAGTGTGATTTCGAAGTCAAAACCATCCTAGAAATGCCATAACTCCCGCATTATACATCGGAATCATTCCCCGTCATGATCCATGTGAAGAGAAATCAAAGGGCTTCAACTTTCGTGATGAGTACGGGATCGAAACTTGAATGCTGAAATTATTAAAACGCCACCGAAGCTACAATATTTAACGAAACTTTTTCGAAAAGAGACCAAACTTCACATTAAGCACTATAATACCTACAAAATCCCAATAATACCTCATATAAAATGTTAGCATATAAAAATGAGGTTGTCTGGTTAACGAGCATAAATATAGGAATTAAGGTACCCGAGGGGGCTAAAAATGTATAAGTTAACGGACAAAAAATGCAATATCACGACTTATCAACAACAATAAATCTATATTCTATAAGATGCACAAAATTAACGTGATTTTATATATCAAAATCAATTTATAACATTCCTACACTTTATTCTTCATGTGAACATAATAATATATAACGGAATCCCAAACTCTAACCTTAGCATGTAAGGGTTTTAAGTCTTAAATAGTATTAGAGATTTGAATAAAAATAGTCCCAATTATAGTTTCACTTTCCGTACTTAGTCTTTCTAATTTATTTTAAGAAACCAATAATTATTAGTGTTTAGGTAACGTTTAAAACGCATAATACCAAAGGGGAAAAATAAAAGTATTCATGCCTATAAAAACTGTTGGAAGAATCTGATTAGATGGCTATGTTCCTCTCGAGAAAATAAAGAAACACATTCTTGAATGATCTTGAGAAAACCCTATTTAGCTCTCTGAATCCTGGGTTTAAAATTGATTTAAAAGTGGTTTAGGTTTTGTAGAAGAGGGAGAATAAAATTATAGGAGGCTACTGATTTTTGAGAAGGCTAAAATGTGTCATAAAAGTCCTAAACCTATCACTTTGTGTTTTTCTATCAAAATAATTTGAGTCGTACACAACTCCATCATAGAAGTGTTTTATTTTTTAAAATAGAATAGGTGAACCTATTCGCCCCTCCCTGCGAACTGGTTCGGATGTCCTGACACCTGGAAATTCTACTTGTTTTTATAAAACACAAAACATACTTATTTTAAATATGATTTCCATTTCGATAAAGATTTCTTTTTATATTAGTCAAATTCAAGATTTTAAAATATGGAAGTACTAAATTTCAAAAAAATTATATTTCCTCAAACTTTTAAATTCCAAATATATATTATATTTTGGAAACATAGGGTGTTACATCAAGTTAGGTTGTCTTAATAAATTTTCACCACATAATCTATTTGTTTACATGTTCCTTATTCCTTATCTTTTCTCGGAATCTTCCAATAAACTTCGTATTTTAACGGGTTGCACACCGCCGATGACGCAGCCATATTCTCTGGCCAGTAGTTTTGGGTCTTTCCCCCTAGGGCTACGAGCCCTCCTTAACTATTTTGATGTCATCCGAGTTCCTTTTATGTGTTTTAACATTTTACAAATGTCCACATTATTCCTTCTATTCCTTTTATGAGGCCGAAGCAAAACCTGTAGTTTAACCCCAACTCTTGTTACATTTTGAAATTATCATTTCATGTACTTTATACTTTAACTTTGATTTTATTTCAAAAATAATATTCACTTAGGACCATTACAAGAGTGTTGTCTTTTTAAATACCTTCAATTTACGCACATTAATTTCTTAAGTTCTTTCAACACTTTAACACCTTTTGGCGTTTTGAGTACAATTCTTCTCGAGTTGGAAACCTCTTTATTCCATTATTTCCTTTCTAAACTCATAAGTGTTAATCTTCCAAAACATTATTAAGTTACACACATCAAATCTTTAAGGTTTAACCATTAAAACTTATCCAATAGCTTTATTAACCATCTTTCCAAGTTAGACATTTATTTACCTTCTTTATTCAAGAAATCTGATTTCTCTTCAAGAATACTTTTTTATAAGAAAATGGCATTTCTTTTTTATCAATACATGTAGTCTTATAACCTTATACTTATAACACCTTTTGAAGATTAGATTTCTACTTTTCTTATTTCTTATTTAAACCCAACAAAACCTTGTTTCAACCAAATGACATTTTCCCAACATTTTTACTTCATAAAAATGTATATTATTAATTTATATTAGAAAATTTATCACTAAGTTCATAAGGACATCCTTCTCTTAATATTCTAACAATCAAGACCACAAATGCATAAAATAGAGTTTTAACCTTAGAGTAGGTTATTCCCACCTCTAAAGGCTCGAAATGATGGAAAGAATGTTGGTGTAGGAGGAGCAACCCCCACCTCAGAAGGTGGCCTCAAGGGATTACAAAAAGAATCATCTAAAAATGCTCCATATGTTCTCCATCTAAGCTTACAAGACATAAAAAACCCTTCAAAGTCCATGAAAGCTTCCATCATCTTCTTCGAAAATCCCCCAACAGTTCCCCAAAAGTTGTATCTCCACTTCAACATTGGTGGAAATGGTGTTGTAGGATTGAATATGATAGAATATTATAAGAATGTGGTGGTTAATGGGTGGAGAGAAGACAACATTGGTGGAAGACTTCTCGACCCTATCTATCCCTCTTCCATCGTCTCCAATGTACAAATGAACCAAACCAAGCCTTATAAAAAAAGCTAAAAAGACAAAAAAATCTCATTTTTGCCCATCTGGGTTCACCAGATTTCGTAAAACTCAACAATCCCAGGGCCATAAGTCAAATTTAATATTTTCAAAGCACGTCGTTCGAATAAAATTGAGCATCATTTGAAAGACAAGTTTGTATCGTTCGATTTATGGTTTCAAGTGACCTGGGACTATTAGGCAGTGGGACCTCGCACGAACCTCGCTCAATCCCCATCTTCGAACAAGGGCCAAACCTCGTTTGGTGATGTCACTCTAGTTCGAAACCTCCTTTCTCAAAATTCTAATTCTTACCCAACATTCTCCTACAATTATCATCAGACCTAACTTCATTACAATTTATACAACATTAATCACCTGATGCGAGACAAGTCCCACTCAGAAGGTGTTATTTGGACTGTTCAGATAATTCCTCAAAAATTTCCCCCAAAGGTCTAGGATCTGAGTGGAACTAAGATGTTTAATTATTGTTGTGAAATATATTCATCGGTTGAGGGGGTTGGTCACAGATTGAGATGGTGAAGCTTGTCTACACATGTAAAGAATTTTAAAATGGAGATTGTTTAGCTCTTGGAAAGGCACATTTTTAATTTGCTGAATTAGTTGACGTTATGCTTGTAAAAAGTTCATAGAAAGGCTAAAAGATGAAGTATTTCGGCCAACTATTGTCTTAGGTCGCATTTTAAATGATGAGATGCCTTGGAATTTGAACCAAGCCATTAATATTTTCCCACCAACATTTTGTTCCATCATTTTAACTATTTAAGGAAACTATAGGTTTTTGTAACTTTATACACTTGTAAGTCATCTTCTCTCTTGTATCCTCTATTTTCTTTGATTTTCCTAACATTCCCATCACCCTTTTTTTCTAAGTTGAGAAAATGATGTATGTTGTGAATGATAGAACTATTTCCCCTCAATCCACTCTCCATGGAGTTTTGTGAATTTCTCAAAGTTGTTCCTAAACAGTGTTCTCTGAACACATGGAAGATCATGAACATGGTTCACAGGATAAATGAATTGTATGGTAGACAAATATGGATATCATAAATTAGATATTGTTATTAATGGTAAAAAAAATGAGCGACAATGTCTTTGACCTGAAGGCAAGGAAGGTGGATAGGGTTTTAGTTGTTAATTTTTCTGATTCCCACAAAGGATATTAGAGTCGTGGATTGATTAATAGGAATTGGAAACATCAACCCATTCCTAAGGGTGGCAAACAATATAGAGGGTTTGCGTGTCCTTATAGGGAAAAAATATTTTGATGTTACCCTCTCTTTAAATTTGTTTTTATTGATCAGTTATTATATGAGATTATTAAAAATTTTGCTCATTTTTTTTTGTGAAGTCGAGTCAAAGAAAAAGGAGCATGTTGCTTCTCATTTCAATCACAAAGAGATCATCAAGGTTTAAGATCTAAGGAGGACTTTGCCAAACCTCCTAAGTCGGCATACTTTATTTTCAAGTATACCAACTCCACGTCTAGTTTTATATCCAGGCTTGTGGATGCCATTCATGATATACTAGTCCCTTCAAATAGAGACGGGTCTTTAAGTTCATTTACCTAGCCCTCATTTAAAGTCCTTTAAGTTCATTTACCCAGTCCTTCAACTGATTGATATGCCCAATGTATATACCTAGTTGCGGAGATGCCTAGAACATACACTGGCCACTACCTGGGTTCAAATAGGCCGTGAAACTCCTCTAAACATTGGTTACTGCATGGGTTTAAACAGGCTATGGTCAATACAGGCTGCTGCTTTGGTTCAAGTAAACCATGGAATTTATATAAGTATCGGACTATACATGGGTTCAAATAGGTTGCGACACCTACTCTCACGTCTGACACTTGATAGTTGTCCAGCTTCTAGAAGGATTCCATATTCGTGTAACTTATCCACATGTCACATGCTCTGGGCATGTGACACCACCTTTATAACTAATATAAATATAAATGCTCACCTCACTATTTGGGGGGGACGAAACACTTGGTGAATCCTAACCAAACTCTCATCTCTCTCTCTCTCTCTCTCTCTCTCTCTCTCTCTCTCTCTCTCTCTCTCTCTCTACAGAGATAACCACACCTAGGGTCTCACACTCACCATAGCACACCGGTTGGCCTACGTAGGAAACATTCGAAGCTTCCTGCTTAACTAATCTCATGTATTCTATTACCCTCCTAATCTTTTATTTCGCTAATGGCAACGTAACATTGTATCGTACAATGCATATAATAAGAGTAGTGCACCAACGTGGAAGTAGGCTAATTTTTATGGTAGAACCACTGTATAGTCTATGTTCATCCCCTTTTTACTCATTGTATTTTTATTGTATACTTGATATCTTGATCGAGAAGGATGTATGCACCATTTCTCATATCATCATTTTGGCACCATCTATGGGAAACAAGGTATTTCTATCTTGTTCATTCTTATTTAGGGCTCCAAATGCCTTATTTCATCAATGGGGACCACCGACTCATCATCCCATGGGTTAAATTTTAGATATTGAGCTCTTATAATTATTCCTCGATCTATTTTAGGTTCTTTTCTACGACCTTAGATCTATTTTCTATACCCCAATGACGTTTCCCTACCTAGTTTGTGCTAAAGAAACACAAAAGGAAATAACCTCATAAAGGTGGGTAACTAGGGAAGGTTTTTATTTACTCTTGTTCTCCTCTTTACACCCATGATCTCGGGTTTACTGCTGATTTATGAATATTTTTGCACATGAGGGTTGTTTTTTCTACTGGTAGACTCTTAGTAGGCCTATTCTATACAACTTCTATGAGCTAAACTCATATTATGGGCCCAATTTTGGAATCACACCCTCCATCGCCTCAAGCAGGATACAACCTCACACTTTTATTGCCCGAATGCCACACAACTTCTATTGAAGCTTGTGCAAAGCTTCAACTCTTTCAATTCACCACCTTGGAAAAAGGAAGTTGTTATAGTGTTCTCCATCTATGGTGAAATCCCCATTCTAGATCCATGACATTTCCTATAGGTATACCTCTTTTCGCGGCATCAAAAGTGTAATTTTTTAGAGTACCAAATACTGCATCCATGTTACTATATTTGTACTTTTCTCTAAATTTGGTTTTCTCACCACTGTTTAGATCATCTCATAGTTTATATTTCTAAAGATTCACATAGCAGAAGTCATGGAAGGAAGCCACTACACCAAAATGGGAAAATTGTCACCTTTTAGCCGGCCAGCCTTGTCAAGGTCATTGACCGTGACAAAAAAACACGCGTTTTATGTCACGGTCATTGACCTTGACACGACCGTGACAACTAATTGTCACGGTCAATGACCGTGACAATTCGTGTCATGGTCAAAGACCTTGACACGACCGTGACAATGTTCGCAGCAAAAACCCTATCCCCCTTCTTTTTTCCCTCCCGCGCCGTTCCCTCCATTTCTCTCTCTCTCTCTCTCTCTCGACGCTGCTCTCTCTCTCTCTCTCTCTACTTTCAGGTCCATTTTCTCTCTCTCTCTCTCTCTTTCATTTATATATATATTTGTGTGTATATTTATGTGTGTATGTGTATATATATATGTGTGTATGTGTGTGCGTGGAGGGGGGCAGGGGGTGGGGCAGGGTGGGGGAGGGGTGGTGGAGGGTGGGGTGGGGTGTGTGTGTGTGTGTGTGTGTGTGGTGGTGTGTGGTGGGGGAGGGGGTGGTGGAGGGGTGGGGCAGGGGGTGGGGTGGGGTGTGTGTATGTGTGTGGTGGTGTGTGGTGGGGGAGGGGGTGGGGTGGGGTGGGGTGTGTGTGTGTGTGTGTGGTGGTGTGTGGTGGTGGAGGGGGGCAGGGGGTGGGGTGGGGTGGGGTGTGTGTGTGTGTGGTGGTGTGTGGTGGGGGAGGGGGTGGTGGAGGGGTGTCGTGGGGTGGGAAATCATATGAAATGAATTCAAATTATTGTTGTAGCACTAAGGGAATAAATGAAAATGAATTGGAACTATTGTCTTTTCAACCATCCAATAAAAGTTTTCCTTCATGGAATGTTAGAATTGTTTCTAGGATAATAATCCTACTATAAGATAATTGCTCAAAATAAATATTAAATAATAATTACTAAGATATCAATTCAAATAAAGTCTTAATAACCTAACCAAAAGAAATAAAATAAAATATCAAATAAATTATCATCCACCTCATAGACATTCCCTACCAATCATTTTAAGATAATTTTATCCTTATAAAGATAAATACCTTTGATTGCAAAGCATGCACTTGTATTATTATTATACAACATGTATTATTTCGACGTGTAATTCTAAAATCTCACCTAGTTTTGTATACTATTTTTAAAATCATACTATCAATTCACGAGACACTAAACAAGAAAGAGGAAATATTAATTTGGAAATGCTTGTTTTTCTTTCTAGAGACCCGTGTCGTCAAAACTTGGTAGTGTTCAAGTGTGTTTTTATCACTAAATTATTATTTCACTAACAAATACTCCTTATATCCTAGATTAAGAGTCCATATTTAATTTTTGTACTTACTAATAATACACTTAATCAATGGCTAGGATTAACCCTTATTCACTATTATGAAATTTGGTTAATTGATTATTTTAAAAAAAAAAGCAAAAGTAGACTAACATATATACACAACACTAAAAGTAGACATCAATTTTATAAATAATTGATATTTTCATTCAAAATAAATATTTCATTCAAAAATATTGGATAATAATTGATATTTTCATTTAAATTGATAATAATTTTATTCATGAAATTAATTCAATTAGGTAAAACCCATGATAATGAAAGTTATGCTACAATTATCTCATGTCATAATTTTATGTAGTTGTCACGGTCGTGGTGGGGGGAGGGGGTGGGGGTGGGGTGGGTAGGGGTGGTGTGTGTGTGTGTGTGTGTGTGTGTGTGTGTGTGTGCGTGTGCGTGTGCGTAGGTGTGCGTGTGTGTGTGGCGGGGGTTCCCTCCATTCAATAACTCTTTAAATATTTGGAAAAAACATAATATTACAAAATTGAAACGAAATGGTATTGACGGAATTTACACATACGTTATAATATAGACGAAACATTTTTTTATCTGTACTAATAACATTTTTTTTATCTGTACTAATAACATTTTTTTTACAGCAAAAATGTCTCCTTCAGATGTTAGGGCGAAGATGATGATGCTGTTTATGATGATGTCGTCGTCTGGGTTCGGTGGTAGCGGAGGCGACGAGGGCTCCTCCGCCCCTAGGCTCCCCAAATATGGAAAATTTGGGATTACCGTCGAAAACAAGTCGGAGCTTTTAGCGAGATCCCTCGAGCTGCTAAAGACGGTCATCGGCCCGGGGTTTATGAGTTGGAAGGAGGTTCCGTATGAGCTCAAGTTAGCTGTTTGGGCGGCACTACAGGTAATATTTATATGAATATTTCAATTTCAATTTATATTTATAATTATATTTATATTTATATTTGTATTTATATTTATATTTATATTTATATTTATTCGCAACTAACATTGTATTTGTTGGACAGGAACAATTCAACTTGGATCCAAAGCTACGCGATTCCGTCTTGGAGCAGTTGAGGGAGCAACACAAGACGTGGAAAAAAAATATGCGGACACGGTACTTTGGAAAAACACGAGAGACCATTTTACAATGGCGCGGATCCGTCCCGCCCAAGGAGCCGATCTCATTGGCACAATGGCAAAAGTTCATTGACAATGAGATCGAGGATCGACAATTGGCATCTCGCCAATCGGGGAGGGAAAATCGGGCTAAAAAGACGGACGTGCACTACTCCGGCCGGACCTCTTACGCTGAGGTGGAGCATAGGATGAAGGTAATATTTAATTTATCTATAACTACAGAAATATATTATTGGATATTATTTTACTTTGCGGGGCCGATACAAATTTTACTTTACTTTATTTTATTTCAGGGGGTAGGGAGTGGGCCAGGGGGTAAGCCACATAGGCTCGATACTTATGTGGCTCTTCGGACGAAGAAGGGGAAGGACAAGGAGGTGTCCCCGAGCGTCGCGGCCACGATTGTAAGTAATCCGACAGTTTAATTATTGTTAATTACGTTATAATTTTTTAGTTTACTTATTTTACTAATCATGTGCTTTTTGTCGTTTCAGGCAAAGCTTAAGGAAGTGCATGAGTCGCAGTCTGATGCCGACAAGGCATCTTTGTCCACAGACGCACTCAGCCAAGTGCTTGGCTTTAATCGCAAGGGGAGGACAAGGGGAGTGAGCTCGCGGGTGGCCAAATCTAGGATCATCGGATTGGAGACGAGCGACACCGGGTTGGCTCGAACGGTGAATTCACACGACGCGAAGCTGTCCCGTTTGGAGGCGACGGTCCAAGATATGTACTCATTCATGAAGCGTACGTTGGGTGGAGACCGTAAAGAGAAAGGTAAAGGGAAAGGGAAGGAGAAGGCGGTGGAGGAGGAGGTGCGGGAGGACGAGGCGCAGGATGACGAGGATGTGGACCTCGCTGCTTCATCACCGACACGTTCGTACTTCGACGATCCACTTCCCTATTTGATGCCCTCCAACAGACCATTATCGACGATTGGTTGGCCGAGCGTGTTCATATTGGACATATTTGATGGCCAGCGGATAGGGCGGGGGTTGAGGGACCCGGATATCATCGAGGGTGGAATAGACCATGGACGTGTGCTTCAAGGGACGGAGTCCAGGGTGCTCGTCACGCATGTCATACCCGGGAAGGAGAACTCCCTACTGTGGTTGCGCGAACAATGCGGCACGACATATATTAGTGGGTGCGTCAATTCGTATGTCGTGTGGCCTACTCACCTCCTCACATTTACCCAAGACATGTAGTAACATTATTTTTAAGTTCGTCCATTTTAATTATATTTGGATTATATCGTCATGTATATTATTTTTACTTTGAAAATTTGGATTATACTGTCATGAATATATATTTGCATTATCTTTAGTTTGTGTTGGATATATGATGTTTGGAACAGGTACAACGTTGTTATAACAGGTACAAATATACTGCTGGGCAGTGGCGGTGGCCATACTGCCCAGCAGATTTTTTTTAAATTCTGCCCAGAATTGTCACGGTCATTGACCGTGACAAGTCCGCGACAAAAGTTGTCACAGACGTGTCACGGTCAATGACCGTGACAATTTTTTTGAAAAAAGGTCACGGCTTTGTCACGGTTTATAACCGTGACAAACGTGTCACGGTCATTGACCTTGACACGACCGTGACACAAAACGCGAGTTTTGTGTCAAGGTCAATGACCGTGACACGACCGTGACAAAAAAAGTTGTCTCGCCTCGAAATGTCACGGTCATTGACCTTGACAAGGTGAATTTGTCAAGGTCAATGACCTTGACAAATGGGCAGATTTGGTGTAGTGAGCTATTGATTAGGTTTATAATAGAATGAGGAGATAGCCCAACTGATGAACTACATCAACCACTTATATGACAACAAAGACACTCTCCAAGGCGAAAGAGGGTTCTGATGTTGGAGTCCGCAACCTTCACCTCCATGTGAAAGGTCATAGCATATGATGCCACAAAGGATAATGTCGTAGCCAATGTTCCCAATAAGAGTAAGCAAGAAGAGAATAAGCCATAGAGGGATTATGAAAACAGCACCCCACTCACCACAAGAGCTGAGGGCACCCTTGAAAGCATCAAGGGGACAAGTTGCTGAAATGTCTAGGAAAGCTGAGATCCCCTTCCCACAAGAGAGAACGAACTAAGTGGTGTAAATTTCATCAAGACCGTGTCCACTTTACCAGTAGTTGCTTCGTCTTGAAAGATGAAATTGAGAGGCTTATGATTTAGAACTATTGCATCTGTTCCTAAAGGATGCATAAGGGATGCACCCTTAAATTGATAGGACACATGCTTAACTCTGCCTTAGTTTCTGCTTTTTGTTAAAATTTCTAAAGTGTAGCTTTTACACTTATTCTTTGTATTTCCCCTACAAGAATTATATATATATATATATACTAGCGGAATGCCCGCGCCTGAAGGCACGGCGAAAAAAACAAAGTGTAATTTAAAAAAAATGACCATAATATATTTTCTCTTAACAAATAATAAATAGTACAACAATATCATTTTTTTTATAAAATATTGAATCATAAGTAATTTAAGTCAATTTTTTACAACCCAATGTGTAAACAATTCAAAAATTTTGGGCAGAATTTCCCTTATTTATAGAACTATCCACCCAGTTTAAGAAATAAAAAATATTCAACAATACTTCATTGAACCATTACAAAGCCCCAAAAGCCAAAATCTAACAGTTACAATTACATATCAAAAGTCCAAAACGACTCAATTCTTCCATCTACTTGCTTGTCATAACAACGTACGCAGAAGACAAAGGACTTAATCTATTGAGTCCATGCTTTTAAAAGCAGTAAACTGAATATCATAATCAACCCCAAAACATAAGGATTCCTATTACATTATAAGCCCCCGGTTCTACAATATCATAGTTATATAGTTTTGGAAACTCTAGTTATAAAAAAAAAACTGAGTGAGAGTGTGTTCTTGGGAAAAGAGTGGCATTTTGAATTAAAGCCGAATTTTTGGAAGGCCTTGGTTGGACAGTAACCTCAGGCTGCAGTTGTCCAGGAAACATCTCTTTGGCTGGAGAGTAACCTAAGTGGAGTAACGTCTCTTTATGCCAGGGCTGCCGAGGGCTGCCAGGCGTACCAGAGGGTGCATCACTCCCTCCTTCGCGTTTCTTCCTGGCCTGCGCAGCCATTAGTTGCCATTTTAAGAGCATGTGATCTCCTCTTACAGCAGCCCGGGCAGCAACATTTGCAGTTGTCGTCCTCATCTTATCGTCCTCCACTTTTTTCGCCTGCACCTGCAGGGAAGTTAAAAGAAATGAAAAAAAAAGTAGTAAATTAGAGAAAGGGATCTTATTAAAAGTATAGCACAAAACCACTAAATCGAGAATTAATCGTGGAGAAAACTATATAACCATGAGAAGAGCGAGATCAATATGAAATTCATGATATTTGTGCTTTATTGATGAAAAAATCATTGTGTGTATGTGTTGAGAACTAATGAAAGGCTATACATGTAACTAATGAAAGGCTATATGTGTAACGAAGAACTAATGAAAGGCCATTTTGTGAAGGTTGCTGAGTCCCTAGGGCATATTGTTATTGGCTGGCGCCATGTCCCAACTGATAATCCTGGGTTGGGAAAGTGTATCTGTAGCAGAGCCTGTCATTGAGCAAGTGTTTGGCTTCTTCCATTTTGACTGCTTCCATATATTTTGTAGCAGATCCCTGTATAGTCTTATTGTTTGCTTCCATTTTCATTGAATGAATACCCTTAGCAAGTGTTTAGCTAACAAACTCCAATCTGAGATATAAGAGGAGAAGATTGAGACTGGGGAAAACTAATAACTAAAATAAATTGACGATAACTAAATTATAATAATAACTAAATTATAAGAAGAGAATATATAACAATAACTAAAATAAATTAACGATAACTAAATTATTAAATATAAGAGAAGAAAAATTATTAAATCTGGCATTTGATATTTTCCTTCCAACAGAGCAAGACAAATAACTTTTAGTTTTAAGTTCGAGAATCGATGAGCCCTCGTGTATGGGTATTTTTTAACGCATTGTGGACCACCAATAATTTCCAATTCCATTACTGTTAATTTTATTCTCTGGGGGTGAAAAGAGCAGAGGAGCATTACTACAACATGTCCTAAATCTATTTCATTCTGCATAAAGATTAGAAGCAAAGCCATTCACATGATTGATAGAGTTGGGCCTTGCAACTAATGGTCCAGAAGGAAGCTCAATGGAAAGAAATTTCTCTGTACACATGACAAAAAGAAACCAAAAATAAGAGACCTAAACCCTTAAAAAAGGCCTTGCAAATCTACAGATAACAACTCCACCATATAACAGTTTTCTCACGTGCCTTGAATTTTTGTTGTGTACCAATAAAATCGAACAAAATAAATTAAAGATTAGTAAAACTAATAGCGATCTAAATAAGGAAAATGAACCGAAATGGAAGATTAGCTTACCGACTTTAGTGAATGTGACACGCCTTCGCTGGGCCCACGTCCGTCAATGTTATCGATACTATCACGCACTTATTTAATTCGAGAATGGATACTATCACGCACTTAACGTGTATTGGCTAGGAATACTCGATAACATCCAATTCTGGAATCCAATGTGTTCAAACAATAAGACCTTAACAAAGCATATCGATAGATAAACAAATATCACCAAAAATGGGAGAATGAGATAATGAGTATTAAAAAAACACGAAGATAGATAATGTGTATCTTAGGTCATGAATCACCGAAGAGTTAGTGAGAAGGCATATAATTCAGAGAGATATAGTTATATACACATCCAAATAATATATAAATGTAGCATATATAGATAAATAGGTGTCTTTTAAAAAAAAATGTCAGACGTACTTGGAGGCAGTGGACCTCTGCCCAGCACCTATTAACCAGACACCTAGAATAATTTTTAGAATATTGAGTTAAACAGTTGAATCCATTGCAATAGCATCTTAATACAGATCACCATCATTAATTCTGAAACAGTCATGGGAAGAAAAAAATAAGATGCAATTCAGGCCTGAGTAATGGAGATTAATTGTTACCTGAACTAATTAGGAGACCAATCCATTAGTAAAAGATAGAAGACTAATATAACAAAAGAGTAAATCATATATGTAACTATTTGGCCCCCACAGTTTTCTTTGTCACGATTGCCCTTATACTATCGTAACATTGCAACGTTAGCAGTTCCGTTAACTTTTAACGGAAAAATCCCAATTTCCATACAAAGGGGACTATTATCATGGATTATCGATGCTCTTTTCAACAAACTAAAATTATAACCATAATTTTGCATAACATAATGGATTTAATTATTCAAATTACAATATGTACCATATTCAATCATAAAAGGGTGTTGCAACTTGCAACGACACACCATATTTTACTTAAGAATTCCACGCTAGAACTTAAAAACAATTTGTGCAATTAATTTTAAACACGCATATCTTGGCCTGCCATGACACGACAAACATCATTTCAACACAAACACGACATGACATTTGCCTGCGTATGATACAACAGGTCTTTGTACAATGGCAGTGCCTCAAACTATTTCAGGTTCCAGAATTTGGATGGCCCCTTAACATACAAAGTCCATTTGAATAGGGGAAGGAGTTTTAAACCCATCTCTCTCCACCACCTTTAGGAGCTCAGACCTTAATTTAATCTCATCCCAACCTCCACAATCCTCCAATCTCGTTATGTAATCTCTTCTAGTTTCTTATCAAACCATTGCCTATCAACCCTCTCTTTGTTAGTATCATGCATATTAGGTTAAATTAGGTGCTAAAAGTCCTACTAAATAAAAAATTTAGTCAAATAACAAATGACAAAAAATATCCATTATAACGCTCAATTTCATTAAAGAAGCAGGAGATAGAGAAACACAGTCCTTACTCCTTCCAAATTATGTCCAATGATATAGGCTCAACACTACAAAAGATATTTCTACCGTCTATGTACAATGAGTTCACACCCATATTAAGCTCTAGTCAAGAATTGGTAAAGGTGGCATATGTGTTTCAAACCTTATATTCACAGACTGCATCTAAGCTGCTAATTGCATTACAAACCAAAAATTATTGAATTCCTTACAAACCAAAGAAGACACCATTACAACATGACATGATCAAGAAAGTTTTCCTCATTCACAATAGAAGGAGGCATAAAAAATACATAAACCAGCAGAAAATCAAATGCAAAAGGTGTCGATTACATAACTTACCATTTCTCCAAGGGATGATGCAAGGTAACTAAGCAGTATGAGCAGTCATGGAAACAAATCCAAGCTCAATTAGTTTTGAAGTTTTTTGTGAATCATCATCTTCAACACACTGCCGACATACCTAGAAATTAGTTCAATAAATAATGTTGCATCAGCTCATTTAACTCATCAGTATATTTTGAACTGTTGTCATATTGAATTTTTAAAGCATTAGTATCCCAAACAAAATTCCATAAAAATGAGATCCTTTTGAAATACCTATAATCTCTCCCCTCTAATTATTTTCAGCTCAACCACTCTTTCTTCATATTTTTTGGCAGTTGCCTTTACTACTGCTTCGTTAGCTTATTGCAGCTATGATTTATGGCAGACGTCAGCTATTGATGGCAGACGTCACTTGTGCTTGATAGAAAAATTAGGATGGGATATATTAAGGTTTGAGCAGGGAAAAAGATGAAGTAATGAAACTTGTCTTTGGCTCTAGTAGAACAAAAACAGAGTACTCTGTGTATATTATTTGATACGGAATGTACTTGAAAATTCACAAAACAAAAAATGAACAATAAGAAATGTACTTGCCCACACATGTATGAAGACAACTTATTACTCATATTCATAGTCTCTATCAGTCCCCTCCCCTGGAAATCATTGTTGGAGGACTATTCCTTCCCCTTATTCATCCTATCCAAAATGCTCATCCAAATAATCACCCGGATTTTCTGTCTCCTCATCCAAGAGATCAGTCTTCATCGATTTCTTCTTATTATTTTTTAAACCAGAAAAGGCAGTCTCAAGATTACCAGCAACTGATAAACTTTCAGTTTTCTCAGCCAACTTATCAACATAATCATCTGCGGGATTCAGAATTACAACCTTCTATTTCCTCATCTTCTTAGTAGGATCAAATGGGGTAATATCTGCCCCTTCTTCTTTCGCCTCTTCCTTCACTTCATTTTGATTTTCTTCATCAGCCATTGTTATTGAAATCTTTGAGGTTGAAATTGAGGAGTCTTACCTTTTGTAACTGGCGCTGTTATTTTGCTATCTCTTTGGGTACACAGTTAACTGTAATCTCTTTGCATCGTAACCATTCAAACGGTCATGTTTGCCATCATAATCAAGCTTAAAAATCCCTACTTTCTCATCTTGTGCAATGTTTTTTCTTGTCCACTTTGTTCCCATCTTGTGGTGCCTTTCCATGCATAATTTTGCATTGTGTGTCATAGCGCTGCAGTTCTCACAAACACCCTTCCTATACTTGTCATCCTGATATATCTTGGCACCTGTCGTACCATGATTTTATAGAAATTGGATCTGACTTCAATTTCCTTTGATGTTTCAAAATCGTTCTCTGGACATTTAGATACCAAGGTGCAGATTACATATACCGAGGGATATGAGGGTTAATTTCTTTCCTATCCTTGTCAACCTCAGCCGACGCAAGCCCAGCCTTACATGCTTCTTTTAATTCCATCTGCTTTCGATGGTCCTCCTTAGATTGGAATACCACTGATGCAGTCGTAGTGTATATGTCCAACTGCAGCAGTAACCAAAAGGAAAAAAGTCAATAAACGAATATTTACTAATATTAGTAACCAACAAATAAATATTTATTTTTGTTAGTAATCAGCAGGGTTATAATTACTTCAATAGTAACCATAGGTATTTGAGTGGCTCTTTCGTGTCTAATTTTCTTGTTCATCTTCTCTCCACAATTTAAAAACCTTTTCATCTCAGTTCTTTGCAATGTCAATATGACAATGATTGTGAACGTTGAGGATGAAATCATTTACTGAGTTTGGCGAGAGAATAAGATTTGAAAGGGTAAAGAGATATAATGAATCAGAGAATCTATAATGATATATAGTAGTTATGGGAAATAATGAGATTAAAAATGGGATTGACAATAAATAAATGAAACTTAAATGCTGATGGGAAAATATATGGAAATATCTGAAGTTCTTGTACCTTTTTATATTGAAGTGATTGTACCTTTTTGCGCCGATAAAATAAATTAGGTACACATAAACATGTGACTCCTTTTTTCTCCTTTGGACTGTATCTCATCCACCTGTTGAGAAAAAAAAGAAGAAAAAAATGATTATTATATATGACCACGATGTAATTTAAATGCACTTGATAACCAAGTACAATAGTGTTTTAATACGCCTAAGCGCTAGGTGCAGTCAGACGCATGTGGGGCACCTTGGGAGGGCATACAGTCCTTTTTTATTTGGTACGTGATTATAATCTTTATAAACCAAGGTCAAGGAGAAGCTTTACAAACCAAAGCCATAAAGATGTGCTACTCACACAACAACTTCTACCCAAATTTTTCTCAAGAATCGACACTTCTGCAATAGTACGCATAAAGTAAGTTCGATTCCAAGGTTTTTGAAAGTGTTTACTTAAGAATCTTGGTCTATATAGATTGTATGTCAATTATTACACACAAAAAGACTTGTCAAAATGAAATGTAATTCACAAAAAAGTAAATATGACAAGATGTCCTGCTAGATAAAAAAAATAGTGTTTGTTCTCAACTACAAAATCATTTCAACTGCTTTTAAATGGCAGTGTTTTAACATGAGCCAGGTAAACCTCTTACTATGAGTAATGGCATATCCTACTTGTGCAAAAGTCGTTAATAAGAACAACTACTTACCTGGATTCATTGAAGCGTTCCAGCGCTTGTGGTTTCCCTATATAAATACCTTCACCCAGAAAAAAGAAAATGCACTTGATATAAAATATCGCCTTCAATTCACGTTGCTCTAATACATAAACAATAATCATTCTAAAAGGATTAATTATAACGGCATTAGTACTTTTAATTACCAATAAGACAAATAATAATCATCTAAGGTACTCAACATTAAACTTAATAACGTACCTAAACATAAAACATAGCACAACAATCAATCTAGAAAAAAACATTAGTCCCCAACAATCAATCTAGAAAAAACAAAAAACACCAAAGCACAAACAAAAAAATAGATCCGCAAAATGTTATTTTGAACTATAGAAAACATAAAGTTCTAGTGAGGGATATAGAATGTATACCTGATTAGACCTGAAAATAAATTCTCACATAAAATACCTATTTAGATATGCAAAAAAAAGTGTTTAAATAAGTGAACAAAAAATTCGTCAAAAATATTTAAAATCCCTAGGAATCATACCATATTTTCAGATCTAAATTAATTTGAATCTGCAAAAAAAAAAGAATCAGCAAAAAAAAGAATCTGAGGAAAAAAAAGAACTGGAACAAAACTACATTTAAGAAATCGAACTCAAACATCAGTAAAATAATCAGGACTAAACAATAGACGTCATTGAGTTTACTGGATCTAAAAAACCTACTCCAAAAATGTTAGATCTCTATAAAGAAAATTAGGGCTAAGACAACACAAATGGCCACCAAAAAATTAAAAACTCAAAACTAATTGCCACACTAAAAAGGGGAATAAGTAAATTAAACTGAATAAGGGATTCAACACCTAAACATTTTCAACACAATACGAACAACTCTGAATGAAAAAAATTAGGGCTAAAACGATTGAGATGTAAATAAAAAAACTTATGTCGATTATGATTGAGATGTAGGGATAAATGATTAAATCAACAACCTATGATTCAAAGATTCAAATATGAAAACACTACCTGATGATGCAGATGGAGATGGAGATGGAGATGAAGAACCGAGTACCAAAGATGTGTCGATAGAAAGACGGGAGAGAAAAACGGGGGTCTAAAGTGGAGGAAGCCAAGATGAGATGAAATATATTGGTAATCTTCCAACTTTATCCCTTCTTTTGAATTCAAGGTAAAATATTAGTGACGCAAAAGAGGGGGAAACCCAAAAATGAAAGGGTAAAAGAGGAAAATGCAATAAAATAATCTCAACCTTTGGATCGTTGCCTTGTTGGCTAAATCAGGACCCCTACTTAGCTTATCAACTTAAGGAATAGTAACCAAAATTCTACTCCTTATTATATATATATATGTGAGGGGGGTGTTTTACTATTCCAAAAAATCTACGATTGGGAGCGAATTTTTTTGGGCGATCTAATGGTGTGGGATTGTGCCATGTAGGATTATACCCATTGTGACATGGCACTTGAATAAAAAACCTTCTATGCTGCCTTGTCCACTCTCATTTTGGTCCAACAAAAAATCACCCCGTTTTCCTTCTTTCCCCCTACCCTTCGTTTCCCTTCCCCATGATATGAAAATCCCCTCCCTCTCCCCTCCTCCACCCTCTACCCTCCCCGCTGCACTCCTCAGTTCCCCCCTCCCTCTTTCCACTGCCGACCCTCTCCCCTGCTCCGCCCCCGTCCCTGCTTCTCTTCCTCTCCCGCCCCCGCCCTCGCCTCTGCTCCACTGCAGCCCCTGCTCCGCTGCCTCACCTACTCCATATCACCTTCTTCTTCGATTAGGTACATCCTAAGATTCATGTTTTGATTTGATTATTTGTTCCATATTAGGTTTAGATTTGTTTCATACATATATGTGGCTAATGAGGTTTAGCTGTTTCATACATATACGTGGCTAATTTGTTCCATATTAGGTTTATATTTGATTATTTGTTGAATGTGTGTATATGGCTTAGGTTTTCAAATTAAGGTTTCTTCCCCATGTTTCATGGGTTTCAAATTAGGGCTTCTTCCCCAGTTTTTACCTAATCTGGCTCTAAAATTCATTTTCGAAATATGTACCTAAGGGTTTCAAATTAGGGCATTTCGTTCTCTCCCACCCGTTTTTCTCGAATAATTGTTGCATTTGTGTTTAATTTATATTTGATTTGTTCCATATTGATTTGTTTCATACATATATGTGGCTAACTAGGTTGAGATTTGATTTGTTCCATATTCGGTTTGATTTGTTCTATATTATTTGGTTTAATTCGATTTTCAAAATAGGGCTTCTTCCCTATTTTTTATGGTTCGTTGCATTTACGTTTATTATGTACATAATAAATATGGTTTTTCTAATTATGCAGGACTGGAATCTTATATTGCAAATGGATGATATAACCAATTCTGAGAAAGTATGTTTCATGAACTGTATAATGTTATTCCATTTTGTGCTTCATTCGTATTCGTCTTCGTATTTGTATTTCTTTCACTTATCTATGTTGTTGATTCTTATTTTCCTTCGATTAACTTTTTTATGCGTTATTTACACTTATTTTATTTTGATTATACTTCCTATGTTTTGAACCTATCAGGGAACGACACCTACTTTTGCACGCATCTCGGGTCAGAGACGCCGACGCGAACAAAAAAGATCCCAAAAAATGTTTTTTCCCCTTCAAACAACTCCAACTATGGCTAAACCATCTTCTATGACTTCTCCGTCATTAATCACCCCTACACCGCAATGTTTTCCTCGGCATAACCAAACCCCCTTATCAAATAAGGGTGTTGTCATCTGGGATATTTCGGAAGCTGACATCATTCTTAGAGAGGTATTTAAACAAACTTTAATTACGGTGGAACATACATCACATTCTTCATCTCTTTCCCATTTAACTTGACTAATATAAGATTTGTATTTTACTTTTTTCAGAAGAGAAAATACACGGAGCAACATTCAGTTAACGAAAAGGGTAAAGGGAAAGAAAACCACCCCTCACTTGGTTTAATTTCCTTCTTCTGCAATGAATTTCAGTTTATAGTTTTAAAAATGCCGTAATTGCGAGTCTTAAATATTTGCATCTATTTAACATGTCAGGAATTATCTTATCGCATATCGGGTCAGAGACACCGACGCGAGCGAGAAAGATCCTAACAAATGTTGTTTCCCTATCAAACAACTCCCACTATAGATAAACCATATTCTATGACTTCTCCATTGTTAATCACCCCTACACCTCAATGTTTCCCTAGATGTAACCAAACCCCCTTATCAAACAAGAGTTTTGTCATCCGGGATGTTTCATAAGCTGACATCATTCTTATAGAGGTATTTAAACAAACTTTAATTAGGGTGGAGCATATATCACATTATTTGTATCTTTCCCATTTAACTTGACTAATATAAGATTTTTTTTTTACTTTTTCAGAAGATAAAATACACGGAGAAACTTTTAGTTAACGGAAAGGGTAAAGGGAAAGAAAACCACCCCCGTCACTTGGTTTGATTTCTTTCTTCTGCAATGAATTTCAGTTTAATGAATTTCAATTTTTAGTTTTAAAAATTCCGTAATTGCGAGTCTTAAATATTTGCATCTATTTAACACGTTAGGAATTATCTTATCGCATCTCGGGTCAGAGGCACTGATGCGAGCGAGAAAGATCCCAACACATGTTGTTTCCCTATTAAACAACTCCCACTAACCATCTTCTATGACTTCTCCATTGTTAATCACCCCTACACCGCAATGTTTCCCTAGATGTAACCAAACCCCCTTATAAAACAAGGGTGTTGTCATCCGGGATGTTTCGAAAGAGGACATCATTCTTAGAGAGCTATTTAAATAAGATTTAATTAGGGTGGAACATACATCGTATTCTTTGTCTCTTTATCATTTAACTTCACTAATATAAGATTTGTATTTTACTTTTTCGGAAGAGAAAATACACGGAGAAACTGTCGGTTAACGAAAAGGGTAAAGGGAAAGAAAACCACCCCCCTAACTTGGTGTGATTTCTTTCTTCTGCAATGAATTTCAGTTTATAGTTTTAAAAATGCCATTATTATGAGTCTTAAATATTTTCATCTTTTTAACGTGTCAGGAATTATCTAATCGCATATTGGGTCAAAGATGCCTACGTGGACGGGAACGACACCAACATATTTTATTACAGTGTGAATGTATTGAGGATCAACCTTCTACTTCGTTAAATACCCCTACACCTCAATTTTTCCCACAACATAACCAAACCTAAACTGCAATATCGTGATGGACATTCCACCTTCGGTAGACCTTTCTCAATTTATCCATAATATCGATCCCCATAATCTAAATATGGATTTCATTTTACCATTCAAACAAAAAATTTAACTTCATCTCAGACAGTATTCCCTCAAGATTTATCTAATCGGGATACGAATGTTAATTCTGAAGTAAGTTCATCCCCCGGGGTTCTGCTACAAGATAATCCATCGGAGGGAAATGCTATACCACCTTCAATTAGGACTTCACTTCTTCCTTCAATTATAAGGTACATCTAATGATTTATTAATATATATGAACTTTATTATGAAGTATATATGCATCTGCATACATATATGCAGCATATATGCATTTGCATACATATATGCTGCTGCGATACATATACGAAGGATATATGCATGTGCATGTACGCAGCATATATGCAGATGCATATATGTGCAGCAACAGAATTTATGTTGCACATATATGTTGTTGTTGCACATATATGTAGCATATATGCATCTACATATATGCAGCCTATATGCAATTCAACATATATGAACTTTATTAATACATATTTTAGGGTCTAAAACTATTTTTCTCATATTCAGGTCAAGGAGACCATATTTCCAAAATGGAGCCTATACCAACGGACTAAGTCGCTCGTATGTTTCCTTGGAAAGACATGATCTGGGAGCTATGAATGTAAGATGCCCTCACTGTGATGCTATACATTGGATGACTCAAAGATTGTCAGATTCTTCAATGAGGTGACCCTTATTTGGGAAATGCTATTTGCAGGGCCAAATTCGTCTACCCCCGTTCATTGAACCACCTGCTGAAATTAAGCTTTTATTTGATGGTGATGATGACCGTTAAAAGTCCTTTCATACTTATACCAGAGAGTATAATGCTGCAAATGCATTTACAAGTTTAGGTGTCTAAATGGATGATCGAGTAATCGGGGGCAGGGGTCCATTGAGTTTCATGATTCATGGAGATCTTCGTCATCGCACTGGATCCTTAATACCGGATGTTGGATTGGAACATCAGGTTGCTTACGCTCAGACGTACATATACGATCCAGATGTGGCTTTGGATATCCGCCATAATAGAAATCCGTATTTGAGAAGGGACGTTCTAAGTACAGTTCAAGGGTCTTTGTTGGTGAATAATGCTTTCACGTCGAAATATCGCGAGGATTTTTTGATTTTCGAAAGGTCAAATAGGGTGGGTGAGATCTTACCTGGTTATCTCCACTACAATTCTTCACAAGACCATCGCACATATAATTTGCCATCCGCTGATGAGATAGACGTTATTTGTCGGGTGATGGCTCTAATGTCAGAGGCATGCATGACATAATAGTTCGTCTCACGGGGGTAGCCAATTGATGCAGATTAACGAGTGCCATCCAGCATATTTTCCATTGCACTATGTCTTATTATTTCCTTACGGTGAACTTGGTTGGCACCTTGACATGAAACTGTGGGACGTGGAACTTTGTACTGAAAAGGAAACACGTTTGACTCAAATGAATTATTTTTGTTATCGAATGTTACAACACCACTCAGAGTAATTCACGATACACATAGGGGTGAAATTGTTTCAAGAGTTCATTATCGATGGTTGGGCTTCAACTGAGAAAAATCGTTTGACGTACCACCGACTAAATCAAGGAAAACTTCGGGCAGAGTTGTACAAAGATCTCACTGATAGTATGTCCAATGGGTTACAACCGAGTCAAATTGGTAAAAGAATGATTTTGCAATCTTATTTTATCAGGAGAGAGAGAAATATGTTTGAAATTTATCAAGATTCTATGGAAATTACGCGTTTTAATCATCACCTGGATGTTTTTCTCACGATGGCGGCAAACCCTAAATGGCCTGAGATCACAAAGGAACTCCTGCATTTTCAAAATTCCTTCCTTCGCCTAAACTTGGTGGCACGTGTGCTTGAACTCTAGAGGAAGGCTTTAATAAAGTAGATTGAGAATAATCATATATTCGGCAAAAAAGTGGCACATGTCTTCACGATTGAATTTCAAAAGCGAGGTTTACCTCACATGCACGCTTTAATTTTTCTTGATGGTCCTGACAAGATTAAAACACTTGCACAAGTTGATAAGATTGTTTCTACAGAGTTTCCTAACAGAGATGAAAATCGATCCCTTTTTTAAACAATTTTGGGTTGTATGGTCCATGGGCTTCCAGCTTACAGTCTCTTCATGCTCCATGTATGGAAAATGGTAAATGCATAAAGAAATATCCTCGGGATTTCTCACAGTCGACCACTATGTATAACGATGGGTATCCAATTTATTGTCGTATAAATGATGGTTGTGTCTATACTACGACAAATGGAAAACATGTTGATAATTGAGATGTTGTGCTGTATAATCCTCATCTTTCCAGTATGTTCAATTGCCACACTAATGTTGATGTTTGTGCAGGGTTAAGATGCGTCAGGTACATTAATAACTATATCTATAAGGGACATGATCGCACTACTATGGTCTTGGGAGGTGGTGATGAAATCCAACAGTACTTGGATGCTAGGTACATTGGCCCCCCGAGGAAGCTTGGAGAATATTGGGTAATGCAATGCATCCAAAAAACCATCTATTACCCGATTGGAACTTCACCTACCTGGAATGCATCATGTTGTGTTCAATCCAGATGAGTGGATGGATGAAAGAGTGTGTCAGGCTTCGACTGAATGATCTAATTTGACGGAATATTTTTAATATTGTGCATCGAATGAATCCGCCCATGCTTTCACTTATCAAGAGTTCCCCCAACACTTTATTTGGCACAAAGTAACAAAGACTTGGGCTCCAAGGTCACCTACATCACCTTTTACAATTGGTAGAATGTACTTTAGGAGCCCAAATTTCAGAAAAAAGTTCTATTTATGTTTACTTCTAACCGTTGTAAAAGGTCCGCGTTCATTTGAGTGCTTAGGGACGGTAAGCAATGTCTTAGATGATTGTTTCAAGTCTGCATGTGTTGCATTGGGACTTTTAGAAGATAATGATGAATGGGTACAATGTTTGCAAGAGGCATCAGTTATGCAAACATGCTATCAACTTCAGTGTATTTTCAATGTTATTCTAACCCAATGCTCTCGGTTAGATCCTTCTTTATTATGGGATCAGTTCGCATCGTTCATATGTGATGACCTTGATCACAAGTTGCGTACCTCATTTAGAGTTTCATCTCCAACAGATTCTGAAATTAACGACTACGAATTGTATCTTCTAAATGACTTGCTCCAGGAAACAGGAAAATCTTTATCACATTATCCACCCATGCCTCTCCTTAAAAAAAATTGGAGCAGTACGGGAGAGAATAAGCTAATATGGGAACATCGACAACTTCAGCGAGATACCGACAATGCTATTGTACATTCTAACGTAGGAATTCTTAATCCGGGGCAAGGAAGAGATTTTGATGCAATTATGACTTCCATATTAGAGGCTAATGTAATAACTTTCTTTTTCAATGGCGGAGTGGGTACGGGCAAGACGTTTTTGTATAATAAAATTTCATCCTATTATCGAGGTCGGGAGAACATAGTGATTATCGTTGCTTGTTCGGGTATTGCTACATTACTATTGGTTGGTGATCGTACTGCTCATTCTATATTTTGTATTCCCCTTGACATTATCGAAAATTCAAATTGTGGGTTTACAAAGAAATCGATTCAGGCGGAGTTGTTTAAATTAGCCAAGCTTATAATTTCGGATGAAGTTCCAATGCAACATCGATTCTGCGTTGAGGCTGTTGATCGTACTTTGCAAGATATACGAGATAATAAGAAAACTTTTGGAGGAATTACAGTTGTTCTCGATGGTGACTTTCTCCAAATCTTACCCATAATACCTAAATCCGTTAGAGAGTAAATAATTGGAGCGTCTTTATGTTGATCAATGCTGTTGAAAGATATTGATGTTCTTTCCTTAGAGTTGGACATGCGGCTCAATTGTACCGATGTTGAAACTTTACAATTTTCAAATTTCCTAAACGAGGTATTTCTGTTCCCAATTAATATCACATCTACATATAGATTATTTTTTAATTATTTACTAAAGAATGTATATTTTTATTCTTTACCAGATTGGGACAAACCTTGAGGAAACTGTCAGCATGCCATCGACTTTACGCCGTTGTAAGAATGTTGAGGACTTAATAAGGTTCGTATATCCATTACTGAATGTGGAGGGCACTGTTACATATGCCTTCCTTAATGAAAGGACAATCCTCTCTGCCCGAAATGATGATGTAAATGCCATTAATACTGTTGCACTCAATACTTTCCCATGCGATGCAGTTAAGTATTCACTGCGGATCAAATGTGTCCCGATGAAACTAGCCAAGGAATAACCAACCAATTTCCCACAGAGTTTTAAATGCTCTTAACCCATCAGGGTTGCCACTTTTTAAGTTGGAACTCAAAGTTTGATGTCCCATAATGTTGTAGCAAAATATGGCGCCCAAAGATGGACTTTGCAATGGAACTCACTTAATAGTCACAAGGTGTATGGAGCACGTTATCGAGGCCAAAATCCCAATGGGGGATAAATTCGGTACGACTGTATTCATTCTGAGAACATCCTTAACACCATCCTCTGCTGAAATGCCCATAAAGATGACTCACCACCGATTTCCAATCAAGTTAGCTTACGCTATGACTACGAATAAATCGCAAGGTCAATCTGTTAACTATGTTAGGGTTGACTTGCGAACACCCGTATTCAGTCATGGACAGTTGTACGTCGCTTTGTCATGTTGCACGAGTGCTAACCGCAACTCGATCCTCCTACCAAATGACGAAGGAAATTCAACAATAAACATCGTTTACCCGAAAGTTCTTTTATAATTACTTAGTGATTAACGACTCGATATATTGTTTGCTTCGAATCAATTGTCATTCCTTTATAAATTAGTGTTCTTTCTATAAATTTGATCTAATTTTTATTCATATAATAGGATAGCCGATACCGCTCGAAGAAGCCCATGTTCATCTGAATCAATCTTGTTAAGAGGTACATTACGCATCAATCATCACGTATGAACAAATATGCTGCTTATATGCAGAAGCTGTATGCATATATGCAGCATACTATACGTATATATGCAGCATATATGCATACTTATATATGCATATATGCATATAGTGATGGATCAAGCAGGTCTAAATTGGATCGAGTATTTATGGATCGAGCAGGTCTGAATTCGTTTATCTTCCTTTTTCTATTTTTTTTTAATTTCTGAATCGTGCATTTTTTGATCGAGCTTACATATTTATCACTGTATACATATATCCATATGAATATATGCCATCATATATGCAGATATATGCATATATACTTGCATATATGCAGGTATATGCATATATGCAGATATATGCAATCATATATGCATATATCTGCATATATATGCATATCTGCATATATGCTTGCATATATGCAATATATATCCAGATATTATGCATATATGCAAGCTGCCAAGTGCAAAGTTTGCAAAGTTTATTCTCGATTTGCATTTTTTTTATCAGTGGTCGATTTGCATCTTTTTTCAGTGGTCGATATGCTAAAATTTCATAGCTTCAACAGTTCCAATTTCATAACTTTGACATTTAAAATTTCATAAAATTACTTGATGGAGGAGGTTTTTCTCTTTAATATCTTAATTTGTAATTTTCTCCTTAATATTTTAGGTTTTTGTATGATATAGATGGAGCAGGGAGCTGAAATTTGGTAGCATAAGTTGATTCTGACCCCTGTTTTGGAACCTCTAAGGTACTCTCTCTACCTCACATTCTCATATTGTGTATTCTATTTGCATTTGTTGTGAGAGTTCATTTTATATTTCAACAGAGGAAGATGGATTAAACATCTTGAAGTTAAATCAAGCGCACATCAAGGACAAACCCAACTAGGCCATGGTAATTTCAGAGTTACATTTTTTCCATTTGTGTAGTCAATCTTCTTTAACAAAATTATGTTTTGCATTGTTTGGAGTTGATGTGAAATTATCCTACACTCAACTGTTTTGTTTGTTCCTTTAAATTCTCCCCTGAGCATTCTAAATTTGTTTGATGCGCATGTTTGTATTGCCAATGTGCATAATAGGGTGGTAGTATCGCATACGTGTATAATAGCATGGTTGTGATGTCTTGCTTCCCTGCAGTAGAAACAACATTAGTAATGAAAAAGCTATGCGCTGACGGTCCCACCCTTGCTCTAACTCCTCTACCTCAACTTCATTTATATTTTTCTCTGTTTTGCTTCTTTTCTGACTATGTGTGGAAAATATTTTTTTGCGGCGATAGAATTCGACCCTATCACAATTTTAGAATTTCTACTTTCATTTGCAATTGTTATATATTTAAAAAATGTTATATATTTAAAAATAGTCATATAAATATAAAAACAGTTAAATAACAGTTTTTACTGTTTTGATATTATAAATATTTAACAATCCTATAAATAATAGTTAAATATATTATAAATATTTATATGTATTATATAATAGTTAATACATATATATATTATAAATATTTATATAACAGTTATATTTATATTTATTATATAATATAACAATAATAATTATATTTATATTTATTATATTATATAACAGTTAGTTATATTTAACTGTTATTAACTATATACTATATTTATATGTAAAATAGTTATTATATTATGTAACAGTAATAGTTATATTTATATTTATTATATTATATAACAGTTATATTTAATAACAGTTAGTTATATTTAACTATTATTAACTCTATAATATACTTATATGTAAATATATTATTTAATAGTTATAACAGTTATATTTAACAATTAAATATAACTGTTATGTAATACATATAAATATATGTATTATATAAATATAATACATATAAATATATTATTTAATAAGAGTTAAATATATTATATAATATATTTATATGTGTTATATAATACATAAAAATATTTAACTGTTATTTATATGACTGAAACATTTATATGTATGATATAACGTTCTATAAATAACAATTAAATATACAATCCTTGTCGTTTTCCTGTGAGTGATAGATAATGAAAAGGATTAATCACAAGTGTATAGGAGTCTTTTAACTTTTATTTGAAAATAAAATGGAGTGTTACATGATTTTGTTGGAGTGGGAATAACTCTACCCTATATAGTATTTGACTAGATATTTTAATTCACTAACCATAGTTTTTGTTTTGTATCAGGTCACATTTGGAAAACTACGGACAACTATTATAATGGCGGACGATTTGAGTTGCTATATGAGTGATTTTTTTACAAAGTTTATTTCGTTGAAGTATTTGTTAGATGAATTTTGATATATATGTGAATTTTTTTACGAAGTTTGTTTCGTTGTAGTATTTGTGATATGAATTTGAGATCATTGAATATTGTTGGATTGGTTGTTATCCCCTTAGAGGGTGGATAGTCCAATAAACAAAGGAGGTTATGTCCAATTTTTTTTAAATGGAGACTTTGTTTATTTGAGGCACAATGTGAATACACTTAGTGAATATTATATATTTTATGTTATATATGAATTTGTTTGATGAATTTAGACTATTTCAAGAATGTTGGACAATCTGTTCTTTATTAAACAGGGTGAATAATTCTATAAACAAAGGAGATTATGGCCAATGTTTTAAAAAATTACACTTTGTTTTATCGGGGAACGATATTTTTGTCATTTTGTAATTTCGAAATTTTTGCGTGCCTTCAGGCACGGGCTAATTTTTTTAAAATTACAGTTCATTTTGTTAGGGAATGAAATTTTTTTCCTTTTGAAATTACGTACCTTGAAAATTTTCATCGTTTTGCAATTACGTACTTTTGAAAATTTCGTTGTTTCGCGATTATGTAATTACGAAATTTTCGTTGTTTCGCGATCACACACTTTCGAAATTTTTGTCGTGCCTTCAGGCACGGCCATTTCACTAGTATATATATATAGGGTACCTCGATTAGTTATTTCGGCCCAGATGAGTAGCCCAATTAAGACCAGCCCAAAGTCTAGGGACCTCACACTATAACAGATTCAGTTATGACCCATTCAACTCCTAAAATCTCTCAAGAGGTATTCTAGGGATCATGGGCTAACGTGGAGGAGTCCGACACCCCCACTCTACGAAAAAGACATGTATAAATAAAACGCTCAGCCCGGGGCAAAGGGCATGCAATTGTAAACACTCCCCTTGAGTAAAGAGAAATAAAATATTGAAAGCACCACCGTGTACGTAGGCCTCTTGACGAACCACGTATATCTTGTGTTGTGTGTGATTGTAATTATTTCAAATTCTTTATTTATTCTTGTGATCGCCTTTGCTTAGTATTTTGTGTTAAGTTTAATTGTCACCATAATTGGCACCGTCCGTGGGAAATGTTTTATTATCTTCTAAGAAATCCTTCACCAATAAGAACTTAGAATGACTGGTCACAGCAGTAATGCCCCTCAAGAAGGTGATATTCAAGATCAACCTACTCTTCGAAGGGTCAAATATGATGTTCGACGCTAAAATCCTAGGGCTCATCCAGAACGGCAAGCTTGGGAGGAAAGTCAGGGACCAGCCAGGTCCACACAGGTTTCCAGGCTAATAAATGCCTATGAAGCCAGGCTCCAAGAGAAAGAGGAGGCCACTCATAAGAAATAAATTGAGAACATTTATCTCAAATGAAGACTAGATAAAATGGAGAGATAACTCCATCGTAGCACAAGGAAATGTCAATATCTCCCTCCTATCCCTTAGGTGAGAAAATCTCGCAGCTGAGGAAGAAGACCTAGACGTGGATCTCAAAGATTTGAGGAACACAGGTCAGATGATTACTTACCCAAGAAATAATAACCAACTCACCATTACAAGATACCCGTTCGAGGAAATGATGGCAT
Source organism: Sambucus nigra (assembly GCA_949130495.1). Lineage (NCBI taxonomy): Eukaryota > Viridiplantae > Streptophyta > Magnoliopsida > Dipsacales > Adoxaceae > Sambucus > Sambucus nigra. The sequence continues at coordinate 458,707,135 of OX422213.1, read as the reverse complement.
ACAAAATTTGATCCGGAGAGAAATAGACCAACACCCAGCACTTCGGGGTGCGGTGCCAAATCGACCAGAGAGCTAGCCAGGCGAACTCTCAAGACCCAGATGAAATCCCCTTTCTCAAGGGAGATAGAAGAAGAATAATCCCCCAAGAAGTTTGTGATGGCCATATTCAAGATCTATGATGAAAATACTGGTCATATCGAACATGTTAGGAAGTAGAGGCAGGCCATGACCGTCTAGAACCATAAGGACGCATTAATGTGTCGGATCTTTCTATTGAGATTGCATTATGTGGCCCAGAAGTGGTTCGAGAAACTCCGTTATAGATCCATATGGAGTTTCGAGCCCCTAGCAGATCTCTTCACAGATTGCTTCATTACCATCAACTCCTACCCAAAAAGGATTGATGATTTGCTGACAATGAAGAAAACACCCTAGGAGAGCCTCAGAGACTATGCAAAGAGGTATTGTGAGTTATTCAATGAGGTTGAGGACTGCTCAGTGTAGTTCACTGTGGCATCCTTTAAGATAAGTTTACCCATCCCCTACCTTTTGCAGCAGTCCATCACTAAGAAGGAGGCCACAACTATCGACGAATTAATGGCCCGTATTGAGAAATACGTCAAAGTTGAAGATGTGACCCATCTCAATGCAGGTGAGAATGATCACACCAAGTTCGCCATCAAAGGCAGTGACGAAGCCGAGGATTAAAATAAAGGAAGTAAGAATGGGGGGAGGAGAAACCCTAAGAATGGGAATAAAAGTGACGCCCTAAAAGCATTTCAAGCAGTGAACGCAGTTTTTAAGGAACCAATTTATAAAATTCTGGCGAAGATCAAGGATTAACTGTTCGTCAAATAGACTAGGAAGATGGGTGGAGACCCCTAGAAGATAAATAACTCACTAAGATGTGGATTCCACAAGGAGGGCAGGCACAAAATTGAGCATTACAAATCTCTCAAATCTCACCTCAAGGTGCTAACCCAAGTTGGCCACTTGAATGAGTTTGTAGAGAAAAGGGAAGATAAGGTAGCTGCCAATGGAGATCAGATACCCGATAACGTGCTCGAGGAGGACGTTGGCCATGAGTTCTCCATAATTTATGGGGCATCCGATTTAAATCAGATTCAAGGAAACACATCTCGGATGGAAGTCAAAAAGCTTACGGCAGTAATGCAAGATCTTTAAATTGATCCAGTTATAACGCATGCAAGAAAGCATCGGCGAGCAGATGACTGTGACTACAACAAACACATTGTGTTCACGGATGAAGACTTAGTGGAAGTAAGGACACCACATCACAATTCCTTGATCATTACACTCAAGATAGCTAACTACGATGTCGAGAAGTTCCTCGTCGACCAGGGTAGTTCATCCGAAGTAATGTATCTCGACCAATTCAGAAAGTTAAAATTAAGTGCTGTTGACTTGAAGGAAACCACCGTTACTCTAGTTAGCTTCGTTGGTAAAGTGGCCATCCCTTTGGGAAAGATTGTACTGTCAGTAAGGGGAGGAAGTGTCTCCAAAATGAATGAATTTCTTGTGGTCAACATTGACTCACCCTGCCAGGCCATCCTTAGCAGAGGGTGGCTACATGCAATGAAGGTCATCCCCTTTACCTACCATCAGAAACTCAAATATGTGACTAAGCGAGGAGTGATGGAGATCCATGGAGATCAGGCAATGGCGAGAAAGTGCTTTATAGCATCCATCTTCCCAAAGCCGGAGAAAAAGGTCGAGAAAGCGAAAGAGAAGGTTGAAGAACAGGAAGGTTTCATACCTTCCAAATAGCAGCTAAAATATGGAAGACCTCGAGTGAAGGAGACTAGGCTCCTCCCCTCTGAGCGGGTCATTGAGAACCTGGAGGAAGTCACAGCCGACGGCAACAAGAAAGATAGGGTGTTCTTCATTGGAGCCTCTATCACAGATCGAGAGAAGAAGGAACTAATAGTACTATTATGGAATAACTTGCACATTTTTGCGTGGGAACCCTATGAGCTACTTGGGATTGATCCCAATGTGGTTTTTCATCGGCTGCACGTTGACCCGACTTTCAAGCTGATCACACAAAAGGCACGGCAAACTGCACCCGAGAAGGCCAATGATGGAAAGAAGGAAGTGGAAAAGCTACTGGATGCAGGATCCATACGGGAAGTTCAATTCCCTAAGTGGTTGTCCAACCAATTAGTGGTCCCGAAAAGTGATGGAAAATGGAGAGTCTTTTTTTACTTCACCGACCTTAACAAAGCGTGCCCTAAAGAAAGTTTTTCTCTCCCAAAGATTGACCAGTTGGTGGATGCCACAGCAGCTCAAGAAAGAATGAATTTCCTAGATGCATACCACGGGTATCCCCAAATCCCTCTACATGCGCCAGATCAAGAGAAGACAACATTCATCACCACCGTCGGGTTATATTGTTACAAGGTCATGCCCTTTGGGCTAAAAAATGTAGGAACAACCTACCAGCGATTGGTCACTAAAATGTTTAAAGACCAAATGGGAAGCACCATCGAGGTCTTCATCGATGATATGCTCATCAAGAGAAGGTATAAAGAATACCACCTCTCGAACCTTCAAAATCCTATGGAAATTCCGAATGAATCTTAACACAAGTCAGTGTTCCTTCGGTGTCCAGTCAGGAAAATTTCTTGGGTACTTGGTTAGTAAGAGAGGCATTAAAGCCAACCCAGACCAGATTAACACAATCAATAGGGTGCAGCCCCCCGTATGATAAGAGACGTGCAAAAGCTCACTCGAATGCTTGCTGCCCTGAACCGATTCATCTCAAGATCATTCGAAAGCTGCCATCTGTTCTTCCAACTTTTAAAGAAAATCAAAGATGTAGAGTGGAATGAGTATTGCTTGAAGGCGCTACAAGGACTCAAGTCTTACCTCAATACACCACCCTTATTGGTAATCCCTCAAGAGAATGACTCTCCATACATTTACCTCGCAGTTTCTAGTCACGTTGTTAGTTCTACACTAGTATGCGAAAGAACGGGGATCCAGGACCCAGTCTATTATGCGAGAAAAACTCTCTTGGACGCCGACAACGATACCTACCACTAGAAAAGTTCACATTTGTTCTAATCGTAGCCTCGAGGAAATTAAAACATTACTTCGAATCTCACTCCATTATCATCCTTACATCTCACCCCCTGAAAGCAGTCCTGCGAAAAGCAATGCAATCAAGGGACAATTACTCACCGACTTCATCAGAGAATTTATAGGAGAATATCCTGACGACCAAATTCAACCCATTCATAAAAGGGAAAACCCCTCGGCATAGGGTGTTTGGCGACTGTTCGTTGATGGAGCCTCTAACTCCATATGGGAAGGAGTGGTCATCGTGCTGGTTACCCCTGAAGATGAAATCCTCGAGCAAGGAATCGGTATTTTATTTGAAGCCTCCAACAACGAAGCAGAGTATAAAGCACTGATAGCAGGCCTATAGAAGGCACAGGCGCTGGGGGCAAAGAAACTCCAAGGATTCGGCGATCTACAGCCGGTCTCCAACTAGATAAGTGGTGGCTTAAATGTAAGGGATTAGAGAATGGTGGACTACCTTGCTAAAGTGAAGAAATTAATGTCTAACTTTGAACAAATCCATGTCCAACAGTTTCCCAGAGGACAAAACAACGATGTTAACGCCCTAACGGCCTTGAGCTCAGCGATCAATTCTAACTTGAAGAGAATAATTCCGATCGACTTCCTTGTCAGCCAAGTATTATCCAGATCGATAAATTGCAAAACATAGGTCATGTTCTCGAGATTGAATCAGGCCCCCAGTTGGATGGCCCCTTAAAGTATTATTTAAAAGATGGGCCCTTCTAGACGATACAAAAACCTCTCATCAGATAAGAATCAAAGTTGCTGACTTTCATTTATCTCGTAATGGTAAGCTTTATAAAAGGTATTTTACTGGTCCTTACCTCCAATGCGTTCACCCAAAGGACATCGAGCAACTTCTGCACGACCTCCATGAGGGAATTTATGGTAGTCATACTGGGGTAGGTCGCTAGCTTTTTAAGTAAGGAAGGAAGGCTATTGGTTTCCATACATGCAGAAGGATTATGGGATATATTCTCGCAAGTGCAAAAAATATCAACTTCACGCTCCTATGGTTCACCAACCAGCCAGCGACCTAAAGTCATTTACTAGACCATGGCCTTTCGCCCAATGGGGAATGGACATCGTAGGCCCTCTTCCTACCGTTACCGGTAATCGATAGTATTTATTGGTCATGATAGACTACTTCACTAAATGGATAAAGTCAGATCTACTGGTAAACATCAGAGACTTGAATATGATAAGATTCATATGGAAGAACATTATCACCCGCTTCAGAATCCCCGAGACCATCATCACTGACAATGGAACCCAGTTCGAAAGTGTCCTCTTAGAGGGTTTTTGTAATGACCACGGGATCAGGAACTATTTCATCTCGGTGGCATACCCTCATAATAACGGACAAGCTAAAGCTTCTAACAAAATAGGGACTGATGGATTGAAGAAGCGATTGGAGCAGGCTAAAGGGGTATGGGTGAACGAGTTGCCCCACATCCCATGGGCTCACCGCACTACCCCACGATGAGCAACTGGGGAAACACCATTCGCACTGAAATATGGTATGGAGGCCACCATCCCCTTGGAAGCTGGCCTCCCCACCATGAGTTCCACCCTGGTCGACCAAGGCCAGAACGATGCAGCATTGCTCGCTGAACTTGTCCTAGCTGAAGACCAAGGAGAGCTGGCTCTAGTGAAACTAGCAGGTTGTCAGTAATAGCTATGAAAGCACTACAATACGATGGTCAATCCGAGAGCATTCCAAGTTGGGTACTATGTCCTAAGAAAAGTTCTTGGCAGTGCAGTAAAACCATCCGATGGCAAGCTAGGGCGAAGGGACCATTAAAGGTGATAAGGGACAACCTACAAGGAGCCTATCACCTAGAAATGCTGGAGGGCAGGGAGATTCCTCGAGCTTGGAATGTAGCCAATTTAAAGAAATTATACTTCTAGTTTTCTGTGTTGATCTTTTAACCCAATATTGAAATTTGCAATTCATTTCTTATTAATAAAAATTATTTGGCAGTGGCATTCAATGAAGTGTTGATTTTTTCTCAAATACATTATAATTTATGCACCTTTTCCAAGTTATAGTATCTCCTCTTAAAATATAAAAGTAGGGTATTGCACTCCTCAAGTTCTCATCATCAAACACGAATAACCTCTTAGCATTGCCCCTGGTAATATATGAAACCCGATAGGGGACCCTTAGGCAGCATAGCCAACTGAAGTTAGTCACCAAACAATGTTTGGCTCAAAAATCCTATTCGGATAGAACATTCAACACCAGGTGTGTCCTCAATATTGCCACGCTTAGGCTTAAGGGAGTGTGACGACACAACCTAAAAGGTAAAGTGAGGGAAAATGGTATCATATAAGCATTCTGGACTGGGGGGATACTCACTCAACAAAACGACTCTGCCTATATCAAATCTAGTTTGCTAAAAAGAGCCCAAGATAGTCGAACAAGAAATCAATGAAGTAAAAAATACAAAACACATGTTTAGTCGGTGAATCGCCCAAAACATAGTTATTTTATTACATCGTTACATATACAAAGAGTTACATGTAGTGAGTAAAATAAATCATAATGAGGATTAGGTCTCCAAGCAAGATATTCAGCTCTTTGGCCATCATCTGGGTTCGAAGATAATTTCTCCTCTAATTCATTTGAATTTGTTTCCAATAGATGCCTTGGGATAGCATCTATGGGAACCCACTAATCATCCCTCCTGAATGGGTTAGGAATCAAAGTTGAGTGGGAGATCTCATGACGATACCATAGAACAGAGTTCCTAGGGACCTGTAACTCCCTAAGAGTACTCAACCATCCCCTAATAAAGGATAACTCTTCAACTTCCCCCAACTTCGTCAGAGTATCGATCCAACCCTAATCATAACCATCAGCCCCCACTCATCGAGGACCTTATTTTAATAGATGCCTCAGCAAGGTAACATCTCTTGAAAGATTGGAAGCTATCATGTACGCCCGATAAACATCACCTTGAAGCTCAGTAATCTCCCTAGGTGAACCTCTATCATCAGTACCAGCTCGTGGTCCAGTCAATGAAGAGGAACCACGTAACTCAAGGATCAATGCGCGGTGCATTCTCCCCGAGTCATGAGACTTCTATCCTCAGAGCATCATTCAATTACTGAAGTACCTCGCCAACCTGATTAACCTTAGAGGCATCCAGGAGCTTACCCTTAAAATAATCCACTTCTTCTTAAACAGAAGCGCCGATCTACTCCATCTCTTGGAGCCTATCCTTTAGCTTGGCGACGAGCTCTAACATCTCCTCATAATTTTGGTTCCTCGACCTAAGAGACTTGAAGATCCTTATAAAGACTTTGCGAACTCGATTTCTCACATCAAGACCAAAAATAATTCCTAGTTGAGAAGTAGCAGGTATATACTAATCAACATCAATCAGCTACAAACCATATAAGCATTAAAGAATAAATAAATCAGTACGCCAAAGGAAACGGAATTTAATTTCATTAAAAGAAGGATCAGAGTACATCAGCAAAAAAAAAAAAATACAAACAGCTCCCTAAAGAAGACTAGTTGGCATCCTTAGTCTGCTCTGAGGTCGCTAGTTACTTCCCTTTATCTGTAGCAGCTACAGGAACACCTCCCTCAGGCGGACCATTCATCATCCCCTGATCAAGGGGAGCATCAGTAGCGATGGTCAAAATAGTAGGGGCACCTTCATTAGAAGCAGGAAGAGGCACCTCATCTACGACAGGCTTGGGACTAGGGTCGTGTTCGTCAAAGAGGGTGGAATCAATATCCACCTCGACAAAGAGTAAGTCCTTGTCCCAACCCTTTTTTAAAGTTGAGACAAAGAATATAACCCATCTCAGCCTCAGCATCCTCATACGCTGCGACCCATCCAACATTGTATGAGCTCTCTTTGAGGGTGGTAGCCTCAGATTCCACCTTCTCCACCTTTCCAGCAAGCACCTTGTTCTCTTCAACTACTACCAACTTGCTCCAGTAGACCATGTCATAGGACTGCCTCAGCTCCTTGGTCGCCACCTCTTTCTCCTTATTGGCTTTAGTCAAGGCGAGATCAGAAGACTTTTGATCAACATTGACAATCTATAAACTAGCCTCCAGCCCAGCATTGTTCTTGTCTAGATCGGCATTTCTCCTCGCCAGTTCATTATGGCTGCGGTAGAGGACAGTGAAATCATACACAAACTCCAAAGAATATGAAAACATTAGCAAAGAAATCATTGAAAGGAGTATTGCAAGAAAAGAGAAGTGAAAATAGGCTTACCAAGGCTAGTCCCTGACTCGCCTTCAGGGCAAACTGGTTGGTTCCTATATTTATCGACCTCTGGAGATTATTTAGCAGCATTGCCCTCTCAAGTACTTCCTAATCTAAATAACGAGTACGAGCAACAGAAGCCCTCTCAGCTAGAGCGGACACGGGCACTAGAGACTGCCCCGCCTTTGTCCTCACCTTTTCTCTCCTCTAATCTTCTTCTCTTTCCTTCGTCTCCCTCTCTATCCTCTTTCTCTCTTCCACCTTCTTCCTCTCCTCTTCTTTCTGTGACACCCAGACTAATTAAATACAGGGTAGCTACTCCCTTATTAAATTAATACAAAATGTCAAGTTGGTCCAGTTAACAGCATCACTGTCAAAAACATTTTAATCATTACTAACCACCTAGTATTTAAAAAGTAAGATGTCAAATTTTAAATTAAGTCTGATCAACATACAATAAAAGAATTATGAAAGAATATCATAACCATACACCATAAAGTCTCAATAAAGTAACCAACAATTAATAATAAGTCCGGAGGAAAACACCTCACAACAATCCCACCACTGAAATAAATAAAACAGTATATCCTGAATTAATTACATGCCAACAAGCTGAATAACTGAAATATGCAATGTCTCTAATAGAAATGGGCGACATGCCCTACAAATGATGAAAACTGCATAGAGTCAAGACAAAAGAAGTGTCTACTAGCAAGGCCCTGTAACTTCCACAAACAGCTACAGCTCGTCACCTGAATGGAAATCCTATGCATGGTGTCCTTGTGGCTGGCACCTAAAAGGTTTTTAAAAAAATAGATTTGAAAGCAAACGGGTCAGAGCCCGAAAGTGGAGAGTATTTTAAAAATAACAAGTGCTTTAATAACATTAAAACAAAGAATGCAAAATACATGTTAGGACGTGCTCTCACATGAAATACTCACCTCTCGTCTAATCGTGCACTTCTAACGTACAGTACCCATCTAAGTCGTATTTATATCGAACTAAATCGACATAAGTTCTAACCCATCTACTCGATTCACAATATTAATTCCCAATGTTATCACTTGAATAGATAGCTTTACTTAAACTCGGATTCTCAATTATTAGCATTACCATTTACTGGAGGTTATCCCCTTATTTATCTTCTCAAGGAGTTACCATAAATTATTCTCATAATTAAACATGACAAGTCTGTTCATTTAACCGTATATCATTCACATCATAAATATACAATACAAGCACCCCGAGACTAAGCTGCGGTGCACACATACTCTGCTATCCATCCCGGTACATCACGTACATAAGGATCACGCATTTCGAATCTCTCAGGAATCGTTCTCAGATAACAATAATCACAAACAATGGAGGCGAACACAGTCACATCACATGGGTCACGCACATACCTACGCTCCCATAATCTGCAGACTTATTAACTTCCCAATAAGTCCTTCTCTGACCTATGTCCTCGAGGTACCAATCTATATCCCCCCATAGGCACACAAAGAATAGATGGCCCTAAGCGAACGCAAACCTCCCATGATAGCAAGCATGGTAGGTATGTCATACACATAAAATCATATACATATACTAAGCATACACACATCTTAGTAATTACCATAAATTATTAGTGGTATACTTCTCATTCTTATACCAACTTATAATGTTACACAATTCTCATATACCCGGTTAATACAAATATTTAAGTCGTCAATAATCCTCACATCGTATATAGTCACTAGCATCCTAATCCACAAATATCATTTGGTTCACTCCTCATTATATCCCAATTCTCCCAATTATACCAAATAGTTAACAAGGGAAGGTTATCACTACAATTAAATATGGTTACGGGACACTAGAAATCGAATCAGGCCAAAAAGGCCAATCTGTCAACTCGTTAGAAGTCTCGTTGGAACGAGGTCGTTCGAACGAGAGTTTGTTCGAACGAAGTGTGCATCTAACGAGATCTCGTTCGAAGGAAAGGCATCGAACGAACATCCCACTCGTTAGAAGTCAAACTGTCAACTCGTTAGAAGCTCGTTCGAACGACCTGGGCAGGCCTTCTAACGTGGTGACAGTTTCGAGCCCAGAATTCTCCTATTTCGCTTTTCTCAATTTTCTTCACCTCTAATCTCATCTAAACATCATTCCAACAGTAGTTCAAGGTTTCTAATCATTCCTAAACATACTTAAGTCGTATAATAACATTTATATGGGGTCAAATCATCCTAAACCACATCTAATCATCAAATCTCCCCAATTTTTCCCAAATCTCATGAACATGAACCCTAGAAATTTAAAGTCGTCAATAGACATAATTAAATCCGTTTTTGTGATATAAAAGATGTATTTCTATCAGAATAATCACCCAAACATAATTCTACATGCAATTTCCTTATCAAAATGTGAATTTCTAATTCCAATTCAATGGGCTTTTGTCAATCTCCCAAAACAATGCAAATTTTTATAAATTTCTAAGCATGGAAGAAACATTCGTTGTAAATAACGTAATTAAACCACTTCCCTTGGATTTTTCTCTGAATTTGGTGTTGAATTGATGAAGGTTGTTCTCTCCTTTTTCTCCCAAGGTTGAAGGTTGAAGATGGAGGTTGTGTTTCTCTTTTTGGGGACTTCTCCTAACCTCTCCTAAAACTCCCGTTGCCCTCAACTCAGTTAATTTCTGGTAAGGGGTTAGTGGGTTCTGAAATTCCCTATTTTAAACTCCCAAAATTCGTTGGTCATAAATCCCCAAATTTCAAAATTACCAAACTACCCTTTTAAGTTGCCGGTATGGTCTAAAAATGCCCCGGGACCCAAACTAAACCCCCGTCTAGTGTTTTCTGACTATTTATACCCTTCCGGACACGTTGGCGCACTCAAAATGACCATACAGTTGATAAAAATAAAATTCACTTTTTAATTAAATAATGTTCCTGGCGCGACTGTCACACGCGTCCCAACAAAATTTCCAAATTGCCGTATTTCTATCTCGCGACAATTTTAATATTCTCAATATTCATATATTGCCATATATACGCATTATAATCAAATACCAACTCACATCTCGTTAGTATTTTTTCCGGATTAATTCTCAATTAATACACATTTAATTCAATTAATCCCATAAATAAATATCACAAAAATACGGGGTATTACATACTTCCCCCCTAATAACAGAATTTCGTCCCGAAATTCGGAACTAGAAAGTACCTGGTACAAATAACTCTGGATAACGTTCGCGCATCTCATCCTCGCGCTCCCATGTGGACTCCTCGGCATTATGATGCCGCCACTGAACACGTACTAACGGGACTATCTTTGACCGCAGTTTCCGCTCACTTCGGTCCAAAATAGCAATCGGCCCTTCCTCGTAGGAGCTATCAGGATGGAGATCGATGTCCTCCAAAGCAATGTGAGAAATAGCCAAATCGTCCCTAAGATATTTCCTTAGCGAGGAAATATGAAACACATCATGTATCCTATGTAAATGCTCCGGTAACCCAAGTCTATATGCAACAGACCCAACCCGCTCGATGATAGGAAATGGCCCAACATATCTCGGTGCCAACTTCCCCTTCTTCCCAAATCGCATAATTCCCTTCATAGGAGATACTCTGAGTAAAACTTGGTCCCCCACTTGGAACTCCCTGTAGAACCCCTTTGCATCAACATAGCTCTTCTGTCGATCCTGAGCTACCCGAATGAGACTACGTATCAATTCTATCCTCGCCGAAGTATCCTGAATCACTTTCGGCCCAAGTAGTTTGTTGTCCCCCACCTCCAACCAACATGATGGGGAATGATAAGGTCTAACGTACAATGCCTCAAATGGAGCCATGCCAATGGTGAACTGGTAGGAGTTGTTGAAAGCAAACTCCACCAGTGAAAGATACTGCTCCCATCCACCCCCAAAATCAATGATGCACATACGCAACATGTCCTCTAACATCTGGTTTGTACGCTCGGTTTGCCCGTCGGTCTGTGGGTGATACGTCGTACTTAACCGCAATTCCGTGCCCATGGCCTCCTAAAAACTCTCCCAAAACCGTGAAACAAATATCTTTTCTCTGTCAGACACGATATTTAGGGGCACACCGTAAAGTCTCAATATTTCTGCAATAAAGAGATGGGCATACTGTCTCGTAGTGTAGTCGGTCCTTACGGGTAGAAAATGAGCGACTTTGGTCAACCTGTCCACAATTACCCAAATGGAGTCGTGACCCCTCTGTGACGTAGGTAACCCCGTGATAAAGTCCATGGATGTGCTCTCCCACATCCACATCGGGACCTCTAACGGCTGTAGAAGTCCTGCCGGTCTCTGATGATCCACTTTTATGAGCTGACAAGTGGCGCATTTAGAAACAAACACGACTATATTTTTCTTCATCCCACTCCACCAATACTGTCGTCTCATGTCTTTGTACATTTTGTCCCCACCGGGATGTACCGCGAACCGTGAGCCGTGCGACTCTGCCATCACCTCGTGTCGCAATTCCTCCCCTTTCGGAACTACCAGTCTCCCATTGAAGTGTAATCCCCCGTCTGAGCTAACGGTATAGGATTCGGCTCCCTCTACTAGTAACCGAACTATCTGCTCCTGACAGAACAAGTCATTTGCTTGTGCCTTTACCACCTTCGTGACAATCTGCGGTGTAACAGTCATCACAGACATGAACGATCTGGCCACTGCATCCTGGTGTCCCAACTCTTTCCACTTTGCCTTCCACACCCCTGCCACCTCATCTACTGGCCTACGGCTCAACGCGTCTGCTACTACGTTAGCCTTTCTCGGGTGATATTTCAAACTGATAATCCTTCACAAACTCAAGCCACCTTCGCTGTCGCATATTCAACTGCTTCTGTGTGAATAGGTACTGTAGGGACTTATGGTCCGTGAACAATCGAAACTTCTCCCCTAAGAGATAATGTCTCCAAATCCAAAGGGCAAACACCACTGCCGCTAACTCCAAGTCATGGGTGGGGTAATTCTTCTCATGAGGCTTAAGCTTACGAGAAGCATAAGCTATGGCTTGACTCTCCTGCTGCAATACACCTCCAAGTCCTTGCAAGGACGCATCGGTGTAAACTAGATACTCAACTCCCTGTCTCGGTAGTGGTAACATAGGTGCTGAGGTCAACTTATCCTTCAACTCATCGAATGCCAACTGACAGGCATCACTCCAGATGAATGGCACACCCTTACGAGTCAGATGTGTCAAAGGACCTGCTATCTTGGAGAAACCCTGAATGAACCTCCTGTAGTATCCTGCTAGGCCCAAGAAACTACGGATCTCAGTCAGTGTCATGGGATGTCCCCACTCCCTTACCACGGATACCTTCCCCGGATCAATAGATATCCCCCGGTCGGAAATAATATGCCCAAAAAACTGAACCTCCTTCAGCCAGAATCCGCACTTCTCATATTTTGCATACAGCTCGTTCTGACGTAGGGTCTACAAAACCTGCCTCAAATGCTCGACGTGCTCCTCCTCTGTCTGGGAGTAAACCAGAATATCATCAATGAAGACAACGACGAACTGATCTAGGAACTCTCTGAACACCCTATTCATCAAGTCCATAAATACGGCTAGAGCATTGGTCAAACCAAAAGGCATAACTCGAAACTCGTAGGAACCATATCTCGTTAAGAAAGCAGTCTTTGAGACGTCCTCCTCCCTGATACAGAACTGATGGTATCCCGATCGCAAATCAATCTTTGAGAAGAAAGAAGCTCCTCTCAGCTGGTCGAATAAGTCATTGATTCGGGGAAACGGATACTTATTCCGTATCGTGACCTTATTCAACTCCCGGTAATCTACACACAACCTCAACGATCCATTCCTCTTCTTTACGAACAACACAGGGGCACTCCACGGCGAAGTACTCCTCCAAATAAACCCCTGACCCAACAACAGCTCAATCTGATCACGTAACTCTCTCATTTCAGCTGGAGCCATACGGTAAGGTGTGCGGGCAATAGGCCGAGTGCCCGGCGTCAAATCAATCACAAACTCTATCTCCCTACTCGGAGGTAATCCAGGTATATCCTGAAATACATCGACAAACTCTCGAACAATCGGAATCAAATCAAGCGGTGTCACCACTTCCTTAGAGGTCTCCTCCTCTATATAGTACAAATGAGTGGACGATCCTCCCTCAGGACGAGGCATCGCCACTAAAAACATCTCCTGCCCAGGAATGGCAAAGATAATACTCCTACTAAAATAGTCAATCATTGATCGGTACGCAACTAGCCAATCCATACCAATAATGGTATCATACTCGGTCATCTCTAACACTAACATATCCGCGGGTAAAGTAAACATCCCAATCTCTATACCCACGCCTCTACATACAAGGGAAATCACGGAACCCCTACTCAACGGAGAATTTACACAAGTAACCGTACTCTCGGCGGTGTCTAACAACCCAATGGTGCGTGCAAATCTCATAGCAATGAAACAATGTGTAGCCCCCGTGTTAAATAAAATACGCCCCAGAGTCCCCTGAATAGAGAACATACCCTCAATGGCTGGTGGATCCTGTGGGGCTGCGACCTGCTGGAGCTGATACACTCTCCCATACTGAAGTTGTCCCTGCTGAACTGGGACTGCTGGAATGGGTGGTAATGTTACCATCTGTGATGGTGCCGGGAGGTCGGAGGGAAACATAGGCCTCTGCGGCTCCTGTCGAGCATCCTACTGCTGCTCCTGCGAGGCCCTACCCCTATCCGGACAATCCTGGCGTTTATGGCCAGTCTTTCCACAAACGTAACACTTCCCCGGGAAGTTCCCCCTCTCTGTCCCTGCTGCCCTCGGCCCTGGTGGCCGTTTCCATTCTTCCCCTGGCCATGCTGGCCCTGCTGAAACTGTTGTTGACCATTATGTCCCTGCTGGCCCTAATGGCCGTTCGGACCCTGATGGACCTGCCTAAACCCCCCCTGTTCGTGCCTGAAATTCCCAGATCTGAACCTCTTATGATCCCCCTGCTGGGAACCCTGGTCACCCTGCCTTTGCCCCTGAGTAGATTGTACCCCACTGGCACCATTTCCTCCAGTCCTGCCCTGATTGCTGGACTCTCCTGATCTCTTGCTCTCATCCATGTGAAAGCAGTGATCCTGGCAGTGTAACAGTGCAGCGTTAACCACGTCAGAATAAGTGGCGAACGATAGGTTCCCCAATAAATGCTGACGGATCCTCCATGTCAATCCATCTGTAAACTTCTGGATCTTCTTCTCCTCTGTCAGTATTTCATCCAGAACAATATTCAGTAGATTAGTGAATTCGGCCTCATACTCGGCCACAGTACTTCCCTCCTGTCTGAGATTCATTAACTTCCTCCTCATTTCCTTGTGAACGGCTGACGGAAAATACTTGCAGTCAAACCGCACCCAAAACTCTTGTATCGTGAGAGTATATCTCTCCTCCCCGGTGGTAATAGACTCCCACCACTGCAGTGCAGATCCCACTAGCTTGAAAGTAGCTAGGACCTGCTTCTGAACATCGGTGCACTCATACATCCTCAAGTGCCTCTGAATGTCTTTCCTCCACTGACTTGAAACCATAACATCGGACCTACCTGCGAACTTCGGTGGGTGCGCTTTCTGAAAAGCATCACGTAAACGTTCCCAAGCATACGGGAATGCATGTGCCTGAACTGGCGCGGCTACTGGCGCCTGGGGTGGTGCCTGCTGTACAACTGCTAGAGAGGCATTTACCGCTTGGGCTATAATGGTTGCAACCTCAGCGACATTCATGGTGCCCTGTACTAGTGCTGGATGGGGCTCTGGCTATGCATCCCTAGGAACCCGTGGTGCACGTCGTGGAGGCATCTGAAATAAGAGTAAGGTCTATAAGTTTGTAGTTATAAACCCAAAATAGCTGAAGAGCGAAGCATACATAAAAGAATACAACAGTCCTAAAATATTGGGCTCTACATCAAAGAAAGCTCAGCGGAAACATAATAAGCCGTACAGATCCTAAAGGACACTAGAACCTGATGCTCTGATACCACCTGTGACACCCCGACTAATTAAATACCGGGTAGATACTCCTTTATTAAATTAATACAAAATGTCAAGTTGGTCCAGTTAACAGCATCACTGTCGAAAACATTTTAATCATTACTAACCACCTAGTATTTAAAAAGTAAGATGTCAAAATTTAAATTAAGTCTGATTAACATACAATAAAAAAAATTATGAAAGAATATCATAACCATACACCATAAAGTCTCAATAAAGTAACCAACAATTAATAATAAGTCCCGAGGAAAACCACTCACAACAATCCCACCACTAAAATAAAGAAAATTGTATATCCTGAATTAATTACATGACAACAATCTGAATAACTGAAATATGAAATGTCTCTAATAGAAATGGGCGACATGCCCGACAAATGATGAAAACTGAATAGAGTCAAGACAAAAGAAGCGTCTACTAGCAAGGCCCTGTAACTTCAACAAACAGCTACAGCTCGTCACCTGAATGGAAATCCTATGCATGGTGTCCTTGTGGCTGGGCACCTAAAAGATTTTTACAAAAATAGATTTGAAAGCAAACGGGTCAGAGCCCGAAAGTGGAGAGTATTTTAAAAACAACAACTGCTTTAATAACATTAAAACAAAGAATGCAAAATACATGTTAGGACGTGCTCTCACATGAAATACTCACCTCTCGTCTAATCGTGCACTACTAACGTACAGTACCCATCTAAGTGGTATTTATATCTAACTAAACCGACATAAGTTCTAACCCATCTACTCGATTCACAATATGAATTCCCAATGTTATCACTTGAATAAATAGCTTTACTTAAACTCGGATTCTCAATTATTAGCATTACCATTTACTGGAGGTTATCCCCTTATTTATCTTCTCAAGGAGTTACTATAAATTATTCTCATAATTAAACATGACAAGTCTGTTCATTTAACCGTATATCATTCACATCATAAATATACAATACAAGCTCCTCGAGACTAAGCTGCGGTGCAAACATACTCTGCTATCCATCCTGGTACATCACGTACATAAGGATCACGCATTCTGAATCTCTCAGGAATCGTTCTCAGATAACAAAAATCACAAATAATGGAGGCGAACACAGTCACATCAGATGGGTCACGCACATACCTATGTTCCCATGATCAGCAGACTTATTAACTTCCCAATATGTCCTTCTCTGACCTATGTCCTCGAGGTACCAATCTCTATCCCCCCGTAGGCACACAAAGAATAGATGGCCCTAAGCGAATGCAAACATCCCGTGATAGCAAGCATGGTAGGTATATCATACACATAAAATCATATACATATACTAAGCATACACACATCTTAGTAATTACCATAAATTATTAGTGGTATACTTCTCAGTCTTATACCAACTTATAATGTTACACAATCCTCATATACACGGTTAATACAAATATTTAAGTCGTCGATAATCCTCACATCGTATATAGTCACTAGCGTCCTAATCCACAAATATCATTTGGTTCACTCCTCATTATATCCCAATTCTCCCAATTATACCAAATAGTTAACAAGGGAAGTTTATCACTACAATTAAATATGGTTACGGGACACTAGAAATCGAATCAGGCCAAAAAGGCCAATCTGTCAACTCGTTAGAAGTCTCGTTGGAACGAGGTCGTTCGAACGAGAGTTTGTTCGAACGAAGTGTGCATCTAACGAGATCTCGTTCGAAGGAAAGGCATCGAACGAACATCCCACTCGTTAGAAGTCAAACTGTCGACTCGTTAGAAGCTCGTTCGAACGACCTGGGCAGGCCTTCTAACGTGGTGACAGTTTCGAGCCCAGAATTCTCCTATTTCGCTTTTCTCAATTTTCTTCACCTCTAATCTCATCTAAACATCATTCCAACAGTAGTTCAAGGTTTCTAATCAGTCCTAAACATACTTAAGTCGTATAATAACATTTATATGGGGTCAAATCATCCTAAACCACATCTAATCATCAAATCTCCCCAATTTTTCCCAAATCTCATGAACATGAACCCTAGAAATTTAAAGTCATCAATAGACATAATTAAATCGGTTTTTGTGATATAAAAGATGTATTTCTATCAGAATAATCACCCAAACATAATTCTACATGCAATTTCCTTATCAAAATGTGAATTTCTAATTCCAATTCAATGGGTTTTTGTCAATCTCTCAAAATAATGCAAATTTTTATAAATTTCTAAGCATGGAAGAAATATTCATTGTAAATAACGTAATTAAACCACTTGCCTTGGATTTTTCTCTGAATTTGGTGTTGAATTGATGAAGGTTGTTCTCTCCTTTTTCTCCCAAGTCTGAAGGTTGAAGATGGAGGTTGTGTTTCTCTTTTTGGGGACTTCTCCTAACCTCTCCTAAAACTCTCGTTGCCCTAAACTCAGTTAATTGCTGGTAAGGGGTTAGTGGGTTATAAAATTCCATATTTTAAACTCCCAAAATTCGTTGGTCATAAATCCCCAAATTCCAAAATTACCAAACTACCCTTTTAAGTTGCCGGTATGGCCTAAAAATGCCTCGGGACCCAAACTAAACCCCCGGCTAGTGCTTTCTGACTATTTCGACCCTTCCGGACACGCTGGTGCTCTCAAAATGACCATACGGTTGATAAAAATAAAATTCACTTTTTAATTAAATAATATTCCTGGCATGAATGTCACAGGTGTGCCAACAAAATTTCCAAATTGCCGTATTTCTATCTCGCGACAATTTTAATATTCTCAATATTCATATATTGCCATATATACGCATTATAATCAAATACCAACTCACATCTCGTTAGTATTTTATCCGTATTGATTCTCAGTTAATACACATTTAATTCAGTTAATCCCATAAATAAATATCACAAAAATACGGGGTATTACACCTTCTTTCTTTCCCTCGCTCTCACAGTGCCTAATCTTTCTTCTTCCTCTCCTACTCGTGAGCAAGAGTCTGGGAGCTAGTTGCAGTATCCCCGCTCCCAAATTTTTTCTTCTTCAACTGATGAGAAAGCAACACATTGTCTTCATCATCATCTTGGATCAAATTCTTCGTAGGAGGGGCCCTATCTTCCTCATTGGAGCTACGTGAATCCCCTGAAGACCCCTGACCCTCTGAACCCTCCTCTGAGCTAGAAGATTCTTCGCTTCTTGATCTCTCCTCACTGTAATCACCTTCGACACCACCCCTGTTAGCACCCTCACTCTCTTCACCAGAGATTATCTCCTACTCGTCCAATTGAATTGGGTCAATAGCAACCTCTTCAATGATATCTAGCTGAGGAATGCTATCCACAGGTTGTGCGATGAAATTGGACCCAATGTTCTTGTATTCCAAAAGAAATGCCGCTGATAGAGGATGCTCATGTAATACCCCGTGATTTTAATGACTTTTAAAATGGGTTATATTTTAAATTAATGGATTAATTGGATTTTATTATAAATTAATTCATTTGGGTTTTATCCGAATTGCGGATATTAAAATGTATGATTTTGTATATTACTTAAAGATATTTAGGTAATATATGAATGTGATGTTATTGATATTGCTATGAGTTATTAATTCAGTAATTTGAATTTTTAGTCGGACGCGGTACGGGACGTGTCGGGACTAAATTATAAGATTAAATAAGAAATTTATTTTTACATCGACCTTATAGTCATTTCGACTGCGTCGTTGCATCCGAAGGGGTTGAAATAGTCAGAAAAGTGTATTTGGATGTTGAATTTGGGTCTCGGGTCATTTAGAAATGAATAGATAACCCAAAAGGGCATTTTGGTCATTTTTATAGGGAGGACGAATAGTGATTTCGGATTTTGTCCTATTATAAGTATTTGGAGATTAAGTATACGTGGGTTATTCATCTCTTCTACACAAAATAGAGAAGTCATCTTCCTAGAGAGAGTGAAAGGTTGCTTGGGAAGATAAAAGTTTACTTGGGAAGGAGAAGAACAAAGACCAAAGGTCACCACTACCAACCGCCATTGAAAGTTGGCCGGAGAAGGGAGAACCACCTGTGATATACTACACCAAAGTATCAGACCATCATTAGAGGCAATTTTTTTTTAATTGCAATCTAAGTTTGTCTATTGTCCATGTTAGGATAGTTATAAAAAAAAGATGAGATTTTTACATGTTTGGAAGATAATGAAGAGTTGTTAATGGATTTTTGAAAAATGGAAGTTTATTGGAATCAAACTGATGTTGTAGGTAGTTAGTGATCCACGAAATAATCATAAATTAGTTTAAAAAAACTCTGAAAACCATTGATGTGTTCTTGAAGATATTATGTTGATAATTTTCTGGAAAAAGAGGATAAAAACATGCTTTTAATCCAATCTCTTTATGATTCTAGGATGTTTAGATGATTAGAAATCATTTGTATATGTTGATATATCATGTAGTAAGGATTATAAGTCATTCGGGTTGTTAGTATGAAGGTTTGATTGATAAAAAATGGTTAAACCCGTAGTAGAAGAAATGCAGAAAAATTGGGCTGTTACCTTGGTGTTCGATCGATCGACCCCCTACCTTCGATCGATCAACCTACCCAGAATTGTTAAAGTTATTTATTTTTAATGTTGGTTCTTATCCCAAACCTTTTGTAGATACTTGGTGGTTATTAGTTGTATATTATGGGACTTAGGGAAGATCAATAAGCCCTAGTTAAGAATTGAATTGATTTGATTAGGATTCAATTGATTAGAATTATGTTAATTAATTTTGAAGGAAATTTCGGTTGCTAGATTCATGTGTTGGATTCTAATTTGTATGCATGAGGATTAAGGATAGGTCCAGTAAGGGAGATTTAATATAGCACCTGGGTAGCCTTAGGGTTATAATTTGAGTATCAAGGACTGAGTTTAAGCTCATTATTGATTGCGCAAGGACTGAGTGTAATACAAGCGCTTAGTGGTATGGCTCCAGGATAGAGCTCGGTGTTCAGACCACATTTGGTTGAAAGAGGGGATGAGGTTATCCCGATTGCATATTTGAAGTTCACGTACCTCCACATCCAATAAAGTTAGGTAGTAGTGTATTGGAGGGGTTCCTTGTTTAGATTTCGCTTTGCGAGACGCTGTGCGCATGAACCTTAATGACGTCGGGAGTGGAGAGATGTTATAGGATGTGAGGATGTTGATTTTTTTGATAAGTCATATAGTGTGAATGAAACACTATAGTTATGATCCATGTGATGATGGTATCCAATCCTAGTTGATAGAAGATGTGTTTATAAGAGATTAAAAACTATCGATTTTAACCCCAATTAAGGGAGAGTTTAATTCGTAGTAATTCGGGAGATATGATGATATGGACCAGTAGGATATTAGTAATTTCTTACTGAATATACTATTGAGGAAAAACTATTTGAACCTTGAGTAATGAGTGAGGCTCGGGGATGATTAAATTTAAAGAAATATAATGCTACGTATGGGAATTATCTTAGGGTAAAGTGAGTACCTTGTTGATATTATATTATAGGTATGATAATGCCTATTTGCTATCAACGGGAGGTTACTTGCTATCGACGGGAGGTTTGCACGTGAGGTCAGTTATATCCTGATGAATCCATGGGATGTTTGATTTGTCTCTCAAGAACATAGGTCTATGAAAGACTTATCGGGGAGTTGATAAGTCCATTGACTGTGGGAGCGTAGGTATGTGCGTGACCCATGGATACGATAACTATGTTCGCCTCCAATTTATGTGTTGATTGTTTGTGGTTCGAGGAATATTTACCGAACCTTTTTGTCTCCTATTCGGCGACCAGCGATGATGGGACATGATAGCAGAGTAATGCATTGCACCGCAGCTGTGGTTCGGGGTGCCGTATTATATATGTATATATATGTAATGAATTAAATGAATGTATATAGTGGTTAAATCTATCTATTGTGTGTTAATTGTAGATAACAGTGAATTGAGAAAAGAATTGAAATAAGTTAATGAACATTGAAGAGCTTAAATCATATTAATGAGAAACGATTCATGTTAATGATAAATGTATATGAATAATTATATGACATATGGTATGGGACATACGAGGTTATGATATAGGATGGAATCATAATATGGAAACTAGTGAGGAGGAACCATTAACTAGGAGCTTAATAGGAAACGTTAAGTGTGCACTCTAGATGAGAGGTGAGAATAGCAAGTGAGAGTTGGATACTAACATGTACATAATAAATACTTTATTGCACTTGTTAAATACTTGATGTTTTAAAAATCATTTTTACAATTGGGCTCTAACCCGTTTCCTTGCATATTTTCTTTTCTATTGTACCTTCTATATCAGGTGTCCAACAACAGGGACGCCAGCCTTAGTGGATTATGATTAGACGCCTATTTTCATTTGATTCACAATATTCTTTAATTAGAGCATGTCGCCCAAGGGAACTGAATTGTCTATTTTCTATCTGAGCCAAATACTCTTGTACTCGTGTCATTTTAATACATTTACTATTATTGGGATTACTGAAATAGATTATTATGTGGGAATGTTTATTCCAATTGCATTTAAATGCTTTTGAGTTATATGTTCAGGTTATCAATGTTGTACAATAAAATGTGTAGTGTTATTCTTAAACTAAAAATGGATTTTGTTGAATTAAAATTTGGAAAGTTTTTAACACCAGCTTAATTGGGTATTGGGTGAGTTTTAAATGTTTTCGACCGTGATGCTAAGAATGAGCCAACTGTATATTCTGTATTAATTTGGTATGGGACTGGACATCCGGTATTTAATTAGGCGGGATGTTATAACTCATCGTCAGCTAAGAGTTCCCTGGTTTTCCAAGCCTTAACCATCTTAGCAGCTCGAATCTCGCGAAGAGCGAGTTCTAAGTTCTTTGTCTTCGCTGAAAAAAGAAAGAGCGAAAGATATGAGAAAGACCATACACTAAATGAGAATTAATGAGCAGAACAAGAACTTTGCCTACCTATATATTCCTCCCCAAAAAAGGGAAACACGTGTCTCCCAAACCTCGCCCCTTCAGTATGGGGAGGGAACTACCAATTTCTACAAATAAACCCCTCATGCCAGTAGTCCAGTTGGGAATCAGGTAGATTTACTACCAATATCTTATCAGGATTTGTAACTTTGAGGTAAAAAAGACCAGAGCTTATTCGAGAAAAAGAATAGCAATAGTAGATTTTAGCAAGCCCTAGATTGGTGCCATAGAGCTTATTAATTCTATGCACGCCATTGAAAATTTTCCAAACATTTGGCGAGCACTGTGCAGGAACTATATAGAAGTAACTAAGAAAGTGCAAAAACAAGTGATTTGGGGGAAGAGTAAGACCCCCCTAGGATAACAAAAGAACATGTATCCATTGACCATCCTCAATGTCCTTAACATTATGAGGAATAGGGGCACATTCGATGTTTACCTAGTTTGAAATATTGTGGAACTTTATAAACTCAGTTATCGATCTATTGCATATTTTCATCATTGAAAAGGATAATCACTAATATCGAATATGAAGAAATTCTGACAAAAAAAGAAGGAGTGTGAAGAACTTACGAAGTAATAATCAACTTGAGATAATGCAAAGCCGCAAGCAGGGAAGATTAGAAGATAAGGAAGAAGCTTAAAGATGGAAGACGAGACCTGGAAGTGAGAAAGCAATAGTGAGAGGTTGGAGAAATCTAAAGAGTGCAAATAAATTTGAAGCGACTTTAGGGAATGACCTCTCCAAGCTTTTTTAAACCTTTCTAATCATAACGCACAGGAAACAAAGCAATTTGATGCCTAGATCGATTCGAGAAGGGCGCTTCAATCCCAAATTGTTGCACGATTCACAAAAATGCCATTAAGGCAATATGTAAGGACATAAATTTCTAATTGAGTCATTTGTAGTTTTGACTCAATTCCGGACAAAAACGTTTGAGTCATAGGATAGAGTAATTGACCATCCTTCAAGCCTATGACGTGTTTGTTGAAGGCGTAGCGGCCAAGTTTAAAGATTAATCAAAATGTCGAGTTTAACGTGCCTTGTTTCTACATCATCAACATGATTCTATTGCTCCTAAGGTATGAATACATTTGAATATATATAGGAGCTTGGAACAATTTTATTGGGTGTACTTTGTTTTTAAAGCAGTTGTTTATTTTTAGAAAGATTTAATTAAAATTTAAAATAAAGTATATAAAGTTTCTGGGCTAAAACTAAAATTTTCAACTTTTTGGAAGTTTGTTCGAATTGTCGTTCGAACAATAATATCGTACGAACGAGTTTGCCAACGGGTTCCCCAAAAGCCCACTAGAATGTGGTTCGAACTGTCGTTCGAATGAACATAATGTTCAAACGAGATTTCTAATGAGTTCACACTGGAACTTCATTAGAAGCCTTGTTCGAACGAGACTTCATTCGAACGAAAATGTCATTCGAACGAGTTTTGACGGGAATAGTTAATTGGCAGTTTTGAGCAATTTTTTCCCACTTTACCACTAACTTTTTACCTGAATATGTAAGTACGGGAACCAAGTTTTTGAACTTAACTTTTTCAGATCTTTCCATCTCCAAGAGAGAGTTTGAGAGCATAATTCCATAAGGAAAAAGCTCACTGTTTAAGTGTTTTTGTTTTTCAAGAATTTTTTTTAAACACTTGTTTTACACCCAAAGTTTGTTTATCCAAGTTCATCCATATATATATACTTTGCTTGGAGTTTGGCACCAGATTATCTCTACATATTGAAGAAGAGATTGTTTGGGCTTACTTCTAAATCCCACAAAGAAGAAGAAGTTTACGTTAATTTACCCACATGGACAAAGGCTCCTTGTTCTGGTGACGGTGCCCATATAAAGTCCGATCGATATATTTCGAGATCGTGGTGGATCTTCATGGTTATTCGCTAGGCAGAGGTGTTTACAAGAAGACGCGTCAAGGCTTGAAAGGGGTCGAGTCGAGGAAGTAAGTCATATGTCTTGTTATTGTAAAGTCATACTCAGTGGATTTGAGGCTAGGGCCATCCGAGGTTTTTTTTCGTTGTGGGTTTTTTCTCGTACATCGTGGCATAGTGATTCATTGTTTATTTTATCTTTCACAATACTCACCTAAAACGCATGCTTAGGTAAAAAGATAAAATTTTGTTTTAATCACTACTTGTTTAGTCATTAATTTAATTTGGTAAAATTGGTTGGGCCTAATTTGGTAAAATTGAGAAATATGACTTAGGCAAATTTTCTAGGACTTGTATTAATTTGGTTTAAGTGAAATTTAAATTTTTTTTGGCTTACTATTATTTCACTTGGTTTAATTTTAATTTGAGAAGATATTAAAATTTGGTGTTTAGTGGAACCATCTTACGCTTCTGCATCTATAAAAGGAAATTATTACTTTTTGAAGTACAAAGAAAATAAAAATTGGGGGCCTTCTCCTTTTCAAATATGTATCAGAGCCGGACCGCTAATTTATTGCGTCAATGATCCGTTTTTCGTATTTTATAATTTTTGTGCTCCTTGTATTTTTATTTGGTTCAATTTTTTTTTGCATCTCTCGATGGGACGCCTTAATTATAATTTTTCCATTTCTAATGATAATGAATTTTTTACTATTAGAGAGGAATTTAATGAGCTTAATAAGTGTAATGAAAAATTAAGAGAATTAAATTTGAGATTTTGCAAAAAGAATTAAATTTCTTGAAAATGAAAATTCTTGTTTTAAAACTAAAGTTGAGTTTTTGCAAATCTCCCTAACTCAAAAAGATATTTTTAGTGAAAAGCTCATTCACTTAAATCACAATTTTAATATTTTAGAAAAGTTCAAGAAAGAGAGTAATAGTCGAGAAAAGACTCTTAGGGACAAGTTTGCTCACATTGAGGGGGAGCATGATAACCTTCTAGGAGTTATAAAAAATTTAAAGACGGAGTCCCGTAAAATTGAGGAGTTTAATTTATTACTTGAGTCCAAAATTTTAAAAATGAAAAATGACTTTCAAGACTAGAGTAGTTGTAGTAATAGTTCTAGCACATTTTGTTCAAATGCTTCCATTGCTAAAGTTAAAACTATTTTTTTTATAGGGTCAACTTTATCCAAGGATTTAGAAAACACACCATAGGTATCATTCCTCGTGTTTTCACATGATTGCATTGTGGTAGGAAAGGTCACCTTAGGTCATTTTGTTTTGATCTTAAAAGAAATCCTAGGAAGTTTATGTCTAGAATTTCATTAATTTCCAAATCCCATCATTTTAAATATACATCTATATGGATTCGGAAATCATTTTTAGATGCCCTAGATATTAGAATTGTTGATTCTCATTTGCTTTCACATGAAACCTCCCTTTCTAAATTCAAAGGTTGAATGTGTTAGTTTTGTTTTCATACTCTAGCTTTTTGTGCTTCATATTATATATCATTGCTAGGTGTATGCATGTTTAGTCATTTTCTAGTCATTCCTTTATTTCATATCTAATGCTAGAAATCATGACTTGTTTATGTTTTGTATTATATTTCTTTTGTTTGCATTAAATGAAAAATACAAAAAGATTTTTGTTTATCATTTGGGTTTTTATCTCTTGGTAATTTAAGCTTAATGAAAAATTCAAATGATTTTTGTGTGTCTTTTGAGTATATATTTTTATTTTTGGCTATAAATTTCAAAAACTTAGAAAGATTTTATTTTGTGTGTATTTTGGTTTTACACACATTTTGTGTCATATGTTTGTGTTTGAATCCTCATTTCGCTTCCATGTGACTAGAACTTTGGGTTAGAATTTTAATCCTTAAAATGTTCTTTAGCATGCTTACATGGAGTAGCTGAAGTTGGACTTGCTTAATGGATTCACTTTTATATGCCTTTACACACATGCACTATCTTTTTGAACCTTAACTTCACATGTTATATTTGAGCTTTGTGAGATGTTCTCCTACCAATCTTGGCACCTACATATTTGTGACCTGGGAGGACTAGTGCATGTCAAAATATGTTGCACGTGAGATTTGTGAGAAATAAAAATGACAAATATAAATGTGCACGGGGAAGGGCTCCGAAAGGATTTATTATCCTTTGCGAATAGTAAGCCACCGTTTTTTTGGACCTAAAAGAAATACGTGGTCCAAAGGCCTATAAATATAAATATGGCATTAAAAAGAAATATAATTTCCAAGGCCTAAGTTTAATTGATATATTCATTCAAAAGAATAATATATATGCTTACTGAGGGGGTTTGGATGATATATCAACGGTTTGCACAATGTCCGTTAATCCTAGTTGCGATTTCAATGTTATGACTCTATTGGTTTGTAGAATCATCAACATGCTAGGCTTGTATGCATTGTGTTTGTTTGTTCATTAGTTCACTTTATCATTGCATATAAAGGATAAATTCTAGTTGATAAATTTTTGCAATCAAATGCGAACTACGTGAACACATTTAAGTGATTGGGTTTTAATTTATTGGTATCTTGTTCACACACCAACACATTCGTTTCCATATGACACGTTTATGCCATAAGAGTGTGGAAAATCTTATGTTGTTTAGTTTTGTCTCATTTTGGTGTTTATATCTATATGTGTGTACTTATGCTTAGCTTGTATCTACTGTGTATACATATATATGACATTTTGTTTAAGTATTTGCCATGTTTAGCTAGTCCATTTATGCTTCAATTTATAATTGGTACCTTGTTTGTTGCGTAGTTTTTTTGATATCACATGCTTAGAATCTTATTTGTCAATTTGGTATCATTTGTTTTTGCATCATAGTTGGTATTAATTTGTATGGATTAGTTATGATTTTGTTGCCTATGTACTTTAATGTTCCCATCACTTTATGCGCTATAGCATGTTTAGCTAGTTATCTCATTGTATTTATCCATTGTTTAGTTTAAGGGGTGTATTTTCTTTAATTGGGGAAGATAAGTTAATGTTTTGATTCTTTATCCTTTTTCTATTCCTGAACAAAAAGGGGGAGAATGATAGGGGGAGAAATGGTATCTATTCCTATTATAATCGTATCTTAGTTTGGGGGAGATTTATCTTAGGGAGAGACGTCTTTCTAAGTTGATCATAGTTGATAAAGGTGAGAATTAATTTAAGGGGGGTATTTATTTTAATTGCATTTAATATTTATATATTTCTTATGCATTTGATAGTTTGCTTAAGTGTGCAGGAATTCTTCTTAAAGGCAACGTTCATCATCGGGCAAAGATATTGATCCTTGGGTTGTTTGAGTCAAGCATTGTAATTTTATTTTGGGTAGGACATTTTGTTATGTCTAGTAGATCTTCACGGCCCTTTAGGATTTTTTGTTGGATTTTCTCCTAGAATAGCCAAAGGGGGAGTTTGTAAGGACACAAATTTCCAATTGAGTCCTTTGTAGTTTTAGCTCAATTTCGAACAAAAATGTTTGAGTCATAGGATAGAGTAATTGACCATCCTTCAAGCCTTTGATGTGTTTGTTGAAGACATAGCGACCAAGTTTAACGCTTCATCAAAATGTCGAGTTTAGTGTGCCTCGTTTCTACGTCATCAACATGGTTCCATTGCTCCTAAGGTATGAATGCATTTGAATATATATATAAGATCTTGGAATAATTTATATTGGGTGTACATTGTTTTTAAAACTGTTGTTTATTTTCAAAGAGATTTAAATAAAACTTTAAAATAAAGTAAATAAAGTTTTTGGGCTAAAACTAAAATTTTTAACTTTCTGAAAGTTCGTTCGAACGAGTTTGTCGTTCGAACAATAATGTCGTTCGAACGAGTTTGCCAACGAGTTCTCCAAAAGGCCACTAGAATGTCTTTCGAAGTGTCGTTCGAACGAACTTGATGTTCGAACGAGATTTCTAATGAGTTCACACTGGAACTTCGTTAGAAGCCTCGTTCAAACGAGACTTCGTTCGAACAAAAATATCGTTCGAACGAGTTTTGGCGGGAACAGTTAATTGGGAGTTTTGAGCAGTTTTTTCCCACTTTCTCAATTATTTTCCCACTAAATTTTTACCTGAATATGTAAGTGCGGGAACCAAGTTTTTGAACTTAACTTTTTCACATCTTTCCATCTCCAAGAGAGAGTTTGAGAGCATAATTCCAAAAGGAAAAAGTTCATTGTTTAAGTGTTTTTGTTTTTCAAGAAAAATCTTTTAAGAACTTGTTTTACACCTAAAGTTTGTTTATCCAAGTTCATCCATATATATCTATACTTTTCTTGGAGTTTGTGTGACAACCCGCATACTAAAATAATAGGTGGCCAGCCCAATACTCTAGTAATCACAGGAATCATAGATGGTCCATTCTCAGCATCACTGTCGATTAAAATAATAGTATGAGATAACCACCAATCAATTTAGATTACGGACTATCAATTTAGAAAATTTAGTAAGTAAAAGAAAAACACAGACAATCCCATTTGTAAAAGCGGTGGATATCAAAAATTGATGAATGAAGAATGACAATATAATAAATATCACCGAATAAGTTGTCACTGAACAGACCAATAAAAATAGTACATCGAGTACTACGATTCAATATTTACAATATAATGAATGAGTGCAATACCTTGGGCAAAACACGTTCAAATAAATATACTGAACATAACTAGAGTACAATAGAAAGAAGCGTCTAATATAAGTAACCCACAACATCCGCAATATGTTGTAGCTCCATGACAACTGGAATGGAAATGTAAATACGGGTGTCCATGCAGTAGAGCACCTGTACGGCAAGGAATATATGCAGAAACAAAGAAATATATATACGGGTCAGGGCCCGATTTAATACGATTACCATGTGACTAAAAATGCATGAAAGTTAAGTGCGTAATTCGCTCGCAGATAATAGTAATATTTCTCACCTCTCAATCTAGCTGCAACCTAGCGCAATATCGTGAGATGTTCTAGTTAACCCTAAGTACTAAGGGCTAACTTCTCCGCATTCTCAACACTATGCCCTATTCGTGCGTGGGGTGTCTCGCAAAGAGAAATCCAAACAAGGAACCCCCCCGGTACACTACTACTTAGGCAAGGTTGATCGTCGAGATCCATTAGATCCTTAGCACGAAATAATCAATAAATGTATATGTGTGTGCATATGTGTGGGAGGTCACATCTATAGCTACACAAAGAAAATATAAAATAAAACCCATCCATCATCTAATGGCACAATTCCTAATTTATTTCTTTAGGAATATATATAAATGGTACAACATTTTATCAAATGTTTACCAAGTCAATCTTATTTACCAATTTTATTTCCTTTCTTATATCCAGGAAGAATACATAATTTAAAGCAAGTTTTATTATCATAAAAAGTGCTTTATCTTTTTTCATAAAACCCCACTTCCCTTCTTCCATCGAGGAAGTGTAATCAAAAGTCATTTTTCTTAGCATAAAAATACTTTTGTATACCATATGCTTCCATTTCCCTTCTTCCATCCGGGAAATGTTATCCGAAGCCAAACCATATATCCTATTTCCATTCTTCCATCCAAGAAATGTAATTAAAGCCAATTCATTATCATGAATTGCTTTAATGAATCTAAGACCGTCCCTTCGGGTTTCCCCACTGGACGCGCCCCTAAATGGCTATCATCTTCCAGGGCCTATCTATACAAGAAAACATGGTAACCTACCAATGTCAGGAAGCTGCAATATTGCCTGCGGGAAAGTCAGGACCACACCCAGAATCCCCTAACCAGCGCAGTAATATAAATCCCCATATGGCCTAGGGACTATATCCACCCTGGTCAATAGCCAGGGGGCTTCACCACAACGCGCACAACTTCCCTTATGATAGCGATTTAGGGAGGTGTGTAATCCATAAATTATCATTTATGAAAAACTTTACTTTTCCTTTTTGAAAACATCCAATTTTACTTTCTCAAAATCCTTTTGTACTTATTCATTTTGTACCACATTTTATAATGTGCATTCTTTTTTCATTAAGTCATGTTTATTAATGACCTAAGACCCAGAGTGCCACTAACCTCAAACTAGCCTACAAGCGTTCATATAATTTCATAAACCCTTAAAGTGAGTCTCCATAATGGCTCACTGAACCTCCTGAAGTAAACACAATGATCTTCTTTTGTTCTCTTGTACCCGTGACTCACCATAAATGAATCAAACTTTTTGTATCCCAAAACCTCAACATTAATATTTTAACTTACAATTTATCTTAAGGTTAACCTCCTATATCAATCGGACATTAACCTATACAAACTAGAACTCGGGTAAACCCAAATATCCACTCTTAGCCTAGGACATTAGTCTACCCAATACAACCCTCTAGGACTCCCCATTACTTCCCAAAGGAAGGTTCCTAAACCTCCAACCTAAAAGAAAAGGGATAAAAAAAAACTAAAAAAATCTCACCTTTTCAGAAGGGGTCGATCGATCGACCCCTGGCCGTCGATCGATCGAAGGCCTCGATCGATCGATCCCCCAGGCTCGATCGATCGATCCTGGCGGACAGCTTCTTCTACAAGAAGCTGTTTCGGCCATTAACGACACCTCCAAGCTTCTACCCGCTATTTCACCCAACCACAACAACAAATACTAGTATAAAATCATTTTTACTCATCAAATAACTAATTATTTCTCTTCAAATCAAATTAAACTACAAGATTTAGGATTAAACACCAAAATCAACCAAAAACCCATTTATGGTTTAAACCTCCCAAAACTTAACTACACATGAAATTTATCACATTAAATCAATATCTAGCAAGTAAGAAACTTGCCTCCAGGTTTGTAGTCTCGGATCACCTCCGGTAGCGACAGAATCCGGCCCCAAAATCTTCATTTTCTCTCTTTCTCCCATTTTCTCCCAACTCTCTCTCTCTCTCCTTTGGCTTCTCTCACAAGAATGAAGAAAATGAAAGGGGGTGTGGGACTTATAAGGATCTCAACACATAAATCCCCACTTTTAATTGCTAATACACCACCAAAATGACTCGTAACCACTAATTTGAGTCATAACCCCTTAAAAATGCCCAAATCTCAAAAATTACAATGGGGCACTTATTTCGACTATCTCGACTATTCTAAAAACAACCGCACCCCCTTTTTTGGCATTCGGGAAAGTGTGAACTATTTTGGTGTTCCATTTTCATTTTATTTCATTAATTATACCCAAATTTAAATATAGGTCATAACCATCGTTTTACATATAACGACGCAAAATATCAAAATATAATGCTATTTACCTTCTCATAACGGTAAATAGACAAAACATAGTAAATATTATCCCTAAGTCTCATGGGAAATAATATTTACTCCAAGATCCCCTATTTTATAAAATTAGCCCATCAGGCAAAATAGTATAAAATAGTCGCTCAAAAACCTGGGTCGTTACATACTCCCCCCCTTAAAGGGAATTTTGCCCTCAAAATTCAGGCGTAACCCATAACTATATAAAGGGTATACTATACCAAAAGCCGTGGTTTCATACTAGCAATCCCCTCTGCAGTGCAGCGTCCCCATATGACTCAGACTAAGCTCATCACTATCGATATCCGTCCACATCATCATGCTATAACGTAGCACCAAATCGTCCCTCATGAACTATCGATCCAACCCTTCTACTAAGGGAGGAGATATCTACATAATTTCATCATAAATTTCCTTACTTTTCGAAACACGTTACACCCTTACTAGGGAATAACTACTCTATCTTACAATCGCTAACTCAAAATCTACTTACTCCTATTATCATTGGCGTAGCCCTCAAAAGTATACGGTTCAACGAATCCAATCGTGAAAAAGATATTCTCAGACTACTCCAAGCCCAAGAAATATACTATTCGTTGTTTCAATTTCAACGAACAGACAAGGCACACTGCCAACTATACTAGGCTACACACGACATCGTACTTGTAGGAAACGATCCAAAATGTTGTATGGAAATTTGACCCATAAATGATACTACTCCGATCTTTCCTTTAAATCAAACCCACCCATCCACTTATGGGTGGTAGGATATACCCCATATCCACACGGTTCCCATTTCTTCCTTGAAACTTTACCAGTACCTTGACATGAATGTCTCTCTCAGTTCACCATTGTTGCTAGGCACCGCATGCAGTTCTATAACTACACTACGAAGAGCTGGGCATACACTTCGGTAATTAGTCCACCCATTTCCATTGAGTAAGCAGCGATTGGTTCAAATGATCCACTATTTTCTCAACTAGAATCATGACCGTTGCATTATCGGCAATTCGATAGAGATGTCCATGGATATACCCGTTCCTCATTCCACACTACTATTTGTACACTAGTAGGTGAAAGGATCAATCACGGACATGAATTCTCTTACCATAGAGCCCCCTCGGTTAAACTTGTTCCATTGGCATTCCATGGCACGACTAAACTCTCTGACGGGTTTTTTATTAGGCGCATTGGCTACCCCATCCGCATTTCCTTAGCGAAAGGGAATACCTAATTGATAGTCCTTTACGAACTCCAAATTGTTGTTCGTGAAAAGACCCAAACTTCTGCCCAGGAAGTAGTGCCTCTAATTCTTTAAGGTGAATACTACCGCTATGAACTTTAAATCAAGCATGGGATGACACTTCATAAAAGTTTGAGACACATGAACAATGGGTCCATGCTCCCGTATTAATACTTCCCGTTCCTGGCAAAGACTCGTACGTTAAATCTACTCTCGATCATAACAACACGAGTGTAGGAGAAAAAGTCACCTCATACTTTAACTCCTCAAAAGGTAGGTTACCAACGTAACACTCTATCTACGAGAGGCCCCACCACTAATGGCCTAACATTTTGAATAGCTCGAGATACCATACTTCTCGTTCTAGGGACCAAATCCTACATAGAGTTAACCCACAAACATATTGTGGTCAACTCCCAACCACCTTCCTAAAATAACGTCATATGCCCTAAAGGCCTAGCGTCCTAAGAATCCTATAGTCGATCTATCTATCCTAATCTAGTCGTATAAGTATAATACCAAATATATCCCTAGTGTCCAAGACCTTTCGTGACTTCCGACATTCGCTCGGTTTCATGCGTGGGACGTCTCGCCGAAGCGAAATCTAAACAAGGAACCCTTCCATTACACTACTACCTCGCATTGTCGGTCGTCGAGAAGTAACGGTCGAAGACACATAATCGGGAACGCTAAGGTTCTAACTGGTAACTCTACTAATACATATTTACTTCTAAGTTTCCATAACAATCAACTGAGGCATTTACTTTCAGTAAAATGCCACAAATACTTTATCCCAAAATACACATATACCTCTTTACAAATGGCCTTCTCATTAAGGCACAATCATAAGTCTCTATCGGACTTTCATAATCTTAGTCTTCCCCACATCGATTAGAGGAAAACTATCATAGTGCTCATATATCGAACATCAACTTAGCCCTTAATCACTCATATACGTGATTCTTGGCTAAACCATCAAACCCAGCATCTCAACCAACAGAAAAAGAAAAGAAATAACATAAATGAAATTGCACATCTCTCCACTCCCAACGTCATTAAGGTTCATGCGTGGAGCGTCTTGCAAAGCGAAATCCAAACAAGGAACCCCTCCACGCAATCCCCTTAACTAGTCGGGCGTGGAGATAATGCATATCACACACAAGCAAAGAAAACAAGGCAAGCAAACAGTCAAGGAAAAAGAATAAAGCAAGACAAACAAATAATAATTAAAAAAATGAAAACTATCTATATGCCGTAAACCACCTCTATAAAGTCTCAACCTGTATCCAGGGGAGATATTATAGAACCACTAGCTCTTTCTTCTAGAACTAGAGATAGGATAGCCCCGTAATTTATTCGATTTCTATCACACCAACCAAAACAAGAGTATCTCTACTCGTATATTACATATAATACAAGTAACACGTACTACACATATCACCACTCGCCCCATAACGAGTGAAAAAGGAAAATATAGAACTTCCCTATCCTGGAAGTCATGTAAATATACTTACTATATATAAAAATATAACGATACTATCACAAGCTCGATATACATACCCAGACCCCGGATTAACACCATACTACTCCATCTTACCTAAGGAATGCACCACTCGCACCTTAGATGGAAAGTCCCACCAACATACTAGCCAACCTCCTTGGTCTCTACCACTGGTTCCAAGACACGTCATTCTAGTCTTATTCGAACCAAACTACTTCCATCAATGTCCCAACTAGGCATCCCATCCTTACCGATTATCTTCAATCGATAAGATCGGAACGCACAGTTCCCTTGACTTCTTCAGCAAAGAGAACATTCTACCAGTATCCCCGGCCTTAGCTCCACGAGTCTTTCCCCAGGTGGATGTCCACCAAGGGGTATCATGAACACCACATCTTCAAAAGTGTTAGCAACACTTACTTACGAGCCTATCATTTCCACTGAAAGGCCCTCTCTATGGGCAAAACATTCTGCCCCACCATAAAGAAGTGACTACCATTCCCTCCACTTCAACCCTACTCCAATGGGTGATAGGTTCTCCTCCAATCCTCACACCTGGGCACTTCTATACCCATCTCTAGGCCAAACTCTCAGGCCTTACGTTCTCACCGAATGAGGTTACACTTCCTCTATCCAACCGAACTTCAACATGTGGTCCTTTTCAAGGACCTCTCAACTCCGAATTGACATTGCTTGGAATCCCAAGCATAGTACCACTTTCTACCGATAGCGGTACTTGGTAAAACTATTTTCACCGTACTTAGTAGTCACGGCAGTAATATAAAACAATGCTACAAAGGGAGAGACCTCCAAAGTGGCCCTCATCCACGACTACAGTTCACAGCTTATAGTCATCCCATCCTATGATGCCTTCACAACGGACTTCCTCAGCGCCCTTCATCTGACGACTTAGAAGTCTCACCTGAATGCTCAAAAGATCTTCGGGGTTCTCGTACCATAGCAGGAGAACGGAATCTCATAAGAGAATTCAACGATCTTAATCTTAGGGCTATGCATCAAATAGATAGAAATGCAGAAGACATAAAACATCCTTACAGATTCCTAAGGACTCTAGAACCTAATGCTCTGATACCATCTGTGATAACCTGCCTACTAAAATAATAGGTGGCCATCCCAATACTCTAATAATCACAGGAATCATAGATGGTCCATTCTCAGCATCACTGTCGATTAAAATAATAGTATGAGATAACCACCAATCATTTTAGAAAAAGGACTGTCAATTTAGAAAATTTAGTAAGTAAAAGAAAAACACTTAGACAATCCCATTTGTAAAAACGGTGGATATAAAAAAATGATGAATGAAGAATGACAATATAATAAATATCACCGAATAAGCTGTCGGTGAACATACCAATACAAATAGTACATAGAGTATTACAATTCAATATTTACAATATAATGAATGAGTGCAATACCTTGGGCAAAACACGTCCGAATAAATATACTGAACATAACTAGAGTACAATAGAAAGAAGCATCTAATACATGTAACCTACAAGATCCGCAATATGCTGTAGCTCCATGACAACTGGAATGGAAATGTAAATACGGGTGTCCATGTGGTAGAGCACTTGTACGACAAGGAATATATGCAGAAACAAAGAAATATATATACGGGTCAGGGCCCGGTTTAATATGATTACCATGTGACTAAAAATGCATGACAGTTAAGTGCATAATTCTCTCGCAGATAATAGTAATATTTCTCACCTCTCAATCTAGCTGCAACCTAGCGCAATATCGTGAGATGTTCTAGTTAACCCTAAGTACTAAGGGCTAACTTCTCCCCATTCTCAACACTATGACCTATTCGTGCGTGGTGTGTCTCACAAAGTGAAATCCAAACAAGGAACCCCCCGGATAAACTACTACTTAGGCAAGGTTCTTCGTCGAGATCCATTAGATCCTTATCACTAAATAATCAATAAATGTATATGTGTGTGCATATGTGTGGGAGGTCACATCTACAGCTACACACAGAAAATATAAAATAAAACCCATCCATCATCTAATGGCACAATTCCTAATTTTTATCTTTAGGAATATATATAAACCAATTCAATCTTATTCACCAATTTTATTTCCTTTCTTCTATCCAGGAAGAATACATAATTTAAAGCAAGTTTTATTATCATAAAAAGTTCTTTATCCTTTTTCATAAAAAGTTCTTTATCTTTTTTCATCCAGGAAGTGTAATCAAAAGTCATTTTTATTAGCATAAAAATACTTTTGTATACCATATTCTTCCATTTCTCTTCTTCCATCCGGGAAATGTTATCCGAAGCCAAACCATATATCCCATTTCCCTTCTTCCATCCAAGAAATGTAATTAAAGCCAATTCATTATCATGAATTGCTTTAATGATTCTAAGACCGTCCCTCCGGGTTTCCCCATTGGACGCACCCCTAAATGGCTATCATCTTCCAGGGCCTATCTATACAAGACAACCTGAGAAGCTACCAAAGTCGGGAAGCGGCCATATTGCCTGTGGGAAAGTCAGGACCACACCTCGAATCCCCTAACCAGTGCAATAATATAAATGCCCATATGGCCTAGGGACTATATCCACCCTGCTCAATAGCCAGGGGGCTTCACCCCAATGCGCGCAACTTCCCTTATGATAGAGATTTAGGGAGGTGTGTAATCCATAAATTATCATTTATGAAAAACTTTACTTTTCCTTTTTGAAAACATCCAATTTCACTTTCTCAAAACCCTTTTGTACTTATTCATTTAGTACCACATTTTATAAAGTTCATTATTTTTTCATTAAGTCATGTTTATTAACCTCAAACTAGCCTCCAAGAGTCCATATAATTTCACAAACCCTCAAAAGTGAGTCTCCATAATGGAGTGTCTCCCAAAAGCTCAACATTAATATTTTAACTTCCAATTTATCTTTAGGTTAACCTCCTATATCAATCGGACATTAACCTATACAAACTAGCCCTCGAGTAAACCCAAATATCCACTCTTAGCCTCGGACATTAGTCTACCCAATACAACCCTCTAGGACTCCCCATTACATCCCAAAGGAAGGTTCCTAAACCTCGAACCTAAAAGAAAAGGGCTAAAACAAAACTAGAAAAATCTCACCCTTCTTCTCCAAAAAGTTGTTTCGGCCATTAACGACACCTCCAAGCTTCTACCCGCTATTTCACCCAACCACAACAACAAATACTACTATAAAATCATTTCAACTAATCAAATAACTAATTATTTCTCTTCAAATCAAATTAAACTACAAGATTTATGATTAAACACCAAAATCAACCAAAAACCCATTTATGGTTTAAACCTCCCAAAACTTAACTACACATGCAATTTATCACATTAAATCAATATCTAGCAAGTAAGAAACTTGCCTCCAGGTTCGTAGTCTCGGATCACCTCCGGTAGCGTCGGAATCCGGCCCAAAATCTTCATTTTCTCTCTTTCTCCCATTTTCTCCCAACTCTCTCTCTCTCCTTTGGCTTCTCTCACAAAAATGAAGAAAA
Organism: Sambucus nigra; assembly: GCA_949130495.1. Classification (NCBI taxonomy): domain Eukaryota; kingdom Viridiplantae; phylum Streptophyta; class Magnoliopsida; order Dipsacales; family Adoxaceae; genus Sambucus; species Sambucus nigra. The sequence continues at coordinate 458,669,364 of OX422213.1, read as the reverse complement.
AGAAAGGGGGTGGGGGACTTATACGAGTCTCAACACATAAATCCCCACTTTTAATTGCTAATACACCACTAAAATGACTCGTAACCACTAATTTGAGTCATAACCCCTTAAAAATGCCCAAATCTCAAAAATTACAACGAGGCACTTATGTCGACTATCTCGACTATTCTAAAAACAACCGCACCCCCTATTTTGGCATTCGGGAAAGTGTGAACTATTTTTGTGTTCCAGTTTCATTTTATTTCATGAATTATACCCAAATTTAAATATAGGTCATAACCGTCGTTTTACATATAACGACGCAAAATATCACAATATAATGCTATTTACCTTCTCATAATGGTAAATAGACAAAACATAGTAAATATTATCCCTAAGTCTCACGGGAAATAATATTTACTCCAACATCTCCTATTTTATAAAATTAGCCCATCAGGCAAAATAGTATAAAATAGTCGCTCAAAAACCTGGGTTGTTACAGTTTGGCACCGGTTTATCTCTACATATTGAAGAAGAGAAGAAGAAGTTTGCGTTAATTTACCCACTTGGAGAAAGGCTCCTTGTTCGGGTGACGGTGACCATATAAAGTCTGATCGATCGATTTCGAGACCGGGGAGGAGCTCTGTGGTTATTCGCTAGGCGAAGGTGTTTACAAGAAGGCGCGTCAAGGCTTGAAAGGGATCGAGTCGAGGAAGTAAGTCATCTGTCTTCTTATTATAAAACCATACTTAGTGGATTTGAGGCTAGGGTCGTCTGAGGTCTTTTCCTTTTGTGGGTTTTTCCTCATACATTGCGGCGTAGTGATTCATTGTTTATTTTATCTCTCGCAATACTCACCTAAAACGCATGCTTAGGTAAAAAGATAAAATTTAGTTTTAATCACTACTTGTTTAGTCATTAATTTAATTTGGTAAAATAGGTTTGTCCTAATTTAGTAAAATTGAGAAATATGACTTAGGCAAATTTTCTAGGACTTGTATTAATTTTGTTTAAGTGAAATTTAAATTTGTTTGGATTTAATCTTATTTCACTTGGTTTAATTTTAATTTGATAAGAAATTAAAATTTTGTGTTTAATTGAACCATCTTACGCTTTCTCATCTTTAAAAGGAAATTATTACTTTTTGAAGTATAAAGAAATTAAAATTGGGGGCCTTCACCTTTTCATAATCATTTAAAATTATTGAGCTCAAATTGTGACCCAAAAATTTTTGGGGCAATTGTGGGTACCTCGATTAGTTATTTCGGCCCAGATGAGTAGCCCAATTAAGCCTAGCCCAAAGTCTAGGGGCCTCGCGCTATAACTGATTCAGTTATGACCCATTCAACTCCTAAAATCTCTCAAGAGATATTCTAGTGATCATGGGCTAACGTGGAGGAGTCCCACAACCCCACTCTCCGAAAAAGACATGTATAAATAAAACCCTCATCCCAGGGCAATGGGCATGCAATTGTAAACACTCCCCTGGAGTAAAGAGAAATAAAATACTGAGAGCACCACCATGGATGTAGGTCTTCTTTCCGAACCACGTATATCTTGTGTTGTGAGTGATTGCAATTATTTCAAGTTCTTTATTTATTCTAGTGATCGTCTTTGCTTATTATTTTGTGTTGAGTTTAATTGTCACCATAATATATATATATATATATATATATATATATATATATATATATATATATATATATATATATATATATATATATATATATATATATATATATATGTGTGTGTGTGTGTGTGTGTGTGTGTGTGTGTGTGTGTGTGAGTGTGTGTGTGTGTGAATGACTTTGTAATCATATATGAACTCTTGATCTCAGCATTTATAACCATAAGAAAAATCTTTGTCTTATCATATTTCGAAAGGAAACTTAATGAACAATTATCTCAGAAGATTGTTTATTACGGGAGAAGGTGACTATTGAGGAGAAAGGTGTAACAACCCGCGTAATTTTGGGGGAATTTTCGAAATTAAGAGGAAAAATAAATTTGAGAGAAAATTATTTTTATTGCTCAAATATGTTGGTTATTTTTTTAAAGGCGAGAATTTCAAATGATTTCGAAATCGGAATTAAAATGGAGTTTTAATTGAACTTTTATTATTTAGAAGAGTGATCAAAACATAAAACTCTCTAAGAGTCCTCGGAACATAAAACTCTGTAGTAAAAATAATATTTTTAGAAATCCGACTGTCCGATCAAGCTGAATTGTTGTCAGAAGTCTTGTCTCGCCATTCGCTACAATATACTAAAATTTCAAGCGATGCCAACGGTCCGATCGTCCGGAATAAAAATTTTAGTGTTTGTATCTAATTAGAACTCTTTTCTTAATCAAACTCTTAACCCTTTATATATCAAATAATTCGTGTCTTGGCTTTTCAAATCACTTTTTCTCAAACTTTTCAACTAGAAGACCTCTCCAAAATTACTCCCTTTTATCTACAAACCATAGCCCCAAACTTATTCGAGATTTCAACCTTAGATTAGAAGGCTTATTTGGTGTTTTCTCGAGTTTGGGCTAGAACTTGATTTGATTATTTTCGCGAGAGGAACGTGATGGTGTGATTAGATTTTGAGGCTGAATTATGTGATGATTTTAAGGTATGGGGTTTTACACAATATGCTCCTGTAATCTCGCGAGTGTTTATTCCGTTGAATTCTTGTTAATTGAACTCATATTTTGAATTGTTAAATTCTTGGAAATCTGGAAAAATAATTGTTGGAATTATTTTCATTCATGAGGTATTATTCATGTTGTTTTGAGCACGCTGTCATGAAATTTTAATATGGCACTAATGTTGGGCACCCGCCAAGACTCCTTTTTCGGCTACTTGATAAAGTATGGCACGGTATGGTGAGGCCTGGTGACTCCGGTTAATGTGTTGTTGAGAAATTTATTGATAAAATGCTATTGAGATTTGCATTATTTGATTTGAGTATTCGTAGTCGTATTGTTGTGCTTTGTTCATCGCTAACATATTTGTTGAGCATCTTCATGTCGTATTGTGTACTTCCCCATATTTTCTTTTAGTTGGCAGGTTAGCGCGGATTTGAGCGCTATGGACCAATTGGGATGATTTTTAGTGAGAATTATTTTGGATAGATTTTAATACAAAATGAGAAGATTGTATTATTTTGATGTATAAAGCATTGGAGATTTATTTTAGTTGTTGTATTTATTCGAGAAACTTGTTGTTAATTTGAAGATGAGAATAGTGGTTTCTTGTTTTATTGTGGGATTTAGATGCTCTATACCTTGTTATTTGTGGATTAGTTTAGTTTTATCGACAGTGGCGCCCCGTTCGCTCTCCCCGGGCGGGCGGGGTGTTACAAAAGGGTGGCAACCATAATAGGCCTATGATATCCCTTACATCGCGAAAGTATTCAAAGATTCGTAATTCTTGTATTAGCCTCGGGGGCTCATAATGCCCGTTCGTAGCTTTTGGGATGCTTCAATTAGTCTCGAGGGCTCGAAATACCCTCACACAAGCTTTTGGGATGCGTCAATTAACCTTGAGGGGTTATAATACTCATTGGCCTTCGATGGATTTGTTAATAAGACAATCTGTGGAGGATAGAATATACCTATAGCTTGGGGAAGTTTTATAATACATATCCTAGGGAGGCTTGAAAATACCCATCTAGATGTGGGTGGCTTATTGACATCCTAGCCTGGGGAGGCTTGAAAATTTCACCACTAAATTGAAAAAGTAGGTCAATGACTTAATTATCCGAGGTATGGGAAGTTGTTGCCCATAATCCACCATTTCGATATTTCTATGGCAACATTTTCTTATCCCCAGTGGGCCAAGGACTTAATTTTCCGCAACAAGGGAAGTTGCTCCCCAGAATCCACTATTATGAAAATTTTGCGAAAACACTGTTATTAATATAAAGTGGGCCAAGAACTAATTGTCAACAACAAAGGAAGTAGTTCCTCAGTTCACCACTACAGCATTTTTGTAGCAACATTCCATATTCTGAGCCAAGGACTTAACCGTCTGCTGCAAGGGAAATAGTTACTGAATATCAATATTGTTGTAGTCTATGAGGAATTGCAGCCAACATCTAAAGTTTGAGAAAATATTTAAGACTACAATATTAAGGGATAAAAGAAGCTACAGTTAATTGAAGAAAGTGGGCCAACATTAATACAATCACATTTCTAATCCTAGTTTGACTTTATTGAGAAATTTGAAGCTTATGGTCACAGCCTCTTAGGCCGCAGCCAATTTTTAACAAAGTACAACAAATCTGCGGTCTGTCACTAAATTTAGCAAGACCTATTACTAAACTTATATTAAAAATAAGTACAATCATTTAAGCATTAAACTAGATATTAGGGAAAGGTCGCAGCATCTACAAGATAATACATTAAGAAAGAGATGGCACAAGATAGAAGAAATGGAATTCAACAAAATTATGGCTGGAGCCCACTATAATTAAAGAGGATGGATTAATGTTAAAATACATCAGAAATGTTCGTAGACCTATATAAGTTGAACAGATCAATGTTTCACAAATTAAAAGGTGGTAAAGATGGCCGCAGCCTTGCAAAACATAGGACACAGCATATGGAGATCACGAAATATGGCCGCAACCCAAAAAAATTACAAAAGACCAGGATGGTCCACTATGAGGCTATATCCTCCTCTTTATCTTTGTCTTCGGTGTCCTCTACCACAGTCTCAGTGTCCTCATCATCCCTCGTATCATCCTCTAATTCTTTTTTCTCCCTCTCCTCTGCGACAACCCTCAGCTCTGTTGCACACTCCGAGCATTTAGAATCACTAACCTTCCAGGAAAAGACCTTGTCCTTTGCGTCAAGGAAGATTTTTAATAAGTTTGTGACCGAGTTCCTGAAATCCACAAAGGTATGCCCTGTTATTAGTAGTGAAGAAGTCCTTGAATGTCTTATAAGAAGCAACTATCACACCCCGCTAAATTATGGTGTCGGTCGCCACCAAAACTAAGCCGGGTGCGAGTAAATAAAATACCATTCTTGCCATGTGACGGATATGAGACATTTAAAAATAAGTCAAAAAGATAAATAATTTAATCAATCCCAAATGATAATAATCAACTATGCGATAAAAGATCCATCACCATGCTAAACTCCAAATAATAAACTAATCTCCAATAATATAAAACTGAATAAACTCCAACTGAATCCATAATTAAATATGTGAATAAAACCCATAACAACTTTGTAACCAAATTGCCCAACAAAATCATAAACGGAGTCTCAATGTAAATACGAAGGAAAGAAAACGAAACTAGACTACTATGCGTAAAGTAAATTGATCAAGGGCAAACCGTGCAAATCGCTGTTATCGGTTCGGCGACTCAATGCAAAAAAAAAAACTAAAATACAACTACACTTGACTGTGACACCCCGCCTAATTAAATACCGGGTGATCAGTCCTTTATTAAATTACAATCAAGGTGACGGTTGGTTCATTCTTAGCATCACTATCGTGAAAAATAACTTTTCCAATTTAACACCCTAAATAATTAAGCTAAGTGTCAAAACTATTTTAGACATTACTTTCCAAATTTTATTTATATAAACCACCATTTAAAACTTTACGAAATTCATAATTAAAGAATCACACACAACTATACTGGAACAACCAATCCAACAATGAAACATCCAACTAAGTAATTCCAACATTAAAACTTAAAGGAAAAACATCGTGACAGTAATAAATCCCAAAGTGTAAATAATGGAAATAAACGAATGACAATATCCAATGAACAACTGAATAATGGAAAGGGAGACACATGCCCAACTGAATAAATAGTGCTAGTAGTGGAATCAACAAATGAGGTCGTCTAAGCAAGAGGCATGCAACTCCCACCTAAGATACATCGCGTTCCTTCCAAAGGATCCTATGCAAGACGCCCCTTTGGCTGGGTACCTGTAATATATACATATATATACAAGAGGGAAAGAAAATGGAAACGGGTCAGAGACCGATTGTAAAAACGATTTGAAATTGTTTAGCAAGTATTTAAAATGTTTACTGGCCAATGCAACAACATATTAGTGTGGCACTCCCTTGAGAAATTCTCACCTCTCTTCTAATATTCACACCTATCGCACTAACCTTCCTAACGGTTTAACTTAACTTATCTTAGGTTACTCGTAAGATTTAAATTGACAAATTCAACTGGTTAAGAGGTAAATTCCGTTTAACACCAAGGTTCTCATTTAAGCTTTGTTTGCTAATAAAGATTCTCAGTAACACATTATACTTTTCAGACACTTATTCCCCAATTGAAATAATTATTGATTTCTTACTTACCTTAAGCACAGTAGGTAGTTTCCAAATTCAGATTTAAATATATATATTAATCCTCATATAATATATATATTCTAACAGCACCCCACATAATAATTATGCTGCGGGCATACTCTGCTATCCAGTCCCCGTATCACTCGTACTAAGGGAAATACAAGTTTGGAATCACTCTCGAACTGTATTGAACAAAACAAAAACAATATTAAGGCGGAGCATAGTTTTCAAGTCCAAGAGGTCAGCACATACCCTCACGTCTCTCGAGACCGTGACTATCGATCCGATAGCCTGTACCTAGGATTCCTATCTTCTAGGGTACGAGTCAATATCCCCCATAAATGTCACATCAAGATAAGACTGTCCCAGGGCGGTAACCTCAGGGATAGCAAGTAGCGTGGGTATGATTTTTTACACGTATATAGTATATGCATAAACACACTCATATAAATATACTACTATTACCATACAAAATTTAGCTACATCTCCTAACCCATAATTATGATATTTATCCTTATTTCCCATTATTTAGTTATCACGTATAACAGTTCGTTTCCCACATTAATTTGAGGGATTATTCCAACTTACTACGTAACACTCATGGATTCTTATCTTTTCAAATTGTAAATTCAGTAGATACTCATTTCTTTTCCAACGTAACTACCTTACGCGTCTCTCCACTTTAATACATAGTTCCATCATCTCTTTATATGTAAACATCCCCGAAACATGTAAATCCCCGAAACATGTAAACATGTAAATCTCGTCTTACATCCCCGAAACATGTAAATCTCGTCTTCCATCATCTCTTCATATTTTTAATAAGTCCTACTGGTCTTCTTTATCTCCAAAAATATTTTAATAAGGATGTCCAACGATTGTTACTCATCTAAATTTAATTCATCTATTTAGACGGGGAAATATGAGTCTGCCCAAAGGGTTCGATCAATCGATGGTAGGGGCTCTATCGATCGATGCGTCGATCGATCGACACTCCTGGTTCGATCGATCGATCAAACAGGTATGTCGAACTCTGCAGCTTAACAGTTACGGGTTCTATCATCCAACATCAACCAAATCCAGATTTTTCACGCCCAATCTCCCAGAAATTCGTACTACAAACATTATAAACCCAAATTAAACATCTTCTACGTAAAGCATGAAAATTTTCATCAATATCCATGGATTAATAGGCCAAAACTTATATCAATCTCAAGAATCCTAGAAATTTCTTTAACTTTGTTCTAATCAGTCTTTTTCCAGAATTTCTACATCTAATCCATCCTAAATCCGTGGTTAAACCTCTACATATTAAGGGGATTTCCAGATTATCATTCATATCATTACTACATGCAATTTTTCTATCTCCAACGTGGGTTTTCTTCTATGAAACTCATCCTAATCATCCCTAAACTAACATGAGTGATGCCTTAACGAAATTAAACAAGATAAATACTTGCCTGGGAATTTTAGAGTTCTGACTTATGGACGAATTTTGTGTGGTTATGTTCCCCATCGCGCGATCTGCGTGTTGGTGGTGGTGGCAGTGCAATCGGATGAGTTTTTGGCCTTGGATTGTTTGGAAAGCTTCCTACCTTCCTCTCTAATGGCCGTTCTAAGGTTTTGAGTCAGCTAACCCTAAGGGATTATTCCAAATGGCTGATATAACCTAATATATTTCGTGGGTTTAATTATCCAAAAATGTAAAATGACCAAAATGCCCTCCTAGGGTGCTAAATAGGCCTAAAACGCCCCGAGAGCCAAACTAAACCCCCGGGTACACTTTTCTGACTATCTCGAACCTTCAAGACACTTTGGCGCACTCAAAATGACCATACGAGCGACTTATAATTTATTCACTTTTATTAATCAATATTCAATCCCGACACGATACAAGCACATCCTGACTTATAATTTCCAAAATTGCCATTTTATGTACTCGTGACATTTAAGAGTACCAATATTACATTACTTTACTCATTAGTAATATTTAACAAGTTTTTCATACTTACTAACTCACATCACGTTAGTAATTATTACAAATAATTAATTTATCGATTTATATTAAATTAATAACTCACATTAAATTTAATAAATCCCCAAATTTAGAAAGCATAAAAATACGGGGTATTACATTGATAAGCAAGTACAACGGTAAGTCGGGTATCGAGAATCCACAAGGAGTGATTGAATTTTAGATTTTAAGTGATTTATTACTTCAAGAATAAAAGTGGAAAAGGTAATAGATTGGAAATGGTGAAAATGGAAAAAGGAAGAAGTTAATGCTAAACTATATTAATTAAAATGAGAGTCGGGATCACATCTCCGCCATGGGCTAAACATGCATAATTAGAATTTTGGCCCAAAAATATTTAATTGAGCATTTTTGGTTAATGATAAACATCACACGTGAAGTGATTTTAACCCAAAAATGAGAGATAAAACGTTTAATCAAAAATGGTCATACGCGTCTTAAAATCGAATTATCGCTATAAACACTAATGTTGCGTTAAAACAAAACTTAAACACATAATAAACCCATTTTAATACGCGAGGTTTTAATTAAACATGATTTTCCCCAAAAACTAACTTTCGGATCTCGACACACATTAATGGCAGACACATGATCTTAACCGGTAAACTTGGTATTAAACACAGCTAGAACAATAAATACAACTAATTAAGTAATGAATACAACTAATTAACAAAACAACAACAAACTAACAATGCAACTAAACTAGATAATAAATATTAAACAAAGAAAATGGAACAAAATTAATGGAAAGAGATGAATGAATAGTAGTTTACTTACAAAGTGGGTATGAACCAAAAGAGAGAAGAGGGAAAGCTCCCAATAAATATCCCCAAAAACTAACCTAAAATGAACCATATCAAGTCTAAAAATGATCCCCCAACTTAACAAAATGTTTTTATACATATACCCAACCAAAAACCAACTCAAAAAATGAAATTTGCGGACTTTTATCCCAATTGATTCGCAAAGGTGCGGATTGATTCGTACCCGACAATGCTGAATTCTCAGCTTTGTCCAACTTTACGGCAAATGCCATAACTTCTACATTATTACTCAGAATTAGGCAAGGTCGAAGGATACGCTAAGATAACTCTGAGGGATACAGTATCCAAGAAAAAATTAGGCCAGAAAATGGAATTATGAAATGACTAAAATGCCCTTGAGTGTGCTTTCGAAGTCAATACCATCGTAAAAATGCTATAACTCCCTCATTATACATCGGAATCATGCACCATCATCGGCCATCCACGCAATGAGAAATCAAAGTGTTTCAAAGTTCATGAAAAGTTTGGGATCGAAACCCGAATACTAAAATTACAAAAATTCCCCCAAAGCTACAAACTTTAACGAATTTTTTTCGAAAAGCGACCAAAGTTCACACCATGCACCATAATACCAACAAAAGCTCTATAATACCTCATATAAAATGTTAACATAAAAAATAGAGGTTTTCTGGTTAACGAGCATGAATAGAGGAATTAAGGTACCCAAGGGGGCTAAAAATACATAACTTAACGGGGGAAAATTGCAATATTTGTGACTTATCAATTGTATGCTCCCAAAAATACGCAGGTGAATATAAATTCGATAGATTGACGAGAAAATGAATTTCCTGATTAATATTAATAAACAAACATAAATTGGATAAATAGTGATCTTGTGACGAATTTACAGAATTGTTGTGATAACTTAATAAAATAAGCCATATGTGATTCGTTATGTTATTAATTACTGGCACCACGGGGACGGTGAGATTGTTGGGGTTGTTAGTGCTCTCACCTTATTTTAGGTTTCTTCTTAGGTATGCGGGACTAGTAGGTGGGCCTTCATTGTTGGTAATTATTTCTAGATATGGGACTAGATAGTGTGAATTTTTACAGATGGATAATTCCAGGGTGAGGCTTATTTATGCATCATTTTTGTTGAATTGTGAGCCTACGTGAGAGGATACGTGGTAGCCAGTGGTAGTCATTCTTCCTAAATGTTAGGCTAGGATACGCTTACATGTTGGAGAGCAGTAGGTATGGCACTAGGGGTAGTTTGACAAATTTATGCTCAATAAAATGGTGGGGTAATAGAGAATAATGAGAACTTGAGAAAATTGAGAATTGATTCCTAAGTTAATAATCGGGTATTAAAATGAAATTGTGTCACAAGTATGTGCGGGGTTGACGAAATACTGGTTGACTAGCTATATCCATGTGGGTGTTTGCGACATCACTAGTATGTGAAGGGATGATAGAATATGGGTGAACTGGCTCGTACGTTGAACCTCACAAGTATGTGCAGTTCCAACAAAATTGGGCGAATTGGATATAATAAGAGGATGTGTTTGGTGTAGAACTTAAGCGGTCCGGGAGTATGTAGAGGACCCGTAGTAGGGTGAACTAGCTATACCGATGTGTCACAAATAAGATGAGTTGAATTAATTTAATTAAATTGTGGAAATTGAAAAGTAGATTAAACAAAATTGGATGTTGAAACATCATAATCAGACTTGGACATTGGGGTGGCTTAGTTATGTGGGTAGATAGTGGTGGCTTATTTTTGCGCATATATATATATATATATATATATATATATATATATATATATATATATATATATATATATATATATATATATATATATATATATATATATATATATATATATAATTTAAAATATTCTATTATGATGTTTATCATGTATAATGTTATTGTTAGGGTTTACGGACCCTAATTGGGAGGAGTAGCTAGTATTCAGGCATTGGGCTCTAATCCAGTATGTTTACTGACATTTCAGGTTTGGTGTTGGAGTAGTTGTCCAGGAGTGATTATGGATATTTTGAGAGTGTAGGTAGAGATTTATTTTACTTGCTTTAGTAGTTTAGATTTACTTTCTATTCCGTCATTTTGTTTTGAGAATTTCATGTATATATTTGGTAAGCCAATCAGTTCAACAGTTATTTATGGATTCAGTCAGATATTTGCAGTTGGATTATTTCATTTGACTTTATATATATTAGGAGTTCGATTTATATAATTATAGCATGGCGATGGATTTTAATATTACATGAATAGATATAGTTGTGGGATAAATTTGTTTACTATCTTGTGGAAAACTTTTAAATGTCTCATATATCTGTCACATGATGAGAATAATAACTTATTTAGTGACACCCTATGTAGTTTTCTGGCGGCAGCTGACACCCTCGCTTGCTATAATGCGCGTGGTGTTATAGATGGTATTAGAGCATGGTCTTAGGTCTCGTAGGATGCAAGTCCATTTTAGCTTCCGCATTCCCTATATTTGATTCCTTTTGATGATTTGTACTTTTAGATAGTTCAAGTCTAATTGTTGATTGTTCATATTTTTTCACATGGCGAACATTAGGAGATTTGGAGATAAGAGAGAGGGTTCGATTTCTGGTCATGCAGTTTAAGAGAGGTAAGGATAGTTTGTTTTGGGTTCTAAGGAGTTAGATGATATAGTTAGTGAGGCCACAGTCGCTGGTATTCGGATTGGGAGACAACAGTAGGTGACTCTAGAGGTGCAGCAACAAGGTACATCCTCTTTATTTTGGGAGTGGATGAGAGCCAGTTTTCATATGAGCAATCCTTCCACCTTTGCAGGGGATTTTACCCAACGGTTGTTCAACAATGGATGAGAAATGTGGAGAGGCTCTTGACGGTTGTAGATTATACTGATGTGCAAAAGAAGATGTTGGATGCTTTAAAGTTGACTGGAGATGCATTTTAGTGGTGGGAAAGTGTCACCGCATTTAAGAATAGGGATCTACTAAACTATGGAGACTTTTTGGTGAAGATTAATGACAAATATTTCCCATTTTTTATTAGGAGAGAAAAGAAGAGGGATTTTTTGCACTTAGATCAAGGCTTGTGATCAGTTGCAGAGTATGAGCAGGAGTTCAGAAATCTATTGATTCTTATACTAGAGGAGGTGAATATTGAGGCAAAGAAGATGGAATGTTTCATCAAGGGTCTATCATGGCCTGTTAAGCATACAGTGTTGGGGAATCTGACATATACTACTTAAACCCAGGTGGTGGACGTCGCACTATTGTTATGGTAAGAGAAACTGTACTATCAAAAGAAGTTGTGAAAGAGACAGGAGCCAAATGCCCAAAGAGGGGAGAACAAGGGTCGTAACAACCATCTGCGGAAGAGACAATGAGTGGGTCAAGAGTAGAAGGCCTTTCAGCAAGGTAATGGCATCCCATAGGGCCCTAATGTACAAGCGAAAGGATAACGGGATAAGCGGACGCAGATTAAGAAATTATAACCTTTTAGGGGAACGTGTTATAATTGTGGGAGATAGGACATCCAGCTGCCAAGTGTCTGAAGAAGCAAGACCAACGGGGTTAGTGAGCATAAGGCCAACATGATTAAGCACCATGACCACTGGGAGTACTAGAAATACCCGTAGTAGGTAGGTGTTATTTACTTATGACTCTGGAGTATTAGGAAGAATATGCACAACAAGATCCAAGGTGTGTCTAGTGGGATAGAATGGTACGTAATTATTTTTCCAAAATATGTCTGGTTAAGATATGTATATATTGTCTTTTGAACGCGAGGGGGCACCCAATTGTGGCATTCGATAGGTAGGCATATATGAGTCTTATTTTATTTTGCGCATTTATGCTTCATCAAATTTCGAGGATGAAATTCTCGTGCTAGTGGGGAAGTATGTAACACCCCCTATTTTTAAAACATAAAATATGTTGGGAATTTAAAGTTTTGAGTAAAATGTTTTTTTTTTGGGGGGGAAATTAACTACTTCATATTTAAAAATGTTGACTTTGATTAATATAAGAAGAAATCTTTATCAAAATGGAAATCGGATTGAAAATACGTAAGTTTTGCATTTTATAAAAACAAAAGAGAATTTTCGGGTGTCAGGACATCCGAACCATTTAGCAGGGAGGCACGAACCGATTCACCTGGTCTGTTTTAAAAATATAAAACTCTTATGTTATAGAGTTGTGTAGGATTCAAATTATTTTGCTATAAAAACACAAAATGATGAGTTTAGGTTTTTTAGAACAAATTTTAGCCTTCTCAAAAATTAGTAGCCTCACATAATTCATTCTCTCTCTTCTACAAAACCTAAACCCATTTTAAATCAAATTTCAACCCAAGAATCGAAGAGCTAAACCGATTTTTCTCGAGATCATTCAATAATGTGTTTTCATTGTTTTCTTGAGAGGAACTGAACAATCTAATCAGATTCTTCTAACGATTTTTACACTCATGAATACTTCAATTGTTACCCTTTGTTATTATGTGTTTTAAATGTTTCCTAGACACTAATATATTTTCTTAAAGTAAATTAGAAAGACTAATTAGGAAAAGTGAAACTAAATTTGGAAGTATTATTTCTAAATCTCTAATATGATTTAAGACTCAAAACCCTTGCGTGATTAGGTTAGAGGTTGGTATTCCATTAGAAATTATAACGTTCACATGAAGAATAAAGTGTAGGATTGTTTTAAATTGATTTCGATATATAAAATCACGTTAATTTCATGCGACTTGTAGAATAGAGATTCATTGTTCTATGCTCCCAAAAATATACGTGCGAATAAAAATCTAATAGATTGATGAGAAAATGAAGCCTAATTAATACTAATTAAATAGGCATAAACTGGATAAACCGTGATCTTGCGATGAATTTAAAAAAATTGTTGTGATAAGTTAAAAATAGGCCATATGTGATTCGTTATGTTATTAATAATTGACATCGCGGCGATGACGGAATTTCTGGGGGAGTTAGTACTCTCACCTTATTTTAGGTTGCTTGCTAGGTATGAGACTAGTAATTAGACATTACTGGTTGGTAACACATTCTAGGTATGAGACTAGATAGTGCCAGTTTTTACGGATGGATGATTTCGGGGTGGGGCTAATTTATTCATCATTTTCATTGAATCGTGAGCCTAGGTGTGAGACTAAGTGATAGCTACTGGTAGGTATTCTTTCTAAATGTTAGGCCAGGGCGTGGTTGTGTATGGCGTCATGAGTATCTGCAGGGCTGTAAAAACATGGGTGAACTGGCTATAGCATGCATGAAACGTCACGAGTACATGCAGTGCTAAAGAAATTGGAAAAAATGGCTATGGTGAGGGGATGTTTGTGGTGTAGAATTTAAGTGGGCTAGGAGTATGTGCAGGACCCCTAGTAGGGTGAACTGGATAAACTGGTGTTGCATAATTGAAATGAGTTGAATTAATTTAATTAAATTATGGAAATTCAATTGGTAGACTTAACATAATTAGATGTTGAAACATCATAATCGGAGTTGGACATTTGGGTGGCTTAGTTACGTGGGTAGTTAGTGGTGGCTTTATTTTACTCGCGTTGTTTATATATATCTCATTTAATTTAAAATAATCTATTGTGATGTTTATCATGTATAATTATATTTTTTGGGTTTAAAGACCCTGATTGAGCGAAGTAGCAAATATTCATGCGGTGGGCTCTGACCCATTGCGTTGACTAACATTTCAGGTTTAGCACTGGAGTAGCTGCACTAGAGGGGTTGGAGATATTTTTAGAGTCTAGATAGAAATTTATTTTATTTAACTATGTAGCTTAGATTTAGTTTTAATTCCGTCGTTTTTATTATGAGACTTTCATTTACGAATTTGGTGGAGCAATCGGTTCCACGGTTCTTTATGGATTCAATCAGATATTTACAATTGATTATTTCTTTTGAGTTTATATTTATTTGGAGTTGGATTTATTTTGGAGATAGCAAGGTGATGGATTTTTATATTGTAGGATTTGGTTTTATTCGTGGAATAAATTTAATCATTATCTTGTGGAATACTTTTAAATGTCTTATATATCTTTCATATGCTGCGAATGATAACTTATTTACTGATGCCCTGACTTGTTTAGCGGCAGTGGCGGATGGACACCTCGCTTGCCAAAAGGAGGGGAGTGTTACACTTGCTAAATTAATGAATTTTCCAATAAAGGTTAAAGTGGACAAGAGATGTGTAAATTTATTAATGTCCATAAAGTAAAGGAACTGTAAAGTATAATGGTTAAACGGGTGAGTTAAGCAACCTAAGAAGGTTTAACCATAATTAACACAAGGGTATGTTATGACAGGTTTCTAAAGGTTAAGTAAGTATGTTCTAACACAGTGTTTGTGTGTGTTGAAAGGGGGGATTTTCAAATGAAAAATACTAAAGTACATTAGTGTAAATAAAAAGTGCAATTTCGGTGAAGAAATGATTTCGGTAAAATAAAGTGTGGTTATTTAAAGCATTTAACCACGGGTGTTATATAAAAGTATAAATGTCAAGTTAAGAGAGAATTAGTCCTTTATGAGATTAATGTAAATTAATCCAACAAACAATGTATTCTTAAGTAAAACAGTTCCATGCGTATAGCATATATGAATATATGTACAAGGTAGTTGCATATGTACATATGTATAACGAGTTCGAGTCTTCTTTCTGTCATTTGTTTCTGTATTTTATATTGTATATTCCCACTTAGCACTAGTTAACACACTCATCTTTGTTACGACAGGTTGGGTGCGTGTTCAAAAATTACATAGGTAAGTATTTATTTAATTTTACGTTACTAGCTCTATATACTTGGACTTTAGGGTGCTTCCCACAAGTCCTTCACGTAGTTTGAATTAAAAAATAGAATCGCATGCTAAACACGTGAAATGTTCATTAAAATAAAACTGGACTAGAAATATTATATAGGTTGTTTCATTGTACTTTACACCTAACGCTTGGGTCGGACAAGGTTGACTACAAGTATCCCATAAATCTGGGCTGGGGCATTACAAATGGTATTAGAGCTCTAGGTTCAAGGTTCCTTTAGGGAGTGATATGGTGAGGTCGGTAGTGGATCTTTTGACGTCGGTGTTATTTTTTGGTCAGCCACTCTGGTTTTAGTGAATATTTATATCCTGTCCTCGAAGGTAAAGTCAAAGTGTTTTCCACGACAAGTAAGTTAATGTCACATGGAACACAATCGAATTGATTGTTGTTAAATTGCTTCAGCGCTTCTCATTATATTGTAACAATTTATTTGTGTCCTTGTAAGCTAATATTTGTGACACCAAGATTGTTAGTGGGAGGTGCTAGAATCTTTTGAGATGTTAATAAAAAGAGATAATGCGATAGGGCAAGTGTCATGAATTGTGTATAGTCAACGCTAAGTGGGCTTATGTTACTATTTTCCTTAATTTCTTTGTAAAGTGTGTGTGCTTGTATATATAGGTGGAG
Source organism: Sambucus nigra (assembly GCA_949130495.1). Lineage (NCBI taxonomy): Eukaryota > Viridiplantae > Streptophyta > Magnoliopsida > Dipsacales > Adoxaceae > Sambucus > Sambucus nigra. The sequence continues at coordinate 458,652,774 of OX422213.1, read as the reverse complement.
ATTTGAGTTGCTCAACTGGCATCATGGAAATGATGGAGCGAGTTCATCCATAGGAATGTTACAAAAATGATAATTAGAAAATATGATGTGTGTGCTTATCGAGATATTGATCATTATGATGAAACAATAATATATTCTAGATAAGACGCAAGTACAAATCATAGGTATGATATATAATATATGGATAAATAGTAAAGTTATTGAAAATGTGAAGATAAGACTTGAATCTCGAGTTTTAACTCTACACGCCTACGTATCCTATAAAGGCATCAAAGTCCACATAGTTCACGTTCAACACAAGACTGGGGTTTATCCCATAGATTCAAATGGGGGGGTGTGGGTAGAAAAAAAAATAGTTTTGAGAAAATGGGATGAAGTATCCTGCCGAAATTTATAGGTGTAACCCTCTTTTTCTTTTCTTTTGATTTTTTATAGAAAATAAATTATTTGCAATATAACTAATAAAGGATGAGATATTAATGTCTATGATCTAAAATAAAAGCTAAATTGAGAATTTATATAACTTAAGTGACGACAAAGAAATTTAAAGAGAGAAAGATGCTTGGACCTTCTTTAAAGACTTTAAGATTGTCCTTGATCCTATATGAGCTTCCTTGCAAGTCAAAATGAATCTAAGATGGGAGAGAAGGATATTTTTGCTAAATTGGGATTGAGAATGATGGGAATGAAAGGTGGAAATGAATTTCAAACAGGGAACATCATCGATTGCAGAAGAATGTTGTTGAGATTACTGATATTGATGGATCTTGGGTGCCTTCTGAAGTGAGATCGTGATCTCCTTATACAGGGTAGGGGGACTACCGATCAGAAAACTCCATACCCTGCCAATAAGTAGGTAGACTAAGACACACTTCCGATAGGCAGGTAAATACACATGCCAATTAGCAATCTTGTGTAGATTTTTTGGAAAAAAGGTCATAAAATTCCATCCGCAAGTCCAAATCATGCATAGGGAATACTATTAGAAAGATAATTTTGATAGTTTTAAGATCCCTTTAGGCCGCTCCCTGGTCCAAGAGTTTTCTTTAGGTCAAACGCGGATCGAAAGCACCCGTCCGTCCTTTCGACAAAAGATCTCGGACGACGATGGATCGTTCTTCAAAACCATATGTTTGAATTATGTACGAGGTGGACCATTGAAAAGGTTATGAGAGGTAGTTTGACATTGCAAAGTGCTTTGATTGATGCGGAGAGTGGACTTTGGTAAAACAGGGCCCAGAAGCGCCTGGTGACCTTCCGAACTAAAATGAAACATTCACCCATATCATATGGTTGATTCGCACACGGGGCAGATGATTAGAAAGGGTATTTATTTCCCTTTAAAGATTCATTTAGTCTCATTTAAGATGAAGAGATGACATTGGTCAAATGAATCCCATGAGCGCCTAGTGGCTTCCGAATAAGTTTTCTAGGGAAAATGGATCGTTCGCCGAAACTGTTTTGTTACTTCATGCACAGGTTGGACTGTTGAAAAGGGGTTTCAGTTCCCTTATCGTATCCATTGTGATTTCGCTCTGATAGTGAAGTTGAATTGGGTTAAATCGGGGCTTAGGAGGGCCTAGTGGCCTCTAGATCGATTTTTGGTATTAAAATAGTCCTTTTTCCCAAACCGTTATGTCATTTTATGCACGGAGGGTACCGTTAGAAAGGGGATTCAGATCCCTTCCAAGATTTATTGATCTTTTGATCTAACAATGAAGTTTATTGTAGTAAAATGGCTCTCGGGAGGGCCCGATGTTCTTTAGATTGGTACCCGATGTATGACCTAGGGTTCGTAATAAATGGGGAGGCCTTAAGGACCTAATAGTAGACTTGGTGGTCCTAAAAAATTGTGTCTATAGATCCCCTCGACGGGTGAGCTTAGAACAAGTAAAATCCAACGAATAGACACCATATGATGCTTTGGGAAAAAATGTCAATTCTACGGACCTAAAGGGATAAGGATGATCAATTCGGACAGTCGAGGTCAATTCAAAGGACCTATGGTAATGTTGGGGATGGAAAATTCTAAGGGTCGAGGTTAATTCGGAGGTCCTAGATAGGGTGACTAATTCTGAGGTTCGAGGTCAATTCTGAGGACATTAAATAGAGAGTGACCAATTTTGAGGGTCGAGGTTCATTCTAAGGATCTTAAGTTACAGTGACTAATTATGAGGGTTCAGGTCAATTCTGAGGACCTTAAGTGAAGGTGACTGATTCTGAGGGTCAAGGTTAATTCTGAGGACCTTAAGTGGGAGTGACCAATTCTGAGGGTTGAGGTCGATTGTGAGGACCTGAAGAGGAGCGACCAATTCTAAGGGTCGAGGTCAATTATGAGATCCTTAAGAGGAGCAACAATTCTGAGGGTCGAGGTCAATTATGAGGACCTTAAGAGAAGGTGACCAATTTTTAGGTTCATTTCATTTATGATGATCTTAAAAAGGAGGCAGCCAATTTTGAGGATCGAGGTCAATTCTTAGGAGCTTAAGTTGGAGAGACCAATTATGAGGATTGAGGTCAATTCTGAGGACCTTAAGCGAGGGTGACCGATTCTAAGGGTCGAAATCAATTCTAAGGACCTTAAGTTGGACTGGCTAATTGTGAAGGTTGAAGTCAATTCTGATGACCTTAAGCTGGAGTGACCAATTCTGAGGTTCGAAGTCAATTCTAAAGCCCTTAAGTTAGAGTAACCAATTCTAAAGGTCAAGGTCAATTCTGAGGACCTTAAGTGGGAGGCGACCAATTATGAGGGTCGAGGTCAATTCTGAGGCCCTTAAGTTAGAGTGAACAATTCTAAGGGTCGAGGTCAATTCCGATTACCTTAAAAGGAGGCGACCAATTATGAGGGCCGAGGTAAATTTTGAGGAGCGTGTGGAATAGTTATCTCGGCAATTTTTAAAATTTTCCTTTTTCGGAGACTTTATTGGGGAAAAGACATATGTCTAGGGATTATGGCTTTTTGGGGGCTTGCAGAAATTCCTTTTTGGGGAAATAGTTGATAACTTGAGGTTTTTGGATTCCAATGGGGAATGTATTGCTGGGGAGAGATGTCTGGTTAGTACTTTTAGCTTTTCTTTGGGAAAATTAGATTTTTCCTCGGAGAAAGTTTTATTCAGGAATTGTTGCTGGGAAAACAGATAGGATATCGCATGACCCTATTGGGGAATCGTTTGATTTGTGCTAAGGATGAGGTTTTGGGGATGCGAGCATGTTGATTTTTATGTTTTAAACTCGGTAAAACATGGTATTAATCTATAAGGGGATTTGGAAGATTAAAAAATGATTCTCTTCTTGAAGAAGTGTCCCAATATTCCTTTTGCAATTTGACAATTTTTTTAGGAAGTTTTTTGAAATTTTCTAGTATATTCTGGGATTTTTCTATACAAATTTTAGGGGTTTGCTTACCATTATGTTGTAGGGGTTGCCAACCGATTGTGGCACGGTCTTATTGGCTACTTTAGGAAGGGCTAGGAACAGTGTAGATCGGTGGGTGTCAAGGAACTGCCAATTGGCATACCCTTTAGCCTCCAATAAAAAGGTTCAAATTCTCTTCATTTTTCACAGCTTCTAGCTTTCCTATCTTCTTCTTCTCTCTTTTGCAATCTTCTCCTGAATTCTTTCATCATTTGGGACTAGAAAATGGTAGATTTATCAAGTAGCGAGACCCACATGCTATGGTTGGGGGTTGACAATTTGTAGAACCTAAAGTGGTAGGCTTGGGTACCCTTAGCATTGGGAAACGGGAACGTTTTTTATTTGTTCGAGCATGTTGCCAATGATCAGACTCTTATACTAATCCTAGTGGTTATGTAAGTACTGCATGACTTTTGGCATTTTTTTCTCTATTTTTTGCATTTTCTTGTTTCTTTGAATTTTTGTCAAAAGATTTTTTTCTACTTTGACAAACTGATATTGTTGTTTTGAGGTCTCGCTCCCGGTGGATGATGCGATTTAGAGATGTGTGGGAGCACCTTCCTGCGGTGGTGCGCTGGGTAGTCTCTTTCACGGGTTTGGGTCATTTTGCGTCTGCATTGGATGAGACATCGCGCTCTACGACAATTTTATGCACTCCAGTGGAGAGGTGGTGGGACACTACCCACACCATACACTTGGGATTTGGTGAGATGACGGTGACCCATATTGATGTCCATCAGCTGCTAGGGATAGACTGTAAGGGGATGCAAATAGTGGTGGACAAGTCCTTCAGGGTGACGCCCACAGTGGTGGATGCGGTATTGGGCGATTTGGGGTAAATAGTCTCGGAGGACTCGATTCGTATTTCTCTCCTCAAAAATGTTTTGTTGAGTCAGAGTATTGAAGAGACCGATGGGCTACAGGTGAGGTAGATGTCCTATTTGTTTATTCTTCTGTTATTAGGAGGGTTTTTGGTGACGTCGAGTGGAGACGTCGTCCACTTATGGTTTTTACCATATTTAACGGTATTTTTGAATATCCCTCTCTTTGACTGGGGGAGCCTGACTTTGGAGACCCTTTATTCTTCTGAGGATGCTTTCAGTCCGCGCTTTCGATAGACTTTTACTGGAGCCACATATCTTTTCGGTCTAATTTTGTTTTTGTATTTTTCTTTTATACATTTCCTTTGTGATTTCTTTTGATTACTGACTATTGTCCTTTGTTGACGTGGTTCTACGAGGTGATCGGGTTTAATAACCATTTGATTATTTTGTGTGATGAGTTAGTGGGGAACTTTTATCGGATGTACAGGTAGTGAAAATCCAATCGGCGGTCGAAGAAATATCTCTCCTTATCGGCAGTACGTTAGGTCCTAAATGTCCTGACGAGTGACCGGGTCATTTCTTCTTTTCTTTTCTAAATCCTTTTCTTTGGCATTCTATTTATTTGTGAGAGTATTGACTTTATATTGGAAAAATACAGGTGACCTTCTATCCCTTGGGGGATGACCATCCAAGTGACTTTAGCTAGGGGTATGAGTCGACTGGTGGGGTTTGCCCACAACACTGGTGGTGCATCGACGTCAGCGGAGAACTGACGACATAGGTTCCATTTCTCAATCTTGTCCCTCCTTCCAACGATATCCAATAAGATGGAGGGGGAACATTGAGTATTCAACATCGCCCTAATGCGATGGACCCGGTAGTGTTGGGGTTGATGGAGGACGTCCTCCAACAAGAGGTATTTATGTTCATTCCTTTGTCCTTTATCTTTTTTATTTCTTCTTTTTCTTTTAACTGACTGATTTTGGTTTTTATTGTCCTTGCAGTAAGTTTGAGTGTCGACTACCTGGCTAAGGGACATCTGAGACAAGGTAGCTTCGGCGACATCTCATATTCGGGATTCGATTCCAATTCTTTCCTGCCTGGTGACATCTTCTACTTCTGAGGAGGCATCTAGATCAGGTAGTGGAGGCTCCTCAGCTCATTGTCGAGGTAAGCATGCGCATCGCCGGGATGGGGGATCCTAGGGGGTGAGATAGATTTTGGGACTTTGGGCCGAGTCCCGTTGTTTTTCTTCTTCTTTTCTAAAAAAAATGTAATCATAGCAATATATATATATATATATATATATATATATATGAAATGAATGTAATTTTTATTTATTTATCTTTGCTTTAAATTTCTTAATCTACGTGCACTTTTTACTTTGTTTTTAAGACCGTAAAAAGGGTTAGAATTACTGAAGAAATTTTATTTTGAGACAGGAAGAGTAGGAAGAAAAAATCTTGAATTTTTTTAAATAAATATTATTTTTTTTCGGAGTTTTTGGTTTTGATAAAAAAGGAAAGATATAATTTTCTAAAAATAGTTGGATATCGATCGGCATGCTCCTTGTCTTGCCTATTGGCAGGTCAGTCCAATCAAATCGCCCAAAGCTTTGATTGGAATTTCTTCAGATGCTAGTACTTAATAGGGTAGTATTTCATTCGTATTTTGTAGGCTCCTTAGTTTTAGCCAAATTTTTCAAGTATAAAAAGGGGAAAGGTAGGGAGGTTTCCTCTCCCATTCACATTTTCTTTCTCTTTCTTATTTCTTGTCTTGTGTCTAATTACTTCCAAAATGGCATTTCCCATAAGGGCAAAATTTGGCCTTTCATCTTGAGAATTTATAAGCTATGTGGTCAAACAATATAGACTATGACTCCCTTAACTTACGTTGGGTTTCTTTGTGGTGTAACTAGCCCATTGACAGGAACATGCTGACATCGACAGTACAATTCTTGTACCCTAAGGATAATGTTTTCATTTTTTCTTGGACAAGGTCTGCTCAACCTATGAAGAGTTTTCTACTATGTTGGGGGTAAATCCCAGTGTAGTGGCGTCTATGCCTAAATTCTCTCGATCTTCTGAGGAGTTGTTAGAGGGGATTCTCCACATCTCTCATTTGGTGGCTCGACCATTGGACACTGGGGGAATGATCTCCCTCCCATCTGTACTATATTCCGTGTGTATGCGGGTTGTTAATGATGCGTACTATGCCGGAGTCATTTCCCTTGGTTTAACTTTAAATCTATCGCTGGTGACCAAGGAATTTTTGGTAGACCCTTAACGTGTTGCCATTACTACGTGGATGTCATATCGTCATAATCCTACGATGGTGATACAAGTAGAGACCCTACATGGTCTAAATGCTTGTCCAGAAGGTCGTTCGAATTATCTGAGAGGTAGCCCGATTATGCTATTCATGTGGCTGTCTGAGAGATTGCATTTAGTCGTCCCCCTAAATATGCCTTGGCAGTTGTGCCGAATTTCTTTACCCACTATTTTATCAACTTTGTCTTTACAATAGAGAATCGAGAAAGCTAGTTTTTAGATCATGGAGCTCGATGTCTACGCCAGTCAGTGCCCTTGTGAGGGGACTTGTAGCCCATTCTAGAATTAGGGGAATACCGGTATGTACGATTAGTTGATCATTGGCGGACCTACTTATGTTTTCCCTAGTAGCTCCTCCATCAAGTTGTATGGGAGTAAATTGTGCCTTCCCATACCATGGACTTCTTTTTTTGTAGAGGATTTAATTTAAGGCATGTGCATGCGGTTAGGATCTTTGCGTGAGATTCATCATCCATCAACCCGTCCTTCCCAATCAGTTGGGAGGGTTTGGCATGTTTTTGGAATCTATATGAAATTATTGTGGAAGAGGGTAGTGACTAAAATCTTAGCAGAGGAGACTGGGTAGAGTTAATTTTCCATATTTGACACTATGGAGGGGGAGTAGTGGTTTTCTCTAAGATGGTACAGGCTTATCGTTCCATGGAACGCCTTCGTCATACTATCCTAGTAGTGGAAGTTTGGGGGCCTCAATGAGCAGATGATGATGGGGCTGGATCTTTTGGCACCTATGGAGAGGGTTTTTTGTGAAAATGGTGTTATTTACGAATTGGTTATTTTTGTGAAGCTTTTATGTGAATAAATTCGGAAAGGTATGGTTACTTTGTATATGAGTAGTTTAGTTTGATTTATTTTAGGTCAGTTAGGTTGGCAAGGTGAAGTTGTTTGACTCCCTACGCTGATATTTCATGTAATCATGCCGAATTTTCCCATAGTGGAATAAAAAAGGATTTTAATTATATTGTTGTGGCACTTGATGAGTTTTGAATTTGAATTATCTATACCAATCACTAATGCATACATAATCCTTTTGTTCATTTGAATGATAAAATGTACGATCGTTCTCAGGAATAAAAAAAAGAATAGAATATTCTGAAAAAGAAGGGGATCATGCCCATGTTAAGCGTATAAGCTTATTACATACCTCTGGGGGTTTTGAAAACTTATTCAGATTCATTTTTTAAATCAAAAGGTTTTTTTAGAGGATCCGACCCCATAAATTTCTAATTAGAGGGAAATGGATTTTTTTTAAGAATACAAGGGGGTGAGAGGAGTCATACCATGCCGAGATTTAGGATTAGTGGTAAAATTTATTAAGATGCCCTAGGTTGAATAGGTGCTCCATCTCTTTTCCGTTAAGGTATGTGAGCATAGCAGTGCCACCAGACTGGATCTTGTTCATGATGTAGGAGTCACTCCAGTTTGGCTTGAATTTTCCTCTAGGGTCCCTGGCGGGTTCTCTATTCTTTGAGGTCTAAATCCCCTTCACGGACACCATATGCCTTAACTCTCCTATTGAATCGCGTTATACGACGATTGTACCCCTGTCTATAATATAGAGCTTTTAGACTCCTTTCATTTAAGAGTGAAAACTTGTTAAGATGGCTCTGATCCCAGTCTTCTTCGTTGACCTTGCTTTTAATAATGACGCGTGGTGAAACTATTTCTAGTTCAGTAAGTATGAATGCTTCCATGTCGTATACCAGAGAGTAAGGGTATCCCAAGTAGTTGCTCGAACTGATGTGCAATATATCCCAGAGGGCGTAAGGGATTCGATCGGCCCAATCTCAACAACTCTTAGTCATCTTTCTGATGATTGATTTGAGGTTTTAATTGTTGACTTCAATTGCACTGTTGGTTTGTGGTCAGTAGAAAGAAGATTTTTCTCTCTGAATCCCATACTCGCCGACCAATTTTGTGACATCTCCCTCAAAATGTAACCCGTTATCTCATACTAGCTCATACGGGACCCCATATCGATGGATAATATTCTTTAGGATGAATTTGGTAACCTTTTTCACATTCAGCACTATGTATGACTCGACTTTAACCCATTTGGTGAAGTAATCAATGGAAACCATAATGAACTCTTGCCCATTGGAGGCTTTAGGTGTAACTTTCCCTATGATATCGATGCCCCATGTGGAGAACGGCCAGGGAGAGGTCACGTTGAATAATTTTGACGTGTGTAAGTGTTTGACATTGGAAAATTGTTGGCACTTAAGGCATCTCTAAACATAGTCGGTGAAATCCTGAACCATGGTAATCCAATACTATCCATGTCGGATAATATTCTTGGCAAGAATATGGCCATTTATATGGGGTTCGAATCCCCATTATGGATCTTCTACACCATCTCTTCAATGTCAGCCTCTGCGATCTAGTGTAAGTGGGTTCCATTAAAATTTCTCATGAACAGTGCTTTATCGTAGACAATGTACCGGGTAGCAGTTTGCAAAGGGTTATTCATTATTTCTTGTTGGCATCTTGGGGGTACCTACCATGCTTGAGGAGGCACCAAATATCTTAATACAATAACTCGGCCATATCAAAGTCTTCTTCTGTTATGAGAAAAATATAGTAGCAATGGGTTGGTTTAGCTTATTTTTGGACTATGAAGGGGGACATCATTATTCCATCGGGCATGTTGACAATGAAGTCTAAGGTAGCAAAGGCATCAGCTAAGCTATTTCTTGCTCAGGGCAAGTAGTGGAAGGTGATATCTCGGAACTGTGAGGCTAGATTTTTTAGGTGGGCGTGGAAGCGTAAGAGTTTTTATCTTTAACATTTCATCTTCTAAGAACCTGGCAAATGATGACGACAGAGTCCCAGTAGACATCTAGGCACTAGATTCCTTTCTTGAGAAAGACTTTGAGGCCTATGGTGTACTCCTCGTATTCGATCATGTTTTTGGTGCAATAAAAATCTAGCTTGATGGCAATGGGAGTGGGAGAGTCAACAGGGGCAACCAAGAGTATCCCAATGTCGTATGCCATTTTATTGGTAGTGTTGTTAAGGAACATTTACCACTAGAGTTCTTCCTGAGAGGTGCAAAGGATGTCTTCATCCGGGAATTCAGAAATCCAAACGTCGACTTCTTCCATAGGGTAGTTATCAAGGTAGTCAGAGATGGCTCTCCCTTTTATAGTTTTCTGCATGACACACATAATATCAAACTCAGCTATCAGCATTAACCATCGGGCCATTCGACTAGATAGGGCGGGTTTTTCGATTAGTTATTTTATAGATCCATTCGGGATACAACTCTAATGGGAAAGGCAAGCATAAAATGATGTAATTTTTAGGTGACCTAGACAAGGGAGTCATATACTTTCTCCAAGGTGATGTAGTTGACTTTGTACCCAGTCAATTTTCAACTGGCGTAGTAGGGGGCCCTCATTACGAGATTTTTCAAGTTATTGGGCTAGCAAAGACCTAGTTGCGGTGTCTATTACGGTTCAGTATAGGAGTAAATAGAGACAAGGCTGTAATGGCATGAGTAACGGAGGTCAACTAAGGTACTGCTTGATTCAGTCAAAGGTTTCTTGACAAGCTTTATTTCATAGTTTGGTAGAATCCTTTCGGGGGATGGGCTCATAAATAGAAGTCAGATGGCTAATGAACCGACTAATATACCGTAATTTTCCCAAGAATCCCCAGACTTCCTTCTCTGTACGGGGTGGTGGAATTTTGAGTATGGCTTTTAGTTTAGTAGTATCTTCTTTAATTCCCTTCTTGCTAACCCTGAATCCTAAAATCTTTCCTTTGGGAACGCTAAAAACACATTTATGTTGGCTAAGTTGCATATGGTATCACCGCAGTCATTAGAATAACTTCCAAAGAGTGGGAACATGACCTTCCCGAGTCTTAGACTTGGTGATCATATGATCCTTGTAGACCTCGAATTATTTGTGTATTAGATCATGCAAGATGGTTGTGGTAGCCCTTTTGTAGGTAGGCCCTGAATTTTTGACACCAAATGGCATAACTGTGTAAAAGAAGGATCCCTTATGGGTTACCACAAAAGGGAAAATATTCACCCTCTTTAACGAATCTTTCATTTAAGGATTCTCCTTAAACAATCTTAGCACTTTTTAACATTTTTTTCAATCGAGTTTGGCAGATCATTTCGAGCTCCTCTGATGATGGTTGATAACTCATGCAACATGGACAAAAGGCCTGTTTCGGCACTATGGGTTCCCGTATCCAATGTTGTCGTCGTCTTAGCCCCAGTACGAGCATGAAGTGTATATTCTTGAACATCTATATCATGTTGACATTGCTGTGATGGTTGTTCTCTAGATAGACTATATCTTTAAAATCATCCCCTGCTGGGAGTGGAAGTGTTTTGACTCGAAAGACAAACATAAGCATATAATTCTCCCCTTATTTTATCTCTAGTACCGAGTTATTGGTACTGATATTCTCGGTATTATCATCATTTCCCAAGATGGTGATGACCTTCTCTTTGGTAAAGAACTTTAATTTTTGATGGAGAGAGGAGTATACCCCCTTAATGTTGTGAAGCCACGGTCTATTGAGCAATAGGTTAAAACAAATCGGTATGTCGATGACCTGGAACTCAGTAATGGGATTTATAGGTTCATCCCCTATTGTAAGTTTAATGGATCCCATCACCTCTTGGCAAGTGTTTTATAAGCATGCACCATGATAGAATTTGGATCAATGTCGCTTACGTTCAAACCCAATAAGTTGAAGGTTCTTAATGGGAAAACATTAAGTTCCAATCCATTGTAGTCGAGTGAAAGTGGGAATGACTTCCCCATTACTTTAACGGAGATATGAAGAGCATAGTTATGATTAGGACCAAACTTAGGGATTTTTTCCTTAGAAAAGGAGAGCATTTTAGTAAAGGTTAAGGATTCGACCAGGTTCATGACTTCTTCTGGAATGGTGGTAAGTAATTTTATCAAGGCATTTTAGTGTAGCTGGGAAGACATAAAGAGTCCCCATAAGGTGATGTTGGTCTGCGTGTTCTTCTACTAGACGAGGATCTTACTCTCCTCTATGGTCATTTCTGGAATGGGGAGTTTCTTGACAACACTTTTTCCTTTATCTTTCGTTATTGATTGAGGGTTAGGACTTTGGAAATGCCTCCCAGATCATGACATATGCTTCACAGAAGAGGGGAAGAAGAAAAACCCTATTTTTCCTCTATCTCAGGTTGTTCGGCCACTTTGTTGATCTCTTCTAGTAGATATTGAAACAATAACATTCTACACACATTGATCAGTGGACTAACCTTTTGCTAGATTAACACGTTATCTTAACTATCACATCCGTATCCCCATCTGATGGCAACGATGTCGTCTTTCCATGAGAATTCAATGCATTCCACAACTTCCATAGCTTCTTTATATAGATCATCCCACTCAATGGGGAGATGAAAAAGTTAAGGGACCAACCGCCCTTGTATCCTTAAGGCATTGAGTAACTTGGATATAGTACAAATGTCATTTGTCTATCGAAATAAGCTTGCCATGATCTTAACTGCATCATCCAAATTGACTTTATTCGCGAGTACCACCCAATTATCTGACTCTCGATCCCACTTATGGGCTTCCATGATCATTCTGCTAAATTTTTGGCAGTCAATGTCCATTTTAAAAGGCAATTTTATCCTGAACTCTAGGAGTTGGTTCAATACTGATGGCAATTCCATATCCTTCCCTTAGGATCGGGTACGAACAATAATGCACGTCGTTGTAAGAAGTGACAACGCCTAATTGGAAAAACACATAGGATGTAGGAGAAAATATGGGCAAAATTTAAGGGATTCAGGTGAATATAAGGGTATAGTGGGTGATTTACTAGGTACAATATGGGTAGATGGGTCGACATCCAGAGCATTATCTAAAAAGATAACATTTGCATTATTTGGAAGAGGATTATGAGTAGTGTTTGGTTTAGTATTAGATGGTGTGGCCATAACACCCCGGTCAATCAGACATTGGATTACAATACTAAGATGGAAGGAAAGATCAGTGGTATAGATAGCATTTTAATGTAAATCATAATAGGCGTGGGGTTTGAAATTTTTAAGAAGTGGGTTTGGTAATGGACAAGGGTCCAATGGCTTGATGAGATTTCAGCTCAAAAGGGCTTTGTAGACTTTGGAGAGGGGAGCATGAAGCTAGGTGTATTTTTACTGGACAGGTTGGCATGAATTTCTGGCACCCAAGAGGTAGTAGGTTGTGAGGTGTCATTGATGGATGAGACTGTAGAGGGTTTCTCATATTTTCTTAGGGTAAGCTGTTTGGATATTTTCTTTGGCTCAGCTTCTATCTTGACAGGAATTTCTTCAATATCCACCCCTTCTTCCCATAGAGCTCAAAATGCGGGTAATATTGTCCTCCCATAGTCCCTTGGATATGGCGTAAGAATTTTTTTCTTCACAATACAGACTTGCTTCTCTTCGAAAGGTAGGTTGGTCATGGTGGTCGCCTTCCACCTTGCTATGAAATTGCTGACAGTTTCTTCTGGATTTTGCTTAAGAAGTTATAAATCACGTCATGTAAACTATAACTCCTCATTGTATTCGTATTATGACATGAATTCATGGGCAACATCCTCCTAACTGCGAATTATAAATTCCTCGAGGGATAGAAACTATTAAAGAGAATTGTCTTTCAGAGTCTTCTGGAACATCTAGGCCATTATTTCCTCGGAGACACATAGGAGAGTATCATGTCTCAGTGGTAATTTCAAATATGAACAGTTGGGGGACCACTACCTCCTAACTTCACAATATTGGGCATCTTAATTTTTTTGGCAGCCTCGCTTTAGGGTATGGAGACATATAAGTGTAATTTATGTAGTTCCCGGAGATTAATACTTGATTAAACTTCTTGGTCAACAGCTTAAGGTCTTACTTGACCTTGTTAAAATCTTATTCTTTCGAATCAGCCGGTACTGGTAAGTTAACCCCTGGCTGGGAAAGATTCGACAAACGGAGTTGAGCTGGTAGTGTCCTATTAGCCGGAGGGGCACGTGGAGTGTGTTGATATTCTTTCAGGACCTAAATAGGCTCAGGTGTGGACGGACCCATAGCGCGAGGTAAGAGGACCCGATTTGAAGTTTGTCAATCTTATCCGTAAGTTAGACTAGAATCTCCATTAAATCAGGTTGCACATTCAGTACTTGGACTATGTTCTCCATGGAGAGTGGGTGAAGGTGGATTCTGGACTCGAAGGAAGTAACGGGATAACTGACAGACCTCATGGCAGTTTGATGGAAGAACGAAGCTAATAGGGAGCTAGGCTAAGGGTCGGCTATGCAATCGACTTGAGAAGGAAAAAATATTTGAATTTATTTTTGAATGAGAAAAGGAAGAATCTTTTATTGTAACATAGGAAAATGTTTTTGACATTTTTTTTTAAAAAGAGGAGGACAAAAATGTTTTAGTTATTTTCATAAAATAGGAGAAAAAATGTTTTTGATATTTTGATGAAAGAGGAGAAAAAATATTTTTGACACTTTTGGTAAGGATGGAGGAAAAACAAGAGATGAGTCTCATCATGATTATCATTATGTTTTTATTTTCACTCGTATTAGGTTTACCTAAATAAAAAAGAAATGTCAGGCGGGACCCGAGTCTGGGAAAACTTGGGTTTGAAAAATATGTAAAACATGGTTGGACTTGTTGCTAGGCTCATGAATAGGGTCCCATTTTGGAAAAAAATGAAATCGTGCAAAAATTTGGACGGCATGGACCCGAAATTTTAGCAGAGTTTCAGGTAGTAATCGACAAACTAAATATGAGTGCCCAAGGTTTGATGCCTATGTGAGGGTATGCAGTTGTTGGCTTAGTGGAATGGTTCCCCCTTTGGCATGACTTCCATAATACACGTCTAGATTTTGAGGGCACTCGATAGGTGTGGACAAGTAATTTAATATTATATGAGTGTAAATGAATTGCCTCATTATATACCTCGTGGGGACAGTACGTGTGAGATAAAATTCGATATACTCGACGTACATGAACAAGTTCCCTACTATATACCTCCCGTCATGACTTAGGTCAATGTGACACCCCGCCTAATTAAATACCGGGCGATCACTCCTTTATTAAATTAAAATCAAGGTGAACAGTTGGTTCATTCTAAGCATCACTGTCGCAAATGAAAATCTTCTCCGATTAAAAACCCTAAATAATTAAGCTAAGTGTCAAAACCATTTAAAACTTTATTTCCATTTTATTTAAATCTAATTATAAAACCTTTAACCATTTACAATCTAAGAGTCTCACAATAAGTATAAGAATAAAATGAACATTCAAGAGTTTACCCATCAATAATAAATCTCAACATTAAAACACTAAAGGAAAACATCGTGACAGTAACAAATCCCGAAATAAAGATACTGAAATTAAAAGAATTACAATCTCTGACAGTACCAACTAAATAATGGAAAAGAGCGACACATGCCCCCACTGGATAAAGATGAACTAGAAGTAGAGTCAACAATGAGGTCGTCTAAGAAATGGCATGCAACTCCCACAAAAGCTACAACGCGTTCCATCGAAAGAATCCTAAGTAAGACAGCCCTGTGGCTGGGCACCTGTAATACATATATATGTATACACAAGAGAGAAGAGATAACAACAAACGAGTAAGAGCCCGAATGTCAAACAGTTTTAAAAATAGTTTAGCAAGTATTTAAAATGCTTACCGGCTAATGCAATAGTCATATTAGTACGCGACACTCTCTTGAGAATTCTCACCTCTCATCTAGTGTGCACGTCTATCGTACTAATGAACCCCATATATCTCTCAAACTTATTCTCCATAAGTTTTAACACGTGAAATTTAGGTTATGATATTCACTTTTAGAAAATCTAACTCTTCAAGTATTCTTACGTTATTTAGAAAAATTCCGTATTGTTATAACGTTTTCGAATACTTACAGTGAAGTTGATGAATTTCATACTTTATACCAATCACTCATAAATTATATGTATACTAACGTTACTCCACATAAAATCTATGGTGCTGGCATACTCTACTATCAAGTCCCCGTATCACACAAACTAAGGGAAATACTAGTTCGGAATCACTCTCGAACTGTATTAACACAAACACACACAACATTGAGACGAAGCATAGATTCCAAGTCTCTAAGAGGTCAGTACATACCCTCACGTCTCTTAGGACCGTCTGACCATCGATCAGATAGCCTGTACCAAGGATATCTATCTTCTAGGGTACGAGTCAATATCCCCCATAAAGGTCACATCGAGATAAGACTGTCCTAGCACGGTAACCTCAGGGATAGCAAGTAGCGCGGGTACGATTTTTACACTGAAATAATATATGGACAATCACACCATTATATATAAATATGTATTCACATCCACGTTATTAAATAAGGTACTCTCACAACCCAAAATTATCATTATCCGTTATTACACGTTTTACTTAATTATATCGTATAACGGCCTCATTCTTCTTTATTCTCGTAATTAATTTATTCTAAACTCACTTCTTGTCACTCGAAGTTTTTTCTTTATCTAAGTACAATTTCAGTAGGTCCTCTCTCGCCTTCTAATCCAACTTATTAGATGTTTCGATTATTTAATCAGCACACGTATGATTTCTTAAGTCTGAAAGTCTCCCCGCTTACCCTTTATTTCACTTCACATTAAAGTTCCACTTTATGGGATTTATCTTGACCCTACTGGTCCTCTTTATGTTTCATTATATTCTAGCAACCCTAATCAAGGTTTACTATGCATAAAATCGGATTAATCTAATACGAGCAAAAATGCAATTTTCCCAAGAGGGTCGATCGATCGAACCTTCGATCGATCGATGCTCTGGGCTCGATCGATCGATCAAGCAGTTATGGCGAAACTGCATAAAACCCAGCTACAAAATTGTTACCCCAAACTCCTCCAAACCATCATATTACACTCCAAATCTCCCAACCAATTATACTATAAGTGTTGTATACCCATCTAAACAATCTCCTACGTAACACATGCGAATTTTCATCAAGAATCATGGGTTAAAAGTGCCAAACTCTATATAATTCTCATGAACCCTAATATTTCCTTTAACTTAATTTCTTTCATTATTTTTCCAGATTTTCTATCTCTAATACCATGGAAATTCGTGGCTCAACCTCTACATGTGAAATGGATTTCCAGAAATATGATCTCTATCATTATAACATTCAATTTGTGTCTCCAATTAATGTTTTTCTTCAAGAACACTAATTCTAATCAACCTAAGACTAATATAAAAGGATGCATTAACTTGATAAAAGCAAGATAGATATTTGCCCGGAAATTTAGTCTCTGATTTGTGGACGAATTTGGTGTGATTACGTTCCCCGTCGCGCGATCTAAGTGTTGGCGGTGATGGTGGTGCAATCGGAGGTGTTCTTGGCCTAGAACTCCTTGGAGAGCTTCTCCTCTTCCTCTCCAATGGCTGCCATTAGTTTAAGGTTGTGTTAACCCTAGAAGATAACATTTTCCATCTGATAAAACACTATAAAATTCGTGGGTTTAATTACCCATAATTACGAAATGTCCAAAACGCCCTCCCGGGGTACCAATTAGGCCTAAAAACGCCCTGAGACCCAAACTAAACCCCCAGGTACAGTTCTCTGACTATCTCGACCCTTCCAGACACTTTGGCGCACTCAAAGCGACTATACGAGCAACTTATAATTTATTCACTTTTATTAATCAATATTTAGTCCCGACACGACACAGGCGCGTCCCGACTTAAATTTCCATAATTATCATTTTATTCACACGTGACAATATTATAAAAATAAATCTCATATATTACTATACTCATCCAATAACATTAAATAAATTACAAATTTCCAATAATTACTAACTCTCGTCACGCTAGTAAATATTTAAAACAACATTCCAGATTAAAATGAAATTAATTTACCTCAATTAAATTTAATAAATCCCTAAATTTAAAAGCCATGAAAATACGGGGTATTATATTCTTCTCCCCTAATAACGGAATTTCGTCCCGAAATTCGGAAAATAAGGCCTACCAGGTAGCACAATTCTGGGTATCCTTGTCAGTACGCAATCTAACTACATATTACGGCGCTCAATCACTATAGCCCTTTCCTCACAGCAACATTGTTTTACATTCTCATTGGAGACACTTCACATGGCGTTCCCAACCGACAACATTCGCATAGGTCACGCCTATACGTTATAAATTTCCATTATCTCACTATCATTAGGAGGTCGTACCTCACTATATGGCAACTACTCGGATTTATTTTTACACAAAACTCCCATTCTGAGAAAGCCTTACGAACATCTGACCACTCTTGTTTGCCTAAAACAGTCGTTGAATTCTACCATAGTTATCGGATATTTTCTCGACCGATCCAAAAATTCTGATGATCTACTCACCTCTAAACATACGGAAGGAGAATAGTCAAGGTTCTTCCATAACAAAACCATAATAAGCACCTCGTACGCGATAAACAGGTACGAGTGCTTCTACAGAGCATTCCTGAAATCATCGTACCAAGATTCCAAAATCTCCTTCACGTGGCTCCACTAATCTTTAATCACCGTACGCCTATTTCCTGGCTAAGGGTGATACATCGTACTCGAAACGAAACCTTATCTCCGCTGGTTCCTGAAATCCCGTTTTAAAGGTGGGATTCACGAATCTCATCCTGATTCAGAAATTTATACTGCACCGTACCATGCACTGGCGCGATCCTTCCTTTCAAAGGAAGTCTGGGGCATACTAGTTAATATTGTAAACCAGCCTAAAGGAATGTTAATCACTTCCTTCTCGGTGACTTAACTCACATGTTCGGGATGAACCCTTGATCTTGTTTTGAGGATGGCAACCCATCCAAGAACTTTATCGACTTTACCGACCTCTTCCAATTTCAGGAATTGTCGATAAACACAAAATTCTTTGGTTAATTCTCCTCTTTCAACCAAACCTTACCTATGGGCGGTGCATGTAGAGACTACTCACTACGTCCCGCTAAACATTGATTTTCCCTTGAAATGTCTCACATTAAGTGACACGTAATACTCCCCTTCCTTCCTTGGTGTATACCGAAAGTTTCGACCCGTGCTCTTCTCTCCACGAAGCGCACTTCTGGATTTCTTATACCATACTAACATCATTACTCTTTATATGCGCAATTCGCTCTCACGCTTGACTAATAACAAATCCACTCTGAGTGTGCTTCATAGCAATTAAATTCTACTCTATTCAAGGAATACCCCTTCTTAAATGGCTTCCCACGGCCTTCCAATCAAATTAGGGTGTGCTATTTTAAATGCATACTTATGTATGGATTATCGCCCCTCATGTGATGTTTAATCCACTATATCACTTCCACTTCGTTATACTAGTCCCACAAACATATATTTCACACGTTTATTACCACGTCCCTTTGACTCGGATGATTTTAACTCCTGTTAACAAAGATGTCCACATTTTTGCATCACCCCGACCGCCCTGGGAGAGCGAACGGCGTGCTACTCATCTGTAGAACTAACTAAATTCAATGAAATAGAAGGGATAGGGCCTTCAAATTCCATGCTAACAAAATGGGAACAATAAATTTCAACCTTCTTCAGATAGGTTCAACAATTTTCCCAAATATCTACATCAACCAGAATAAATCTCTAACGATGTATTCATCAAAATAATTACAGGTCATCTCTTTCGTATAATATAAAGTTCTTTCCAGATAATCCATGTTAAAATCATTCCAACTCTTTGTTCACCTTGTGTTCTAAACGCGGTTACGACATTTGGGTACTCTTAATCACCCTAGAAATAAAAAAACTTAAATCCTCCTTATCATCGTTCCACCCCTCAACTCGTGGGGATAACTTTCAATGCTTTCCTACCACAAAATCCGGCTCCAGTGGCTTTAAAACAAAATTCAACTTCCAACTTACATACATAATTACTTGATCCCATTTCGACCAGGGTACCGAACTCATGGAATAGTGACCAAACGTCTCCCTATTTCCAACCTTACGCTAAGTTTCATATGTGGGATGTCTCGCAAAGATAAATACAAACAAGAAACCCCCCCGATACACTACTACCTAGCATTATCGGTCATTGAAATCCGTTAGGTCCTCCGTCCATAGCATGTACCCCTTTATTCCGTCTCTTGACAGAAAAAGTTACAATTCCTCTCGTAATTATACTTAACAAAGAACGTTTCACCCGTTTCACTATCGTCCTGTATTGGTAGATTGAAATTGCATTCTATAAACCTCGAATACATACGATCGGAATTCTCGAAATTCCTTTCCCTAATAATAGGGGTATAACTCTTAACTCCCACATCTCTAGAGGATAGATATAACACTGTACTCTTCCTATCACCATAATACTGAGTCAAGTCTTTTCCCCCAACAGTAAATCCTGATACATACTGAATCATATTGGAAAAATATATAAATACATTGTCATCGAATATCTTGAGCCCACTATATCCTCCGAAGTCTCTAGGATAGATAATATAAGTGCGAGTCCGACCTTCTTGCAGGTGAAGCCTCGCCAGAACAAAAACATGTTGCACCAACGTAACCACTCTGATAGCCTTGCAAAAAATGCCCACTATCGTACTAACAATTTCTTTAACATTTTAACAAAGATAATATTATACTCTCTTATCGTATCACTACAACGAGTAACCTGAATAAAGTACATAACACTATTAATATACTCATTCATCCTCCGCGGATAGCACTAAAGAAAAATTCCGCTACACTAGGGAAAAATATTCACATAATGGTAACGTTTATAATTATATGAATTAAACTCATCTCACATGCTAATCTAGCAATGAACAAAATATGGTGACTCGCTCGTGTCACATAAACACGCCTCATCCTCTGAGGATAGAACTTATACTTCCACCTTGGCAATCGTCTTGACTGCACAAATGGTTTTTGAACGTAACACGTCTGCCCAAACCAAAACAAAATTACTTTAATCGTTGTCTTTTACTAGGCACCGTATCTTAGTCCTTCTTCTAACTTTGGAAACGTATTATTGTGAGTGATTTCTCTCCGCACAAAATACCTCAACACATAATCCACTTACTACCTTTCCTACTAATTAGGTTAGTTGTAGACTTGATTCCTGTTAGCTGCCTCGGTTATACCCTAAGTCTTTTAGGCCCTAAAGAACATGTCACTGACTATAATAGTCCTTACTGGATTTACCATCTCTTGGTAAGAATTTAACTATCCGAATTATTTAAATGGGTCCCCTTATGTGTATCCACACCCTTTTTGTAGTGCTATACTACCCCTATTGTATTCAGTCTTATTCTCGACTAATTTCTTTGATTCATTTAGCCTCCACCCACAAATAAGCGTTATCATCTATATTGACAAAATACGACATTGTCAACCTCTAAATCGGTCGTCCACCAGAATTTCCTCTTTGAGTGTTATCAACTATTACTACGAGTTGATCTCCCACTTGTATCTACGTCTCTCGATAAAAAATTCGCTAACGGTTAAAATTCATATTCACAAACGGACCCTTGTCATGCCCTCCCGCGATGAGTTCAGAACCACGTTTGCTTCTAATCCTGAACAGTTGAGGAAGGAACATACGGTCAACACTGTACCTAAGGTTCTCCTATAGGCATAGCATTCCACTTCAAAAATTGGTGGTTGACTCCAACCATTATAACTTCATCGCGAAAGCCAAGAAAAATTTTCTCTAAATTTTCACTTTCAGTTAGTCACACTCTGTCTTATATTTCAACCTTTGGATACTTTACCTCCTTTGGTAAACACATACAATTTCCGCATTTCAAGAATTTACCACTAACAGTTCTCAACACGTTTTGTAATACATTGGGTGAGTTTACTCTCGCACCTCATTCATCTATAACAGCATTTGGAAATCATCGCTGCGCCTTAGTCACCTTTATAGTCTTGGTTTCTCGTTCCATAATAGAGGTGACCTCGACTACGGTCATCATCCTCGGATATATTTTATAATCTCAACTGAGACCTGCCTCCTGATGTCCGCTTAATGGTCCTCTTCTGACATCCATCATCGCTCGGCACACGCACGCATCCGAACGAAATTAGAATTCACTAATGTATACACATTATAGTAGGAGAACGAAATCTCGTCAAAGAAATCGACAATCCTAAACATAGGGCTCTATATCAAACAAAGCAACGCTGAAAGCATAATAATCCGCACAGATCCTAAAGGACACTAAAACATGATGCTCTGATACCACCTGTGACACCCTGCCTAATTAAATACCGGGGGATCACTTCTTTATTAAATTAAAATCAAGGTGAACAGTTGGTTCATTCTTAGCATCACTGTCACAAATGAAAATCTTTTCCAATTAAACACCCTAAATAATTAAGCTAAGTGTCAAAACCATTTAAAACTTTCTTTCCATTTTATTTAAATCTAATTATAAAACCTTTAACCATTTACATTCTACGAGTCTCACAATAAGTATAAGAATAAAATGAACATTCAAGAGTTTGCCCATCAATAATAAATCTCAACATTAAAACATTAAATGAAAACATCCTGACAGTAACAAATC
Organism: Sambucus nigra; assembly: GCA_949130495.1. Classification (NCBI taxonomy): domain Eukaryota; kingdom Viridiplantae; phylum Streptophyta; class Magnoliopsida; order Dipsacales; family Adoxaceae; genus Sambucus; species Sambucus nigra. The sequence continues at coordinate 458,630,597 of OX422213.1, read as the reverse complement.
CCGAAATAAAGATAATGAAATTAAAATAATTACAATCTCTGACAATACCAACTAAATAATGGAAAAGGTCGACACATGCCCCCACTAGATAAAGTTGAACTAGAAGTAGAGTGAACAATGAGGTCGTCTAAGCAATGGACTGCAACTCCCACAAAAGCTACAATGCGTTCCATCCAAAGAATCGTAAGTAAGACACCCCTGTGGCTGGGCACATGTAATACATACATACATATATATATATATATATATATATATATATATATATATATATATATATATATATATATATATATACACAAGAGAGAAGAGATAACAACAAACGGGTCAGAGCCCGAATGTAAAAAAGTTTTAAAAATAGTTTAGCAAGTATTTAAAATGCTTACCAGCTAATGCAACAGTCATATTAGTATGCGACACTCTCTTGAGAATTCTCACCTCTCATCTAGTGTGCACATCTATCGTACTAATGAACCCCATATATCTCTCTAACTTTTCTCCATAAGTTTTAACACGTGAAATTTAGGTTATGATATTCACTTTTAGAAAATCTAACTCTTCAAGTATTCTTACGTTATTTAGAAAAATTCCGTATTGTTATAACGTTTCCGAATACTTACAGTGAAGTTGATGAATTTCATACTTTACTTAGCTACTATTTTACTCAGTAGAAAGTTCTCATATATTTACATGTATATATATTAATTACTCGTATAATATATATATAAACAGCACCCCACATAAAATCTATGGTGCTAGACTTCCGTATATAAGTATATATATACCAATCACTCATAAATTATATATATACTAACGGCACCCCACATAAAATCTATGGTGCTGGTATACTCTTCTATCAAGTCCCCGTATCACACAGACTAAGGGAAATACTAGTTCGGAATCACTCTCGAACTATATTAACACAAACACAAACAACATTGAGTCGAAGCATAGATTCCTAGTCTCTAAGAGGTCAGTACATACCCTCACGTATCTTAGGACCGTCTGGACATCGATCAGATAGCCTCTACCAAGGATATCTATCTTCTAGGTTATGAGTCAATATCCTCCATGAAGGTCACATCGAGATACGACTATCCCAGTGCGGTAACCTCAGGGATAGCAAGTAGCACGGGTACGATTTTTACAGTGAAATAATAAATGCACAATCACACCGTCATATATAAATATGTATTCACATCCATGTTATTAAATTAGGTACTCTCACGATCCAAAATTATCATTATCCGTTATTACACGTTTTACTCAATTATATCGTATAACGGCCACATTCTTCTTTATTCTCGTAATTAATTTATTCTAAACTCACTTCTTGTCACTCGAAGTGTTTTCTTTATCTAAGTACAATTTCAGTAGGTCTTCTCTCGCCTTCTAATCCAACTTATTCGATGTTTCGATTATTTAATCAGCACACGTATGATTTCTTAAGTCTAAAAGTCTCCTTGTTTACCCTTTATTTCCCTTCACATTAAAGTTCCACTCTATGGGATTTCTCTTGACCCTACTGGTCCTCTTTATGTTCCATTATATTCTAGCAAACCTAATCAAGGTTTACTACGCATATAATCGGATTAAGCTAACACGAGCAAAAATGCAGTTTTCCCAGGAGGGTCGATCGATCGGTGAAAGGGGGTCGATCGATCGAACCTTCGATTGATCGATGCTCTGGGCTCGATCGATCGATCAAGCAGTTATGGTGAAACTGCAGAAAATCCAACTACGGAATTGTTACCCTAAACTCCTCCAAACCATCGTATTACAGTCCCAAACTTCCAACCAATTATACTATAAGTGTTGTATAACCATCTAAACAATCTCCTACGTAACACATGTGAATTTTAATCAAGAATCATGGGTTAAAAGGGCCAAACTCTGTATAATTATCATGAACCCTAATATTTCCTTGAACTTAATTTCTTTCATTCTTTTTCCCGATTTTCTATCTCTAATACCATGGAAATTCGTGGCTTAACCTCTACATGTGAAATGGATTTCTAGAAATTTGATTTCTATCACTATAACATGCAATATGTGTCTGCAATTAATGTTTTTCTTCAAGAACACTAATTCTAATCAACCTAAGACTAATATAAAATGATGCATTAATTTGATAAAAGCAAGATATATACTTCCCTGGAAATTTAGTCTCTGATTTGTGGACGAACTTGGTGCGGTTACCTTCCCCGTCGCGCGATCTACGTGTTGGTGGTGACGGCGGTGCAATCGGAGGTGTTCTTGGCCTAGAAATCCTTAGAGAGCTTCTCCTCTTCCTCTCCAATGGCCTCCATTAGTTTAAGGTTGTGTTAACCCTAGATGATAACATTTTCCATCTGATATAACCCTATAAAATTCGTGGGTTTAATTACCCATAATTGCGAAATGTCCAAAACGCCCTCCTGGGGTACTAATTCGGCCTAAAAACGCCCCGACACCCAAACTAGACCCCCGGGTATACTTTTCGGACTATCTCGATCCTTATGGATACTTTGGCAGACTCAAAATGACAATATGAGAAACTTATAATTTATTCACTTTTATTAATCATTATTTAGTCCCGACACGACACAAGCGCGTCCCGACTTAAATTTCCATAATTGTCATTTTATTCACACATGACAATATTATAAAAATAAATCTCATATATTACTATACTCATCCAGTAACATTCAACAAATAACAAATTTCCAATAATTACTAACTCTCGTCACACTAGTAAATATTTAAAACAACATTCCGGATTAAAATTAAATTAATTTACCTCAATTAAATTTTATAAATCCCTAAATTTAAAAGCCATGAAAATACGGTGTATTACAGTTAAGTGGTACGATGTGGGGGGTGTTCGATATACGTCTAAGGTACTTATCAAATTGATGGTGAGAGTCATATTACTTAGGTTAACTACGACCTACTAGACTAGCGCCCATTACAAAGTGACCCCCTAATGCGGGACAAAATTTTGGTCAATAGCCAAGATCTTGGTGATGTAGTATGAAAAATTCATGATTTATTATTAGTATATTATGGAGAGGGTATTTTATTTAGCATAATGAGAACTATGCTAAAAATAAAGTACAAATATTATGAAAAGTAAATCTAGCTGGAGATTTTACTAAGCATGAATATGTGAGAATGAGTGATGTATGAATATCTATAAATGAGTGTGTGGTAGTGAACCTAAGAAGGGATCAACTATAAGTCGTGTGTGATAAGTTTGAGTGATCATGGATATATACAAGTGTGATAAGTGTAGGTGTGTGCTAGTGACACCTAAGCATGTATATTATAAGTGGTATGTGAAGCATATGAGTATAAGTGAACATATATACAAGTGTAAGTAGTGTGAGGTGTAGATGGAGATTATTTACGAGTGTGTGAAGTGAAGAGTGAGTGAGATATGATATAAACATGAGGTAGAGATATATAAGAAATAATAGGGGAAAAGGGAACATGCAGGTAGGTGCATACACACACAAGTAGAAAATGATGACACACATGCAAATAGAGTATAGGCCACTTAAGTCAATCCCCCGCAGAGTAGCCACTATTGCCATCCTGAGTTCTTCCCCTCCTCATGATTTTGCGGGAAAAGAGGGGGAGATATAGGTCTGGCAACCCTAGCTACATTGTGGGGCGATTTGATCCTCATCGGGGGGTGATGTACAAAAATAGCGTAAGAAGCCTATTTTCCCAAAAAAAGGCACAATAACATGTCGTCGCCTTGAGAGAGTGGCATCAAAGACAAACTAATGCTTATGATACCAAATAGATCAGAGGTTTAGGGCCTGAGTTATGAAATAGGAAGGTGTTAGCCACCCATAACGCCCTTTCCTTCTCTCGTGGGCTTATTTTACCATTTTCCTTAATTTCTTCGTGAAGTGTGTGTGCGTGTATATATAGGTAGAGATTGGGATTGCTTGACTCGTATCATGGAAAAGATGGAGTGAGGTCATCCATAAGAATGTTCCCAAAATGAAAATTAGAAAATATGATATGCACTTATAGAGATATTAATCTTTATGATGAAATGATAATATATGTTAGATAAGATGCAAGTACGAATACCAAGTTTGATATATAATATATGTATAAAATAAAAAAATATGATGAAAATATGAAGATAGGACACAAGTCTCGAGTTTTAGCCCGAGACGCCTACGTAGCCCATAAAGGTATAAAACGCCACAGTGTTTGCATGCAGCACAAGAGTAAATAGGGGTTTGTTATAAGTGTAGAAAATATGTTTTTAGTTTTAAGAAAATGTGATGAAGGATGAGATATTAATGTGTATGATCTAAAATAAAAGCTAAATCGAGAATTTATATAACTAATGTGAAAATAAAGAAATTTAAAGAGAGAAAGATGCTTCCACCTTCTTTGAAGGATTGAAGCTTTCCCTTGATCCTTGATGAGATTCCTCGCAAGTTGAGAAGAATGTAGGATGAGAGAGAATGAGATTTTTACTAAATTAGGTATGAGAATGATGGTAATAACAGGTCGAAAGGAATTTTGCACTAGAAAACATCACTGATTACAGAAGAATGTTGATGAGATCACTAATATTGATGGATCTAGGGTGCCTTTCGAATTGAGAGCGTTATCTCCTTATATAGGGTAAGGGGACTACCGATTGACATAGTTATTTCCCTTCCAATGAGCAGGTAACCCAAGACACACTGCCGATCGGCACATAAATGGACCTGCCAATCTAGAGTCTTGTGTAGATTTTTTGGAAAAATGGTTGTAAAACACATTCCATGTGTCCAAATTACGCACGGTTATACCATTAAAAATGTAATTCAGATAGCTTTATGAGTCCTTTAGGCAGCTTTTGGGTATGTGAGCCGACTTTTGGGTCAAATAGGGCTCAAAAGTATCTTTCGGTCCTTTGGACGGAAGATCGTCGGACGACAATGGATCATTCGCCCAAACCGTTAGTCCGAATTGTGCATGGGGCTGACTTTTGGAAATATTATACGAGGTACTTCGTTGTTCCACGTAGCATCACTCAGTTCGGAGAGTTCACTTTGGTCAAACAGGGCCAAGAAGCGTTCGGTGACCTTTTTGAGTAAAACATATCGTTTGTCCATACCGTAAGGCTTATTCATGCATGGGGTGGACTGTTGGAAAGGTTATTCAGTGACCATTGAAGATTCATTCCGTCTCAATGAATCTAAAGAGTTTACTTTAGACAAACGGATCCTGAGACCACCCGGTGGCATGCGAATTAGTTTTTGAGGGAAAATGAATCATCCTTCTGAATCATTATGTCATTTTATTCACGGGACAGACCATTGGAGATGGGTTTTAGTGACCTTAAGAGATCCATTGAGATTTCTCTCTGACGACGAAGTTTATTGGGCTAAAATTGGCACCCGGGAGCACCTCCTTCGGATCGATTTTTGCAAAATGGTTCGTTCATTCGAACCGTTATGACATTTTGCCCGTGGAATGTAGTCATAGATGTTTGGAAGAAAGATAAGATTATTATCTAAGTCTAGAGACTCATTTTAGCCGCTGAAATAATGGCTAGGTGTGAGATTTATAAGTTATAGGAGATGCCATAATCCTATACCAATCACTAAAGCAAACATAATATTTTTCTTCATGTACGTAATAAATTGAATTATCATTCTAGAGGATCAACTTTTTCATTTTAATTATATATACCAATCACTAAGGAATACATAATCCATTTGTTCATGCACATGATAAAATGAACTGTCATTCTCAGGGATAGGAAAATAATAGCATTTTGTGAAAAAGAAGGAGGTCGTGCTCATGTAATGGGTCTGAGTTGCCTACATACCTTTGAGAATTTTGAAAAATTTTTGAGTTTCATTTTCGAAAGTATAAAGATTTTTAGAGGATCAGGCCCAACATAGTTTTGAGTAGAGGGAAATGAAGATTTTTTTTAGAATAGAAGGGAGATGAGAAGAGTCATAATTCGCCAAGATTTCAGACTAGGGGTAGAATTTCTTAAGATGGTGCAGGTTGACTGGTGGGCCATCTCTTCCCCATCGAGATCGGTAATCATAGCGGTGCCGCCAGATAGGATCTTCTTCACAATGTAGGGGTCACTCTAATTGGGCTTGAATTTCCCTCTGGGTCCCAAATGGGCTCTAAACAATTTTTAAGGGTAAAGTCCTCTTCTCGAACACCACGATCCTTGACTCTCTTATTTAATGATCATGCTATTCAGAGATGGTACCCTTGTATATGATATATAGCGTTTAGTCTTGTAAGAAAATGATTTATAAATTTCCGTATATAATCTTGGAATTTCCACTTTGTCCAATATCACCATTAGTATGTCATATACTGTTACATCTCGGCACATCTTCACACGTTCTACCTTGATGTGAATCGTTCTAATTTTGAGCTACACGCATCATCAACATGCACCCATCATTGTCTATGTGTGATACGACGCAAATATTGCGTAGTTCACCCGTTAACCTATGCGTTATTATCCCCCTCGATTATCTTAATCCCTATATTTATGCTCGTTAACCAGATAACCTCGGATTTCTATGTTAACATATTTTACAGGGGTTAATTGAGCTTTTGTAGGTATTTGGATGCTTAGTATGAAGTTCGGACGCATTCCGGTGAAGTTTCGTACACAATCGCACGCGCAAGGGAATTTTAGTCTTTCCACAGCTTGGGTACCTGGCCCGACATCTCACGGAAGTTGTATCCCTCCTTGCTAGCTTCGCGTGGCCATGAATGGTGCGCGATTCCGATTCATAACGAAGAAGTTACGGCGATTCCAGCGGAGGAAAAATAAGGAAAGCAAAAGAGGAGAAGGAGAAGAAGAAAAGAGAATGCAGTAGGCTGCTGCATTCTTCCCTGCTTGTTCGATCGATCGACGCTTCTGGTCGATCGATCGACCATTCTGATTTTTTGAATTTTTGCCTAGGTCGATCGATCGACCAAAGGGGTTGATCGATCGATGCTCTATTTTCTGCAGATATTTTGCCTTCTTTTCTTTCTTCTTTATTTTTATTCCAACTTACTATATAAGCCAATTTTGTTGTAATAAGACCATATATCAGTTTGTGAACGATTTTAGGTTAGAATAGTTAGGGTTTTGAGGGTTTTGGATGGTTCTTCTTCATTTCTCTTTGGATTGACAATCTAATTGGTTTGTAAGTTGACTATTCATCTCCTCTTCCATTAATATAGCTTGTTTTCCATTAATTCTTGCTTTCTAGATAATTTACATGCTTTCATAATTAGGTTTACTTGCTTTATTTATTGCTTTCTTAGTTTAATTTAGTTTAATTCATGACGTACCCTTAGATAAATAGGGTCGGGATTGTGTTTCCGCCATTTTCGGGTTTGGACCTCGAAAGTTAGGGTTTCGTGTAAAATTGCATTTAATTGAAACCGCGTGTATTAAAGTTGGAATATTATGCGTTTAACTTTATTTGTCACGCAACTTTAGTGTTTATAGCGATAATCCGAATTTAATCCGCGTGTGACCATTTTCAGTTAAATGTTTAATCTCGCAACTTTGGGTTAAATTCCTTCTTGTGTGATGTTTATGCTTAATTGTAAATGCTCGATTAAATGTTTTTGAACTGTAATTATATTTAGTAGTTGTTTAGCCCGTGTGGTGGAATGTGATCCCGATCCTCGCTTTACTTTAATTTAGCGTTAACTTCTCTTTTCTTTAGTCACCATAACCACCATCACCTTTTCTTATTTCTTTTACACCATTTTTATTCTTGAAGTTCTAAAACAATTAACATCTAAAATTTAATCACTCCCTGTGGATTTACGATACCCGACTTACCCCTGTGCTTGCTTCTCAAGTGTAGTTGTAGCTTAGTTTTTATCTTTGTATCGCGGCGGCGAAACACACGACGATTGTGTCCTCACACGAACACACTTTTTCCGCCCGGTCACAAAAATGGCGCCATTGCTGGGGAGTGTGTTTTAGATAGTAATTGTTTTATTGTTTCGTAGTATTTCTTTCATTCATATTTGTATTCTTTATTTTCCCCTTTCTTTTTGACTTGTGCTAGATTATTTCGAGAAATTGAAATCTCGGTGCTTGTCGCTTTTGTTGAACAACTCATTTTGAAATGTCTCGCTATTACGCTTTAGATAACCTTAATTGTTATGAGAATTGTTTTCCAAGTTATACTCCCAAAACAATGAGAGAATGCATACAAATTCTTGAAAATGAGCGCATTGAGCGTGAAATTCAAGCGTATGTAAGTAATCCCCCATTGCCTTGTGAGAGTAATTTGGAATGCGGGGGATCCGTTAGCTATGAGCAACCCGCACAAGATGATGAAATGTATTCTTGTTCGTTTGATTATGAGTTAATGATAAAGGAAATTAATGACCGATCCGAAAGTTCTCAAGCTTGGTTTCTAGAAACTGATGCCATGCTTGATGAGATTATTTCTTTACAAAATCGGGTTGAGGTTGAAACTTGCGTTTCATCTCCACCCCTTTTTGTTGAAGAAATAATTGAGAGTGAGCCAAGCTTTAGCACTTTAGATTTTCAACCTCTTATTAATTCTTCCGATTGTATTGAGGTTGTTGGTCCTTCTTTTCCTTTACTCCCTACTATTCCCGAACAATTAAATTTATCGCAAGAATCGGTTGAAAGTCTTGAGGACTTTGACCCGATTCTTGAACGAGAATGTTATTTTGAGATGCTTCATCTCATGGGCTTTTCACTTGCACTTGCCCCACCTCCCCTTCCAATTGAAGAATCTTGGGGATGTGATTCTGATTTTTCTGAGACTAATTTAGTCTTGTCCCCCGTAGTATCCAAATCCCCCATCGTCCCTCCAAAACTTTTAATTGACGATGGTTCATTTCTTTCGCCTTACACATGCCTTCCGTTGTTAAAACGGAATTCATATTTTTCGAAAGGCATGCTTGTATGTGAGGGTACACCGGTTATCCTCCAAAGTCAAATCGTTCTTATGGTGGACCCTCAACTATTTAGACTTCTAGTTTATAGTTAGTGTGAAGCCTAAATCGTAGGTTGTAAATAGTTAGCTTTTTAATTTTCTTTCTTTCCTTTTTTTCTTTCCCTTTTAATTTAGTCTAGTGTAATTAGTTAACTTTTTGTTATTTGTTTTGGCTATGCTCGGTACTAACTTGTTTTGTAGATTTCATTGGACTCGTGCTTATGGAGATCGCTCCAATTTTGGGTAATATCGTTCTTTTCCTCTCTTTGTGCTGTGTTCTTAATGCGCATTGAGGACAATGCAACATTTAAGTTAGGGGGTGTAGGATATTCTATCCATTTCATGTGTAGTCCATTGATTTGCTTACTTTTAGTTACTAAGTATGCCTTTTTGTGAAAAATTTAAAAAATTTCAAAAATATTTTCTTTCTTTTTTTCTCCTTTGTTGGGCATTTTGCCTTGTTTCCAGTGATAAATTTCAATAATTGCCCGATCCGATTGACAACTCAATGATGCATGTTCTCGATTTTAGAAGTTATTAGACTTTAGTCCTTAAATCATTGATATTGTGAATAACTTCATGAATTAAACTTTATCCCATGAGCATATGCACTTTCCTTGTAATATTGATTTGGTTTATGATTTTTATAACTCGGTAATCTTTTGTTGCATTGTATATACTTACACCGAGTAATCTTTGTACCTTTCGTCGTTTGTGAGTGTTATACACTATTCTTTTCTCATTGAAAATGTTGGATTCGTCGGTAATCTCTCTGTTCTTTCATTTGACCGTTCATTAATTGAGCTCATACTTGAAATGTGTTACTTGATCATGATTTTCATATATTGTTTTGACTTGAGAATTGCGTAAACTTTGTGAAATGATCATAGGCCATCTTTGTTATATCACCCATATTGACCTTGACCTCACCCTTATATGCTTACCCTCGCTAACCCCTTTGAGCCTAAATATAGCCTTTCGTTTCATAACCCCATTCCCATAACCAACTCCAAATTGGATTTTTAAGCCATACATACACCTTACATACCTTTGTTTGGAATGTTACTTGGGATTGAATGTTGTTGTTGTAGTGTGGTTGCAATTTAAGCATATGAGAGTTTGAAAACTAAAGAAAAGTGATGTGAAAAAAGTGAAGAAAAAGAGAAAGCAAAAAGCAAAAAGAAAACAAAAGAGAAAATGAGAAAAAGAAGAAAAGAAAGGAAAGAGAAAGTTGTAAATGTTGTGTATAGTGTTCAATAAGCTTTGATTACTCTCCACGATGATATATCTAATGCTTGTTTTGGAACTTGTTTTCCAATTTTTGATATTGCCCGCATTTTTCCATTATCCCGAGTTTTCATCCCGAGCACTTTGAATCCGTACATACATTCCTTCATTTCGTACCCTAGCCTATCCTACATTACAACCCTATTAAAGTCCTATGTGATCTTAGGTTGATGTAATTCAAAAGTCATAATAGTTGTGATAATCTGTGAAAATGCATTTCGCCTCTTTTAGTGTGCGGTATCCTTTCACTGAGATTACAGTTTTTCAGTTTATATATAGCATTCTTCTTCTGTGACATGTGTACGACCTAGTTTCCATTTACATTTACTCTTAAGCCCACATGTTCCGTGTGTTACCTCCCTGTTTTGAGTGAATTCGCTTGATAAGCGTAATTCCCATGAGGATTGAATATATGCTTGCTTTAATGTATATCCGGTTTATTTAAGTTTTTGCCAAATCACACTTTGCATGTGCTCACTCCCCTTCCACATTTTTAGGTTTCAATTCTATGAGGTGCATTCTATAATTTTAATGAATTGGACTTTTGTGTGAATTCATTCACTTTGCTCATAATGCGTATGAAATCCTTTTCGCCATTGTTGGGCTTGTTGCATGTTGGGTTGGGCATATTTTGAGGAAACCATGTGATGTTTGTGGGTACCATCTCTGAAAACCCTCACGAGACGACACTCATCCACTAGGGTGACCTAGGGGTTTAACGGCTTATTGCATATGCTAAATGCAATCGTGCACCCCACGAAAGTGGCCTTATCTTTTTATTACTTTTTCTTCCCATTTTGTACTTCTCCTACTTTTGGTTTGCTTGTAGTTCTTGTTGCATCCTATTTCATTGCTAGGGACTAGCAATGTGTAAGTTAGGAGGTGTGATACGACGCAAATATTGCGTAGTTCACCCGTTAACCTACGCGTTATTAGCCCCCTCGGGTATCTTAATCCCTATATTTATGCTCCTTAACCAGACAACCTCGGATTTCTATGTTAACATGTTTTGCAGGGGTTAATTGAGCTTTTGTAGGTATTTGGATGCTTAGTATGAAGTTCGGACGCATTCCGGTGAAGTTCCGTACACAATCGCACGCGCAAGGGCATTTTAGACTTTTCACAGCTTGGGTACCTGGCCCGACATCTCATAAAAGTTGTAGCCCTCCTCGCTAGCTTCGCGTGGCCGTGAACGGTGCGCAATTCCGATTCATAACGAAGAAGTTACGGCGATTCCAGCGGAGGAAAAACAAGGAAAGCAAAAGAGGAGAAGGAGAAGAAGAAAAGAGAATGCAGTAGGCTGCTGCATTCTGCCCTGCTTGTTCAATCGATCGACGCTTCTGGTCGATCGATCGACCATTCTGATTTGTCGAATTTTTGCCTAGGTCGATCGATCGACCAAAGGAGTCGATCGATCGATGCTCTGTTTTCTGCAGATATTTTGACTTCTTTTCTTTCTTCTTTATTTTTATTCCAACTTACTATATAAGCCAATTTTGTTGTAATAAGACCATATATCAGTTTGTGAACGATTTTAGGTTAGAATAGTTAGGGTTTTGAGGGTTTTGGATAGTTCTTCTTCATTTCTCTTTGGATTGACAATCTAATTGGTTTGTAAGTTGACTATTCATCCCCTCTTCCATTAATATAGCTTGTTTTCCATTAATTCTTGCTTTCTAGATAATTTACATGCTTTCATAATTAGGTTTACTTGCTTTATTTCTTCCTTTCTTAGTTTAATTTAGTTTAATTCATGATGTACCCTTAGATAAATAGAGTCGGGATTGTGTTTCCGCCATTTTCGGGTTTGGACCTCGAAAGTTAGGGTTTCGTGTAAAATTGCATTTAATTGAAACCGCGTGTATTAAAGTTGGATTGTTATGTGTTTAACTTTATTTGTCACGCAACTTTAGTGTTTATAGCGATAATCCGAATTTAATCCGCGTGTGACCATTTTCAGTTAAATGTTTAATCTCGCAACTTTGGGTTAAATTCCTTCTTGTGTGATGTTTATGCTTAATTGTAAATGCTCGATTAAATGTTTTTGAACCGTAATTCTAATTATTAGTTGTTTAGACCGTGTGGTGGAATGCGATCCCGATCCTCGCTTTACTTTAATTTAGTGTTAACTTCTCTTTTCTTTAGTCACCATAACCACAATCACCTTTTCTTATTTCTTTTACACCATTTTTATTCTTGAAGTTTTAAAACAATTAACATCTAAAATTTAATCACTTTCTGTGGATTTACGATACCCGACTTATCGTTGTGCTTGCTTGTCAAGTGTAGTTGTAGCTTAGGTTTTATCTTTTTATCGCGGCGGCGAAACACACGACGATTGTGTCCTCACACGAACACACTTTTTCCTCCCGGTCAATGTGCGTCGTGCATCTTAAACTAACTTTATCCTACTAATTCCACTATAGTAAAATGTAAAATATTTAATTGGAGTTATTAATCTTCATGTAATTATTTGGGATATTTTTATAAAATGAATTTATCAAAATTGAAGCATTTTTATATGTCAAATTTTGTTTTAACACTTGTAGGATAGACTTTTTAAGAAAATATTTTTCACTTGTGTCATTCAAACGATGTGGATAAGACATTTGAATGACTGCTCCTAATGACAGCACATGTCTTTCGAAGGATCGTTTGAATCTTACATCAAACGAACTCGTACTATTTTAGATTTTTTGGGTCTTTAGTGTGGTTGTTAGTAACGACATCAGATGTCATTCAAACGACATGCATATGTCGTTCAAATGAATTCAAACGACTTTCGTCGCCTCAACTTTATATTTAGCCTATTTATACCTAGTATGAAGTTAGGTTTTCCAAGTCTTTTAAAACTTTGTTTCTGCATATCTGGTGAATCAAAAGACTTCAATTTTTAGGCTTTAAACACCGTTTGATTCACAACAAAATTCGTAAATCATTTATGTGAATTATTTGTGACATGATTATTCATCTTACTCATTTGATGTAACCATTGTGGAGAAGAAGGTTGTCTCTCCATTATTGACCATCTTGGAGCTCATGTAGGATCTCGTGTTGAAGATTGCTGAAAAGCCCCAATTTATGAAATTCAAAATAAAATTTCAGAAATTATTTCCTTTTATAGAAAGATGCGGAATCGTAAGATGGTTCACAAAAACACCAAATTTTAATTTACGTCAAATTAAAATTAAACCAAAGTGAAATGGGATGGAACACACACACATTATTAAATTGCACCAAATTAAACAAGTAGTGATTAAATTAAGCAAATTTTATCTTTTTACCTAAGCATGCGTTCTAGGTGATTTTCCAAAAGATAAAATAAACAATTAATCCACTACGTTGCGATGTACGAGGAAAAACCCACAACGAGAAAAAACCTCGGACGACCCTAGGCTCAAATCCACTAAGTAAGGAATTTACAAATATAGGCAAAGATGACTTACAACACTCGACTCGATCCCTCTCAAGCCCCGACACGTCTTCTTGTATCAACCTCTTCTTAGTGAATAACCACGGAGCTCCACCGCGGTCTCGAAATTCACCGATCATAATTTATATGGTCACCGTCACCCGAACTAGGAGCCTTTCTCCAAGTGGGTAAATCAACGAAAACCTCTTCTTCTTTGTGGGATTTAGAAGCAAACCCAAAACGTCTCTTGTAACGGTAGAGATGGAAAATCGATGCCAAATCTCCAAGCAAGTACAAATATATCTATGGAAGCTTGAATAAATAATATGCGTGTAAAACAAGTGTTTAAAATATTTTTCTTGAAAATCAACAACACTTAAAACAAATAACTTTTTATCTTTTGATTTCTCCCTCAAAAACACTCTCTTAGAGGTTGTAGGATATGAAAAAGTTATGTTAAAAACTTTGGTTCCCGAACTTAGATATTCTGTCAAAAGTTAGTGGGGTAAAGCAGTGGAAAAAGTGGAAAAATTGCTCAAAACTGCCAAATACCTATTCCCGCCAAATCTCGTTCGAACGAAATTTTCGTTCGAATGACATCTCGTTTGAATGAGTCTTCTAATGAAGTTCCAGTGTGAACTCGTTATAAATCTCGTTGGAAATCTCATTCGAATAGCCATCTCATTCGAATGAAGTTCTAGTGGACATTATGGGATCTTGTTGGCAAACCCGTTCGAATGACTTATGGTTCGAACGAAGATCTCATTCGAACGACACTTCGAACGAACTTCCAGAAAGTTTGAAAAATTCAATTTTTTCCCAGAAACTTTATATTCTTTATTTTAAAGTTTCAATGAAATCTTTCTTAAATTAAACAATAGTTTTAAATAAACATTCACCCATTATAAAATGTTCCAAGCTCCTATATATATATTAAAATGCATTCATACCTTAGGAGCAATGGAACCATGTTGATGACATGAAAACGAGGCACAAACAAACTCGACAATGTAATGAAGATTTATACATTTGGTCGTTACTTCTTCAAATAAACACGTCATAGGATTAAAGGATGATCAATTAACTCTATCCTATGACTCAAACATTTTTGTTCGGAATTGAGCCAAAACTACAAAGGACTCAATTGGAAATTTGTGTCCTTACAATTGCGAACCAACACCTGAGGGTATTTTGTCATCACGAAAATGTTGTATTTCTATTATGTATTGTAAGTTGGATATTTACATTTATAGAGAAATGAAAGATTTTACCCCTTCTAGGGATTTTTCCTCAATAATGGTTTGTGACTGTTTTAGTGTGCATGCAAGATTGTTTATATTCTATCAATCACAATTAGTTACACGTTTTAGAGTTTTAATTAAAATCTGGGCATAAAATTGGAATTTAATTAAACAAATTTGTTTATTGATTGCAAGTGTACTCTCAAATTGGTATCAAAGTGAACTACATAATTTTACCGTGTAATTTTTTCGTAAAATTTTTCTGGACATCAGTTTTTGTCTAAAAAATTGATTTTTCTAAAAGCGAAAACTCAATGGAGAACATGTGTAATCGAATTCTATTTTTTGATGGGGATAATTATGCATATTGGAAGCCTGGTATGAAATCCCAATTACAAGCCACTAATGAAAATGTATGGGTTGTATGTGAAAGAGGGTGGACTCCTTCCAATGTCACTACTAATAATCTCATAAATTTTAACCTGTGATAGACTGGACTGAGGATGAATTTAAATGGAACACATCTAATTGTCATTGTCTAAGTGCAATTTCTAGAGCCCTCACCCCTGGAGAGTTCCGACACATCATGATGTGTACGATGTCAAAAGAAGCATGGGATGTTCTTTAACTTACCCATGAAGGCACCTATGCGATTAAAGAGTCTAAATTGTAAATTTTAACTACTCAATTTGAAACAATTACCATGCGTGAATATAATTGTTTTGATGAATTCTATGCTCGTTTATATGATATTGTTAACACTAGTTTCAATCTTGGTGAACATATTCCTAATTCTATTGTAGTTAAAAATATTTTGAGATCATTGCCTAAGCGCTTTATCCCTAAAGTCACAATGTTAAATTCAATAAGAAATTTGAGCAGTCTTAAATTATAAGAACTGGTAGGAGGCCTCCAGACATATGAAATTGACATGTTTCCTAATACGATCAAATCAAAAGATAAAGGGGTATTACTTAAAGCCCATGCTAGAAAAGTGAGGGGTCACCTAGAAAGGGGGGTGAGTCATATAAGAGAAAAGAGGAAGAGATGTCAGATTCCTAGTTTGATTTTGATTTAGACGATTTGGCTTTGTTTGCAAAAAAATTCAAGAAATTTCTCAAATTGAAAAATAATGGCAATTTCAAAGATAAAAATAATTTGTAGAAAAATAAATCTGGAAAGAAAAATGATAAAAATAAAAAGGACATGCCTAAAAGAGATAAAAAGAGATGTTGTGAGTGTGACGCTATAGGTCATAAGGATTTTGAGTGTCCAACTAGGTTGAAACATTAAGGTAAAGGAAAATCTTATTTAAATGCCTCCCTTAGTGATGACAGTGAGGTCGAGGCGATGGATTATGGAGTAGAGTCACCACATAAATGTAACTACACCGAATTCATGGCTAGTCACGTGAGTACAGATAGTGCACCTCACGACAATGAGGAAACTACTTCACATGGACAACTTGATAGTGAATGCTATGTGAGTGAGAAGGAGGATGCTGCAAGTGAGAGCGAGAGTGACCTACGATGAGCCTACGTCGATTTGTATGCAGATTATTTTAAAACTAAAAAGCGTAATAAAGCGTTACATTTTAGGATCATCACCTTAGAGAAAGATTTAGGAGAGATGATAGAGAGATAGTCCTCCATTCGCACTACCTGGAGAGAGAAAGAGAGAGAGATTTTGTGTAGAGAGAGAAAGTATGTTTGGGGAGAGAGAAAGACTATTTGCAAAGAGAGAAAGAGTTATTATGACAAAGAGAAAAGAGACTTTACCAAGCAAGTGGATAGTATTATGAGTGAGCTCCATTTATCTATGGAGGATCGAAAGTAACTTGAATCCCTTGTATCCCAACTCACTCATGACCTTGAGAGATCCCGGGAGGTGAAGGTAAAGATATAGGACAGATCTGAAAAAAGATGGGAAAGATGCTCCTTGCCCCTTCTTTAGGGTTTGGCGAAAGGTAGGGAATTGGTTTTGACGGTGATTCCACATCTTATATGACACCGGAATCAATTCATGAGTTTACAACGAATCCATTTGTCCATCAACCAAAACCCCGAAGAAGAGTTTGTCCAATAAAAGCAAACCAAGGTCGGCCTAAGATTGTGTATTTTTTGACATACTGCAAGAGAAAAGGCCACCTTAGAGAGTTTTGCTATAGTTTGGGTCGTACATGAAGTACATTTTATCCACCACGTACCACTAGCGATTTTACTTGTCTTAGAGAGCAGGTTGAGTTTCTAGTTTCCACATCTTAGATTTTAATGGAAGAGTTCCAACGGATATCTTTTTCATTAGCGGATACTTCCAAAATCCCGGCTATAACCCAAAATAACGAGGGCAAACATAAGGTTAAAACTTCTTGGGTACCTAAGCATGACGTAAAAGCCCTTATTGTTCATGTTGCTCTTAAAGCACATAATACCTCACAGTGGTATTTTGATAGTGGATGCTCCAGGAACATGACAGGTAACATATCATTTTTTACCTACCTAGAGGATCGTAAAGGTAAAGTCATTTTTATAGGTGGTAGAAATTCTAGCATAATAGGACAAGGGATAGTGGAGATACATGGGTTTCCTAAGCTCGAGAATGTTTTATACATCAAAGGTTTAAAAGAAAACCTTCTCAGCATTAGCCAGCTGTATGACACTGGCTTTGCAGTAAATTTTGATCGAAACGAGTGCAATGTTATGATCAAGCCGATAAACTTTTATTGCAAGGGGTGAGGGCTGAAGATAATTGTTATGGGATTGTGACAAATTCCTCATTTTTCTGCAACAGCGCTATGATCACTCCTATGGATATGTGGCATCGACGTCTAGGTCACGTGAAGTTTAGAGATTTGGAGTGCTTAGCTAAAAAGGACCTAGTATATGGCTTTCCCTTACTCGGGACACCAACTTTCACTATTCGTGTACCCTGTCAGTTAGGAAAGAAAGTTTGTATCCCCCACAAGAAGTTGAATTTCATTACCACTTCACGAGTGCTTCAATTGATTCATATGGATCTTATGGGTCCTACTCGTACTGAGAGTGTATGTGGTAATAGGTATATCCTCCTGATGGTAGATGATTTATCTCGGTATTCCATAGTAAGTTTTCTGATAAATCTAATATTGTAGAGTTTTTTATGACTAAGTGTCGTGTCCTACAAAATTAACATGGTGTCATTATCAATAGAATATGTAGTGACAACGGCATTGAATTTAAGGAAGAAAAGGTGGATCTTTACTGTGATAGCCTCAGGATCAAACATGAATTTTCGATCGTGAAGACTCCTCAATAAAATGGGATTATTTAGAGGAAGAATCAAATGATTCAGGAGATGGATAGATCTATGCCTCTATGTCATAGAGTTTCTAGGATATTTTGGGCAGAGGTATTTTCTATGCATGCCATGCGTTGAATAGGGTTTACCTTCGCCCACATACTCTTCAAATGCCATATATATTTCCATGTCTATGGGAGAAAATGATACATCTTACGGGATAGAGAGAAATGAGGAAAGTTCAACACTCAGAACGACGAGGGAGTAGATCATATCGAGTTTTTATCTTGAGCAGCTCTAAGGTTATGGAGTCAATAAACGTCACCGTGTAAGATGACGAATCGCGAATGTTTGTTGATTCTAGCCTTTTGTGTGAGGGTGATGCACTTCTAGATTATGATCCCATTTGATATGCCCAAAGTGCACCCTCTTACTCAGAACAACTAACCTCGGCCAGACTCATAGTCGAGGTGACCAGAAGCCTATGAATAAGTTTGCCCCTAGCCGACGTTGCAGTAACCCCATACACTAACCTTTGTTGGTCAACAGCCGGGGTCAGCGGGACCTCATGGGATCAATCAACTATCAATATCATTATCGTCCCCATCTGACGTTGCGATCACTAGTCGTAATCAGCATCTCATGGTTTTAATCATCTACTAACATCATCATCAACCCCAACCAACTTTACAGCTCATATCCAACCTCAGGCATCCCTCATGGCAGAGTTCATCGATACAAAGCGACCACATTTAACTCCATCAACCTCATATTTGTTAAGGCCAAGATTGCACCAGTCGAGGATAAGGCCGATCATTTATAAGCATATGCAAGGTTGGGAACGCGTGGACAAAATCAGTTGTAACCAAATCAATCCCCTCACCTGAGGGAATATTTCATCATCATTCTCTATATGTGACGGTAATAAATGGATTCATTAGATCGGCTAGATCATCACACACATTCCCATTGCATGCTTTGGGGGTACATTAGACCCCCCAAACACTATATATACTTGTCTTCTCCTACCTTGAAAGGTATCCAAAAATATAAACCCTATCCAAACTCTATTACATTTACAGCAGAGAGAGACAGAGTGGAGTGATTGTACTACTAAGGCCATTGGAGACCTCTTCTGATTGTGATATTTACTGTGACAACCCGAATATAATTATGATAAATTATATTTAAATCATGCTTATCTTATGTGATATGAATAATGTGATATTAGTATATATAATGTTAAGTGATTATGTTTATTATAATCCTACTTTCATAAATCATGAAAGGTCGAATTATTTACAAACACAAATTTTGTTGTTTTCGGTGGAAAGGTTCCTGTTACAGACTAGTTTTGACCTTTATAACATTATAAATGACTTGAGGTGAAAACTAGATAGTTGTAGACATGTGAGTTTGGGTTGTAATACAACAAACGGATCATCAAATGGATGCCCGAGTAAAGAGTTATACCAAATTTACGAACAAAGGGCATAGTTGTCCATTCCCTTTAAGTGGTATTTTGTCTTTTATTAAACCAAATGGTTTAATTTGATTGGTTGGCTTGGGAGGCAGACTTGGCCGACCTTATACCCTTGAAATAGCATTATCCTTCAGCCAAAATCAGCCATGAAAGGGTTTCACCTTGAGGAAAGAGAATTAGGGAGTTTAGGAAGGAAAAGTGAGGAGAAAAGATGTAGAAAAATCCGTAGAAATTACGTAAAAAGCCCTGAAGGTAATCCTAATTACAATTCTAGTTATTTATCTTATATTACTGATTTATATGATCTAAATAATCATAGGTTTATGAAAGCATCAGCCCTTTATATATATTTATGGTTAGATGCAAGATTATGTAAAGTTGAGTGTAGAAGCCCTTAAAAATTGCTTTGTATTGAAACCCTTTGTATTCAAACTTGCATATCTCTTTGTGTGCTTACTGGAATTGAGGAATTCAAATTTTATATGAAATTAGACTCATATATTCATATCATATACGAAAATTAGAATTTATATCCTTTTGGTTAGGCCGTAATGATGATTTAAAGTTGGTGCATAGTTGTTGTTTGTATACTTGATTTCGGTATATCCTAAGTTTAGTCAAGGTTTTGAGATAGCAAATGAAGTCAAAAAATTATGAAACTTTACTAAATTACTATTTAGTATGTATACTGTAAATAGATTGAAAATCATGGAAATTTATGCTGTAGAAAAATTATGAAAATTCTTGGAAGTTGAAGGAACAATAGAGGAGCTTGTAGGGCAGATTTCTTGTGTTGTAAAGAAATGGCCATAACTTGCTATAGGAAGCTTGAAAAATTACACCGTCACTTGTGAGGAAAATTATATTCATATGTGTTTTCATATTGATAAGTTTGGATCCCTGTATTTATACAATTTAGGAATATAGGATAGTTAAGTATGTGGGACAATAATTTCAGGCCATACTGGATACCCCTTGAATGAATGTTTGTATTTCGTCATTACAAAGGGTAATTTGAGTACATGTTTCATGTGTATATACATTGAGAATTATAATTTAATGTTTATTTGGTTTTGGTAATAAATTCCTTATGAGGTATTTCCTACGGTTGAATGTCCGTAACTTTATCAACATGAATATCATTGTTTTGCCTTTACCTATGTTTTATGGAATGTGACTTAATTGGAATTATATTGTTGATGTATAGTCATGGAAAGTTACATAATTATGTTGGGATAATATTTATGATTGAGGTTCAGTAATGATTTAGTTGGATTGACAGGTGTAAGGTCTAATCAACCCAGTTCAACTCCACCAGAAGGAAACGTGAATACATAGTTATCAACCAAGGTGAGTGTACTCACTGGAAGGAGATATTTGTATCGTGTTATTGATATGATCATAATATAATGAATATAAAATTGTTCATTTTGGTTTACCGAAATGAGGGGTTACTCCTCGACCAGGAATGGGGGAGATTTGTCTATTAATGACAAGGGGTTACTCCTCGACCAGGAATGGGGGAGAATTGTCTATTTAGACAGGATATGTGAATCATGATTCGAAAAAGTTGGTCATTCATTATGAATGAGCCGGATGAGTTAATACATAAGTATATGGACATGATTTATTGCATTTAAATTCATGCAGCAGTTTAGTAGTAATGTATTCACTGGGCTATTTTTGCTCATGGTTCCTATGTTCACATTTTTCAGGTAACGCGATATCACTGCCAAATCTAGGAAGTCGGGATGGGTTAGCCAGGAATGGGAGAAACAAAGATTTTGTTTAAATGCAAAGGATGTAATTAAGTTAAATTATCCTTCAAGCAAGTTTGTATAAGTATGACTACTCTGATGTTGTAAAAAGGTTTTCAGGTATATGGATTTACAATGATGACTCTCAAATTAAAACTCTTGTTTATGGTTTGGTTAAATTAATCTTGGTTTGACTCACTTTGACTTTCAAACTTAATTATAAGTAACTGGGTTGGGGTGTGTCAGCTTTTGGTATCAGAGCCTAGGTTTTAGAGGTTCTGGAGTGAGAAGTATCTAGATTTGGCAGTGAATGTTAGAAATATATTTTATTTGATACTAACGATTATGTTAGGAAAGATATGTATATCTGCATGTTGTTATATCTTTGATTCATTTCAGATATAAGAGAATAGAATGAGGGAATGTAAATGTGAGAATGGAGGATGAGGCTTCAAATATTCTAGCAGACGCGGAGGTTGAGCAACCTGTTGAAATAAATGTGGAACCTGAGCCATAACAACTGACAAATATGCAAAAAATGGCACGCACTATGGCTCTAATGGCAGAGCAGCAAGCTAGATTTATGGCACAGATGGAAGAACAACAGACCAGGAAACTAGAGGCACAAGCATTGGCTAGGGCTGAGGAGTTGATACACCGGGAAGAAAGGAGTACTTGACATGAGAAATTTATTAAGATGAACCCACCATCGTTCGAAGGAGCAGTTGATCCTGCAGAGGCAGAAGTCTGGGTTAAAGAGATTGAACTTATCTTTGGGATGATGAGGATGCCTTAAAATCAACGAGTGACCTTGGTGATGTATATGCTGAAAGGAGAAGCTAAATATTGGTGGGATGCCACAAAACATTTGTTGATTACTCCAGAAGGTGGGAATGTGATCTCATGGGATGCTTTTGTCAAAGCTTTGTATGGTAAGTATTTTCCCCCAATGTATCAAAAATAAAAGGAGAAATAATATTTCATATTGAATAAGGGGAGTATGACAGTTAGAGAATATGAAGCTAAACATACAGCGTTATCTCGATTTGTTTCGAGGTTTATACGGAATGAGGAAGATATGTCCAGCCGATTTCTCGATGGACTAGAGTTAGTTATTAAATCAAGGCTATCAGCTTTAGAGACTGTTAATTATTCAGCCTTGGTGAACAAAGCCATGTTAGTAAAAAGGTACGTGAATGAAGCTAGAGGGAATCGAGAATGAGGTGTAAAGAGAAGCATATTCGATCCAAGTTATCAAAAGGGTAGTGATACAGAATATTCGAGACTTGGAGGACAGAAATTCTAGCATGGTAGAGGCATGGGAAGTAGTTTTCAAATGGGTGAAGCAAGTGGTGGAAGAGGTTCAAGAGTTTCATCGCAAGGAGATCCGAATGCTTGTTTCTTTTGTGGGACATCGGGTCATGTAAAGAGAAATTACCCAAAGCTACTGAATATAGAATGTTTCAATTGTCTTCAGAAGGGCCATCTGAGAAAGAATTGTCCAATGTTATCAAGAGCGGTTTCAGTCAGTAGTGTGGGGCCTCATAAAGGATCCTCTCGAGGCAGTGCCACCAGGGGGAGAGGTACAGAACAAGCAACTGGATCGAGGGCAGGAGGAAGAGTGTTTGCGATGATGTTGCAAGATGCCCATTCTACACCTAAAGTGGTTACAGGTAAACTTTTTATTGCAAACAAAGATCTATACGCACTCATTGATCCTGGATCTACGCATTCATTTGTGGCATTAGATATTGTTTCATATTTGGGTAGACCATGTTCATTTCTCAATTGTGCCTTATATATTTCTACCCCAATGGAAAGTGTAATTCTAGTTGAGCATGTTTATAAAGATTATGTCTTACGAATGGGTGAACGAGATTTTTATGTTGACTTGATACCATTGGCCATTCGAGATTTTGATATTATACTGGGGATGGATTGGTTATCATCGTATCATTCTTCCATTGATTATTTTCGAAAAGAAGTTACGTTTCATCTGCCTGGTGAACTTGAGTTTCAGTTTACAGGAGAAAGGAATGTTGTCCCTAATTGTCTTATCTCAGCAATTCAGAGCAGAAAGTTATTGAGTAAGGGTTGTACAAGGTATTTAGCGTATGTGGTTGATGTTACTAAGGAAGCAATTAAAGTTGATGATATACTAGTGGTTAGAGAGTTTTCTGATGTCTTCCCAGAAGAATTGCCAGGATTTCCACCCAATAGGGAAGTAGATTTTTCTATTGAATTAATTCCAGGTACTGGTTCGATTTCCCTTGCTCCTTATAGAATGGCACCAACAGAGTTGCAGGAATTGAAAGTGAAATTACAAGATCTGAAAAGCAGAGGGTTCATTCGGCTTAGTGTTTCGTCATGGGGAGCCCCAGTGTTATTTGTGAAAAAGAAAGATGGGACAATGCGATTATGTATTCATTATCGGCAGTTGAATAAGGTGACCATTAGAAATAAGTACCCTCTACCTCATATTGATGACTTATTTGACCAATTACAGGGGGCCACAGTATTTTCAAAGATTGATTTGAGATCGAGTTACCACCAACTGAAAGTGAAGGATAGCGATATTTCCAAAACAGCTTTTCGAACTTGATATGGGCACTATGAGTTTTTGGTGATGCCATTTGGATTGACTAATGCTCCAGCAGGTTTTATGGATTTGATGAATCGGGTATTCCACCCTTTCATTGATTCCTTTGTGATTGTAGTCATAGACGATGTGTTGATTTACTCACGTAGCATGGAGGAACATGAGAAGCATTTGAGACTTGTATTGCAGATTTTGAGAGAGAAGAAATTGTTTGCTAAATTCAGCAAGTGTGAGTTTTGGTTGAATGAAATTGCATTTTTAGGGCACGTTGTCTCGCGAAATGGGATATATGTTGATCCAAAGAAGGTGGAAGCAATTGTTGAATGGGAGAGTCCTAAGAATGTGACAGAAATTAGGAGTTTCCTAGGATTGGCACGTTACTATCGCATATTCATTAAGGGATTTTCATCAATAGCAATACCACTGACAAAGTTTACTCGTAAAGAAGTGAAGTTTGTATGGGATGAAGAATGCGAGAGGAGTTTTAAAGATCTAAAGAATCGATTGGTTTCAGCCCCTATACTTACTATTCCATGTGGGAATGAGTCTTTTGTTATCTATATAGATGCTTCATTTCAGGGGTTAGGATGTGTTCTTATGCAGAATGGGAAGGTAATAGCATATGCTTCGAGACAATTAAAGACACATGAACGAAATTACCCTACACATGATTTGGAGCTAGCGGCCATTGTTTTTGCTTTAAAGTTGTGGCGACATTACTTGTATGGAGAAACTTGTGAGAGATTTACGGATCATCAAATATTGAAATACTTGTTTACACAGAAAGAACTGAATTTGAGACAGAGGCGTTGGACAGAGCTGATTACAGACTATGACTGTACCATTCATCATCATCCTGGGAAGGCCAATGTAGTAGCAGATGCTTTGAGTCGAAAATCATCAGGGATGCTTGGTTGCATATAGTGTGCCCATGTTGGAAATATTCTTGACTTGGCATCGATGGGGATTGAATTTAAGTTTTCAAAGAACGGAGGATTATTAGCACATGTCACAGTGAGACCTTTATTGGCCGAGCGCATACGAAATTCGCAGACTAGTGATCCATTCCTTGAGAAGAAGAAACAAGATGTCCTGGATGGTAAAGAGAGTGACTTTAAAATTAAGAATGATGAATCGTTGTGTTATAAAAATAGGATTTGTGTACTAAATGATCCACCCTTAAAGAAAGATATATTAGAAGAGGCACATAGTTCTATTTACTCTATGCATCCGGGAGGTACCAAAATGTACAGAGATTTGAAAGAGTATTACTGGTGGAATAATATGAAATGTGAGATTGCAGAGTTCGTAGCTAAATGTTTAGTGTGCCAGCAAGTAAAGGCGGAGCATCAGAAGCCGTCAGGATTATTACAGTCATTTCCTATTCCGAAATGGAAGTGGGATCATAGAACGATGGACATTGTTACAGGATTACCTCGGTCACCAAAGGGGAATGATTCTATTTGGGTGATTGTAGATCGATTGACGAAGTCAGCTCATTTTCTTCCAGTTAAGACCATATAAAAATGTTGACAAGTATGCACGTATGTACGTTGATGAGATTATTCGTTTACATGGGGAACCAGTGTCAATAGTATCAGATAGAGATCCAATGTTCACTTCTAAGTTTTGTCCTCGTCTTCAGAACACCATGGGCACAAGTTTGAAGTTTAGCACTGCGTTTCATCCATAAAAAGGACGATTCAAATATTAGAAGACATGTTACGAGCCTGTGTATTTGACTTCAAAGGTAGTTGGGATGATCATTTGCCATTGATGGAATTTTCATATAATAATAGTTATCAGTCAACTATTGGTATGGCTTCTTATGAAGATTTATATGGGAGGAGATGTAGAATGCCTTTGTGTTGGGATGAAGTGGGTGAAAGGAAAATTTTGGGTCCTAAATTGATAGATATAACAACTGAAAAATCAAAATGATTCGGGAATGGATAAAGATAGCACAAAGTAGGCAGAAATTATATGCAGATAAGAGGAAGTATCCATTGGAATTTCAGAAGGGAGATTTTGTATTCCTGCGTATTTCACCATGGAAAGGCGTTATGATATTTGGTAAAAAGGGGAAACTAAGTCGAAGATACATTGGACCATATGAGGTGTTGGAAAGAATTGGGCCCCTGGCTTATAGATTAGCATTACCTCCAGATTTATCTCGTTTACATGATGTGTTTCACGTATTGATGCTTCGTAAGAATTTGGTGGATCTATCTCATCAGTTGAAAACTCAACCAATTGATCTGAAGGAAGACTTGTCGTACATCGAGGAACCAATGGAAATTATTGATCGTAAGGAACAAGTATTGAGAAATAAAGTTATTCCCTTAGTTAAGGTTAGGTGGATGAGCCATGGAGTTAAAGAAGCAACTTGGGAAATGGAGGATAGCATGAGGAAACAATATCCCCATTTGTTTGGTAAGTGACCTTTATATTAAATTTCGGGGACGAAATTTTCTAAGGTGGGTGAGTTGTGACAACCCGAATACAATTATGATAAATTATATTTAAATCATGCTTATATTATGTGATATGAATAATGTGATATTAGTATATCTAATGTTAAGTGATTATGTTTATTATAATCCTACTTTCATAAATCATGAAAGGTCGAATTATTTACAAACATAAATTTTGTTGTTTTCGGTGGAAAGGTTCCTGTTAGAGACTAGTTTTGACCTTTATAACATTATAAATGACTTGAGGTTAAAACTATATAGTTGTAAACATGTGAGTTAGGGTTGTAATACAAGAAACGTATCATCAAATGGATGCCCGAGTAAAGAGTTATACTGAATTTACGAACAAAGGGCATAGTTGTCCATTCCCTTTAAGTGGTATTTTATCTTTTATTAAACCAAATGGTTTAATTTGATTGGTTGGATTGGGAGGCAGACTTGGCCGACCTTATACCCTTGAAATATCTTTATCCTTCAGCCAAAATCAGCCATGAAAGGGTTTCACCTTGAGGAAAGAGAATTAGGGAGTTTAGAAAGGAAAAGTGAGGAGAAAAGGTGTAGAAAAATCCGTACAAATTACGTAAAAAGCCTTGAAGGTAATTCTAATTACAATTCTAGTTATTTATATTATATTACTGATTTATATGATATAAATCATCATAGGTTTACGAAAGTTTAATCCCTTTATATAAAATTATGGTTAGATGCAAGTTTATGTTAAGTTGAGTGTAGAAGCCCTTAAAAATTGCTTTGTATTGAAACCCCTTGTATTCAAACTTGTATATCTCTTTGTGTGCTTACTGGAATTGAGAAATTCCAATTGGATATGAAAGTAGACTTATATATTCATTTCATATCCTAAAATTAGAATTTATCTCCTTGTGGTTAGGCCGTAATGATGATTTAAAGTTGGTACATAGCTGTTGTTTGTATACTTGATTTCGGTATGCCCTAAGTTTAGTCAAGATTTTGAGATAGCAAATGAAGTCAAAAAATTATGAAACTTTAATTAAGTACTATTCAGTATGTATATTGGAAATAGTTTGAAAATCATGGAAATTAATGCTGTAGAAAAATTATGAAAATTCTTGGAATTTGAAGGAACAATAGAGGAGCTTATAGGGAAGATTTCTTGTGTTGTAAAGAAATAGCCATAACTTGCTATGGGAAGCTTGAAAAATTACACAGTCACTTTTACCAGAAATTATATTCATATATGTTTTTATATTGATAAGGTTGGACCCCTGTATTTATACAATTTAGGAACATAGGATAGTTAAGTATGTAGGACAATAATTTCAGGCCATACATGATACCCCTTGAATGAATGTTTGTATTTCGTCCTTACAAAGGGTACTTTGAGTAAATGTTTCATGTGTATATACATTGAGAAGTATAATTTAATATTTAATTGGTTTTGGTAATAAATTCCTTATGAGGTATTTCCTACGGTTGAATGTCCGTAACTTTATCAACATGTATATCATTGTTTTGCCTTTACCTATGTTTTGTGGAATGTGACTTAATTGGAATTATATTGTTGATGTATAGTCATGGAAAGTTACATAATTATGTTGGGATAATATTTATTATTGAGGTTCATTACTGATTTAGTTGGATTGATAGGTGTAAGGTTTAATCAACCCAGTTCAGCTCCACCAGAAGGAAACGTGAATACATAGTTGTCAACTAAGGTGAGTGTACTCACTGGAAAGAGATATTTGTATCGTGTTATTGATATGATCATAATATAATGAATATAAAATTGTTCATTTTGGTTTACCGAAATGAGGAGTTACTCCTCGACCAGGAATGGGGGAGATTTGTCTATTAATGACAAGGGGCTACTCCTCGACCAGGAATGGGGGAGAATTGTCTATTTAGACATGATATGTGAATCATGATTCGGAAAAGTTGGTCATTCATTGTGAATGGGCCGGATAAGTTCATACATTAGTATATGGACATTATTTATTGCATTTAAATTCATGCAGTAGTTTAGTAGTGATGCATTCACTGGGCTATTTTTGCTCATGGTTCCTATGTTCACATTTTTCAGGTAACGCGATGTCACTGCCAAATCTAGGAAGCCGGGTTGGGTTAGCCAGGAATGGGAGAAACAAAGGTTTTGTTTAAATGTAAAGGATGTAATTAAGTTAAATTATCCTTCAAGCAAGTTTGTATAAGTATGACTACTCTGATGTTGTAAAAAGGTTTTCAATTATATGGATTTACAATGATGACTCTCAAATTAAAACTCTTATTTATGGTTTGGTTAAATTAATCAAGGCTTGACTCACTTTGACTTTCAAACTTAATTATAAGTAACTGGGTTGGGGTGTGTCATTTACACTCACCTGCATAGTGGATGTAGGCAATTGCCGAACCACTTATATTGATGTGTTCATCCCCTTCTCCTCATCTCCTACTATATATATATATATATATATATATATATATATATATATATACTCTTATGTTGCCATTGTTATCACTTACTTGAGCTTGTCAACACCTTATCTGGTGGTGATGTTTCCAGAATCATCATTTTGTCGTCGTTTGTGGGAACGAGAAGATTCATCTCTTCCTTTTCGTAGCTTAACCTCACCGGAGACTCTGGTAGTGAACCAGGCCTCACTCTTCGTGTGAAGTTGTTTCACCATTGAAAGAGGTCTTTTAAGGTATTTAAGCTCTATAATATTTTCATCGCAAGCTCTTTAGTCCTAACATATTGCACCGGAGTTACCTCCACCTACTACAGTATTTGGTGTTGGAGAATTCTGTTTGAGATGGCTGAGGTGGCAGCAGCCTTGAGGTCCTTGGCTGCAATGCAGCAAGCAATGAAAGAGAAATTTGCCTAGTTAAGCCAAAATATATTGAAGCCACCTGGGGTCTCACCGAAAATGATTACTCCAATGACTGTTTAACCACATACTGAGGCCAGGGGACCACCCGAGGCAACGTGAAAGGACCAACATACACCTCAGTGGAGAAGGGGCGTTGCTGACACTAGATATTTACATCTGGGGAGGCAAGGAAACCCTTGCCCTGAGGATAGGTACAATGACATTAAAGCAAAAGATGCTCTAGCAGACTACTAGGAGCTATATGAGGTTTCATACAACTCAGTACGACCTATACAGCAAATTCGAGGTTGCGGAGTAAGAAGGGCTAAGGTTGGTGATGCCAAGTAAAGAGGATCAGCTTTTGATCGCTTGAGTAGAGGGTCGGCCTTTGAAAGGCTCGGCCCAGTTAATGATCCGGGGTAGAGGCTATCCAAGTCGAGAAGTGCAGCTGGCTTACAGAGGGAACATGGTGAACATCGTCCTCGCCATGGACGACCCCTACATGGTCGAGACTGTGGCCAAGAAGTCAACAACCGACGTTGTGCAGCAGTTGAGGAGCCATCAGTTCACCCCTTGGAGGTGGCTGGGGATAACCTCGGCCAGGACGACGGTGTCTAAACCATGGAAGGACTCCATTCAATGGATGGAAGAGAATATAGGGAACCTCATAAAAATCTGAGATCCACTGCAAAGGGGACTCTCAGAGGGCTCCCCATTTGTGGCAAGAATTGTGAACTTCCCAACCCCTGCCAAATTCAAGCCACCAATGGTGTCTCCCAAGTATGATGTAAGTACCAACCGAGTACATCATATTAAGATATATCAATCTGCAGTAGACATTTATTAAATCCCTCATGAGATGAGGTGCCAGACTTTTTCAAGCGCTTTGACGGGAGCTGCGCATATTTGGTTCACTTCCCTTCCTAAAAATTCTAGGGAGAAATTTAAGGGTTTGGCCGAGCAGTTCATACATAACTTATGTTTTGGGGTAACACCTCAGAAGAAGACAGCCCATCTACTCTATGTAAAACAAGGCAATAATGAGATACTCATAGACTACATTGTAAGATTTAATAAGGAAAAATTAGAGGTTGAAGATTACGAAGAGAATATAGCCATGACAGCCCTTATAGGTGGGTTATAGAAGGGGAAGTTGCTCTAGAAGCTTACTAAAGACCCTCCAAAATCCATAGACAAGATGTTAGCAACATCTGGTAGGGTCATGAATGCTGAAGAAGCAATGGCCACAAAGTATGCGGATGACAACGAAAGTAGCAGTGGAAAATTCCAAAGGAAGAATGATGGAAAGAAGAGGGCTGCAGACGATAAGTTTGCACACTACACTCCTCTAACTGTGAGCTGCGAACACTTCTTCAATGAAATAAAGAGTGATAGATTCCTTAGATGGCCATAGAAGCTTAAGTCTCTTCCTTATAAGAGGAACAAGAATCTGTGGTGCGAGTTCCAACAAGACCATGGTCAACTGACTGATAAGTGCTTTTCCCTGAAGGATGTGATTGAGAAGATGTTGAAATCAGGAAATCTCAGGAAGTATGTGGATGGAAGATCTTCTAAGGGAGGAAGAGATGACTCTAAAAAGAAGAGAAATGACAGGTGTCAGGATGATGCCCCCACCATAAGAGCTGAGGACTCAGATTAGGATGATGATGACCCTGACCTCCCACCAAAAGATGATAATGTCCCACTAAAGAGGATAGGCATGATCTCTTTTGGTATAAACACAATCTTTGTAGGACTAGCAGGGGGATCATCGGTAAGAGACCGCAAAGCTCTCATGGCAGAGGCTAAGTCAGTGACCAAAGTAGAGGTTATCAATTTGGCATCTTCAGAGGTTAAACACGAGAAGAGAAAGAAGGTAGATATGCGTACTCTCATAGTTGGATTCTCCCGACTTGATTTCAAAGGTATCTTAGCTCCGCACGATGACCCTCTGGTAATCACCACAAGGGTGCATGGATGTGAGGTGCATAGAATCCTCATAGATGGACTAAGTTCAGCAGATGTAATGTTCTAACTATTTTTTAAGAGGCTAGGCCTCAGCGGAGCTATGCTTATCCCTTACCATCACCCCTTAATCGGTTTTAGTGGAGAAAAGTTTGATTCATTGGGCATGTATGAGATGGATGTATGAATGGGAGATGAGTGGCCTAAGAGGTTGACAAGAAAAATAAACTTCTTTGTGATGGATGAGAACGTCTTCTCAGCTTACAACCTCATCATAGGAAGACTAGCCCTTATGGAATTTGAGGTCGTTCCTTTAACGGTCCACCAAATGCTAAAATTCCTGACTCCCTGTGGAGTAGGAGAAGTTCAAGGTGACCAAACATCATCACGTGAATGCTACTTTAACTCTGCAGAAGAGAAAGAGTCTCATAAGAAGGCGATAACCACTTACAACATCGACACACTTGATCCTAAATATGAAACAAAGCTCAAGAAGGGAGAGGCTATGGAAGAGATAGAATCCATCGTCCTCAATGAGGATGAGCCGAAAAAAATCATCCAAATCGGTAAAGCCCTAAGACCTGAGAACAAGGAAGAGATGGTGAAGTTTTTGAGGAAGAGATAAAGACTTTTTACCTAGAGCCACGCAGACATGCCAGGTATTTATCCTAAGGTCATGTGCCACAAACTCAATGTTATGGAAGACACTAAGCCCATCAAGCAAAGGAGGAGAGTATAATCAAGAGAGAATTATGACGTCATCATAGAAGATTAAAAAAGACAAGTTCATCACAGAGGTCATATACCCCAAATGGTTGTCCAATGCAGTCATAGTGCCAAAGGCAAATGGGAAATGGAGGATGTGCGTAGACTTTACTGATTTGAAGAAGACTTCTCCAAAAGACATTCCTCCCTTCCTCATATTGATTAGATAGTGGATTCCATAGTTGGACATGAGTTCATGAGATTTATGGATGCATATTCTAGCTATAATCAGATCTTCATCAACTCGAAAGACTCAGATAAAATAGCATTCATCATAAATAAGGGGACATATTGCTACAAGGTCATGCCCTTCGGGCTAAAGAATTCAGGGGCTACTTATTAACGTCTTGTAAATAAGATGTTTGAGGATCAAATAGGCAAGTACATGGAATTGTATGTGGATGGCATGCTGACGAAGGCCCTGAAGTTCGACACTCATGTAGCCGACCTTGAAAAAACTTTTGCCACCATAGACAGATACAGGATGAAGCTCAATGCAGCTAAGTGTGTCTCCGAGGTAGGAGCAGGAAAGTTTTTGGGATTCATCATCAATCAGAGGGGTATAGAGGCTAACCCTGAGAAGATCAAGGCCCTGCTGGAAATGAAGACACCTAGAACTATCAAAGACGTTCAGAGGTTAATTGGAAGAGTTATTGTGCTGAGTAGGTTCGCCTCAAGAGATACAGACAAGTGTCTTCCTTTTTTCAAAGTTCTTAGAAAGGCCTTTGAATGGGATGAGGAATGCGACAAGGCTTTTAAGGATCTCAAGTCCAACCTCGGATTCCCTCTACTCCTGTCTCTGCCCATTCTGGGGGAAAGGTTGTATGTATACCTACCTATTTCAGAATCATCCATTAGTGAGGCCATAGTAAGAAAAGATGATGGACTGCAGAGGCCAGTATACTTTAATAGTAAATCTCTTTAAGGGACTAAATAGAAGTAGCATCAAATGGAAAATTAAGCTTATGCTATGATACACGCTTCTAGGAAGATGAAGCCATACTTCCAAGCCTAATCTATGGTTGTCCTCACTGGCACACCACTTAGACAAGTCCACCATAAGCCTGAGATGTCAGGAAAGTTGATGACTTGGCCCATCGAGTTGGGGGAATTTGACATTGTTTATCAACCCAATGTTTTCATCAAGGGGCAGGCACTTGTAGACTTCATAGTAGAGTTTACCTAGGAAGAGGTTGAGATTGAAGTTATTCAGAAGGCCGCTGATGAGCCAAACATAAATGTCTTCCAAGGTCCGGATGATGTTGGGTCAAGCAGGCCCAAAAAAAAGTGTAGTTGAAAATGAAGAAGATGGGTACCTTTTCAAATAAGGGACCTTGTCAGCGGGGAATTTCTCTTCAAATGAAGATGTTTGGAACCTTTTCGTTAATGGGCCATCTTGTGAAAGAGGAACTGGAGCAGGGAATATAGTGTCAGCACCAGATGGTACCCAAATTGAATATGCGTTGAGGTTCAACTTCAAAGCTTAGAAAAATGAGTCAGAGTATGAGGCATTGATAGAAGATCCCTCATTCGGAAAATCCCTTAGTGTTGGTTGACTCCTAGTCCACAGTGACTTAAGGTTAGCTGTCAACCAAATCCTGGGGGTGTATGAGGTCAAAGATGAAAATATGGCCAAATAACTCAAGAGGGTGCTAATGATGCTATAAATATTCAAAGAAGTGAAGATGAAGAGGATACATCAGTAAGACAATAGTCGAGTTAATACACTTGCAAGGTTGGCCTCAACAACAAGGATAGACATAAGAAGAATAGTACCAGTTGAGATTCTAATCAAGCCAACCCTTCAAAAAGAAAATGTTGCTAGAATTTTCTTCAATTTGAATATGGGAGTCTCATGGATGGACCCTCATTTCAGATACATCAGATTGGGCGAGCTGCCAGAATCAAAGTTGGAAAGGAGAAAGCTGAGGTTCAGGGCTGCCAAGTTCTCAATTATAGGAGATGTCTTGTATAATAAGGGGTTCCTACTCCATCTTCTTAGATGTGTCCACCCTTCATAAGTGTCCCACGTCTTGAAAGATGTGTATGAGGGCTCTTATTCAACCACATAGGAGGCAGCCAATAGCTAAAAGAATAATTACTCAGGGGTACTGGTGGATGACCTTAGCCAAAGATGCAGCTACTTATGTGAATAAATGTGACAAGTGACAAAGATTATCCACCATCCCCCATCAACCTAATCAACCTATGACGTCAATCAACTCACCTTGGCCATTTGCACTATAGGGTATTGACTTCGTAGGACTTTTGCCAAGATCTGCGAACAACTATCTATTCTTAGTAGTGGCAATTGATTACTTCTCTAAATGGGTAGAGGATGAGCCAATGATTACAATTACATAATAGAAGACCTTCCAGTTCATCTGGAAGAACATCATATGCAGGTATGGTCTTCTAAATACCCTCATCTCAAATAATGAAACCCAGTTCAAGAATGCTTCCCTAGAAAAATACTGTGAAAGAGTGGGTATCAAGCAGTTCTTCTCTTCTCCTGATCGTCCCCAGGCAAATGGGTTAACCGAGGTCACGAACCTAACAATCCTTGACAGGATAAAGAAGAGGCTGGAAGAGGACAAAGGGATTTGGAAAAAGGAGGTATATGTTGTGTTATGGGCCTACATGATGACTGCAAGGACACCACCAGGAGAGACTCCTTTTATGCTAGTGCACGGTTCAGAAGTTGTCATCCCTATAAAAGTAGGACTTACTACCCACAGAGTTCAGACCTATAATCCTCAGAGGAATGGAGAAGAGAGAAGACTTGATCTGGATGTGATTAAAGAGAGAAGACAAGATACAGAGATTAGACAGGCAGCCTACCAGCAGAGAACTATGAGGTTCTACAACCAAAGGGTGAAATCAAGGCCTATAGCTGTGAGAGACCTAGTCCTAAAGAATACACTGCATAAGGCAAATAAGCTCCACCCAAACTGGCATGGACTTACATAGTAGCTAATGAGGTTGTGTCTAGTACCTATCGGCTAGAAAATATCGAAGGGGAACCTT
Organism: Sambucus nigra; assembly: GCA_949130495.1. Lineage (NCBI taxonomy): Eukaryota > Viridiplantae > Streptophyta > Magnoliopsida > Dipsacales > Adoxaceae > Sambucus > Sambucus nigra. The sequence goes on along the minus strand of OX422213.1, from coordinate 458,595,508 downwards.
TCTTCAATCCTTGGAATGTGGACCACTTGAAGAAATATTATATATGATGTTACGGTAGTTTCTTTGTAATACCTATATCACTCCATGAAGTGGATTTTAATGAGAAGAGGAATGTTGTGCTAATACTTTTGTTATATGCTTAAAACATCATTAATTTGGTGAAATTTATGAGCATGAACATCATTATATGGTGACCTCAGACCTTAAACATCATTACTTTGGGGAAAATTATAAGGATGAACATCATTATATGGTGACCACAGACCTTAAACACCATCATTAGTTTAGTGAAAACTATGAGGTTGAACATCATTATATGGTGACCTCACACCTTAAACATCATTAATTTGGTGAAAATTATGAGGACGAACATCATTATATGGTGACCTCAGACCTTAAACATCATTAAGTTGGTGAAAATATGAGGGTGAACATCATTATATGGTGACCTCAGACCTTAAACACCATCATTAGTCTGGTGAAAATTATGAGGGTGAACATCATTATATGGTGACCTCAGACCTTAAACATCATTAATTTGGTGAAAATTATGAGGGTAAATGTCACACCCCGCCTAATTCTGGCGTCGGCCGCCACCAAAACTATGCCGGGCGTGAACTAAATAAAATACCATTCTTAGCATGAGACAGATATGAGACATAAATAATCAGTCCATAAGATAAATAATTGAATCAATCTCAAATAATCACAAATAACTAAGCGATAAAAGATCCATCACATGCTAACTCCAAAAATCCAATCTCCAATAATGATTAATTAAAACCTGAATAATCCCAACAGAAATCCTCTAAACAACTTTGGAACCGAACGGCCCAATAAAACTCCAATGAAGTCTCATAATACGACTGAAAAAGAAAGTCTAACTAAACTATGCCATAAAGTAAATAACTCCAGTTGCACCTCCAATGATAACTCTGATAAACTTATGCAACTTCTCCAATTCTCATCCTGAAAAATATTAGTCAACGCATGGGTCAGAGCCAAAGCCCTGAGCAAGAATACACACTACTCTTCTCAAATAGGATCCTTGAATCCAGACAGTAGCATTATACGCAATAAATATCACAATAGAATATTTTAAATTAAACGGGATAATTAAACGCGATAGATATAAATCACTAACTACCCGCATAAATCCCCATTTATAAAGGCACGCCAATATAATTTTAAATTCCAAAGTCCCACGATGTGAATTTAATTATATTAACCAACTTTTATTATTGTTCTCACTTTTTATTAAAGTGTCACACTTCCCCTTGTCAATCGCCCTCTGACCCGTTTACTGTCGGCCCCGACACATGACAAGGTTCCACACACGACACGACATAAATCGCCCTCTGGCCCGTTTAAACTGTCAGCCCCGACACATTATGTCGCCACAAATTTTAATACCCATTTTTATCTTAGGCATTAATTCTCAATTTCTCAATTTCACAATTTATAATCACCCCACCCTTTTAATCGACGTGAGATCCTCAAAATACCCCTTAGTCCCATACCTAAGGGTCCCCAAGTTATCAATACGTCCTAACTTATGTATAGGAGGATTTTCTAACATAAATCATAACCTAGTCTCATACTTAGACAAGTGTAACGACGATAAAGTAATAAAAATCAGCCCACCCTCAAGGTGATAAAAACGCGATAATCTACCCTCACTAGTCCCATACCTAGAAGGCATAAATCATCAAAAGGCCTACCCACTAGTCCCATACCTAAAAGGCATCCTAAAATATAGGGAGAGCAAAAATTACCCAACAACCCGTCGTCACAATGATATTTAATAATACCAACAAGTCACACCAACAAGAATAATTAATCAATGTATAAAACAACGCATGATAGTCCAATTCAATTAAATATTTAATTTAATTATCACAACGTCAACAATACCCAAATAATCTCATTTAATTATTTTAAATTAAATATACCAAGTTTTCATCATATATTCATCAAACCAAATTTTATTATCTCTACATGTATTACATGAATTGTACGCACCCAAAAATCATTTATTTTAAAACTAGAATTTTTCTACATGCACGTACACCAATAAAACCCAAAATCGCTCATCAATCCTACGTACCCAAAGGGTTATGAATATTATTCAGATTAAAAGATTTTATAAAAACAGCCCCATAATTAGTATCCACTTTTTCTAATTAAGTTACTAATTATTTTTAAGAAAACATGTAATTAAGTGTTTAGGCGACACTTAAAACGCATAATACTAAAGGAAAAGAATAGAGTATTCATGCCTGAATAAAAGTTGGTTTAGAAATCTGATCTTGAATGTGTATTCCTCTCAAAAATTTGACAAAGATTCGTTCTTGACGCGTCTTGAGAAAATCCGGTTAATCTTGACAAAACTTGAGTTGAAAGTTATGTAGAATGGGGCTAGGGTTTTGAGGTTGAAGAAGATGAGAGGATTCTGATTTTTGAGAAGGCTAAAATGTGTTTTAAAAGATCTAAACTCGTCACTTTATGTTTATATACCAAAAAGAATTAGAGTCCTAATCAAATACAAATACTTGAAAAAATCATTACGGACGATCGGACCGTTAGAATCGCTTGAAATTTTAGTATGTCGTAGCGAACGGCGAGACAGGACTTCTGACAAAAATTCAGCTTGATCCGACGGTCGGATTTCTAAAAATATTATTTTTACTAGAGAGTTTTATGTTCCGAGGACTCTTAGGAAGTTTTATATTTTGAGGACTCTTCTAAATAATAAAGATTCAATTAAAACTCCATTTTAATTTCGATTCCAATTCCGTTTGAAAATTTATTTTTCAAATATAAAAACCAACACTTTAAATTATAAAATTTATAAAATCCAAAATTTCATTTTTCTCTGATTTCCAAAATTAATTTAAAAATTCCCATTTAAAAAATTCGGGTTGTTACATACTTCCCCACTAGCAAAGAATTTCGTCCTCAAAATTATACGAAGCATACACATAAACACTTAAATCTCGCAAAAAGAAAATATGGCTCACATATGCCTACCCGTAGAATGCCATAATTGGGCGCCCATACACCCAATTCTACGCGCTCCTACCCCACGAGCAACAGAATAATATATATTGCCTATATACATACACATAACTATGAAAATAATGGCGTACCACATGCTCTCAAAATCCCCCACTCGATCCTATATCCGAAAGTCATTAAAATTATAACTTCCTCAAATTAAATCTTAACATAAAAAAAATCGATACATACGGTACCTAACATCTGTACTAAAATCTCCAAAATAATTATCTTCTCCAAAATCCATTCTAAGGATCCCCACATCAAGCTTACTAATTCTAAACTCAATGTCTACAACGTCCTTAACTCAAAACTTCACATCTCCAAGAAACGCATCTAACATGTATGATAGACCCTTTACCTTAAGAAGTACGAATCATCAAAGGGAATCAAAGATCGGCAACGCGGAAGCTAAACGGACTCATAACCTACGAGACCTAAGACCATGCTCTGATACCATCTGTCACACCCCGCCTAATTCTGGCGTCGGCCGCCACCAAAACTATGCCGGGCGTGAACTAAATAAAATACCATTCTTAGCATGAGACAGATATGAGACATAAATAATCAGTCCATAAGATAAATAATTGAATCAATCTCAAATAATCACAAATAACTAAGCGATAAAAGATCCATCACATTCTAACTCCAAAAATCCAATCTCCAATAATGATTAATTAAAACCTGAATAATCCCAACAGAAATCCTCTAAACAACTTTGGAACCGAACGGCCCAATAAAACTCCAATGAAGTCTCATAATACGACTGAAAAAGAAAGTCTAACTAAACTATGCCATAAAGTAAATAACTCCAGTTGCACCTCCAATGATAACTCTGATAAACTTATGCAACTTCTCCAATTCTCATCCTGAAAAATATTAGTCAACGCATGGGTCAGAGCCAAAGCCCTGAGCAAGAATACACACTACTCTTCTCAAATAGGATCCTTGAATCCAGACAGTAGCATTATACGCAATAAATATCACAATAGAATATTTTAAATTAAACGGGATAATTAAACGCGATAGATATAAATCACTAACTACCCGCATAAATCCCCATTTATAAAGGCACGCCAATATAATTTTAAATTCCAAAGTCCCACGATGTGAATTTAATTATATTAACCAACTTTTATTATTGTTCTCACTTTTTATTAAAGTGTCACACTTCCCCTTGTCAATCGCCCTCTGACCCGTTTACTGTCGGCCCCGACACATGACAAGGTTACCCTTGTCAATCGCCCTCTGACCCGTTTACTGTCGGCCCCGACACATGACAAGGTTCCACACACGACACGACATAAATCGCCCTCTGGCCCGTTTAAACTGTCAGCCCCGACACATTATGTCGCCACAAATTTTAATACCCATTTTTATCTTAGGCATTAATTCTCAATTTCTCAATTTCACAATTTATAATCACCCCACCCTTTTAATCGACGTGAGATCCTCAAAATACCCCTTAGTCCCATACCTAAGGGTCCCCAAGTTATCAATACGTCCTAACTTATGTATAGGAGGATTTTCTAACATAAATCATAACCTAGTCTCATACTTAGACAAGTGTAACGACGATAAAGTAATAAAAATCAGCCCACCCTCAAGGTGATAAAAACGCGATAATCTACCCTCACTAGTCCCATATCTAGAAGGCATAAATCATCAAAAGGCCTACCCACTAGTCCCATACCTAAAAGGCATCCTAAAATATAGGGAGAGCAAAAATTACCCAACAACCCGTCGTCACAATGATATTTAATAATACCAACAAGTCACACCAACAAGAATAATTAATCAATGTATAAAACAACGCATGATAGTCCAATTCAATTAAATATTTAATTTAATTATCACAACGTCAACAATACCCAAATAATCTCATTTAATTATTTTAAATTAAATATACCAAGTTTTCATCATATATTCATCAAACCAAATTTTATTATCTCTACATGTATTACATGAATTGTACGCACCCAAAAATCATTTATTTTAAAACTAGAATTTTTCTACATGCACGTACACCAATAAAACCCAAAATCGCTCATCAATCCTACGTACCCAAAGGGTTATGAATATTATTCAGATTAAAAGATTTTATAAAAACAGCCCCATAATTAGTATCCACTTTTTCTAATTAAGTTACTAATTATTTTTAAGAAAACATGTAATTAAGTGTTTAGGCGACACTTAAAACGCATAATACTAAAGGAAAAGAATAGAGTATTCATGCCTGAATAAAAGTTTGTTTAGAAATCTGATCTTGAATGTGTATTCCTCTCAAAAATTTGACAAAGATTCGTTCTTCACGCGTCTTGAGAAAATCCGGTTAATCTTGACAAAACTTGAGTTGAAAGTTATGTAGAATGGGGCTAGGGTTTTGAGGTTGAAGAAGATGAGAGGATTCTGATTTTTGAGAAGGCTAAAATGTGTTTTAAAAGATCTAAACTCGTCACTTTATGTTTATATACCAAAAAGAATTAGAGTCCTAATCAAATACAAATACTTGAAAAAATCATTACGGACGATCGGACCGTTAGAATTGCTTGAAATTTTAGTATGTCGTAGCGAACGGCGAGACAGGACTTCTGACAAAAATTCAGCTTGATCCGACGGTCGGATTTCTAAAAATATTATTTTTACTAGAGAGTTTTATGTTCCGAGGACTCTTAGGAAGTTTTATATTTTGAGGACTCTTCTAAATAATAAAGATTCAATTAAAACTCCATTTTAATTTTGATTCCAATTCCGTTTGAAAATTTATTTTTCAAATATAAAAACCAACACTTTAAATTATAAAATTTATAAAATCCAAAATTTCATTTTTCTCTGATTTCCAAAATTAATTTAAAAATTCCCATTTAAAAAATTCGGGTTGTTACAGTAAACATCATTATATGGTGACCTCAAACCTGAAACATCATTAAGTTGGCGAAAATATGAGGGAAAACATCATTTTATGGTGACCTCAGACCTTAACATCATTACTTTGGTGAAAATTATGAGGGTGAACATCATTATATGGTGACCTCAAACTTTAGACGTCATTAATTTGATGAACATTATAAGGGTATACATCATTAAATGGTGACCTCAGACATTAAACATCAATAATTTGGTGAAAATTATTAGGGTAAACATCATTATATGGTGACCTCAGACCTTAAACATCATTAAGTTAGTGAAAATATGAGGGTAAACATCATTTTATGTTGACCTCGACCTTAAGCATCATTAATTTGGTGAAAATTATGAGGGTGAACATCATTATATGGTTACCTCAGACCTTAAACATCAATAATTTGGTGAAAATTATGAGGGTGAACATTATTTTATGGTGACCTCAGACCTTAAACATCATTAATTTGGTGAGGATTATGAGGGTAAACATTATTATATGGTAACCTCGTACCTTAAAAGTCATTAAGTTGGTGAAAATACGAGGGTAAACATCATTTTATGGTGACCTCAGACCTTAAACATCATTAGTTTGGTGAACATTTTATGAGGGTAAACATCATATGGTGACCTCAGACCTTAAACATATAGTTTGGTTAAAATTTTATGAGGATAAACATCATTATATGGTGACCTCAGACCTTAAACATCAATAATTTGGTGATAATTTATAATGGTAAACATCATAGATTGGTGACAACAGACCTTTAACATCATCAATTTGGTGAGAGTTTAAGAGGTAAGACATTCAAGGTGAACATCATGATATGGTGACCTCAGACCTTAAACACCATCATTAGTTTGGTGAAAATTATGATGGTGAACATCATTATATGGTGACCTCAGACCTTAAACATCATTATATGGTGACCTCAGACCTTTTAAGTAAGGAAGAGGTAAGACATTCAAGCATAGCATTGAAAAAAGCAATATAACCTGAATAAGATGAAATTAATGATATATCAATGAACAACATTCAAAAGTTACAAATTAAAGGTACCAAGATGCCATTAGAGTATAAAAAAATCTAAGGGGTGCAAAAAATTACACCAAAAGCTTCACAAGGATAGGCCTAAGTCTCTACAACTGCAGTTGTGTCTTCGTGGCTCACGTTGGTCACCTAAACCCCATCATCATGAGGATTAGCATCTTCAGTCTCAGTGACTTCCAGGGGAGCAGTCTCAGTAGGTGCAACATCAGCCTCTTCAACCTCTTGCAGGTCCTAAGCAAACTAAGGGTCACCAAAGCCTAGACCTTCAAAGTCTGGGGCAGTCAGACTCCCTGACCCTTTTTCCTTAGAATCTACCCATTTACTAGTTCCTTTGATACCTATTTTAAGGTATTCAAAGCCAAAGCTAAGAAATTCATCAGAGACTTTATAGTCTTTGATGATCTTCTCTTAAGCATCCTCTAAAGCAACCTTAACAGTAGCAGCCACCTTCTCCTGCAGAGCATCATCTTTAGCCTTCAGAGATAAATCGTGGTCCTTCTTAAAATTGTCCATGTCCCTATTTGTCTGCTAAATAACTTCCTTGATCTTGTCAACCTCTTTCAGCTCTTCCTTCAGACGTTCAACCTTTGCATTCAAAGAGACTTTAACCTTATGAGCTTCTAGACCCTTCTCTATGAGGGGCATCTTCTTCAGGGTCCAGTCAACAAAATGGTGCATGGACAAGATACCCTACAGTAGTAGGTTAGATGTATAAGCACTTGAGCTATAATATGTAAAATAGCCGAGATTACAGTTTGAGAAACTAATACCTGAATGGATCTATGAAGAGAAAACTCAACCAACAAAGGGACATCTAAGGAGCATAAGAAATGCTTATCCTCTTCAGTCATCATAGCGCTGATAGCATCAGCGGCCTTCAGACTATGGCCAATGAGACTATCGCTGATCTTCAACTGAGAAAGATTAGCAGCCAGGGCCTCTTTTGTAGATATGGGAATGGCACGATACTGTCTCTAAGTCTTCTAGACCTCTGATGCTCCAGGTTAGTTATAGTATTCTGCTTCTTAGTAACATCGGCCTTGGATGTGCTGACGTTATTTTGGGTTATATGATGAGGTACATTTTTTCCACCTCTCTTCTGCATCAGCTGCGCCAGACTTGGAGTAGACATTTTCCAAAGGTCGTCTAAAATGCCTTCAGGTCGCTCAGCAAAAAGAAGTATATGAGTTAGTAAGTCAGAAATATAAAAAGTAAGAGGTACAACTTATGAAAAATGAGACTTACGAACCTCTGCTAAAGAACCACCCCCTAGGCCTATCTGTGAGAGGTAGTAAGGGGTCATCAGATGTTCATATTTTACTAGAAGACCCTGCTCCCCCTGATTAGGAAGATCCTCAAACTTTTAAAGATTATCCTGGATAAGCCCAAGGTTGTCTTTAGCAGAAAGTGAGGCATTCCCCCATCTTAGAGTGGTCCTTGGAACCGTTGTTCCAGCAGCCTCATTGGGACCAAATTCCCATTACCCAGAGATAAAGAAATACTGAGGTTTCCAGTTATGGTTTGAAGTCTGGGTAACCAACAACATTTTATTCTCTGACTTCCTTGCTAAGAAGTGGTAATAGCTAAGTTGGTTTTTGGCAGAGGAATGAAAGTAATAACCTATGAAGACCCTAACTGGGAGGTCTATGTGGTGGATAGCCCTCTAAAGGATGATGGCCCCAATCATAACCCTCCAGGCGTTAGGTGATAATTATGAACGGGCTAGATTTATGTGGGATAATATGTCTCTGATGGAAGGGTGGATAGGAAGACGGAATCCCAACTTGAACATTTGATCATAGACGTAGATCTCTCTATCTTGGTCGTCATATGCCCTATCATCCGTTAGAGGTTTCCTAAGGGTGATAGAAGAGTTTATCGAATAGAGGTGCCTAAAATCTAGAAGGTCATACTCGCTGATGGATCTATCAATCTCGATCGCCTTAGATGTATCAATATCACTATCTTGACCATCATCATCATCCCTTATAATGTCGGCCTGATCAGGTACGGGGACACCACCAGGAAATCTCTACGCAAACTCAACAGAGGTAGTGATCGTTAGAGGAATTGCATTAATGGGTGGGGAAATGGACAAACTTGCCCCAATGATTTCAAGATCTGAAGAGCTACGTGAGGTACTAGCACCGTGTTGAGACGAGGCACGACTCGAAACCTCGGCCTCCTCAGGGATCTCACCCTTCTTGGGAGAGTAATCCATAGCCTCTTGAAAAGAGTATACATACATGGGGTCTGAGGAGGATGACTCAGACTCAGACATTGGTGTTGGTTCTATAGGAACCGCTGAAGGCTCGGCATGCTCGGCTGGTTTAGTATAGATAACCTTCAGAGGTGTAGGGAAGATGGGTCTGAGAGGGAAGGCCTTAGCCCTATGAGTTGGTACAAGGGTCTTCTCACAAAAAGATGGGAACTCTTCTATGAGTTGGTACAAGGGTCTCAGCATAAGGTAGATGACACTACACTTTGGACTCAAAACCACTAACAGACAAACAACGTATTCAATATAATTTAAGGATCAAATTATAAATGTGAAAGGTTTTCAAAAGAAGAACAACAAGAACACTCAAGAACCAGGTTACCGGAGAAGGTGACAGGAGGTTCACCGGAGACCTCAAAGAAAAGATTTCTTAGTCGGAGTAACCTCTGAGCTACCTACAAATGCCCCTAAATCACTCAATCGCAAATGTCCTAGCCCTATAACCACCAGCACTGGTGAAAGCCACTCTTCGGAAAACACAAGACCTCACCAAAAAATTCAAAAATGAACAATAAAGGCTAAAAATAGAAAAGAAAGGTGGAAATGATACCTGATTGATTGGGAAATAAAGGAGAAGAGGATTAGGAGGAAGAGAAACCTTCAAATGCAGTCAACAATGAAGGATTGAAGGAAATAGGAGTTGCAGAGAGAGATCTTATGTGGGAAGAGTTTTGGGAAGAAAAAATAATGAGGAAAGATAAGGTTTTTAAACCCACCTAATGATGGGGAGCGAGGCCCAAAGCCTCGTCATTACTCTAGGGAACCCACAGGGCAAGTCAGGATCATATCAACTTGGGACACACACCACACTTCAGTAAGTGACATGTGTCAAGAAAGTATTGGCACACAGAGAAATTCATCCTCAGCCTAAACCACATACCCCTCAATCATCTAATTAAATAGAAGACTAAGGGCTAGGGGTAATTGATATGCCCAGAGTGAACCCTCTTACTCAGAATAACTAACCTAGGCCAGACTCACAACCGAGGTGACCAGAAGCCTATGATAATCATCAGTAATATCGACTGTCATAAGGTCAACCCTATCCGACATTGCAGAATCCCATACACCAACCTCGACTGGTCAACAATCGGGGTCAGCAGGGCCTCATAGGCTCAATCAACTACCAACATCATCATCGGCCCCAGCCGATGTTTCGGTCAGCACCCATAATCAGCATCTCATGGTATCAATCATCTACTAATGTCATCATCGGCCCCTGCTGACGTTACAGCTCTTATCCGACTTAGGGCAGCCCTCATCGCAGAGGTCATCGATAAAAAGCGACCACATTTTACTCCATCAACCTCGTATTTGTTAAGGCCGAGGTTGCACCAGTCAAGGACAAGGCCAAGCATTTATAAGCTTATGCAAGGTTGGGAACCCGTTGACAAATCAGTTGTAACCAAATCAATCCCCTCACATGAGGGAATATTTCATTATCAATCTTTACATCTGACAGTGACAGATGGCTTCATTAGATTGGCTAGATCATCACACAGATGCTCATTGCATGCTTGGGGGGTACATTACACCCCCCCCAAACACTATATATACTTGCCTTCTCCTACCTTGAAAGGAATCTACAAATATAAACCCTATCCAATCTCTGTTGTATTTATAGTAGAGAGAGAGAAAGTGGAGTGATTGTATTACTAAGGCCATTAGAGCCCTCTTCTGACAGTGATATTTACACTCACCTGCACAGTGGATGTAGGCAATTTTCAAACCAATTATATTGCTATGTTCATCCACTCCTCCTCATCTCCTACTATATATATATACTCTTGTGCTGCCATTGTTATCACTTGCTTGAGCTTGTCAACACCTTTTGTGGTGGTGGTGTTTCCAGTATCATCACCATTATCCCTCACACACCCAGGGTGGACCCTACTCCTGACTTAGGGGACAAACCCGCTTGGGTTCGCAAGAGTCATAACCCTTTCGACATTATAGGAGATTCCCCTTTAGGGGTCAAGACTCTTACTCAGCTAGAGAACATGGTTAGATTTATGTTCTACCCTTCTAAAGTCGAGCCTAAGAATGTCAAAGTAGCACTCTAAAATGAACACTGGATATCTGTTATGTAAAATGTGTTGCTTGAGTTTTAGAAATAATGATGTCTGGGAACTTGTCCCCCAACCTAGTCCGAAGAATGTGATTGGTACCAAGTCGATTTATTAGAATAATATGGATGAGAATAGTACCATTATACGCTATAAGGCTAGGTTGGTCACTAACCATCGCATGTCATATGTGCTTCAAGATTTTTTAGATGGATGTTAAGAGTGACTTTTTGAATGGCATTCTATCGGTTGTAGTTTACTTGAAATAACCAAATGGGCTTGAAGACCCCAATCATCCTGATTATGTCTACTATCTAATGAAATCCCTGTATGGTTTGAAACAAACACCTCATGCTTGGTACACGCGACTTACTTCCTATCTTTTGACCCGTGGCTTCAAGATAAGGGGAGCAGATAAGACATTATTTGTAAGAAGAATAAAATATGCTTTTTTTGGGTGCCCAATTCTATGTGGATGACACAATATTTGGATCCGCATGTTCTTGACATGCTGAGGACTTTGACGAGGAGATGAAAAGTGAGTATGAGATTAGAATGGTTGGTGAACTTACATTCTTCCTTGGTCTCCAGGTTCATCGGCTAGAGGATGGGATGGTCATCTCTCAATATAATTATGCTATAGACCTTGTGAAGAAATTTGGTTTAGACTCAGCAAATAATGAACATACCCCGATGATTAGCTCAATTAACCTTAACAAGGACACTTTATTCAAGAACGTAGAGCAAAACTTTTATTAGAGTATGATAGGAAGTCTTCTTTACTTAACTGCTAATTATCCCGACATCGCCTTAAGTGTTGGAGTCTGTGCACAATATTAGGCTTCCCCAAAAGAGTCTCACTTACTCTCTCTTATACCTATTATCAAATACGTGAGTGGGACTCTCTCATACAACATTTGGTATTCCTTTGATATCAATGACCATTTATCCACCTATTTGGATGCCGATTGGGATGGGGATGCAGATGGATGTAGGAGAACTTTTGGTGGGTATTTCTTATTTGGTTTTGATCTTGCGTCTTGGTTAAGAAAGAAGAAAAACTCCATCTCTTTGTCCACTCTGGAGGCTGAGTACATAGCCTCTGGGAGTTATTGCATGCCACTTTTGTGGATGAAGCAGATGATGGAGGATTATAAGATATCACACGACACCATGACTATTTCCTATGATAACATGAGCGTGATACACATATCCCGCAATCCAATCCAGCATTCATGCACAAAACACATTAGGATACGCAAGCACTTTATCCGTGAGTTACTAGAAGGGAACATCGTGTCCTTGAGTTTTGTGTCTACCGACCTCCAGCTAGCCGACATTTCCATAAAGACTTTAGATGCCCATAGATGCAAGAGTCTTAGGAAGTCTTTATGAATTCGCACAGTTGACTGAGGGGTGGTTACCATGAGTTTGTACTTTTTTACATTTGGAGATGTTGAATATTGTTTGAAGAGATGCTATTTGATATTTCCATTTATGGGTTTTAGGGATATTAGATTGTATGTCTCATATTTTTGTTGGGTAACATAATTCAGATTTTTTATGAATGTACCGACATAGACATAGGTGGAGATTTGTAAGGATGTGATTTATAAATGTCCGTATAGTATCTAGGAATTTCCATTTTATCCTAGATCACCGTTTGTATGCCATATACCGTTACATCTCAGCACATCTTCACACGTTCTACCACGACATCCATAATCCAAATCTTGAGCTACACGCATCATCAACACGTACCTATCACTGTCTACATGCATCGTTCATGTTCAATCGGGTTTATCCCACTAACTCCATTACACTAAAAGGTAAAATGTTTAATTAGAGTTATTAATGTTCATATAATTATTTGGGATTTTTTTACAAAAACAATTTATCAAAATTAAGGCAGTTTTTCAGTCAAATTTTTTTTAAGACCTATAGGCGAGACTTTTTAAGAAATTATTTTTTGCTTGTCTTGTTCAAACTACATTTTTAAGTTGTTCGAACGACTTCTTCTAACAACGGCATATGTCATTTGAAGGATCATTTGAAGGGTCATTTGAAGCCTACATCAAATGAACCCGTACTATTTTATATTTTTGGGGCGTTAGTAGGGTCGTTAATAATGACATCAGATGTCGTTCAAATGACCAACTTTTTATTCAGCCTATTTATACTAGCTAAAGAGTTCGGTTTCCTAAGTCTTTCAAAACTCTATTTCCGCATATCTGATGCATCAAAAGACTTTAATTTTTAGGCTTTAAACCCCTTTTGATTAAAAAAAAATTCCCAAATTATTTATGTGAATCATTGGTGACCTGATTATTCAACTTACTCATTTGGAGTAACCCTTGAAGAGAAGAAGTTTGTCTCTCCATTGCTGACCATCTTGGAGCTCTTGCAAGATCTCTTGCTGAAGACTGTGAATCGACACCTGAGGGTATTTCGTCGTCACAAAAATGTTGTATTTCTGCTATGTATTGTAAGTTGGATATTTACAGTTGATAGAGAAATAAAAGGTTTTGCCTATGTTAGGGATTTTTCGTCAATACTGGTTTGTGATTGTTTGGGTGTGCATGCTAGATTATTTATATTCTCTCAATCACAATTAGTTTCATATTTAGGGTTTTAATTAAAATCTGGGCATAAAATTGCAATTTTATTAAAAAAGTTTATTAATCGATTGCAAGCACACTCTCAAGTCTCCTTTTGTCCAAGAGTGACAACTTGTCATGATGGCTCTGATTCCAGTCTTCCTCATTGTCTTTGAGTTCAAGCATGATGCATAGTGAAGGAATTCCAGGTTGAAGGGTAGGAGTACTTTCATATCATATACTATAGAGTAAGGGGTAGCCCCAGTAGATGCTAGAACTAAAGTGCAGTATCCCTAGAGGGCGTAAGGGATACGATCAGCCAAATCTCGGTAGTTTTCAGTCATCTTATTTATTATGGCTTTGAGATTTTAATTGCTGGCTTCACCTACACCCTTGGTTTTAGTTCGGTAGGGAGAATATTTGTGTCTCTGAATCCCACATTCATAAAAAAAAATTGTGACTTCTACATCGAAATGTAACCCATTGTTTGACAGTAGCTCGTACGGGACCCCATATCGATATAAAATGAATGATTTTGGCCACCTTTTAGCATTCAAAACTGCATATCACTCATCTTTGACCCATTTGGTGAAGTAATCAATGGAAAACAAGATGAATCCATGCCAGTTGGAGGCCTTACGTGTAACTTTTCCTTCAAAAGCGATGTCCCATCTGGACAACGGCCAGGGTGAAGTCATGTTGTACAATTACTATTGAGTCAAGTGTTGGAGGTTGAAAAATTACTGGCATTTAAAATATCTCCGAACATAGGCGGTATAATCCTGAACCATGGCAGTCCAATAATAACCTTGTTGGATGATCTTATTGGCAAGAATATGGAAATTCATGCGGTGTCTGCACTCCTCGCTATGGATTTCACACATCATCTCTACTATGTCAACCCCTATGATGCAGTGTAAATGGGTTCCATTGAAATTTCTCTTGAACATTGCTTTATCGCAGACGATGTATTGGGTAACCTATATACGAAGTGTAACTCGATCTTTTTATTTAGAATCTTGAGGATATCTACCATGCTTGAGGAGGCTCCAAATGTCGTAGTACCAGCAATCAATTATCGAGATCTTATTCTAGTGATGAGCTCAATGTGGTAATAGTGGGTTGGTTTATCTTACTTTTGGACTAGGAAGGGGGCCATTATTATGCCTTTGGGCCTGTCAATTATGGAGGCTACGGTAGAAAGGGAATCAGCTAAGTTATTATTTACTCGTGGTAGGTAATGGAAGGTGATTTCTTGAGATTGGGAGGCTAGTTCTTCTAGGTGGTCATATAAGGGTAAGAGTTTCTCGTCTTTAACTTTCCATCTTCTGAGTACATGACCGATGATGAGGGTCTAATCCCCTTAGACATGTAGGCATTGAATTCCTTTCTGGCGAGCGACTTTGAGGCCTACCTACCCTGGAGGCCTCCTATTCAATAATATTGGTGGTGTAAGGAAATCCAACTTGATGGCAATGGGAATGTGAGAATCATCAGGGGTGATTAGGAGTACCCCAGTGCCATACCCTTTCTAGTTGGCAGTTCTATCAATGAACATTTGCCACCGAAGGTGTTACTGGGAGGTACAAAGGATATTTTCATCTGGGAACTCGAAAATCCAAATATCGATTTCTTCTATAGGGTAGTTAGCAAGGTAGTCAAAAATGGCTCTTCCTTTGATGGCTTTTTGCATGACATACACAATGTCAAATTTGACTAGATGCATCAACCATCGGGCCATTAGGCTAGATAGGGAAGGTTTCTCGAACAGGTATTTGATACGATCCATTTGGGACACAATTTAATGGGAAAAGAGAGCATATAGTGTCATAATTTTTGGGTGACCAAGACAAGGGCAATGCATGCTTTCTCCAAGGCATTTTAGTTCACTTCGTACCCAGTCAATTTGTGACTGGCATAGTAGATGGACCTTTCTTTGTGGGTCTCTTCATGGTATTGAGCTAGCAAAGACCCCACTGCGTTGTCTATTATGGCCAGGTTTACGAGTAATTGGGTTATGTATTATTTTATCCGTTCAAAGGCTTCTTGGCAAGCTTTGTTCCAAATTTTAGTTGAATCCTTCCAGTGGAGTCTGAAGATAGGTTGACAGATAGAAGTCAACTGGCTATTGAACCGACTGATATATTGTAATTTTCCAAGAAATCCTCAGACTTACTTCTCTGTTCAGGGTGGTGACATTTTGAGTATGGTTTTCAGTTTGGTAGGATGTGTTTCAATCCCATTTTCGTTAACCATGAATCCCAAGATCTTTCCTTTAGTAACTTTGAAAACACATTATCTGGTATCTCCATAGTCCCTCAAAGAACTTTAGGAGAGTGGGGACACCCTAGTCTTAGACTTGATAATCATACCATCCATGTATACCTTGACTTATTTGTGTATCATACCATATAGGATAGTGGTGGAAGCCCTCTTTTAGGTAACCACTGCGCTATTAGGCATAACGGTGTAATAGATGGTTCCCCAATCATGTCGATATTGTGTATCATATCATATAGTTTTCTCTTATTGATATGGGTGCATCTTGATATAGTTATATCCGGAAAACCCATCAATGAATGACTTGAGGGCATGACTGGTCGTGTTATCCATAATTATGTCGATATTGGTAGCGAATAATCATCCTTCGGAGAGGCTTTATCCAAATCTAGGTAGTGAACGGACATGAGAATGTTTCATTTAGTTTTCAACACGGGTACAATGTTGGATAACCATGTGGGATATTCGATCACACGAATGAAACATACATTCAACTGTTTGACCACTTCTTCCTTAACTTTGAGCGACCATTCGTTGCAGAGCTTTTGTAGTTTTTATTTGAACGTTTTGCATTTTAGGAGCATCATAATCTCGTGCTGAGCAATCTCGAGATCAATAGAGGGCATGTCATCATAGGACCATACGAAGATATCCATAAATTCCTTTAATAATTTTTCAAATTGCGCACGCTCATGCTCGTTAATGGTAGACCCTCACCTAATCTCGTGCATTTGGCTACTAGAAGCAAGATTAATAACAACAGTTTCATCTTCATTCATTTGAACGTGATTATGGTGTTTGTTATTAACCTTATTTAGATCAGTTAAGAATTGTTCATTAGCCAAATCAGCATCCTCAAAAGTTTTATTTGAATCAAGATAATTAATGTAAGGCACAACAAGATACTCAAAATCTTCGTTTATTTCTTTTTTGGGAAAACACTGTTAAGAACCTCTTTGAAGGAGGCCTCGATTACATCAGAATAGGGAGGAACAAAAAAAGAAGAGGAATAGGATAAACATTATTGTTGGGTTGTATTTCAGCAGGTGGAACTGGTAAAGCATGCCAGTTAAGGAGAGGTGCATCAGTAACTTTGATCAGGCGGGATGGATCTGAGGATGTAGTACATGAGTGGATCATGCAGAGTGTAAGTCCTAGTGTCTAAAAGTTGAATGAATCCTCAAAGTCACTTCCCTCGAAATCTCTGGTATCAGATGTAGTATTGTCAATGAGCAATTGCACATTATTCTTGGAACTTTTGACCCATGAGTAATTGTCTTGGAAAAAGATCTCCATTCCTGGTTTCATCTTCTTGTCCACTTAATCATACCACGATTCGAGAAAGCCATAAAAGGCAAAATCTTTACCCTCTCTGATAAATATTTCGTTCAAGGAATACCCTGAGATAGTCTTAGCATTTTCTATCCTTCCCTTCAACCGAGGTTGATGGAGCATTATGAGTTCCTTTGTCGATGGTTGATAACCCAAATCGTAAGTAACAAAGACTTTCTTCAGTATTATGGGTTCTAATATCCCCTGTTGTCATCCTCCTAGCCCCAGTCCGGGCATAAATTTCATGTTCTTGAACATCTTAATCACATTAATGTGCCATAAGGGTTATGTTCTTGATAAACTTTGTCTTTGAAATTATCCCCTGCTGGGAGTTGAAGTGGTTCGACTCAAAAACCTGATAAAATCATACCATTTGCCCTATGTTGTATCTCTAGTAATGGATTACTGGTGCTTGCATTGTCAATATTATCATCGTCGTCCAAGAGGGTGATGGCCTTCCCATTGGAAAAGGACCTCAGTTTCTTATTGAGAGAAAAAGACACACCAATGATACTATGGAAGCATGGTCATCCAAGCAGTAGATTGAAACAAGTCAGGATATCGATAACTTGAAGTTCAATAACGGTATTTATATGTTCATCCCCTATTTTAAGCTTTATGGAGCCCATCACTTCATGACAAGTATTATTATAAGTGCGCACCACGGTAGAGGTTAGAGAAAGGTCGCTCACTTTTAATCCAATGAAATTGAGGGTTCTCAATGGTAAAACATTAAGAGCTGATCCATTATCAATAAGAGAAAGTGGGATGGTCTTTCCCATGACTTCGACAGAGATATTAAGGGCATAGTTGTGATTTGGACCAATATTAGGGATTTCTTCTTTAGAGAATGAGAGCATTCTCGTAGAGGTTAGAGATCCGACAAGATAATTACTTTGATCAAGGCATTTTGTTGTAGATGGGAAGACATAAAAATCCCCTATAGGGTAATGTTAGATTGGGTTTTTTTTCAATTGATCGAGGATCTTGCTCTCGTTAAGGGACATTTTCGGCATAGTAAGTTTCTTAACACCAATCGTTAATGATTATGGGTTTGGAACCTAGTAATGCCTCCCTGATCTAGTCATATGGTTCATAGAAGAGGGAAAAAACATAAGCCTCATTTCCTCATCTATCTCGGGTGGTTTGGCCACCTTGTTGATTTCTCATAGTAGCTCCTCAAACCATATCATTCCACATATACTGACTATTGGGCTAGTCTTATTTGGGCTTTACTCTTCATCTAAACTATCGAATTTGTCTCCCCATCTGGTGGCAACAACATCATCATTCCACGAGAAGTTAATGCACTCACAACCTCAATGGCCTCTTCGTATAGATCCTCCCACTCAATGGGGACATGTAGAAGCTAAGGGACCAGGCACCCTTGTAGTTTCAAAACATCAAGTACCTCAAAAATATTATAGATTTCACTGGTCTGTCAGAATAAGTCTTCCATGCTCTTGATGACATCATCTAAGATGGCTTCATTGGTAGGTACCACCCAACTAACTATCTGACTCTCAAGCCCGATTTTGAGCTGCCAAGAACAGTGTAATGAATCTTTGGCAGTCAATGGTCATTTGTGAGAGAAATTCCATCCCAAATTGTAGAAACTGGTTCAATACTGCTGATAATTCCATATATTTCCCTTCGGAACATATACGAATAATAACTCATGCTCTTATAAGGAGTGACAGAGCCTCATTGGAAAAATAGGTAGGTTGTAGGAGAAAATATGGGCAAACGTAGAGTGGTTTATGGGAATATATGGGTATGGTGGGTGATTTATAGGGTATGATACGGGTAGATAGATCAAATTCTTAGTCTTCTTCTAGGAAAATGGAATTTGTATGATTTGGGAGTGGATTGTGGGTAGTGTTTGGTTTAGTATTTCCTAGTGGGGCAATGATACCCCCTCAATTAGACCTTGAATTACACTTCGGAGATGGAAAACTGATCAGTGGTGTGGCCGACATTTTGGTGAAAATCGCAATGGGCATCAGGTTTAAAGTTTTTGGGAAGTGGGTTTAGTAATGGACGAGGGTCCAATGGCTTAATAAAATTTTGGATCAAAAGGGCTTGGTAAACTTTGGAGAAGGGAGCATGAAGCTCGGTATATTCCTTTTTGGATGGGTTAGGGGGCTTTTATGGGGCCCATAAAGTGGCAGGTTGAGAGATATTATGGATGGTTAAAACTGTGGTATTGGTAGGCTTTTCGTATTTTCTAGTAGTGAACTGTCCAGATACTTTCTTCAGATTAACTTCTGTCTTGGCAAGATTTTCTTAGATCTCTAGTCCTTCCTCTCAAAGGACTCAAAAATGGGGGTAGTAGTGTCCTCCCATCATTGATCATACATGGGGTAAGAAATTCTTCTTCATAATACTGACTTGATCCTCTTCAGAAGGTTGGTTGGTCATGGTGGTTGTTTTCTCTCTCTACCTTACTATGAGGTTACTAAAAAATTCCCCGGGATTATGTTTGGGAAGTTCCAAATCATGGCAGGTAACATCCAACTCTTTATTATACTTGTATTGTGACATGAATTCTCAGGAAATATCCTTCCAAGTGTGGATTCTGCATTCCTCGAGAAATAAAGACCAAAAAATAGCACTCTCTTTCAAAGTATGTTGGAACATTTGGGCCATTATTTCCTAGGAGGTAAGATTCAGCATCGTTGATCTGCCGATGGCCCATTAACAGGAGGGGCACGTGGAGCGTGATGATATTCTTTGGGGACCCAAATAGGTTCAGGTGCGGGCAGACCAAATAAGACCTCAGACTCTTTGAGAACAAGGACCCAATTTCCTTGCGTCTCATGAACCTCAATTTGAAGGTTGTCAATCTTGGTAGTGAGTTGGGCTAGGATCGTCATCAAATCCGGCTGCACATTCAATACTTGGTCATCGGTCTCCATGTAAATCAGATGAAGGTGAATTTTGTACACATAGGAAGTAGCGAGGGAAATGACGGAGGCTTAGGACGGTTCAACAAAAGA
Organism: Sambucus nigra; assembly: GCA_949130495.1. Lineage (NCBI taxonomy): Eukaryota > Viridiplantae > Streptophyta > Magnoliopsida > Dipsacales > Adoxaceae > Sambucus > Sambucus nigra. The sequence goes on along the minus strand of OX422213.1, from coordinate 458,574,947 downwards.
CCGAAGCCAGTAGGGATCCAGGACAAGGGTCGAGTATGCAATTGACATATGAATGAGAAAAAAATGAATTTATTTTTGAAAGAGCAGGGGGAAACTATTATTATTGAAAAGGAAGGAAAATATTTTCAACATTTTTTGAAAAAGATAAGGACAAAATGTTTTGGGGTGGAAAGGAGGAAAAATATTTTCAGTATATTTTTTATAAAAGAGGGTTTTTTTTATCAAAGAGGGATGGTACCCCCACACATTTTATTTATATAAATGAATAGAGAAAAATCCTCTTCATGGCAAACAAGCCCAAACTTAAGCCTCTAGAGGTTGCCCCAATACTCTAGAAACAATAAAATTAGGAGATTATAAATTCCTCCATTATAAGACTAAGGACATATAATTAAACTTGGGGACTTATAGTATCCTTATTTACAGACTTTTCACTTCAATTCTTATCCTTGGAAAATTATTTCTATCCATATTGAGATGTCCTTTAGCTAAGTTTGTGAGAGAGTTGAAGCTCCAATAATAATTTATCTTCTGGCACTAGGCTGCATTAGAAGAAACATAGTTTCCTAGTGACTTATTTTGCTCCATGTATACAGAATTTGAAATTTTTTAGAAAACACATATGCTCGTATTACTTCTGCTGAATCCTATGGAGGACTGCCTATTTTTTGAACCACTTCTACAAGGGCTTTGCAATCAGATTGAATGATTACATTATCAATGTGCAATCGAGGTAAAATCTTGAGACCTTCTTCAAGAGCCTTAGATTCTGCAAAAAAGGAAGATTAGATCCCAATATATCTTTCAAATACGGCTATGAAGATGCCTTATGAATCTCTTATAACCCCTCCTATACCACTTGGACCTAGATTGCCCTTTCAGGCTCCATCAATGTTAACTTTGAAGAAACCTCTAGGGGGTCTGCTCCATGAACATTTTATGATTTGAGCTTGATTTTGAAGAATTTTGATACTGAAAGTTGATAGAATCTTTATGTCTTCAATAGTATATTTGTCAAAAAACTTACAATTCTGCAAGATGTCAGTACCAAGAGATATAACATTTTGGACTATATTGGTTGAGGATGTGTTCAATTATCAAAAAGGATTTTATTTCTAGCTTTACATAATTCCCAAATAATGATTTTGGGAATTATGTAGATAAGAATTTTTAAAAAATCTTTTTTTGAATATGACATCCACTAGGATAATATAGCATCCCTACAAGAAGACAAGTTAATAGGTATACAAAATAATTGACCAAAATATTTCCGAATCTCAGAAGCTAGATTACAATCTATAAGAATATGTTGAGCACTATTAGGACCTGTTTTACAATATCTGCATATTGTAGCCAATCTCATACCTGCATTTTGGATTATAATTTCAAAAGGAACAGCATTTTTGAGAAGTTTCAATGAAAAATTGGAACGATTCATTGGGCATTCTTTAATCCAATGAATTTTCCAACTTAAAGAGGAAGGATTGGATTGTCTACATATATTAAAAGCTAATGTGAAAGAGATCTCCCCTTTATCAGTAGCTTTCCATATCTTCTGATCTACAAGAATATGTTCTCTAGCCTTTACTTGAATATCTGCTAGTCTTTTATCTACTCTAGATCCTTTATTAAAAGAAAAAACCTCTATGGTATTTTTGTCTCATAAATTCAAACCACAAATTCTGCTCAACCTTAGATTTCCAGTATAGCTTGTAACTAGAAGCAGTAATTATATCATCTAATCTTCTAAAATTAAGACCTCCTTCATCAAAAGGAAAACACATATCAGACCACTTAACCCATTGGAAAGGTCTTTATTTATTACATCCACCCGAGTAAAATTTACTAATAATATGAGATATTTTATTTATACCATTCTAGTAGGATTTAACACCGATATAGTGTATACAGACATAGATTGTAATACATTCCTTATAAGAATAAATCAGTCTGCTTGAGATATTACCTTAGAAGACCAAGTGTTAAGCTTATTTCTAATTTTATCTATTAATTCATAAAAATGATTTAATTTGTATCTACCTTTTTTTTATTTAGGGCATGTCGCCCAGACTTTCAATTCAGTTTTCAGTTTGGTCTTGTTCCTGTGTTGGATATTTGTTTTGGATTATTTCACTTTGGTGGCCGACGGTTTATTTGGAAAATTGTTTAATTAATGATTCAGTTTATTTTCATTCAGCTGTGTGAATGGTTTATATTTAATTCCACATGTGCTATTTTGTTTAATCAAAAATTTAAAATTGGCACCAGCTTTTGTAATACTAGGTGGTTAGTAAGTTTTAAAAAGTTTTCGACAGTGATGCTAAGGATGATCCAACTGAGATTCCTGTATTAATTTGGTATAGGACTGATCACCCGGTATTTTATTAGGTGGGGTGTCACAGATGGTATCATAGCATCAGGTTCTAGTGTCCTTAGGATCTGTGTAGCTTTTAACGTTTCGGCTTAGCAATCTTTGATATAGAGCCCTATTATAGGATTGTTGTATTCTCATACGTATGCGCATATACGTTCTTCTGCGAAATTTATATTTGAGAGTGAACTCATACAAATTTGATTCTCATTCCAGATGATGCCCATGAGAGAGAGAGCAGCTAGGGCAGTAGGGGAAATGAGACGAGGGAGGCTCATTAGGAGCAAGAGTTACCGCATCAACGGCAAGAGAAAATTTTGGCAGCATAGGTAACTGAAATAATGGTACAGGCAGTTGAAGAAACTGTGGTCGCAACAGCAGGGTACTTTCCACGGGATCCGCCACAAGTGTTAGTGGCGCCGGATGTTCAGACTCATGCGAAGTTGTCGGGGTGGAAACAAGAAAGAGAGGTTATTTTTAGTGGGAACCACCGGAGTTGCCAGGGGGTTCAGATGTAGTGCTAGCGTGTCAAGGAAGAGAGATATCCAGCGTCACCTACGCATAGGAGATTGCGATGAGGTGCTAAAAAAAATGCTATCCACTTTTAGTTTAGTGGGAGCAGCACTATAGTGGTGGGAGTCGATCACCACGGTGAGGAAAGGAACACACTAGCTATTGTAGAGTTTTGGGTGCGGTTCGACCACACACATTTTCCTCCAATGGTTGAGACCGAAATGAGGAGAAAATTTAGAAAGGTGACTCGGGGAGATCGTTCGGTGGTCGATTACAAGGAAGAATTCACTCGGTTAGAAAATTTTGTACCGGATGAGGTAAGCAGGGAAAAGAGAACGAAGGTAAAGGTTTGTGGATTGATTAGTCTGGAGAATCAGACAACATTTAATTGGTAAATACGCATTATTAGCTTATACTAATGTCGTTAACGCAGCACTCCGGCACTGTTAGGAATATCGCTTTCACGCGAAATAAAGTGAGAGGGGAGTGGGAAATAGCCAGGCGGATAAGGCAGGAGGGAACAATACCAGTGGGTTATCCCAGCAGCAGACTGGGGGACATCAGGGGTAGGATTTCTGACAGGGAAATCATGCCAAACAATTTAGAACTGGAGGCTATCGGCAGGATTACCAGGAATTCTAGCAAGGTCGGCATGGAAGGGACCAGTGGTAGGGTGAATCGATTAGAAAGTGTTTCGTTGGTGGGAAAAGCGAGACACATGAAGAGATTTTGCCTTAAGTGAGGCAGGGGTCAACTACAGGATGAGGTCCTGGATGTACAACCCCTAAAGCAAGTCATGGGCGCATTCGGGCAGGGAGAAGATGCTCCAAAACCTGAGGATGAGCCGTTGTAGCTGGAATATAGAGTTAATTATTTTACCCTACGGGCGTGGGGTATATTCTTGAGTGACAAGGAGGATGTCACAATATAAGACTTATTTTTCACTAGAGTTCGCGGGTAAGTCGAACTTAGTGGGTGCGTTGGCTGTAGCAGCCATAGTATGTGGATAAACTTTTCGTGGAGTAGCGGAGTTCTTTGGTGTTCTTCACGGGAGAGTGGAGGTGTACACTGAGTGAAGGTTTAAATTATGATAAGAGTTACTACTTTCGAGAATTATGGGAGTGGGGTTGACAATGCTTTCTAAACATCGGCTGGATAGCGATGGATTTTAACTATTGTGGATGGTGGTGTTAAATTTTGGTGTTCGTGACACCAGGGTATGGTTGGTACTAGGTATCACCTGAGATGGCGTATAGCCTATATATATGTGTGTATATATGTGGTATTGCGCGGTGAGATAGCACATAGTGAGGTCTTCTGTTCTCACATTTTATCCCGGTAAGTGGGGATGTTTACTGAAGTGAATCAGGGTGATTAGATTTATGTTCGAGCAAAAAGAGATAGCTCGGGGTTTAATTTGCGCAAGGACTAGTGATAGTAAGGGAGCCGTATTTTATTTGTCTTTGGTAGCATAAGGGTAAGTGTATATACTTTTGTGTTAAGAGACAAGTATTTAGGGGTACGTGCTATGGACCGAGGGTCTAACGGATCTCAACGGCCGACAATGCTGGGAAGTAGTGTATCGTGGGGGTTCCTTGTTTGGATTTCACTTTGCGAGACATCCCACGCATGAAACTTAGAGCTACGTTGGAAAGTGGGGTGATGTCTGGTCATTAGTACATGGGTTGGGTACCCCGGGAAGTAGATATATGTATATATATAAATATGTGATATGACTATGGGTTTGAAGTTATATTACGGGTTACGACTAGCATAGTTGGGTAGCTTTCGTGCGGTAAAGCACGAGGATAGGGTGTATGGGCACCCGGGTTAATTAAGACAAATTTTGTGCGGTTAAGCACGGGTATAGGGTGTATGGGCGCCCTGGTTAATTTAAATGCATACTTATGTAACGTATTGTTAGAAGCGGATGGGATAGATATAGCGGGCTTGGAGGCACATGACTAGAGAGTAATATGCGAAGCTTAGAACATTACGCTCATCTTAATTTCGAGGACGAAATTCCTTTGTAAGGGGGGAGTATGTAACACCCCGTAATTTTGAGGATTTAATATTTAATTATTTTTGGGAGTTAGAAAAATATTTAAATTGGAGAAACTTAAATTCGTGAGTTGGAGAATTTATTTGAGTGAGTCGAATTATTTATAATTGGCAACTTTTAAGTTTAATGGTTCAAAATCTAGTGTGTCACATTTTGAGGTCGAAACTTGAAAATTTTGAAAATTATTTCAGATGGCAATTTTGAGTGAGCGGTTGCGTCCGGATGAGTCGAGATAGTCAGAAAAGAGTACCCGGGATTGTAATTGGGTCTCGGGGTATTTTTGTGCATAGTCGGGCCCACACGGGGCGAGTTGGGCCTTTTTAATTAGACCCATGGCCAAAAATGGGATTGGATGTTTTTAACCTAATTGAGAGATTAGGGAACGGCAGTCAACTCAACTCTAAGCCTAGGGCATGAGAGGGAAATTGGGGGAAAGCAAATCAAGAACCAATTTGGGGATGTTGGAGCCAAATTAAGGGACTACACCAACGGATCAGACACTACGAACAATTCCAGGAAAGTGGTTAACTGTTGTGATTCCTAAATTGATGATAATCAATTCATATCATAGTGATGTGTAAATTAAAATTTCGTTTTGGGTGTGTAACCAAAATTAAAATTGGGTTTTTGGAAATTAATATATCGTAATGGGATTAAGGGTGAGATTTATTGTGTTTATGATTCTAGAATGTAGAGGAATGAATCGTATGTTAAAACTAGTGAGAATAAATGGTTAATGCTGATAATATGAATGAAATTCGTATTGGGGATTTGAAACCCAGATAATACCAAAGTCGGGAAAACGTTGGAATTTATGGATATTGATGATTAATTAAGGTTTGTGGGATGTTTAGATCCTTATCTCATATGGAGGATGTGTTATTTGTGTTTGGGTAAGGGCTTAGATTGAGAATGAAAGATTTAAGTTTCTTACATGGCTGACAGTGGATGGAGAGGACGAATACTGGAACGATCGATCGATCGACCCAGGGGGCTCGATCGATCGATGATGGTGAAATCTAGGTAGTTCGGCCAGTTTGTTATATAAAGGGGAATTTAGTGAAAAGTTAAGTTTCATACATTAATAAGTGATAAATAATTATGAAACAAATATTCCTAGCAATTATGGGAGAAAGTAATTGGGACTAGGTTGAATTTATGTGGGGCACTTAATGGATGGTTTGAGTAATTTTATTCCAAAATAGTGAGATACGGATCAAGTGAGCGAATCCGGTTATTTTGGTCAAGCAACCCCAAGGTAGGGAATTAAGTTTGGAGATCAACTAATTAATTTGGAGTCAGAATATAGACTCGGGAAATATTAAGGTATGGGCCAAGTGAGCGAGTCTGGAGATAATGGTTGGGTGACACCAAGTTATTAAATTAATAATTGTGATAATTAATTTAATTAGAGTCGGATTGTTGACTCGGGTAGGATTAAATTAATAAGTGTGATAATTAATTTAATTAGAGTCAGATTGTAGACTCGGATCGGTATTAAATTAATAAGTGTGATAATTAATTTAATTAGAGTCGGATTGTAGACTCGGGTCGGATTAAATTAATAACTGTGATAAATAATTTAATTAAAGTCAGATTGTAGACTCGGGTAGGATTAAATCAATAGGTGTGATAATTAATTTAATTAGAGTCGGATTGTAGACACGGGGAGGTATTGAGTAAATAAGTGTGTTAACTAATTTTATTAGAGTCGGACCACAGACTCGGATTAGTGTAAACTAATTAATGTGTGAATTAATTAACTGGGAGTCGGACCACAGACTCGAATCGGTATTAAATTAATGGGTGATTTAATTAATTTAATTATAGTCGGATGATAGACTCGGGGAGGTATTAAATTAATATGTGTGTTAGTTAATTTAATTAGAGTCGGACGATAGACTCGAGGAGGTATTAAATTAATAAGTGTGTCGATTAATTTAATTGGATTCAGACCATAGACTCGGGGAATGTATTATTTAAATTGAGGTGTGAATTAAATATATTAGAGTCGGAACACAGACTCGAGAAGATGATAAATTAGTAAGTGAGAAAATTAATTTCGTTGAGTCGAGCCACAGACTCGGGAAATTACAGGCAGTGCACGGGATTTTGAGTACACGATAAAGTCGGGGTTTATATTATATATATACGGTATAGTGATAGTATATATATACGTGCATATATTATGTGTGATATTAAATTACAGGCAGTGTACGGGATTTTCAGTACACGGTAAAGCCGGGGTTTATACTATATATATATAGTGTAGTGATAGTATATATATATATATATATATATATATATATATATATATATATATATATATATATATATATATATATATATATATATATATATATACGTGTATATATTGTGTGTAATATTAAATATCAGTTAATAGATATTTATTCAATTTATATACGCTAATGCTATCAAGGGCGGTTGTGCGATGTGGGTGAATCCCCTAGCTTGAGGAGTAGGGAGAGTATATCACCAGGTCATAGCATTCGGTATATATAGGTGAGGGATTTATCTCACCTTCAGGGAAGGAATATGACCGTCTCCACTACGTTTATATTTTGGGCCAAGTTGGCGAGCGATTCCAACTTGGGGAACTAGGTTTTGTGAGCACACCTAGTGTGATAGCATTTTAGAGGGAATCATCCGGCGAGGGTATACTCGAAGGGATCGATATACGTATGTTATATGTGTGGATATTGTGGTAAAGGTACATATATAATGGTAATAAATATTATATACGGGTAATAATACAGTGTGTGATGTATTTACTTTATGTAAATTGTGACACGGTCATATGCTACTCTTTAAGCGAAATTAATTAAGTTAATTGTTAGATAACTTATAATTTAAGAATCATTATACTCGGGTTAGAGTAGTATGGTAAGGGAAGGTTATACCAGGACTAGTTGGATAGGGTAGTACAACTAGGTGGGGTTAAGGTAACTGGTAGGTGTGCACAATAGTGGAGGGGTGAGAATGTCCATAAGAGAGTGCGGCACTAACTTAAATATGAAGCGCATTCATGCATTTTAAATTACTGCAGTTAATTCACTTGCTAAATATTTTCAAAATGTTTTGGGTTCTAACCCTTGCTATAATACTATTTTCAAAACCTTTTAAGTGTCCAGCCACAGGGACGCCAAGATTGATATTCTATTCAAGGGACACAGAGCTGCGGCATATGTGGATTCTAGAAGGAGTTTGGATTAGACGCATCATTCATTCATTCCTAGAGTAGGAATCTTGTATCAATTTCAATTTTATTTAGGGCATGTCGCCCAGACTTTCAGTTCAGTTTGGTCTTATTCCTTTGTTGGATATTTGTTTTGGATTATTTCACTTTGGTGACCGATGGTTTATTCGGCAAATTGTTTAATTAATGATTCAGTTTATTTTCATTCAGTTGTGTGAATGGTTTATATTTAATTCCGCTTGTACTGTTTTGTTTAATCAAAAATTTAAAATTGTCACCAGCTTTTGGAATACTAGGTGGTTAGTAAGTTTTAAAAAGTTTTCGACAGTGATGCTAAGGATGATCCAACTGAGATTCCTGTTTTAATTTGGTATAGGACTGATCACCCGGTATTTTATTAGGCGGGGTGTCACAATCTTAGACCAGCAGAAGATTTAAAAAAACCTTTACTTTGGCCATTGATAATTAAAGAGAACCAATTGTTGGATATAAGTCTCCAAACCATATCTATAATCAATTCACTGAGTCCAAATTTCCTTAGAACTTCACAGAGAAAAGGCAAGTACACTTTATCATAGGCTTTCTCTATATCTAACTTAATAATCACACCATTCCCATATATTTTCTTGCTAATGGATTGAATTATTTCCTGACCAAGAAATATATTATCCTGGATACTCCTTCCCTTCATAAATCCACTTTGATTTTTAGTGATTATAGAAAGGAGAATAGTAGACAGTCTTTCACTAAGTATTTTACATATTATTTTGTTATTAAAATTACATAAGCTTATAGGTCTATATTGAGAGCAAGAAGATGGATTGGTCACTTTAGGTATAAGAGCAGTAGAGATAGCAGACCAACTTCTAGGAATCATTTCTCCAGCAAAAAAGGAATGAATAGCTAAAATAAGGTATGCTTTAATTATATCCCAAAACTTTATGTAGAATCCCCCCCCCCCCCCCCCCCCCCCCACACACACACACACAAATCCATTAGGAGCTGGAGAACTAGAAGGATTTAAAGATGTTATAGAAGCATAAATTTCTTCTTCAGAAGGGAAGTCAGTAAGTTTTTGGTTAATTTTTTCTGTTATTGATTTATCAATTACATATAGAAATGAGGAATTATGATCTTTATGGTTAGACTTCCATAAGTTTTGAAAATGGTTAATAAATATAGAATTCACTTATTTATTGTCTTCTTCCCAGATGTTTTGAGAATTCTTGATTTTTGTAATTACCAATTTCCTAGATCTATCTTTAACTTCTCCATTAAAGAATTTTTTATTAAGGTCACCTATTTTAAGCCATTTAATATGATTTTTTTTATGTCAGTAGATTTCCTCTCTATAAAGGGCAATGTTTAATTTGACCCTTGTCTTAAAAAGATCATACCTGGTATTTTCATCAGGAGACAATTCAAATGCATTTTCTTTTATCAAAACTAGATCCTATAAATCATTTATAGTTTGAAATATATTTTAAAATTTGTCCTTATTCCATATTTTCAATTTATTTTTTAAATGCTTAATTTTGAGAGCAAATTTGACCATAGGAGGGGCTTGAAAGTCAGTTAACCAATCTTCTTCTATTATCTCTTTAATATTGGAATTCAAACACCAGATAGAAAGGAATTTGAAAGATTTAGTAATAAGGTCATTTGGTCTTTTGATTTAAAGTAAGAGAGGGATATGATCTGATCAAGCTCTATGAAGATGTGTAATATTAGTTTTAGGGAATTGATCTAACCAATTTTGATTGACCGGGCCTTTATCTAATCTGTTGAAAATAGTACCATGAATCCTATTGTTTGTCCATCAAAACCAAGATCCTTAGTAACCTAACTCAATTAAGGAACAAGAAAATATCATATCTTTAAAGTCTTCAACTAAATGAAACTCTAGATCATTCCCTCCAAACGTTTATTCTTTATTAGTGACTACATTAAAATCACTAATAGTAAGGCTGGGATTGATAAATAATATGGATGATAAACTCTTTAAATATACCCAAAGATCCTTTCTTTCTTGAGCGCTACATTTAGCATAAACTATGATTAATATTATTGATTGATTCGGGAACTTAATTTGAATATCAAGACATACAATTTGATACCTTTCTTTAATCAGACTAACTTCCAGGTCATTGTTCCATAGAAACCAAATCTTGTTAGATGAATTAATTAAACTATGAGGAAGTTTCCAAATGAGTTGATATGATTTTAATTTATCTGAATTCACTTTAGGTTCTATTAAAACTATACAAGGAAGATGATGAATTCTAATCAATCTTTTAATTCTTTTTTTAGTGGCTTTATTTTCCGCCCCTCAAAATTCTAACATATGAAATTTAACATTTAGGGTTTAGATAAAGAAGTTTGAGAATTGTTTTTTCCTAAAGATATGGTAAATTTTCTATAAAGAGCATCATAAGGTTTAGGTTTAGAAAACTTACTTGATTATTGTATAGTTGTAGAGTCTGTAGGAAGATCACCTTGTTTACTTTTTTTTGCAGCTGCAGCCTTTCTGTCTTGATATGTTTTCCATTTTTCATCCATACATAATGCAAAGATTTGTAGCTATTCAATCAAAGGAAATTGTTATACTCCTTGATCTTTATATGAATTGTAATCTTTCATACATGCTTCATTCTTGTCTTTAACTAGAAATTTACTTTTCGGAGAAAGATTATATTGTTCAACAATCAATGTTTCTTCTTAATTGAACTCCCCATGTTTATTCATCTCAGTATCTTTGATAAATTTATTGTCTTTTGTTCTGTTAGGATATATAAGCTGCGTAGAAGGAATTCCTTTATTATTACAATAAATTTCTATAGAATCATCTCCTAGAACTTTATTGGTCTTGAATTTACTGTCAAGGATTTTTTTGCTTTATCAATTTGAACTGGTTCTTGATCTTTCTTTCTTCCTATATTTTGCATGTAAGGTTCTTGGATGGCATCACCATCTGTTGTGTTTGCCTTATTTTGTTCTTTTTTGATATTTTGATGTTTAAACAAACATTTAGATTCCTTGTGCCCCTTTTTATACATAATGAACAAAATGAAGGAATATTTTCATGTGTTATTTATTGTCACAATCCATTGTTTCCACACCCTATCCAAATTCTCTGTGTTCTTTGTTTAAGTAGGTTGATCTTAACACATACTCAATCAATTCTTGGTCTGTAAATTGATGCAGTTGATGCATCCATCTTTAGTGGTTTTCCAATAAGCTGGGCTATATAGTATAATGAATATTTCGCATAAAATGGATGGGTAACTTTGGAAGGTTGATCCAAATAGGTATTATAGGACTGTCTTCTTCTGTTTTAAAATTTGCTGACCACTTAAATGTTCTTATTAGATATTTTCCTATATATCATTGGTGCCTAAGATAGTCATCTTCCCAGTTAAGCCTAATAAGTATGTGTTTTGCATCCAAAAGCCCTATGGTATAGGCTGTTTTCAAAGAAAATATGAGGAATTTTTTTCTAATAACTTCGATTGATGGCTTTCCATGTGAGAATTTGCTTATAATATAATGCTTAAAGGTTTCAACTAGGGCAGAGATATCTTCTTCAGAGAATAAGATTGTTAGTTCCCCTTTGAAAGTTGTTGGAGTCTTGAGAGTCAGTTCTTTGATTTCATTGTTCATCAACACGCTTGCAAAGGATTTTACCCATACATTTGTTGGATCAAGATGTTTGGGAGGAATGTTGGTTGATTGAGGATGTTCATCCATGTTGTCCATGGATGAGAAGTTCAATGTTACCAAAGGGGGAAAGAGAATTCACCCTAGTTTCAGGGAGGTTTCTTGGAGCACCTCAGTTTCTCTATCCACGCTCGAACCTTTCTTGATCATAGCTGAGATTATATCTTTTTGATAAAAGAGAGTAAAAAACATTTTTTTCACACTTTTCATAAAGAAATAGGAAAAATGGGAAAAAGGGTCTCAGTATGATTATTATTATTATTATTATTATTATTATTATTATTATTATTATTATTATTATTATTATTATTATTATTATATTTTCACTTGTATTAGGTTTACCTAAATGAAAAAAGAAATGTCGGACGGGACCCAATCCAGGGAAAATTGGTTTTGAAATATATGTAAAAACATGGCTGGACTTGTTATCAGGCTCATGGACATGGTCTCATTTTGAAAAACACGAAATAACGCGAAAATTTGGGGGACATTTCGACCTGTCATTTCGGCAGAGTTTTGGGTAGAAACTGGCAAACTAAATATGAGTGCCCTAGGTCTGACACCTATATAAGGGTATGCCATTCTTGGGTTAATTAGAAGGGTTCCCCCCTTTAGCGTGACTTCCACGATATACTTCTTGAATTTTAGGGAAATCGATATGTGTGGAAAAGCCATTTGATATACCTTAGTGTACATGAATTGACTCACTATATACCTCATGGGGACAGTACGTGTGAGAGCAAATTCAATATATTCAATGTACGTGAATGAGTTCCCTGCAATATATTTTATGTTATGACTTCAGTTAAGCGGTGTGATACAGGGGGAACCGTACGATATACATCAATGGTACTTGGCCAACGGAAGGTGAGAGTCATATCGCTTAGGCTAACTGCGACCTGCTAGATGAGTGCCCATCACGAAGTGACCTCCCAGTTACGGGACAAAATTTGGTCAAAATCCATGTTCTTTGGTGATGTAGTGTGCAAAATGCATGATTCTTGATTAGCATATTATGGAGAAAGAATCTTATTTAGCATGATGAGAACTATACTAATAGGGAAGAATGTACAAGTATAAATCTAGCATGGAGCATGATGATTATACTAAGAATGGATATGTGATAGTGAGTGATGATGGAATATCCACAAATGAGTGTGTGGTAGTGAACCTAAGCATGTATCAACTAAAAGTGGTGTGTGACAAGTGTGAGTGAGCATGGTTATATACAAGTGTGATAAGTGGAGGTGTGTCTTAGTGACACATAAGCATGGATATTCTAAGTGCAACATGTGGATATAAGTGATCATATGTGTAAGTAGTGTTAAGTGTACATGAGAAGTATCTACAAGTGCGTGAGTGAGTCGTGATATAAGTATGATGTATATATATTCAAGAAATAATAGAGGAGAAAAAAAGGGAACATACAAGTGGGTGCATACACACACAAGTAGAAAATAATAACACCCATGCAAACAAAGTCTATCCCTTTTATGAAAATTGTCCCCATCAGACTCACCACTATGGCCATCCTGGGATTTCCTATCTCCCTTCTTTTCCTTCAGGGGAAAAAGAGGGGGAGAAAAAGGTCTCGCGCCCGCTTTCTCTAAGAGCTCTTCGGTCGTCGTCGATGTGGGGTGAATGTAAATACATGGAACCGCCAACATATTTTGCACAAAATAAGTAAATGAACATTCCGCCACCTCGAGAAAGCGACATCGAAGACAAACTGATGCTTAGGAAACCAATATTTCGAAGGTTCGGTGGCTAAGTTATGGAATGGGAAGGTGTTAGGCACCCATCCAACTCTTTTGGTCTCTCATGTGATTGAGTTACTATTTTCCTTAAATTTTCCATGAAGTGTGTGTGTGTGTGTGTGTGTGTTATATATAAATGGATATCAGAATCACCCAACTCATACCATGGAAAAGATAGAGTGGGGTCATCCAAAGGAATGTTCCCAAAATAATATTTTAGAAAATATGATATATGCGTTTATCGGAATATTGATCATTATGATAAAATAATAATATTTGTTGGATGAAGAACTAATAAGGATCACAAATATAATATATATTAAAATAATGTATAGATGAAAACGATGCAAATGAAAAAATTAGAAAATTGGAGAAACTGGACTCGAGTCTCGGGTTTTAGCCCAAGACGCCTATGTAGCCTATAAAGGCAATAAAGTCCACGTAGTTCATAAGCGGAATAATTTTGGGGGTTATCCCATAGATTCGAACAGGAATACATTATATGTGTATGTGTAGAAAATGTATTTTAGTTTTCAAAAATTGTGGTAGATGACCCCGTTGGAATTTATAGGTGTAGCCCTCTTTTTCCTTGTTTTGGGTTTTTTATAGAAAACAAAGTATGTGTAATATAACTAATAAATGATGAGATATTAATTGTTGATGTAAAAAATTAGATCGTTCTAATTACTCAATCACAGATAAATAAAATGAGACACAGATTTTTAAAGTGGTTCAGCCTTATAAGAATGGCCTACGTCCACTTTTATGTTATTGCTGAGTGTTTGGGAATTCTCGATTACAAGTTCAATCCAGAAATTCCGGTCCCCTTGAATGAGGGTGATACAAGGTATTTATAGCCTTTAGGCTGTACATGAATGGGTTGATACATTAAATGATATACATATGAAAGGGTAATACATTTAATGCAGCGTGTGTGTCAAGATAATGAACATTCAATGAATAGTTGAACTGTTGACATTCTGGCAATTAATAATACGGCCGAGATGCAGCTCGGACCGCCTTAGTTGCGCGTTGCTCAGGAGTTCCTCGGAGCGCTAGAGAACCTCGGAGTGCTGAAGTTCCTCGGTATATCCTCGTTGCTCGGGGAGAACATGAGTTGGTCGAGGAAATGAACTTCCTCGTTACTATTGTGCCACGTATATTGACACGTGTCTTCGTCTGATTCGTCCACATCAGCATATTAATTTTGGTATCAACAGCAGCCCCCAATGTTTCATATTTCAAACTTTGAGGAGTATGGAACATTCTTTCTCGGTTTATGGCAATATTGAATGATCTTCCTGGGTTTTCGGAGCATCGTATTTAAATTTATTCCCAAATTCAATGAATCCGCCTTTTTTCGAACTTTTAAGAGCGCTTCGATCTTAGTGCCCTTTTTGTCCTTTTAGCCGACGGAAGTTCAATAGTTTCTTTTTTGTAATCATTTCATTCGCCGCTTCCCAAGGCAAAGTATTTAAACTTCTTAGGTAACCATACCGTCTTCTTCTTTTTCCAATTTCTTGCATTCAAGCTTTCTATTTTCTCCTTCTCTCTTGTGCGTTCATCCTAGTTTTCGTTCGTTGTCAACATACCTCCTTTCTTCCTGTAAGATTTTCTTCCTTTCTTCTGTATCTCTTTTTTTTCAGTATGGTTTATATTGTGGAGTCTGTTGAGAAATTTCGTTCCGATTTTTCCATTCCTTCCTGGGTAACTCTGGAGGTTCTTTCTGAGCCTTTAGATTATTTTCGATTGGTGAGGGACATTGGTTCCCTAGTCTTTTCATTGCTGAATGTGGTTTTTTCTTTCCACCAAACCCATTGTGTCTTGAGTTTTGTCAGTATTTTGATCTTGTCCCTGCAAAAATAGCCCCCAATTCATGGAGAATAATTAATGGGGTGTACAAATTAAATCTAACTCATGGGACTCGTATAGGGATCCCTGAAATTATGTATTGCTATAAATGGGCCACTCTAGATAATATTTATTGCTTAAAAACTAGGTTTCTGAATAGGGCTCTTGTAGTTAACCTCCCTGACTCAAATAGAGATTATTTTGAACATGGGTTGGTTATTAAAAATTGGCAATATGCCCCTTTAGTTGGAGATGGAGTATACAACGGTCCCAGATGCCCCCCATATGGCAATGGGATAGGTTTATTTTTCATTTTATTTTACTTATGAAGTTATGCTTTTATCATGTTTGACAAAATGTATGACTGATATTTCATTATGTGTTTGTTTGCAGTTGATAGTAAAAGAAAAACTCCAAAAGAATCAGAGGTTAATATTAAGCATCTGAAACTTATCTGGGGTTTGCATAAGAACGTTGCAGACGAGCACATCAGGTATGCATCATATCTGCTACAGTATAAGAGTTACACAACCTCTTATACTGCTCGCCCTGTTGAACCAGCTTCAACTCCAGAAGATTCTTCTTCAGATTCTCATCTTCCTTTAAGTCAAAGAATGGGCAAGAAAAGAGCTCCTCCTGCTCTCTTTGATGACATTACTTCTACTGTTGGGGCTAAGAAAAGCAAAACTGATGTCCCAGAGGGGACCAAGAAGGTGGATGCTGCAGCCTCCAAAGCTGCCGAGAAGCCCCCAGTGGCTCCGAGCAAGAAAGTTGCTCCTATGGAAGTGATTACTATCTCTCCGACTAAGAGTTCTTCCTTGGTTGAAGCTACCTAAGTCCCCTTGAGGAGATTGAGGAAATCATCCTCCGTCAATTTGGCTGAAACTGTCTCTTCCCCACCATCTGGTGTTGTTGGTGTTCCAACTATCATTCCTCCGAGCTCTGCAGTGAGCTCGGTAAAAACTTGGATCATACCCGAGGTCCAAGGAATTGATGAAAAAATTTCTAGGGATATGATGACATCCCTAGCTACTCGTCATCTTGCTTCGGTAAATTTCTCATACTCTGAGTTTTCTTTCTTTCTCTGAATGCTTGCATTTTTGTATTGACTTTACTATTTTTCTCATCTTTCAGCTGGTGAACTGTTTCAATAATATTGTGAAGAAGGATGAAGCTATTAAAGCTTCAAGTTCCTCGTCAAGTGTAGAGGATGCTCTGTTGGGTTTGACCCAATCCTTGAAAGAATCTCGCCAACAGTATAGTGAGGATAAGGCTGTTTGGGAGAAAAAGTTGTCTGCAGTTGAGGTCGAGAAGGTGAAGATGGTTGAGATCTCCAAGAGTTTGGAGGATAAAGTAAAAGGTTTAGAGGTCGAACATCAGAGGTATGATGTCAAGCTCAAAAACTTTGTAGAGCTTGAAGATAAGTTGAAGAAGGCAGAGGAGAAGTTATCCGCCCTCCAAGATATCAAGGTCCAAAAGGAAGAATTGAATGTGAAGCTCTCCTCGGAGAAACTAAGAAGAAAAGTTGCAGTCAAAAAATCCTTCAGCGCTGGCTGGGAGAAAGGATGGGATAAGGGAATTGCTGCGATGACATCCCAAGTTCAATACGGGAAGTTGAAATACTTCCACGATGGCTGGGTAGCTGCTCTGCAGGAACTGAAGATCAAGGATGATTCTGATCTATTCCAGTTGCACCTCCCTGGTCCTCCTCCACCAATTACGGAGGAAGAAGAATATGAGCCCGCCTCTGATGAATCTTCTATGGCTATAGGTGATCAAGTCCCTGCCTCTCTTCCTGCTGCCAGCGAGGACATTTCTTCCATGCCTCCTCCTTCTGACAAAATTTCAACTCTTGCAGACCAAGTCGCCGTTACCACCGAGCAACCGAGCTCCTCGTCCCAGCCTCCCGAGATAGTCTTGGGAGACAAGGAAAAGGTGTGAAGTTGTTCGGTATCATTTCTATCTTTCATTATTTGTAATCAAACAATGTAATCTTTTGATGATCTAATAAAATACATCTTCGTTCCTCTTCATTGTTGATACTCTGTCTACTTTTATTTATTAACTCCTGCCTTCTTCTTTATTAGTTTTTGGCCAGAATGGAATTGATATCTGCCCCTGATACCGAGTTGATGAAACAATGCAATGGATATTATAAAGCTGGTCATACAGACCTGAGTGTATCAGATATTGTCGACATCCTTGGTCACAATGCCTCAGAGCAAGCAGTTGAGGCTTACCGATACTTGAAGGATTTACTTGATAGATCTGTGGCCAATAATGTGTCATACTACGAATTGATCGAGGAACTTCATCATTCCTTAGAAGATCTACAAGGTCAGCACAATGAATCAATGGCTTTGTTGCATAAGGAATATGAAAATAGATACCAACAGCTTTCTTCTGAAACAGGCCATAAAAAGATCCTTGCTGGATACGACGTTAGGGAAAGAACTTTAAAAGGTGAAGTCGAGGCTTGCAGGCAGATTGCTGAGTTGCTGGAACAAGAGAACAATAATTTGCAGAAAAAGCTGGCACAGTATGAATCTGCAGCGTCATCTTCCACTGCTGTAGTGCAAGTTACCGATGAAGGTTTCTCGTTCTTAGAAGTTGAGAATGCCAAATTAAGGCAAGAACTGGACAACTTAAGAAAATCTGTTATTCCTGTGACTGCTCGGGGACGAGGAAGAGGTTCTCGTGGGCGAGGAAGAGCTGTTCAAAATATTGCCGAGGAGAAAAGTTCTCCAGTCGCTGCTCGGAGTCGATCAAGAATTCTTAGCCGCAATGTTGAAGAAGCTCGTACTCAGTCGACGTTAGAAACCCAAGCGTTCCAATTGAACGCAAAAGACCGAGCTCTGTCTGAAATATCCAAGAAAAATCTATCCTTGGAGGATCAACTTACTGCGATGAAGACTGCTCTGGATAATAAGGATGTTTTTGCCAGGAGCCTTCACGAACAATTGGATAGATTAACCTTCCAATTCCATAAACAGCCCAGGGAATTTTGGATGGCAGGGTACAATGAGGCCCTTTGTCATTTGGATGCCCGTATTGAATTCGCCAATAATGAGGGTTATAAACAGGGGTGGTTGAACGCCTTGGGTGTATTAAAATTGGAGCAAGGGCATTATTTATGGGATTATCATGCTCCTGGGTTATTAGACTTGCCTGTACCACCTTATAAATTGGACATGGAATGGATCCCAGCTCGTTCCATTCCTCGGAGCTTAATTTCAAAATACCTTGGTGACTATAGTCTTCACTCCCAGATCGAAGTATCTCGTCCAGAACATCTAATGGATACACCCTCAATAATGAATGTCAGAATGCTAAAGGACTTGAACTTTATTAATTCTCCCCTTTGCCTGGAAGATCCTCCTGCTGGCGAAGAGCCTGTTTCAAAAGCAAAGGGCAAGAAACCCATAGAATAGGAATCTCAATGTAATAGTTAGTACATTCATGTAACCTATAATTTATTTTTAATGAAAGACTTTCATTTTCTTTTGGGAAATTAGTATTGCGATTGTCTTGTGTTTATCAAACTTTTTTTTTTATTTGTGTATGTGTATCTGTTAAAAAGATAACAATATGATGTTGTTCATCAACAAAATTACAAGTATCAATGTTGCTCAATCACTTAATAATAAAGTAATGAGTATAAAATGTTTAAAATATTTCCAACCAGCCAAGGTTGTTAAATTGTGTTTGTCGACCAACTACAGTTTATGGGTTTTTACCCCCGACTAACCATACTTGGTAAACTTTTTTCCTAAAATGTATCCGACCAACCATGGTCGCTAATTTATCTTCGTCGACCAAGTATAATTGGTCACCGACCAACTATACTTGGTTCAGTTTGGAATTCTTTGTATTTTCTGGGATGATTTTACCTTCCGACCAACTTGTTGGCTTATGAGATCCTATTTTTGGTTCTTTCGAACTTTCTGTCCACTAGTTATCTTACCAACCTTAGTTGGTCACGCTAGTGTACGCCTCCTAACCAAAGGAGTATATTTTTTGGTTCTTTCGAACTATTTGTCCACTAGTTATCTTACCAACCTTAGTTGATCACGCTAGTGAATGCCTCCTAACCAAAGGAGTATATTTTTTGGTCCTTTCGAACTATTTGTCCACTAGTTATCTTACCAACCTTAGTTGGTCACGCTAGTGAACGCCTCCTAACCAAAGGAGTATATTTTTTGGTTCTTTCGAACTATTTATCCACTAGTTATCTTACCAACCTTAGTTGGTCACGCTAGTGAACGCCTCCTAACCAAAGGAGTATATTTTTTGTTTCTTTCGAACTTTTGTCTTCTTTTTGCTGTCGAGCAGCGTAGTGTACAACACTAGTATTCCCCGAAAAACTTTCAATAGAAATAAGATGGTGAAACATCCTCATTTTATTCATAATGAAGGAACTGCTTTACATTTTACATTACTGATAATACTTGCGAAGGTGTTCAGCATTCCAAGCATTCTTGAATTCTTCTCCTTCTAGAGTTGCTATTCGGTAAGTTCCTGGTCGAACAACTTCTGTAAATCGGTAAGGCCCATGCCAGTTTGCCTCCAATTTATTGTGCTTCTGAATGACCTTCTTTAGCACATAATCTCCTTCTTTTAAATCGCATTTCTTCACCCTTTTGTTGTAGAAAAGAGTTGTTCGTTGTTGATAAGCAGCATTCCTAATGGCTGCCTCTTCTCTGACCTCCTCGAGCATGTTCAAATCCAGTCTTCTCATCAAGTCGCTAACTGGGGAATTGAAATTCAGCACTCTGTGCGTTGGGAGACCTAACTCGGCAGGTATTACAACCTCACTTCCAAATGCTAGCATATATGGTGATTCTCCAGTCGCTGCTCGGGGAGTTGTTCGGTAAGCCCACAATACTGATTGTAGCTCGTTAATCCAGTTAGCTTTAGCTTCACTTAACCTTTTCTTCAAACCATTTAGCAGTGTTCTATTCGTCACTTCAGTCTGTCCATTGCTTTGAGGATGGCCTGGTGCTGAATGGACCTTCAAAATGTTCGACTGATGACAATAAGCAGCAAATTCCTCGTTATCAAATTGGGTTCCATGGTCTGTGATGAAGGCATGAGGGAGACCATATCGACAGATGATATTCTTCCAAACGAACTGGTATACCTTCTCGTATGTCATGTCGATGAGGGGTTCAACTTCTACCCACTTAGTAAAATAGTCTACTGCGACGACGAGGTACTTAAATCTTCCTCGGGTGATCGGCAATGGTCCCACCAAATCAATTCCCCACATGGCGAATGGCCAAGGGGAAGTTATGGGTGTCAACAATGCTTGTGGAGTTCGTCGGATAGAGGAAAAACATTGGCACTTGTCACATTTCTTAGCATAGGCTATACAATCAGCCCTCATTGTTGGCCAATAGTATCCTTGAGTCATTACCCTTTGTAAAAGCGTTCGACCTGCTACATGAGCTCCACAAGACCCTTCATGGATTTCTTCAATCAATTCTTTCACCTCGGAGGGATGTACACATCTCTGCAAACCTGCCATAATTCCTCGTCTATACAAAATACCATTAATTAACACATACCGAGCAGCTTTATACTTCAGTTTCTTGGCAGCGAGCTTGTCCTCCGGCAATCTTCCTTCTTCAATATATGCCCTGGTGGGATCCATCCAAGATGGTCCTAAATCAAGGGTAATTACATTCATTGTCAGGTCTTCATCTATGCTCCGACTTTCCAGGACTTCAATTGGTATTGTTCTTCGTAGCTCGGTACGAGTAGCTGATGCTAGTCGGGCCAGTGCGTCTGCTTGTACATTCTCCATCCTCGGTATTCTCACCAATTGAATGGCATCAAATTCTGTCAGTAACTTCATCACCTTTGCATGATACTTTGCCATTAACTCTCCTTTAACTGCATATATTCCTATCATCTGATTCACAATCAATTGAGAATCACTGAATACCATCACTTGTTGTGCTTCCATAACTTTTGCTAAGTTTAACCCCGTTATAATGGCCTCATACTCAGCTTCATTATTAGAGGCTTTGAATTGGAATCGTAAAGCGTATTCCATGTCAATTTCATCTGGGGTACTCAAAACAATTCCTGCGACGCAACCTGCTGTGCAAGATGAGCCATCTACATATAATCTCCATATGGGTAACCCGTCTTCAAATTCCTTCTCTGACAGGGTTCCTTGGTGAAATATTTGTTTCTTCTTTTCATCTTCCCCTGTCATCTTTCGCTCCTCGTCGATCATCTCTTTTCGCTCTTTTACTAACCGGAGATGGTCTGAGTTTAAAGTTGATGATCCTTCTGCATCCACAAGTCCTTTTACCAACCGTAATTGGTCAAGACCTATGTCTGTTGATCCTGTAACATCCACAGGTTGGTCAGTGAGCAACTTTTGTTCCTCGGGGGTATCAGGGTATGTAAACTCTGCTATAAAATCTTCTACAGCTTGCCCTTTTAATGATGATCTGGGTTCATACACAATATCATATTCACCGAGTTCTATTGCCCAGTACATCAGTCTTCCTGATTTTTCTGGTTTGTGAAGGGCTTGTCTCAATGGCATGTCGGTATACACAATGATGGTATGGGCCTGGAAATATGGCCTCATTCTTCTACTTGCTTCAATTAATGCCAATGCCAATTTTTCTAACTTTGGGTACCTGATCTCTGCACCTCAGAAAGCCTTACTTGTGTAATAAATTGGTTTCTAGACTCCATTCTCCAATCTGATCAATGCCGAGCTAACTGCATTCTCTGATACTGCTAGATACAAGTACAACTTCTCGCCTGTTATTGGCCTGGACAACAATGGAGGTGATCCTAAATACTTTTTCAAGTCTTGAAAGGCCTTCTCACATTCATCAGTCCACTCAAAAGTTTTTCGAAGTGTTTTGAAGAATGGGAGGCATTTGTCAGTTGCTCGAGACACGAATCTGTTGAGCGCTGCAACTCGTCCTGTAAGACTCTGCACTTCTTTCTTTGTTGTTGGAGATCGCAACCCTAAAAGAGCTTTGATCTTATCTGGATTTGCTTCAATGCCTCGCTGATTGACAATGTATCCGAGAAACATTCCTTCTCGTACTCCAAATGTGCACTTCGTTGGGTTGAGCTTCATCTGGTATTTATCCAATTGATCAAAGGTCTGAGCTAAGTCAACTAGATGATCTGCAGCTTTCTTGCTTTTTGTTAGCATATCATCGACATAGACTTCCATATTGCAACTGATTTGTTCGGTGAAAACCTTGTTCATCAGCCGCTGGTATGTCGCTCCTGCATTTTTCAAACCAAAAGGCATAACATTATAGCAATAAGTTCCCCTGGGGTAATAAAAGAAGTACTTTCCCTATCTTCAGGTTTCATTTTGATCTGGTTGTAGCCAGAGTAAGCATCCATGAAGCTGAGCAGTTCATGTCCCGAGGTAGCATCCACCAGTTGGTCAATTCTGGGCAATGGAAAATGATCTTTTGGGCATGCCTTGTTGGGATCAGTGAAATCAACACACATTCTCCATTTATTTTTCTTCTTCTTTACCATCACCACATTTTCCAGCCAGTCTGGATATTTCACATCTTCAATGAATTGGGCTTTCTGGAGCTTCTCGACCTCCTCTTGTATGGCTTGATTCTTCTCGGGGCTAAATACTCTTCTTCTCTGCTTTACAGGCTTGATCTCCTTATTCACATTGAGTTCATGACATAAGAAATTTGGATCTATTCCTGGCATGTCCTCATGACTCCATGCGAAAGTTTTCTTCCTGTTTCTCAAGAACATTATCAACTCTTGTTTTATTGAAGCATCCAACGACGAACCTATCTGGGTTACTCGTTCAGGGTGCTCCTCGTCCAGAATAACATTTTCTGTAGATTCTACCACCTGTCCTTTTACAAGTTGGGATTCATCCCTGGGATCAAGAGTTTCAATTTCTGTACCTTCCTCCACCTGGTAGGTAATAGTCTTTTTCCTTGATTCTTCAAGCTCCTCTTGCTCGGCAGATGAATAATAGCATTCCCGAGCTACTTTTTGATCACCTTTCACAACTCCTACTCCGAAGTTTGTTGGGAATTTTAAGCATTGATGTACTGTAGATGGAACCGCTTCGAACTTCTTCAAACCAACTCTTCCCATGATGATGTTGTAGGCTGACTGCACATTCTTATCCATCACAAAGAAGCGTATTCTTTCTGTTCGACAAGCGGGCCAAGTTCCAATGAATATGTCCAACTTGATCGTCCCAAGTGGAAAAACTTTCTCGCCAGCAAAACCCAGGAGGGGTCTGTGATAAGGTTCCAATTGAGATAATTTCAAATTCAGGCTATCAAAACATGAATAATACATGATATCTGCCGAACTACCATTGTCCACCAACACCCTTGAAATCACCACATCTTTCATCCTCATTTTGATCACCCAGGGATCGTCGTAAGGGTAAAGAATACCTGCCAAATCGTTTTTTGAAAAACCAATAACTAGCTTCTCTTTATTTACCTTCCTCGGACGATCATCCTCGGCAAGATTTATTCGTTGAATATATGAGCAGGCTTGAGCCTCTCCGAGATAGGCCTTTCTTTCTGCAGTAAGGTCTCCCCCTCCAGCATCTCCTCTTGTTATAACATTACAATCAATTGACCCAAAACGTATGGAAAATACCTCTCGTTCAGGTTGCCTTGGCTTTTTTGGAAGATCGGGGTCTTCATCTGAATCATCTTCATGATTTCTTTTCTTTTTCTCCTCCGTCCGACGAGGAGATCTGGAACGATCTCTAGTTTTATCATCATTCTTCCTTTCACCTCTGCGATCTACATACTTTAACAACTTTCCTCTTCGGATGAGCGTTTCAATCTCGTTCTGAAGGGCTATGCAATTTTTGGTCGTATGGCCATGATCTTTATGGAACTCGCAATATTTGGCCCTATTCCTCAGTTTAGGATTGGTCCTCAGTTTATCTGGCCACTTGATTTCTTCGTTATTCTTGATTTCTTCTAAAACATGATTAATACCCATCTTCAATGGAGTATAGTTATCATATTTCTTCAGTACTTCCCATGACATCCTATTATTCTTGGAATGCTTGTCACCACCATTACCTCTTTGCTCTTTCTTCTTAGATTTGTCAACCTCCACCTTGGTTTCTTTATCCATATTCTTCTTCGCAGCCATAGCCTCCTCGGCATTCATGATTTTGGACGCTTTTTCCATCAACTCCGACATAGTTTTAGGTGTATCTTTGGCCAAAGTGTAGTATAATTTGTTAGGCAGCTGTCCACTCATCAAAGCAGTGATCGCTGTCTTTTCCTCGTAATCTATGACTTCCAACTTCTCGTTATTGAAACGAGTTATGTAATCTCTAGTACTCTCACCTGATTTTTGTCTAACACTTAACAAGTGCGCTACTCGCTTTACTGGCTTTGCTCCAAAACAGAAATTACCAATGAACAACTCGGCTAATTGAATAAAAGTCGAAATCTTACCCCGAGGAAGATTGTTGTACCATATCTGCGCAGACCCGGTAAGAGTTCCCGAGAATGCTCTACATCTCATCTCGTCGGGGACAGCATATATGTCGGCAGCAGCTTGGTATTGTTCTATATGAAGAAAAGGATCTGTCTTTCCATCATACTTAGGGGTCACTACAGGTGCTTTGAATTTCGATGGTGTAGGAAAATTCACAATGGCCTGCACAAAAGGTGTCCCTTGAACAAAAGTTCTCTGTAAGGGATTTCTTTCTTTAACCATTTCTCCAAGTCTATCCTCCAATCGCTGAATGGAACCCTTCCATGCTTCATTTCCTTCCTCGGGCTGCTTAGTCCGAGCAATTGATTGTTCTGATGTAGCTTCCTGAGATCTATCTCGACGAGTAACTGGTCTTGATTGTGCTGATCCTTCTCTCAAACCTGATGGTGGTCGAAAGCTTCTCGATGGGGCTCTAGGCGGACTCATATTTCTCCTTGGTCCTAACCGACTGAAAGGAGATGCCCTGCTTAATCTTTCCAGGGCGCTAGTTCTCTCCGGAGAGAGGGTGATATGTTTATCTGTATCCGTAGCCCGTATCGATGAAGTTCGCCCAGGTTGATAAGAAAAATCATCACATTCTTTATTACGATATGAATCAGTACGCCTGGATCGCGATTGCCCACGATCACTCCTTTGCCTTGAATGAGTAGGTGCACCGCCATGAAGAGTTTGAATGAGTTGCCTTATTGTTTCTTGCATGGCGGTTTGTCCTTCGGCCAGATTCGTCATAATTCCAGCCAGATCTGGAGGTGCAGATGGATTCGGAGGATTTCCAGTATTTCCAGCATTTCGATTACTGGATTCTGGATTATCTGCCATTGATGATAAATGATTTTTGGTGAAAAACGATAGCAACAGTCGTTTCCAACAGACGGAGCCAATCTGTTGATGTAAAAAATTAGATCGCTCTAATTACTCAATCACAGATAAATAAAATGAGACACAGATTTTTAAAGTGGTTCAGCCTTATCAGAATGGCCTACGTCCACTGTTATGTTATTGCTGAGTGTTTGGGAATTCTCGATTACAAGTTCAATCCAGAAATTCCGGTCCCCTTGAATGAGGGTGATACAAGGTATTTATAGCCTTTAGGTTGTACATGAATGGGTTGATACATTAAATGATATACATATGAAAGGGTAATACATTTAATGCAGCGTGTGCGTCAAGATAATGAACATTCAATGAATAGTTGAACTGTTGACATTCTGGCAATTAATAATACGGCCGAGATGCAGCTGGGACCGCCTTAGTTGCGCGTTGCTCAGGAGTTCCTCGGAGCGCTAGAGAACCTCGGAGTGCTGAAGTTCCTCGGTATATCCTCGTTGCTCGGGGAGAACATGAGTTGGTCGAGGAAATGAACTTCCTCATTACTATTGTGCCACGTATATTGACACGTGTCTTCGTCTGATTCATCCACATCAGCATATTAATTTTGGTATCAACATTAATATTTATAAACTAAAGTAAAAGTTAGATTAAGAAATTATGTAACTAATGCAAAAATAAAAAATTTAAAGAGAGAAAAGGATTTTTTTGACCTTCTTTGGATAATTGAAGCTTGATCTTGATCTTTGATGAGCTCCCATATATGTTGGATGATAGAGAATGTGATTTTACAAAATTGGGTGTAAAAAGGATGGTAATGAAAGATGGAGAGAAATCTCACACAAGGAAACTTTGCTGATTGCAAGAGAGGGTTGTTTAGATCACTGATATTGATGGGTCTTAGGTCTGCTTTGGGAGTGAGGTCATTACCTCTATTTATAGGGTAAGGGGGTGCCTATTGGGATATCCCTAGCCCTACCAATCAGCAGGTAATCCTAGGCACACTGCCGATAGGCAGGGAAATGAACCTGCCAATTGGTAGTCTTGTAGAGACTTTTCCCAAAAAATAGTTGTAGTACGCAATTAGTTGATCCAAATGGAACACGGGGAATACCATTAGAAATGTAATTAAGAGAACTTTAGGAGTCCTTTAGGCCACTCCGTGGTCTGGGAGTTGACTTTGGGTCAAACGGGGCTTTGAAGCACTCGTCGGTCCTTTGGACGGGAGATTGTCGGGCAGAAATGGATCGTTTGTCCAAACGATAATTCAGCATCACGTATGGGGTGGACCATTGGAAAGGTTATGAGATGTATTTTAACATTTCAAAAATCTTATCTTGGTTTCGAAAGTTGACCTTGGTCAACCCGGGACCGAAAGTGACTGGTGACCTTTCGGAGTAAAACGGGTCATTTTGTGACAACCCGCGATCCGAGATAAGGGGTGGCCAGCCCGATACCCAAATGTAACAGGAATCATGGATGGATATCATCCTCAGCATCAACAAAATTTACTGAGTGTATGGGAAAAACCACCCAATAAATCAGAAAACGGGTTGCCAAAAAGGGTAAGATTTTAAAAATGCAGTTATGAAAATTTAATTTAAGCAACCCAATCTGATAAGCAAGTGGAATTCCACAAATATATATATATATATATATATATATATATATATATATATATATATATATATATATATATATATTACAACTAAAATGAATGTATACAGATGGACCGAATAAGCTGTCGGTCCACAGCTACATAGAACAGCGTACGACAATTTAAATATCTCACATAATACATTCATTAAACAAGTACAAATGTTTGGGCCACACACCCGAGAGAAAAGACCCGATCATATCTAGAACACAAGGATGAAAGCGTCTACTACAATGACCTGTAACAACCCGCAAAAATCCTACAGCTCGTCGAAAGCAAAGGAATGGAAATGCCAAAATGGGCGTCCTTGCGTGGGAGCACCTGAGTGGATACAATCATATATACAACAATATATATATATACCTTTTCAAATAACTGAAGATTTAACAACTTAAACATTCACTTTTCTTAAAGCCTTTAAATTTTATCCCCCACAATATATATATATATATATACCTTTTCAAATAGCCTTCTTATCAAGGCATAACCCGAAGTCTTAACTCGATTTCCCATCCAAGTCTCCCTCGCATCGATCAGAGGAGAGAATTGTATACAGTGCTTCTATTTCTCACTTTAATAGTCGTTAATCACTCTTCTACGTGATTCTCGACTAAATCTTTCCACCAACAAAACAAAAATAAATAAAATAAAATAAAATCAACTAAAAGAAGCAAGAACAGCATCTCTCCACTTCCAACGTCGTCGAGGTTCACGCGTGGAGCGTCCCGCAAAAGCGGAATCCAAATAAGGAACCTCTCATATACGCTACTACTCAACTATGTCGTTCGTGGAGATAAGGCATACCAAATCACATCATACCCGACCATGTCAAGGACGAGTAAATCGGCCTCAAAGCACAAAATACCACAATAAATCCGTATGTGTATACAAACAAGGAATTGAGCGAACCATCACTCGTAGAAAACTCAACACTAGTAAAAATACTCTCAGCAGATCTCATCAAATCTTTAGTCTGAGAAGAGCTCATAAAATAACTGAGCGCGTAACACCCGCCTCAAATAACACATAACTCAAGTACCTCTAAAATCAAACTTACCCTTAATAGGGGGCGGTGCTAACGAAGCTGAAGGAAATATAACCTCCCGAATATAATAAACTCCCCCATACAGTAACTGTCCCTACTGCACGGGAACAATCGAATCAGGTACCTGAGGTGGAAGCTAAACGTATGGCCGCTGCGAAGCCCTAGGAAATTGACCCCCGTTATTTCTAAACTGGGAAATGCCTTGGCCCAATTGGTCTTTACCTCCATGACCACCCTGACCAACATGTTGTGAAGCACCCTCACCGTGCCTAAATTTATTGCCACCAGCAATAAACCTTCCAAAGCGTAGTATCTGAGACGAAACCCCTTCTCAAGGGTCCCTCTCTTTCTGCTCATAACCCAAAGGTTTGGATGAGGAAAATGCTCCTCCTCCAATCCCATGTTCTCCAAGCTTTCCTGCTTTCCCGACGACAGTAGCTTTCTTGCTAGCCGGTGTATATAACCGATGCTCGTGGCAATGGGGTGAGGCTGCATTCATGAACCCACCCGAAGTTTATAAGGCTGGATTACGCAGCAATTGATGCTGGGTTCTCCAGTCTAGACCTCACATAAACTTCGAGATCTTCCGAAGCCACTTCATCCGGGATAAAATACGCCAATCGTGTAAACTCCTCTACACAATCCGCCATAGATCTCTCTCCTTGCACAACATTTTATCATTCGAAGGTGCCGTTGTCTGTCCTCATTCCATTTATTGTCTTTAATAACATCCATGCCTCCCTCGAATATCGGGGAATTGCCCTTTAGAAAGGACTCTCTAACCCTTTCCCACAGAGTAAGTCCTATAGGAACTTGAACATCGTGAGCCCATTGTTGAGCCTGTGGAAATGGTTGGACCTCTACGGTCATGGCGGTGTTAATCGCTTGAGCTACTATGTTTGCTACTTACGCAGCATTAACTGTCCCTTGTGGCGACGGTGGAGAATCTACCTCCTCTTCTACAACCCTATAACGTCTCGCTAGGCGACCTCTCTAGGCGGCATTCGATATGAAGAAACAATAAAGTTAAAATACTACTTGAAACTATCAATCTTGCAGAAGATCGCAAACATAGACAACTACACAGTCCTAACATTAGGCTCTATATCAAAGAACGCTACGGTAGAACGTGACGAATCCACATAGATCCTAGTACTCTAGAACCTGATGCTCTGATACCATCTGTGACAACCCGCGATATGAGATAAGAGGTGGCCAGCCCGATACCCAAATGTAACAGGAATCATGGATGGATATCATCCTCAGCATCAACAAAATTTACTGAGTGTATGGGAAAAACCACCCAATAAATCAGAAAACGGGTTGCCATAAAGGGTAAGATTTTAAAAATGCAGTTATGAAAATTTAATTTAAACAACCCAATTTGATAAGCAAGTGGAATTCCACAAAAAAATATATATATATATATATATATATATATAATACAACTAAAACGAATGTATACAGATGGACCGAATAAGCTGTCGGTCCACAGCTACATAGAACACCGTACAACAATTTAAATATCTTACGTAATACATTAATTAAACAAGTACAAATGTTTGGGCCACACACCCGAGTGAAAAGACCCGATCATATCTAGAACACAAGGATGAAAGCGTTTACTACAATGACCTGTAACAACCCACAAAAAACCTACAGCTCGTCGAAAGCAAAGGAATGGAAAAGCCAAAACGGGCGTCCTTGCGGGGAAGCACCTGAGCGGATACAATCATATATACAACAAGGAAAGTAAACCGGTCAGGGCAGGGTTCTATATGATCACCAGAAGAATAAAAAGCATGATAGAAATGAACAGTTATGCATGAGTGAAAAGGATGATAATATGTCAATGACATGTTATCTACATTACAATTTAACTAATAATGAAATGAAATGTCATTTACATCAAAGAAAGAAAAGGAAATAACTTAAATTTAAAACCTTTCCTCATATACCCAGTTACCATTATCTTCTATATTCCTTAATAGGAATAAAACCATATTTTAACTATCATAGTTAATTTTCTTACCATTTCGTCTTTCCATTCCTTAATAGGAATATCATAAATATCAAGTTCTCTTTATGGCACATATCTCATTAATCTCATTTCCCGTGCTCTTTATGGCACATATCATGCTCTTTATGGCATATAACCATCAAGTCCCACTTGATACAGAAAAGTTATATTCACATACATATAACGATTCTAAGACCGTCCCTCCGAGTTTTCCCACTGGACGCCCCCCTAAATGACCATCATCTTCCAGGGCCTATCTATACAAGACAACTTGGGATCATAACGCAACGTCAGGAAGCGGCCATATGACTGCGGGAAAGTCAGGACCACACCCGGAAGCCCCTAACCAGCGCAGAAAACATATAAAAACCCCGCATATGGCCTAGGACTATATCCACCCTGCATTCACTAGCCAGGGGGCATCACCAAGCGCGCGAACTTCCCTTATGATGTCATTTAGAGAGGTGTGTAATCAGTAAACTAACATTTACCATTTTAAATCTCATTTTCACTTTCAATTACCATTACCAAATTCCATTTCAAATATCCATGTGTTTGGTTCTTTTTATTCGAATCTATCATAATTAAACAACTGGGTTCATTTTATTTTAATCTATCATCATTAACATAGTTTGTGTTCATTTTAATTGAACCTAACATCTTTAAGCATTTGGGTTCATTATACGAACCTAGTTCCCATCGAATATTATCATTAATATTCCTCAATTTCAAGTCCCAACTAAATCTCCAAATGATCATTATGATCCAACAAGTCTCCAAAGTTCATATAACTTTGATCAGCCCTCAAGTCTCCAAGTTAGGTCATTTAACTTCCTAACTTCTAAAAATTTTAATAAAAGAAGTAATGCCTTAACATTACTTTAAACCTCCCCGGAATAAACCCCAGATGAACCCATTTCTAGTCTAGGGTAATGACCAAACTCAATAACTACTGTAGGACTCTAAGTTTACTTCTTTAAAGAAGGTTCCTAGATCATAAGCCTGAGGAAAAAGATCAAAATTTAAAAGGAAAAATGACTCAAAACTGCAGGAACCGAATCGATTCGCCCTACCGAATCGATTTGCCATGAAAGCGAATCGGTTCGGAAGACAAATCCAACATTATGCATACAGCCGAATCGATTCGGACTTAACCCGAATCGATTCGGGTACATAGACCTGGGAGACTGCATCTATTCGAATCGATTCGCCCAAGGGGCCGAATCGATTCGCCCCTACGGAATAGCCAAGTTTGGCTATGGAGTTCTAAACTCCAAATTTCTCCCAAACCCAAAACCAACCAAATTCAAATCATTATGCTGCAATTACTACACCCTAAGTATATTTATCTACCATCATCAACTACATTTATGATCCAAATCAGATTCCAAGGTTTAATACCCAAAAATCTAACAAAACCCTAAAATGATTAAACCATAACAATTCAATACTATCAAAACTAATTATTCTCCTTAAATCACATAATTGCAAGTAGATTACTTGCCTCAAACTAGCAAGGATCACATTTGATGAGGATGAGAGCAACAATCCAAGCTTGAATCTCCAAATCTCTCTCTTTCTCCCAAGTTCTCTTTCTTCCTCTCTTTCTCTCTAGGGCTAGAAGTGTGAAGTGGAAGATTAGGAATAGGATAGGGGAAATAAAACGTGGCTTAAGTCTAAAAAGCCAACTTAAGTGACTAATACGCGATAAAATAATAAGCGACTACACTTTAAAGCCAAACCAGTCAAAAGTGACCGAAATGCCAAAATGCAATATGGCACTTATTCTGACTGTCTCGCACCTACCGGGACTAACTGCACCCTCCAAATTATCATTTGGAATTTTATAACTCATTTTAAGTTTTGGTTTCTCATTTAACCAAAATGTCATTTTATATCTTATGACTCCATAAATCACCACATGGATATGTTTACCTACTCATCAGGTAATCATACAACATTTCAGTAAATATTTACCTTTCTCATATTAAATTAATATTTACTCAACATCTATCATTTTATAATTAATTAATACACATAGTAATTAAATATAAAATAGGCTACCAAAAGAGAGGGTTGTTACATTCTCCCCCCCCCCCCCCCCTTATGAGGGAATTTTGCCCCAAAATTCAGGTATATCTCATAAGAAGAAATGCGGATACCATTTCCGCATGTCATCCCCGCGATCACATGTCGACTTCTCGACACTATGGTGACTACATTGCACCATAACTAAAGGTACTACCAGCAATCTCAATCCTCGGTCTCCCCGTTCTAAAATAGAAACCGACTACTCCTCATAAGGAACAGCAAGTTGCATCCCAAAATCTTCGAAAGAAATGTGCCTAAAGTCACCATCACATACCTTGTACTACTTTACAAAGGAGATATGGATCACGTCATGAACTTGCTGCAATTATTTTTTTTTTTTTTTGTAGAGCAAGTTGATAAGCTACCGGACCCACCTTAACATTTATTGGAAAGGTCCAACGTAACGCGGTGCAAGTTTTCCTTCTACCCAAAAACGTTTAATGCCCCTCATGGGTGATAATCGCACCAACACTGGGTCCACCGACCTCAACTCCACATGCCTTCTCCCCGCATCGACTTAGCTCTTTTGTCGATCTTGGTTATACGAATGTGATTCCGAATGAGCTCAATTTCCAAAGAAGTATCTCGGATCATTTCAGGTCCGAGAGACTTATCATCACGCACCCCTAACCAACAAACGGGAGATCCACAAGGCCTAACCTACAAGGCTTTATAAAGCGCCATCCCAATAGTGAATCGATGCAAATTATAATAAGCAAATTCAACTATTGGGAGACACTGTTCCCGACTATACTTGAAGTCAAGCATGCACATAAGGAGCATATCCTCCAACATATGGTTTACCCTTTCGGTATGTCCGTCTGTGGAGGATGATAAGAAGTTCCTAACCACAATTTGATACCCATGGCTTCTTAGAAACTTGCCAAGAATGAGAAACGAAAGTCTTGTTTCAGTCGGAACTATAATCAAAGGCACCCCATGCAGTCCAACAACCTTTCTATGCCCGGCCACTAATACTGACGACGCATATTTTGACACATTTTGTCGTTACTCGGATGCACCATAAACTTAAAACCGCGAGATTCCACCATATCTTCCCTTCTTAAGTCCATTCATTCAGGACAAAAATTCTCTTATGGAAACTCACCTCACCCTCAAGGTCATAAGAGCAGAGTTCTATTTCCTAAATCAACAGCTTGTATATGTGGTCTTAACCACTCTTGTCTCTCCTACGACATCTTGCAACAAAATTGTTGCTCGCACGAAAAACTAAATTCTGCCCAGGAAGTAGCATCTCCCTTCCTATACGGTGATCACCCCCACGATGAACTTCAATTCAAACAGGGGATAATACTTCTCACACGTTTAAACTTATGAGGCGCATCAACAATAAGTCGACATTCCAGTATTATTACTCCCCAGCATGGTAGAGACTTGTTAATTGAATCCACCCTCGAGCTTAAAACATAGGCTCAGGAGTGAAAATCAATTCACCCTTCTTTACGAAAGTTGAGTTGCCAACGTAACATTCTAACTACGAGAGGCTTCATCTCCTTCGGCCCAACCAACCAAACTTCTCAAAATCTCCCACTTCTCGTGATAAGGGAACCAACCCCTTATAGAGTTAACACACAATCTTTTCGTGGTCAACTCCCGACAACCATCCTAGACTAACATCACATGCCTTAAGGGCCTGATACCCCAAATAATCCTAAAGCCTACCTACCTATATCCTAACTAAGTCGTGTATACCTAATACTAAGTATATCCCTAGTGTCCAAGACCTTTCTCAACTCCCGACATTTGCTCGGTTTCGTGCGTGGAACGTCTCACCGAAGCGAAATCCAAACAAAGAACCCTCCCGTTACACTACTACCTCGCGTTGTCGGTCATCAAGATATACAGATCTAAGACACATGTTCGGGATCGAAACGATTCTTCCTATATATTACCAATTAAATAACTGAAGATTTAACAATTTAAACATTCACTTTTCTTAAAGCCTTTAAATTTTATCCCCCACAATATATATATATACCTTTTCAAATAGCCTTCTTATCAAGGCATAACCCGAAGTCTTAACTCGACTTCGCATCCCAGTCTCCCTCGCATCGATCGGAGGAGAGAATTGTATACAGTGCTTCTATTTTGCACTTTAATAGACGTTAATCACTCTTCTACGTGATTCTCGACTAAACCTTTCCACCAACAAAACAAAAATAAATAAAATAAAATAAAATCAACTAAAAGAAGCAAGAACAGCATCTCTCCACTTCCAACGTCGTCGAGGTTCACGCGTGGAGCGTCCCGCAAAAGCGAAATCCAAATAAGGAACCCCTCCTATACACTACTACTCAACTATGTCGGTCGTGGAGATAAGGCATACCAAATCACATCATACCCGACCATGTCAAGGACGAGTAAATCGGCCTCAAAGCACAAAATACCACAATAAATCCGTATGTGTATACAAACAAGGAATTGAGCGAACCATCACTCGTAGAAAACTCAACACTAGTAAAAATACTCTCAGCAGATCTCATCAAATTTGTAGTTTGAGAAGAGCTCATAAAATAACTGAGCGCGTAACACCCGCCTCAAATAACACATAACTCAAGTACCTCTGAAATCAAACTTACCCTTAATAGGGGGCGGTGCTAACGAAGCTGGAGGAAATATAACCTCCCGAATATAATAAACTCTCCCATACAGTAGCTGTCCCTACTGCACGGGAACAACCGAATCAGGTACCTGAGGTGGAAGCTAAACGTATGGCCGCTGCGAAGCCCTAGGAAATTGACCCCCATTATTTCTAAACTGGGAAATGCCTTGGCCCAATTGGTCTTTACCTCCATGACCACCCTGACCAACATGTTGTGAAGCACCCTCACCGTGCCTAAATTTATTGCCACCAGCAATAAACCTTCCAAAGCGTAGTATCTGAGACGAAACCCCTTGTCAAGGGTCCCTCTCTTTCTGCTCATAACCCAAAGGTTTGGATGAGGAAAATGCTCCTCCTCCAATCCCATGTTCTCCAAGCTTTCCTGCTTTCCCCACGACAGTAGCTTTCTTGCTAGCCGGTGTATATAACCGATGCTCGTGGCAATGGGGTGAGGCTGCATTCATGACCCCACCCGAAGTTTATAAGGCTGGATTACGCAGCAATTGATGCTGGGTTCTCCAGTCTAGACCTCACATAAACTTCGAGATCTTCCGAAGCCACTTCATCCGGGATAAAATATGCCAATCGTGTAAACTCCTCTACACAATCCGCCATAGATCTCTCTCCTTGCACAACATTTTATCATTCGAAGGTGCCGTTGTCTGTCCTCATTCCATTTATTGTCTTTAATAACATCCATGCCTCCCTCGAATACCGGGGAATTGCCCTTTAGAAAGGACTCTCTAACCCTTTCCCACGGAGTAAGTCCTATAGGAACTTGAACATCGTGAGCCCATTGTTGAGCCTGTGGAAATGGTTGGACCTCTACGGTCATGGCGGTGTTAATCGCTTGAGCTACTATGTTTGCTACATACGCAGCATTAACGGTCCCTTGTGGCGATGGTGGAGAATCTACCTCCTCTTCTACAACCCTATAACGTCTCGCTAGGCGACCTCTCTAGGCGGCATTCGAGATGAAGAAACAATAAAGTTAAAATACTACTTGAAACTATCTATCTTGCAGAAGATCGCAAACATAGACAACTACATAGTCCTAACATTAGGCTCTATATCAAAGAACGCTACGGTAGAACGTGACGAATCCACATAGATCTTAGTACTCTAGAACCTGATGCTCTGATACCATCTGTGACAACCCGCGATATGAGATAAGAGGTGGCCAGCCCGATACCCAAATGTAACAGGAATCATGGATGGATATCATCCTCAGCATCAACAAAATTTACTGAGTGTATGGGAAAAACCACCCAATAAATCAGAAAACGGGTTGCCAAAAAGGGTAAGATTTTAAAAATGCAGTTATGAAAATTTAATTTAAACAACCCAATTTGATAAGAAAGTGGAATTCCACCAAAAAAAAATATATATATATATATATATAATACAACTAAAACGAATGTATACAGATGGACCGAATAAGTTGTCAGTCCACAGCTACATAGAACACCGTACAACAATTTAAATATCTTACATAATACATTAATTAAACAAGTACAAATGTTTGGGCCACACACCCGAGTGAAAAGACCCGATCATATCTAGAACACAAGGATGAAAGCGTTTACTACAATGACCTGTAACAACCCACAAAAAACCTACAGCTCGTCGAAAGCAAAGGAATGGAAAAGCCAAAACGGGCGTCCTTGCGGGGAAGCACCTGAGCGGATACAATCATATATACAACAAGGAAAGTAAACCGGTCAGGGCCGGGTTCTATATGATCACCAGAAGAATAAAAAGCATGATAGAAATGAACAGTTATGCATGAGTGAAAAGGATGATAATATGTCAATGACATGTTATCTACATTACAATTTAACTAATAATGAAATGAAATGTCATTTACATCAAAGAAAGAAAAGGAAATAACTTAAATTAAAAACCTTTCCTCATATACCCCGTTACCATTATCTTCTATATTCCTTAATAGGAATAAAACCATATTTTAATTATCATAGTTAATTTTCTTACCATTTCGTCTTTCCATTCCTTAATAGGAATATCATAAATATCAAGTTCTCTTTATGGAACATATCTCATTAATCTCATTTCCCGTGCTCTTTATGGCACATATCATGCTCTTTATGGCATATAACCATCAAGTCCCACTTGATGGAGAAAAGTTATATTCACATACATATAACGATTCTCAGACCGCCCCTCCGAGTTTTCCCACTGGGCGCCCCCCTAAATGACCATCATCTTCCAGGGACTATCTATACAAGACAACTTGGGATCATAACGCAACGTCGGGAAGCGGCCATATGACTGCGAAAAAGTCTGGACCACACCCGGAATCCCCTAACCAGCGCAGAAAACATATAAAAACCCCGCATATGGCCTAGGACTATATCCACCCTGCATTCACTAGCCAGGGGGCATCACCAAGCGCGCGAACTTCCCTTATGATGTCATTTAGAGAGGTGTGTAATCAGTAAATTAACATTTACCATTTTAAATCTCATTTTCATTTTCAATTACCATTACCAAATTCCATTTCAAATATCCATGTGTTTGGTTCTTTTTATTCGAACCTATCATAATTAAACAACTGGGTTCATTTTATTTGAATCTATCATCATTAACATAGTTTGGGTTCATTTTAATTTAACCTATAATCTTTAAGGATTTGGGTTCATTATACGAACCTAGTTCCCATCGAATATTATCATTAATATTCCTCAATTTTAAGTCCCAACTAAATCTCCAAATGATCATTATGATCCTACAAGTCTCCAAAGTTCATATAACTTTGATAAGCCCTCAAGTCACCAAGTCAGGGCATTTAACTTCCTAACTTCTAAAAAATTTAATAAAAGACGTAATGCCTTAACATTACTTTAAACCTCCCCAGAATAAACCCCAGATGAACCCATTTCTAGTCTAGGGTAACGACCAAACTCAGTAACTACTCTAGGACTCTAAGTTTACTTCTTTAAAGAAGGTTCCTAGATCCTAAGCCTGAGGAAAAAGATCAAAATTTAAAAGGAAAAATGACTCAAAACTGCAGGAACCGAAACGATTCGCCCCAAGGGCCAAATCGATTCGCCCTGCCTAATCGATTTGCCCTGAAAGCGAATTGGTTCGGAAGACAAAACCAACATTCTGCATACATCCGAATCGATTCAGCCTTAACCCAAATCGATTCGGGTACATAGACCTGGGAGACTGCATCTATGCGAATCGATTCACCCAAGGGGCTGAATCGATTCGCCCCTGCGGAATAGCCAAGTTTGGCTATGGAGTTCTAAACTCCAAATTTCTCCCAAACCCAAAACCAACCAAATTCAAATCATTATGCTGCAATTACTACACCCTAAGTATATCTATCTACCATCATCAACTACATTTATCATCCAAATCAAATTCCAAGGGTTAATACCCAAAAATCTAACAAAACCCTAAAATGATTAAACCATAACAATTCAATACTATCAAAACTAATTATTCCCCTTAAATCACATAATTGCAAGTAGATTACTTGCCTCAAACTTGCAAGGATCAGATTTGATGAGGATGACAGCAACAATCCAAGCTTAAATCTCCAAATCTCTCTCTTTCTCCCAAGTTCTCTTTCTTCCTTTCTTTCTCTCTAGGGCTAGAAGTGTGAAGTGGAAGATTAGGAATAGGATAGGGGAAATAAAACGTGGATTAAGTCTAAAAAGCCAACTTAAGTGACTAATACGCGATTAAATAATACGCGACTACACTTTAAAGCCAAAACCAGTCAAAAGTGACCGAAATGCCAAAATGCAATATGGCACTTATTCTGACTGTCTCGCACCTACCGGGACTAACTGCACCCTCCAAATTATCATTTGGAAATTTTATTACTCATTTTAAGTTCCGATTTCTCATTAAACCAAAATATCATTTTATATCTTATGACTCCATAAATCACCACATGGATATTTTTACCTACTCATCAGGTAATCATACAACATTTCAGTAAATATTTACCTTTCTCATATTAAATTAATATTTACTCAGCATCTATCATTTTATAATTAATTAATACACACAGTAATTAAATATAAAATAGGCTACCAAAAGAGAGGGTTGTTACACATTTGTACGTGAGCTCTGGGGTGAAAAACTCAAAACCACTGGCTAGAGCATACGGTGGCGGCATCGATGGTGTGGAGCCCATTAAAGTAAACTGTTTATTGGAAGATTACAAGAAAAAATAAAAGAATAAAGAACATGTCATGAAATGAGTTGTGTGGTGAAAATGTGTTAAGACAACCTAACTTGAATGAATTAATGAATTATCCGATAAAGGTTAATGTGGACAAGAAATGTGTAAATTGATTAATGTCCATAAAGTAAATGAATGGTAATGTATAGTGGTTAAACGGTTGAGTTAATAAACGTAAGAAGGTTTTACCATAATTAACACAAAAGTGTGCCATGAAAGGTTTCTAAAGGTTAAGTATGTATTTGCTCTTGAAAGGTTTCCAAAGGTTAAGTATGTATTTTCTAACATTGTGTTCACGTGTATTGAAAGGGGTGATTTTCAAATGAAAATACTAAAGTACATTGGTTTAAATAAAAGGGAAATTTTTGTAAAGGAATGGTTTTGGTGAAATGGACTTTGGTTGTTTCAAGAATCTAACCGCGTGTGTTAAATAAAAGTATAAATGTCAAGTTAAGAGAGAAGGAGTCCTTTATGAGATTAATGTAAATTAATCGGACTAAAAAATGTCTTCGGAAGTAAAACATTTTCATGCATATAGTTTATATCTACATATGTATATGGTATTTTCATATGCACGTAGGTATAACGTGTTAGAGTCTTCTTTTTGTCGTTCATTTCTACAATGCTTGTTGTATATTCTCACTGTACGTTATAACCTCGTCTTTCTTACGATAGGTTGGGTGCAGGTTCATATTTTGAGAGCATTATACAAGTAAGTATTTATTTAATTTTATATTAGTAGCTATATACACTTATACTCCAGGGGTTCTTCCTACGGATCCTTCACATGGTTTGAACTGAAATTGGAATTTCATACCAAACAAATGAAAGGTTAATAAAAAAAAAGCTAGAATAGCAACATTATATAGGTGTTTCATTGCACTTCACACCTAATGCTTGGGTCGTATCGGGTTGACTATGGGTAACCTATAAATATGGGTTGGGGTGTTACAATGTAAATACTTGTGTTATGACTGTGCTACTTGTTAATTCTGTTTACTTTTGGTTGTTTAGGATTATTCTTTATAGTAAGATTTCATGTACAGATTCCAAGAAAGGATTTATTACTTTCATACATGGAATCACTATATCTAAGGATTAGTGTCATGATACATGCAATCAAATATATAAGGTATAATATACCGTATGTTTAGATGGTGGGAAGCCTCATATATGTTATGTTGTGTTTAAGATTGGTCATCTTCGTTTCCATTGGCATTGTCAGTAAATTGCAGTCTCACACAAATAAGGAACACTGAAATGTAGTAAAATTAAATTCTCAAGTATCTAAAAAGGACTAGACATTATTTGAGTGTTTACTCAACAATATATTTTTTACCTTTTCAGCAGAAAGACTATTTTTTTGGTTTGGTAAAGATTCCAAGAATTCTACCTGAGGATCAGTACATACTCTAGGAGATGAGGTTGTAGTTGGAGGAGTGGGAAGAAATCATGAAGTTGTAACTCCGCCATGGAGGCCTAAGTTTTTACCACTTTGGAGGTAAACAAAAATGCTATATAGCTTGGGTACTTCCTAACTGACTTGGGTGAGATTTCTTGAGTATAGTTGGATATTACACTGTATTATGTTAATAGGTTATTAATTAGAAGTTTCTGTGAAAAAAATGCAATAAAAAGAGATAAACACATTGAGTGTGGGTATAACCCGGTTCGAGAGATCGAACAAGGGAGGTGATAAGGTTTTTTTACCAAAATTGCATTAGATAACAATTAGTGATGTGTTATATCCATAGGCACATGTCCTTAAGATTAAATGGGAGATTTTTAAAATGGCGTATGATGTTAATCCTTCAATAAAGGTGTTTTAGGTTGATGTTGAAATTAGAATCATGATTGTGACAAGGCCTTATATTTCTTTTAAATATATTATAGAAATATCGGTCAACTAGATCTAGTAATAATTCTGATGAGTTGTTCATCTAGATCATTGAAGATCGGAATTTTGATTCTTGTTCAATTAAATAGTTCACAAACTAGATAGGGGTTTGAGATCCTACCGGTATAGTTGTGATTGCATTCTTAGTAACTTATCTTAGCTACGCTGACCTATCTGATGGTTTAGGAACTTCTTTTAATAGTTCAAAGATAAATGTAGCGGCATATTAGGAATGTATTGAACAGGACCATGGGTGAGATTCAAGTCTAGGTGCTGAGTAGATTAGACTTGCCCAATTTTATAATATTTAAAAAGGGTGCACAATTTCTCAATCCCAAGGGTTAAGAGGATTGGAGTATCCACAAAATTATTACTTTTATTATTATGGGTAAGATTCAACTTATTGGGTAGAAATCTTCACAAGTCAGGAAATCATTGTATGGGTATGTCTGAGATTATATTTCAGAGGAATCCACTGTTGAAAAACATCATGGATAGTGCTACCCCTTTGATAAACTTATAATTTTTTATTCTATCAATAATCATGGTTAGTGGATTTTATAATCCAGTTGAGTATTAAATAATTTAAGTTTGATATTAACGAGTACATAAGATGTTGATAAAAACGTATTTCCATTGAATTGAATTTCACTAAGCGGGTATTGTATGCAGTACGTGGGTATTCATATTATTCGCTATCAAAATTTGCAAACAATACCTCATTAATAAAATGATCGTGAGATAAATAAAATGGATGGATTTGTAATTATTTAGTGGAATTAATTACAAGAAAATAGACAAGAAAATATATTACCATTGTAATAGAGATTATCATATTTCCATTTGGAATCCAATTTCATTAATTTTCTTGGGTCCCACATATAGTATGTTTTCTAAGTAGTAAGTTCAAAACTCTCTAGAAACTTTTATTAGTTCGATACCACTTCTTCCACCTATTTATATTAGTCAAGATAAGGAGTTTAAGTTGAGTATGACATTCACAAAGGTTAAAGAGGGAGATAAAAACACTATTAACATTTTTATTGAATGG
Organism: Sambucus nigra; assembly: GCA_949130495.1. Lineage (NCBI taxonomy): Eukaryota > Viridiplantae > Streptophyta > Magnoliopsida > Dipsacales > Adoxaceae > Sambucus > Sambucus nigra. The sequence continues at coordinate 458,532,518 of OX422213.1, read as the reverse complement.
TGAGGAGAGAAAACATAATTTCTCTCATATTTCACCAAGATTTCAATTTTGAAAGTACCCACACAGATGGATTTCTCTGGGTGAATTATATCCTAAAAGATATACGGTTTATAACATTTGGAGGTCAGATATGGGCAACCCAATTAACTTCTTCATCTATTCTTTTTCATATATTAGATCACCTACAAGAGTCTCAAATATATCAAGATTTGAACGCTAGATTAATTATTTGAATATTGTTATTTTTATAACTTTATGAAATGTGACCAATCAAAGTTCTTAAGGCAACAAAATTTAGTTAATGGCAATCCCCATCAAGGGGAATGTAAGCAGTGGGTGTGTTAAGGTTTGTATGAATTCTTTATTATATGATTAGTTATTGGAATTTTCTTCCTAGTTTTAATAGGACTCTAGTTTTTTTGAAATTCTAGTTGTATGATTTTTCTAGGAAAAAATAGACTCTTTGAAAACTATATTATCTCCCAAAAGAAAAAACCATTAATTTCTTTTAAAAATTAAAAAAATAAATAAAACACTTGAAAAAGTCAATTTTTAATATATATATATATATATATATATATATATATATATATATATATATATATATATTTGTGTATGCTCGTGCCTGAAGGAAGGACGAAAAATTTCAAAGTACCTAATCGCAAAACGGAAAAAAATCCAAAATAGTATTTAAAAGATTATATTTTATGAACAATATGTTTTTAAATATATAAAAATATATTTTAACTATTTTTTATTAAAAAATGTTTTTTTATACATATTCGTTTTAACTATTTTTTATGAAAAAAAAATTCATATACTATTTAATTGTTTTCATATAAAAGAAACGGTTTATCTTAATTGTTTTCAAGACCATTATAACAACCCGCCTAATAAGATACCGGGCGATCACTCCAATATTAAATTGAAACAGGAGTTTCACATGGATCATTCTTAGCATCACTGTCGAAAATCCAATTAATTACTAATATCCTATTAGGTGGCCGTTAAAAACTTTTATCTAACTACTCTTTTTAGCGCACAAATTAAAACATTCACAATTAAAAGCGTAATGAACTGAAATAGAAAAGAAAAGAACTAAAATAACCGAACACTCGGTCCAAATAATACAACCATATCGAATGATGTACTGAAAGAATAAATAAATGCAATTGAGCCATTGGCTCGAGTGTTTATACAATAACTCCTATCTAGAGTACAAGGAAAGAAACGTCTACCGATAACCTGCAAGCATCCACAGCTGCTGCAGCAGACGTCTGACTCGAAAGAGTTCCCATCCAGGCGTCCCTGTGTCTGGACACCTATATATATACAGTATAGATAAAGAAAGGAGAGTAGACAAACGGGTCAGGGCCCGAATGTTTAGAAAATATTTTGCAAGTGCATAAATGCTTTATTTTTAGAAAAATAGTTTTATCTCATATTTAAATTGGTATCGCACTCTCGTGAGATACCCCTCACCTCTCCCCTAACAGTGCACCCCTAGCGCATCCCTATAAACCTCCTAGTCAAGCTACCCTGCTAAACTAATCTAATACCCAACCACTATCTAACCTAGATAGTCAAACAGATGTACTAAGGGCTAAACTTCACTTTAATCTCGACGCTATGCCATGTTCGTGCGTGGGGTGTCTCGCGAAGCGAAATCCAAACAAGGAACCCCCCCGATACACTACTATGCAGCAAGGTCGATCTTTGAGATCCGCCAGTCCCTCAGTACAGAAAGATATATAATATATATACCATAACATTTAATAATATAAGAGCACTAAGGATTAAACTTCTCCCCAGTCTCAACACTGTGCCATATTCGTGCGTGGGGTGTCTCGCAAAGCGAAATCCAAACAAGGAACCCCCCCGATACACTACTATGCGGCACGGTCGATCGTCGGGATTCATTAGACCCTCGGCACCCAGTTTATACATATACATACATCTACAATATACTTCCGGATAATATAAATATCTCCCGGACTGAGGATTTCTTGATATATAAAGTATTTATAAATACTTATCCTTTTCATTTCAAAAACTTCCATTTCCCTTCTCATATCCAGGAAATGTATTTAAAAACCAATTGATTATCATGAATTGCTTTAATAAATCATATACCTTTTCAAAAGCCAGTTTTATTATCATAAAATGCTTTTCCTTATCAAATATCCCATTTCCCTTTATACTTAGGAAATGTATTCAAAGACATTTTCATTATCATAAAAATGCTTTGATCATAACATATGCTTCCACATCCCTTCTTCCATCCGGGAAGTGTTACCGAAGCCAATTTAAATATAACCCATTTCCCTTCCTATATCCAGGAAATGTAATTAAAGCAAATCCATTATTATGAACTGCTTTAATAAACGCGTTCTAAGACCGCCCGTCCGGATTTCTCCACTGTGCGCGCCCCTAAATGGCTATCATCTTCCAGGGCCTCCAAGACAACCTGGGATCCTATATCAAAACACGTCGGGAAGCGGCCATGAGCCTGCGTGGTAGCCAAGACCACACCCGGAATCTCCCTACCCCCGCAGAAAAATATACAACCATAAGCGCTCCCATGGCCTAGGACTATATCCACCCTGCATCATTAGCCAGGGGGCTTCACCATACGAACGCAACTTCCCTTATGATAGCGATTTAGAGAAGTGTGTAATCCATATTTTATTAATTATGAAAACATTTATTTTTCCATTTTGAAAATATTCATTTATATATTTTCAAAATCATTTCCATCATCATATATATACCTAAAACACACAGTATATACATATCCTATATATTCTTCCTAGAATATATTTATACGGCCATAGTGGCCTATAGCATCTAGCGATGACCAAATATTCCAAAGATTCCCTCCAGGAATCGTAATCATGCATTCATAGTTGCATGATTCTAAATCCAAAGTATTCCTTACTTTGTTCAATACTAATTACCTCAATCATCTCTTAAAGGTTTATTTATCCTCAAAACCCTTATTTAGGAATCCCCATAAAAATCCTAAATGGTAATTCAACTCCCCATACTCTTAAAGGGAGAAAACTAGAAATTCTGGCCTAAGCGAATCGATTCGCCCCTTTAGCGAATCGATTCGGTTCCCAATCCGAATCGATTCGGAAAGAATTCTGCAAACAGGTCTGTAAATGGCGAATCGATTCGGTCTGTACCCGAATCGATTCGGCCCATTGCAGAAACCCAATTCCCCTTAGGCGAATCGATTCGGCCTGTACCCGAATCGATTCGGCCTGTTCGAGGGTCACAGTTTGGGCGATTTCTCAAACTCCAAAATACCCAAAAATCAATCCAAATTCATTTTCATGGTTTCTACTCTACACCAAAAATCATCCCAAACATCTACACAATAGTTTCTAGCCTCTATTTTTCCAATTTCCGATTTGATTTCCGAGTTGGTACTTTCAACCCGGAGCTGTCATCTTGTAAAAATCATATAAAATAGTAGAAAATTCAGAAAAATACGCGGTCGGCGCCCACGCGACCGTATCGAAAAGATCTACAACTTTTGTGTTTTGACTGAAAGCTAAATCAATTCTTTTCCTAGTCAAAAATGACCCTAAAGGCTGCGGGTTACTATTCATCACCTTCTTCGAGAAGGTTTCAGCCATTAAAGCTTCTCCCAAGCTTTTGACGCGTCACCCAACGTCCTACAACCTCAACCAACTACAAATACACCTATATTAAGGGTTCTAAACATCCTAGAACCCGGAATCACCAATAAATTTCAATTAAAACCTAAGTTTCTCCAATTTACCATTTTTAGGGGTTTATTCGTTTTAACTCCCAAAAACCCGTTTTATCCACGAATACCCAACCCAAAATCATTAGGGTTTGTTATACCAACAATGATATGAGATATTTATGCATAAAAACAAATAAAGCAAGTAAACACTTGCCTCGTGGATAAAATCCGACGACCTCGAGCCGAATCCCGCGGAGGCTGGCCGGAATCTCCCCCTTTTTTCCTCTTTTCTTCCTCCTCTCTCTCTTCTCTCTCTTTCTCTTCTTTTCTTTCTCTTTTTCTGCCTCTCTTCCTCTTTATATATAGAGAAAAGGTTTTTAACCCTTTAAAACCCAAAAACGACTCGTTTACCCAATTACTAGTTACTTTTACCTCTAAAATTACCTGAAACTCATTTTCGACAATCGGACACTCTTTTCCGACTATCTCGGCCATTCCGAGAATTATGGCGCAGTTGAAATTCCCATCCGAGGTACTTGACCGCAAATCACTATTCCAACCCAATATAATTAATTGCGGTGTTCTACTCAAAATCTCACTTCTTTTGTCGCTATACTCCGTGGCGACATATAAATAAAATATCTCGACCTATATGGTCCCAAAATAATTTATAACACCCTTCGAAAATCATTAAATCCTCGAAAATCCCAGAAATCACTATTTCGAGAAATTCTCCAAATTCCAAATTATACTTAATTATGGGATTTAATCGTCTCCAAAAGGGCGGGTTATTACATACTCCCCCCCCTTACAACAAAATTTCGTCCTCGAAATTCAGATGTAACTTGCACCCTCTAACTAGGATTACTACAAATCCTAAAACCTCAAGAAAAAAGATACTAACCTAATGGTTCCTAACCATACACTATGCGGCTACCGCAATCATAAAGTGACTCTAATACGTCACTTAACACCCATCCCCTAAAATGCCTCTTGGCATGGATTTCAATCTCGTGTACTACTCTTATCTTAACTAGGCGGTATATCAAACCACCTTACTAAGGTGCCCATACACCTTTCTAACTTGTGCATATCAGCACATACATTACGAACGTCTGACACGCATCACTCTCTCCCAATAAGGATCTCCTTTCCTCGGTGTAATACTCATCTATGGGTCCTCCGAACCCGCGCATTTCAATATTCCTAACCTCGGCGCTGCTAATACTAGTGAACCTATATCCTAAAAATGCTACGATCTATGCGTTACCCTACCTATTCGAAACTAATATAGTCCTAAGTATGTCCCTAGTGCCCAAGGCCTCTCCCAACTCTCGACAAGTGCTTGGTTTCATGCGTGGGACGTCTCGCCAAGGCGAAATCCAAACAAGGAACCCTCCCGTTACACTACTCCCTTGCGTAGTCGGTCATCGAGATATAACGACCAAAGGCACAGAAGCGGGACGTCCTAAATCCTACTAGGCTAGCCTATGAACGCATTCTTACTATCTTATCCTTCCGCCCATACAGAAGGAAACCTAACTAATCAAGTGCCCACTTTCTGTGGAAAGTGTCACGAACATAATACCCAAAATGTAGCTCCTCAAAACCTGCCTTTTCATTAAGGCCTGACTATTGTCCTCAAATCAATTCTCTAAGTCCAACCTCACCCACCCATTTGTGGCGAAGGGACCACTTTAGTGCTTCTCCATAACACAATATTTCCATAAGTATATTAACATTATGTGGTTCATAGCCTATAGTGGTTCATCCACACTATAAGACCTTTCCACAAGATCAACATCCTTGCATCCCATAACAGCTCCCCACTCCCGACGCCGTTAAGAGTCATGTGTGGAGTGTCTCGCAAAGCGAAATCCAAACAAGGAACCCCTCCACACATTAACCCTTGACTTCGTTGGTTGTGGAGTTCAGTCATTTCAACATGCAATCGGGATAACCCTATCCCCTAATCCAACAAAAGGTGATCTGAACTCCTATCTCTAACTAAGAGTCATACCACCCTGCGCTCGCACTCGTTCCTAAGTCCTTGCGCAAACTAATACTGAGCTAAATCTTATCGCTCAACAACGATTCTGTGGGCCTCAAATTATATCTATAAGGTTGCCACATAAACCACCCAAAATAAGGAAGCCTCTGCTCATCGAGGTTCCATAAATCCATAATAGCAAAGGTGTACTCAACCTGTATCAAGGTGAGACACCAGAATAACAACTTGTTCCCTCCAAGAACTGCGGACACGATAGACTTGCCATTATTAGCCTTCTATCGCTCCGTTACACCATATACCGTATACGTATATATACAAAATATAAGCACCCGCCTCTATGGCGAATGAAGGGAAATAAAACTCCGCTATTGCGGAAAACACATAGTCATACATTAAAATGTTATCGAGACCGCCACAACTCAAAATACACACACGAGTCTAGGGCTAACTAATACCGCGACTATATCTAGTCACGCCAAATACTCACACCATATACCTCTGCTGAACCTTAGGCGAATAATTCCCAAAGCTGCATTCTTCTCATCCTGCTGATTCATGGGGACTCACGGTTAGAACTATCCGTAAGATCCCTTTGGAATCCTTATCTCCACGGGGTAATCCAACTTTAGAACCACACTCTATTACGGCGGCACTATGGTACTCGTAACTACTATGCTTTATTAGTCATTGACATAATTCTTAACAATTACCATAGAGAGAGTGACCTCTACTAAGGTACTCATCCCAACCTTCTGCCAGCTGCACCAGCTAAGCCTCACCTCCTGCTGCCATCCAAGCTCCGCACACGATTCTCAAACGAGCGCGCAAAAGATTTCTATAATCTCATAATATGGCAGGAGAACGAAATCTCACAAGAGATATCAACAATCCTAATCCTGGGGCTCTATACAAATCGAGAGCAACGCTGAAAGCGTAGTACGTCCGCACAGATTCCTAAAGACACTAGAACCTGATGCTCTGATACCATCTGTAACAACCTGCCTAATAAGATACCGAGCAATCACTCCAATATTAAATTAAAACAGGAGTTTCACATGGATCATTCTTAGCATCACTGTCGAAAATCCAATTAATTACTAATATCCTATTAGGTGGCCGTTAAAAACTTTTATCTAACTACTCTTTTTAGCTCACAAATTAAAACATTCACAATTAAATGCGTAATGAACTGAAATAGAAAAGAAAAGAACTAAAATAACCGAACACTCGGTCCAAATAATACAACCATATCGAATGATGTACTGAAAGAATAAATAAATGCAATTGAGCCATTGGCTCAAGTGTTTATACAATAACTCCTATCTAGAGTACAAGGAAAGAAACATCTACCGATAACCTGCAAGCATCCACAGCTGCTACAGCAGACGTCTGACTCGAAAGAGTTCCCATCCAGGCGTCCCTGTGTCTGGACACCTATATATATACAGTATAGAGAAAGAAAGGAGAGTAGACAAACGGGTCAGGGCCCGAATGTTTAGAAAATATCTTGCAAGTGCATAAATGCTTTATTTTTAGAAAAATAGTTTTATCTCATATTTAAATTAGTATCGCACTCTCGTGAGATACCCCTCACCTCTCCCCTAACAGTGCACCCCTAGCGCATCCCTATAAACCTCCTAGTCAAGCTACCCTGCTAAACTAATCTAATACCCAACCACTATCTAACCTAGATAGTCAAACAGATGTACTAAGGGATAAACTTCACTTTAATCTCGACGCTATGCCATGTTCGTGCGTGGGGTGTCTCGCGAAGCGAAATCCAAACAAGGAACCCCCCCGATACACTACTATGCAGCAAGGTCGATCTTTGAGATCCGCCAGTCCCTCAGTACAGAAAGATATATAATATATATACCATAACATTTAATAATATAAGAGCACTAAGGATTAAACTTCTCCCCAGTCTCAACACTGTGCCATATTCGTGCGTGGGGTGTCTCGCAAAGCGAAATCCAAACAAGGAACCCCCCCGATACACTACTATGCGGCACGGTCCATCGTCGGGATTCATTAGACCCTCGGCACCCAGTTTATACATATACATACATCTACAATATACTTCCGGATAATATAAATATCTCCCGGACTGAGGATTTATTGATATATAAAGTATTTATAAATACTTATCCTTTTCATTTCAAAAACTTCCATTTCCCTTCTCATATCCAGGAAATGTATTTAAAAACCAATTGATTATCATGAATTGCTTTAATAAATCATATACCTTTTCAAAAGCCAGTTTTATTATCATAAAATGCTTTTCCTTATCAAATATCCCATTTCCCTTTATACTTAGGAAATGTATTCAAAGACATTTTCATTATCATAAAAATGCTTTGATCATAACATATGCTTCCACATCCCTTCTTCCATCCGGGAAGTGTTACCGAAGCCAATTTAAATATAACCCATTTCCCTTCCTATATCCAGGAAATGTAATTAAAGCAAATCCATTATTATGAACTGCTTTAATAAACGCGTTCTAAGACCGCCCGTCCGGATTTCTCCACTGTGCGCGCCCCTAAATGGCTATCATCTTCCAGGGCCTCCAAGACAACCTGGGATCCTATATCAAAACACGTCGGGAAGCGGCCATGAGCCTGCGTGGTAGCCAAGACCACACCCGGAATCTCCCTACCCCCGCAGAAAAATATACAACCATAAGCGCTCCCATGGCCTAGGACTATATCCACCCTGCATCATTAGCCAGGGGGCTTCACCATACGAACGCAACTTCCCTTATGATAGCGATTTAGAGAAGTGTGTAATCCATATTTTATTAATTATGAAAACATTTATTTTTCCATTTTGAAAATATTCATTTATATATTTTCAAAATCATTTCCATCATCATATATATACCTAAAACACACAGTATATACATATCCTATATATTCTTCCTAGAATATATTTATACGGCCATAGTGGCCTATAGCATCTAGCGATGACCAAATATCCCAAAGATTCCCTCCAGGAATCGTATTCATGCATTCATAGTTGCATGATTCTAAATCCAAAGTATTCCTTACTTTGTTCAATACTAATTACCTCAATCATCTCTTAAAGGTTTATTTATCCTCAAAACCCTTATTTAGGAATCCCCATAAAAATCCTAAATGGTAATTCAACTCCCCATACTCTTAAAGGGAGAAAACTAGAAATTATGGCCTAAGCGAATCGATTCGCCCCTTTAGCGAATCGATTCGGGTGGGCGAATCGATTCGGTTCCCAATCCGAATCGATTCGGAAAGAATTCTGCAAACAGGTCTGTAAATGGCGAATCGATTCGGTCTGTACCCGAATCGATTCGGCCCATTGCAGAAATCCAATTCCCCTTAGGCGAATCGATTCGGCCTGTACCCGAATCGATTCGGCCTGTTCGAGGGTCACAGTTTGGGCGATTTCTCAAACTCCAAAATACCCAAAAATCAATCCAAATTCATTTTCATGGTTTCTACTCTACACCAAAAATCATCCCAAACATCTACACAATAGTTTCTAGCCTCTATTTTTCCAATTTCCGATTTGATTTCCGAGTTGGTACTTTCAACCCGGAGCTGTCATCTTGTAAAAATCATATAAAATCGTAGAAAAATCAAAAAAATACGTGGTCGGCGCCCACGTGACCGTATCGAAAAGATCTACAATTTTCATGTTTTGACCGAAAGCTAAATCAATTCTTTTCCTAGTCAAAAATGACCCTAAAGGCTGCGGGTTACTATTCATCACCTTCTTCGAGAAGGTTTCAGCCATTAAAGCTTCTCCCAAGCTTTTGACGCGTCACCCAACGTCCTACAACCTCAACCAACTACAAATACACCTATATTAAGGGTTATAAACATCCTAGAACCCGGAATCACCAATAAATTTCAATTAAAACCTAAGTTTCTCCAATTTACCATTTTTAGGGGTTTATTCGTTTTAACTCCCAAAAACCCGTTTTATCCACGAATACCCAACCCAAAATCATTAGGGTTTGTTATACCAACAATGATATGAGATATTTATGCATAAAAACAAATAAAGCAAGTAAACACTTGCCTCGTGGATAAAATCCGACGACCTCGAGCCGAATCCCGCGGAGGCTGGTCGGAATCTCCCCCTTTTGTCCTCTTTTCTTCCTCCTCTCTCTCTTCTCTCTCTTTCTCTTCTTTTCTTTCTCTTTTTCTGCCTCTCTTCCTCTTTATATATAGAGAAAAGGGTTTTAACCCTTTAAAACCCAAAAACGACTCGTTTACCCAATTACGAGTTACTTTTACCTCTAAAATTACCCGAAACTCATTTTCGACAATCGGACACTCTTTTCCGACTATCTCGGCCATTCCGAGAATTATGGCGCAGTTGAAATTCCCATCCGAGGTACTTGACCGCAAATCACTATTCCAACCCAAAATAATTAATTGCGGTGTTCTACTCAAAATCTCACTTCTTTTGTCGCTATACTCCGTGGAGATATATAAATAAAATATCTCGACCTATATGGTCCCAAAATAATTTATAACACCCTTCGAAAATCATTAAATCCTCGAAAATCCCAGAAATCACTATTTCGAGAAATTCTCCAAATTCCAAATTATACTTAATTATGGGATTTAATCGTCTCCAAAAGGGTGGGTTATTACAACCATAATTAAGACACAATTGTAAAATGTGCCAAATAGTTGGTAAGAATGATTAGGTTTGGAGCTTCACTCATTTTCCCTTACACTTTTACACTAATATCTCAAACCCACCAACACTTAGCCTGAAACCCAAACTAGTTTCACGTACAGTTAAATTCCATATAGGATGCACAAATGTGTAAACAATTTTCTTTACAACACAGGCGTGTAAACAATTTTAAAAAATTGGGTAGAATTCACTTTATTTATAGGACTATCCACCCCGTTTAAGAAATACTGGAACAACAAATGTGCCAACACTTTGAGTGCATTCATGCCTTCAACGCTAAATGTGCAAAATAAACACACGAAAACAAAAGACTAACATAATATCCAAGAACAAAACAAACACTAAATGTTTAGTATCATCCAATATAATTTGTTTAAGTTCAGGTGTTTTAACTAACAATCTAAATCCTCAACACCAAATTCAGTAGCCAGTGTACACCTACAAATTCAGTAGTGCTTGCACCACATTCTCCTCCAAGACATTTTTAATCTTCCTCTTCCTCACATTGATTACAATATTGATATCACCTGCCTATTACGAAGCTCTGTCACAATCGCAATCGGGTTCAAACCCTTATTCTCAGCTAAAGCCTTAGCTGCCACGAAAGTTCAATCTTCGGTGCACCACCACATGTAATATCATCACGCTCAACATCGTTAATCACTAACGTCTTCTTAATAAAATCAATATCATCACCAACATCCTTAAATGATGTCATATTACAAATAATGCGTCAAATAGTTATGTGTTGATAGTTTAAAATGTCAAAATAATGCGCCAACAGTTACGCTTCTATAATTATGTCATACTACAAATAATATCATAGCAAAGACAGAATGTAAGTTTGCTTCTAAAATTATTTAAATGAATTAAAGACAGCGTAAGATACATATGGTGTGCGTTCCAAGTTACGCTTCACACGATACCTGTAGCAGCCAACAGTTACACTTAACACGATGTAACAACCCAGGTTTTTGAGAGGCTATTTTATATTATTTCACCCGATGAGCTAATACTCTAAAATAGGGGAAGTTGGAGTAAATATTATTCCCGTGAGATTTAGGGATAATACTTACTATGTTTTGTCTATTTACCGTATGAGAAGGTAAATGGCATTATATTCTGATATACTGCGTCGTTATATGTAAAACGACGATTATGGCTCATGTTTGAATTGAGGTATAATTAATAAAGTAAAATAAAATTTGGAACATAAAATTGTTCACACTTTCCCGAATGACAAAATAGGTGGTGCGGTGGTTTTTAGAAAAGTCGAGATAGTCGAAATAAGTTCCATGTTGTGTTTTGGGGTTTCGGGCACTTTTGACGCGTTTTGGCTCAATTATGCAGATACGAGTCATTTTAGTGGTGTATTAGCAATTAAAAGAGGGAAATTGTGTTTTAAGACCCGTTTAAGTCCCCCTACCCCTTTTCTTTCTTCATTTTGTGAGGGAAGCCAAAGGAGAGAAAGAGAGAGAATAGAGATTGGGAGAAATGGGAGAAAGGAGAGAAAATGGAGATTTGAGGCCGAAATCCGTTGCTACCGGAGTGGAATCCGAGACTAAAAACTCGAGGGAAGTTTCTTACTTGGTAGATGTTGATTTAATGTGATAAATTTCATGTTTTAGTTAAGTTTTGGAGATTTAAACCATATATTGGTTTTTGTTGATTTTGATTATTAAACCCTTAATTCTTAGTTTTAATTTGATTTGAGGATAAATTAGTAGTTAGTAATGGTGTAGAAATGATTTGGGTTCAATTGTTGTTGTTGATGTTGGGAAAAATCAAGGGTTTGAGGGTTTTGGGATTTTAGGGTTCAAACAACCCGTAACCCATACTTGGAAATTCTGCAGGATCGAATCGATTCGTCCCTAGCGAATCGATTCCACAACAGGGAAAGTTACAGGTCTGAATAGGGTGAATCGATTCGGACCTACCGAATCGATTCGGGGTTATGCAGAATGCTAGGGTCTTCTTGACCGAATCGATTCGGACCTACCGAATCGATTCTCTTTTGGGGACTGAATCTATTCGGATAGGGCGAATCGATTCGAAAGTCGTGAATTTTTGGGATGTTTTTCTATTTTAGTTTTGGTTCTTTTCTTTTAGGCTCGGAGTTTAGGAACCTTACTTTGGGAAGTAATTAAGAGTCCTAGATGGTGGTTTTGGGTAGACTAATGCCCTAGGATTAAATGGGATATTTAGGCTTACCCCGAGGGATAGTTTGCGTAGGTTGATATCCGAATGATTTAGGAGATTAACCTAGAGATAAATTGGAGATAAAATGTTAAGGTTGAGACAATTGGGAGACTATCCTTGAGGGAGATTCATTTTAATGGTTTAAAATATTATATTGAAGTCTTAGAGACTAATTTGAGGTTTATGGCACTTCGGGTCTTAAGTCATTAATAAAATATGACATTAAGAATGAGAAATGCATAAAGATAAAATGTGGTACTAATAAATAAGGATGATTTTGAGAATGTAAAATTGAATGTTTTCAAAAGGAAAAAGTAATCGTTTTCATAAATGTTAATGGATGGATACACACCTCTCAAAATCGCTATCTTAAGGGAAGTTCGCGCGTTGTGGTGAAGCCCCCTGACAAATTAACGCAGGGTGAATATAGTCCCTAGGCCATGTGAGCGTTTGTGTTGTATATTTTTCTGCGATAGGTAGGAGATTCTGGGTGTGGTCTTGGATATCCCGCAAACACATGGACACTTCCCGACGTTTCGATAGGATCCCGGGTTGTCTAAATGATAGGCCCTGGAAGATTATAGCCATTTAGGGGTGCGCACAGTTGGGAAACCCGGACGCGGGGTCTTAAAATCGTTATATATATATGATTATAACTGTTCTAAATTAAGTTGGACTTGATGTATGAAAATGCCATAAAGAGCACAATGAAAATGCCACAAAGAGCATATGATGATAATTATATTCCTGATAAGGAAGATATTTTTACAAAATGTATAGTTGAAATGAAAATGCCACAAAGAGCATAAGATTATGATTATATTTCCTAATAAGGAATGAATTTATGAAATGAATTAGTATACGATGAAATTTACTGGTAAATATTTGATAAAATGTTGTACCATTTATATATTCTTAAAGAATAAATGGGAATTTTGTTTTGATGGTGAATGGATATAATTATGTATCCTTGCGGAGTAGTAGATGAGACCTTATATATATATATATATATATAATATTGTACTAAGGGTCTAATGTATCTCGACGATCAGCCTTGCCTAGTAGTAGTGTATCGGGGGGGTTCCTTGTTTGGATTTCGCTTTGAAAGACACTCCACGCACGAATAAGGGCATACTGTTGTGACAGGGGAGAAGTTAGCCTTTAGTACTTGGATTAATTAGGATAGAGTCTAATGTATCTCGACGAACAGCCTTGCCTAGTAGTAGTGTATCGGGGGGTTCCTTGTTTGGATTTCGCTTTGCGAGACACCCCACGCACGAATAAGGGCATAGTGTTGAGACTGGGGAGAAGTTAGCCTTCTGTTCTTTTCTTAAATAGAACATCATCATTGATATTGCGCTAGGTTGCTGTTAGATTGAGAGGTGAGAAATATTATTGTTAATTGTGAGAGAATCACGCACTTAACTGTCATGCATTTTATTCACATGGGAATCATATCAAATCGGGCCCTGACCCGTATCTATGCTCCTTTGTTTCTGCATATACTATTTGCCGTTACAGGTGCTCTACCACATGGACACCCGTATTTACATTTCCATTTCGGTTGTCGTGGAGCTACAGCATATTGCGGATGTTGTAGGTTATTTGTATTAGACGCTTCTTTCCATTCTACTTTAGCTATGTTCAGTTTATTTATTCGGGCGTGTTGCCCCAGTGTTGCACTCATTCATTATATTGTACATATTGAAATGTAATACTCGGTGTAACTATTTGCATTGGTCTGTTCACCGACAGCTTATTCGGTGATTATTTATTACATTATCATTCTTAAATCTTCGGTTTTTTATATCCACCATTTTTGCAAATAGGATTGTCTAAGCGTCTTCTTTTATTTACAAATTTTCTTTTTATTGACAGTCCGTTTTCTAAAACTATTGGTGGTTATCCTGTACTATTATTTTAATTGATAGTGATGTTGAGAATGGACCATCTATGATTCCTGTAATTATTAGAGTATTGGGCTGGCCACCTATTATTTTAGTAGGCGGGTTGTCACAGATGGTATCAGAGCATTAGGTTCTAGAGTCCTTAGGAATCTGTGCCGATGTATTTTGCTTTCAGCGTTACTTCTAATTTAATATAGAACCCTAAGATTAAGATCGTTGATTTCTTTGGTGAGAACTCGTTCTCCTGCTATGATATGAGAACCCCAAAAATCTTTTGCGTGTTCGTGTGAGACTGTTAAGTCGCCAGATGAAGGTCGTCATGGAAGGCCGTTATGAAGGCGTTATGAGAATGGATTTTAAGAGATGCGAACTGTATTCGAGGATGAGTACTGCTTTAGAGGTCGCTTACCTTGTAGCATTATCTTATATTGCTACCATGACTACTAAGTACAATGGATATAGTTTTCCAAGTACCGTTGTCGGTAGAGGGTGATACTAAGTTTGGGACTCCAAGCGATATTAAGTTGAAGATGAGAGGTCCTTAGTGAGGACCACCTATTGAAGTTAAGTTAGATAGAGGAGGTGTAATCTCGTTTGGTAAGAATATAAGGCCCGAGAGTTTGGCCTAGAGTGGGGCATAGAAGTTCCCAGGTGCGAAATTGGAAGGAAAATCTTCCACCCATTTGGAGTAAGGTTAAAATGGCGGAATAGGTAGTCGCCTTATATTGATGGAGTAGGAGGTTTTGGCTCATAGGGAAACCCATTAGAAATTTTTGATGACAAGTTTCTCTATGGTGCTGGGAATGATGAGAAAATAAATTCTCAAGTATTCATGCGAGGTTCGGGTAAAGGTCGACAGTGAATTAAGGGTGTCACGATTTGGGAAATCGTGCACCAAAATAAGATTGGTATGAAGAGGAAGGAGCCCTTTGATATAAATATCGGCTCACAAGTAAGTGTTGTTAACACTTTAGGAGAAGCGGTGTTCATTAGACCCCATCGGTGGACATCCACCCGGGGAAGACTCATTGAACTAAGGCTGCGGAGGCTAGTAGAATGTTCCCTTTGTAGGAGAAGTTAAGGGAACTATGCGAGAAATCGCTAGAGTAGCTAGAGATAGAAATTATTTATGTCAGTTCAGACTAGAATTATACGTCTAGGAACCTTTAGTAATGGCCAAAGAGATTGGCCAGTATGTCGGCGGGAATTTCCACTGTAGTTGAAGGTGGGATGTTCCTTATGTTAAAATGCAATAGTATTATATTTACCCTAGATTCGGGTGTCTATATTGAGCTTGTGGTAGTATATATATATAGATTCCATTAGAGGGAAGTTCTATCTTTTCTTGCACTCGTTATGGGGCGAGTGATGATATGTGTGGTATGTGCCACTTGTATTATATGTAATATACGAGTAGAGATATTCTTGGATTGGTTGGTGTGATAGCAAGTGAATAAATCACGGGGCTGTCCTATTTCTAGTTGTAGGGAGGACTAGTTGTTCTATAATATCTCTCTTGGATACAGGTTGAGACTTTATGGAGGTGGTTTACGGTATGTAGATAGTTTTCATTTTTATTTTATTTTGCTTTTTTTGTTTTGTTTTATTATTTGCTCGCTTTGATTGTGTATGCTATTGCCTTATCTCCACGACCAACAAGTTAAGGGGATTGTGTGGAGGGGTTCCTTGTTTGGATTTCTCTTTTGCGAGACGCTCCACGCATGAACCTTAACGAAGTTGGAAGTGGAAAGACGTGCATTTTTTCTTTCTTTTCTTTCTTTCATTTCTTTCAGTTGGTTAAGTACTGGGTTGGAAAGTTTAGCCAAGAATCACGTACATGAGTGATTAGAGGGCTAAGTTAAAGTGTGTGATATGAGCACTGTGATAGTTTTTCCTCTGATCGATGTGGGGAAGACTAAGATATGAAAGTCGAATTTAGACTTATGATTATGCCTTAATGAGAAGGTCATCTATAAAAGATGTATGTATGTATATTGGGTTAAGGTAATTGTATCGTCTTATAGAAAGTAAGTGCTCGATCAGTTAAAATTTTCATTTTTCTATTGAATTGGTAAGACTTAGAGTTAGGGTTTTTAGCAATCCCGATCAGGTGTCTTTGACCGTTACTTCTCGATAACCGACGATGCGAGGTAGTAGTATAACGGGAGGGTTCCTTGTTTGGATTTTGCCTCGGCGAGACGTCCCACGCATGAAACCGAGATAATGTCGGGAGTTAGGAAAGGTCTTGGTCACTAGGGATCTAGTTAGGATTTTACGTATACGACTAGACTAGGATAGATAGATTGACTTTAGGATTATTAGGATGTAAGGCCTTTAGGTCATGTAATCTGGTTTTAGGAAGGTAATATGGAGTTGACCACAATAGGGTTGTGGGTTAACTCTAAGTGGGACTTGGTCCCTAGAACGACGAAGAGGTTTAGGATCTTGAGTGATTCGAAATGTTAGGCCGTATAAAGAGGGGCCTTTCTTAGATAGGGCATTACGTCGGTAACCTATCTTTAGAGGATTTAAAGTACGAACTAACATTTACTCTTGCACTCGTGCTGTTAAGATCGAGAGTGGATTTGATAAACGAGTCCTTGCCAGGAACGGGAAGTATTAATGCTGGCGCATAAACCCATTGTTTATGCATCTCACAGACTTAAATTCGGTGAGAAATATTATTTCCTCGCTCGATTTAGAGTTCATAGCGGTAGTATTAGACTTAAGGAATAAAGGCACTACTTCCTGGGCAGGGATTTGGTCTTTTCACGAGCAAGAAGCTGAAGTTTGTGAGAGACTATCGATGGAATACTCCCCTTTCGCTATGGAAATGCGGATGGGTTAGTAAATGCTCCGAGTAGAGAACCGTAGGAGAGTTAGGTAGGCACAGGTTGCCAAGTAGAACAAGCTTCACCGAGGGGACGCTATAATAAGAGCGTTCGTGTTCGTGATTGACCGACTCACCTACTAGTGTGAAAAGACTAGTGGTGGGACGAGGAAGGACGGGAATAATAGTTTGTAAGGATTGAAATCTTCGTACAATTGTTCGTATCATTTCTTGTAAGTAGAGTACCAGGATGTACAAGTGTCTCCTTCCATAATAGAAAGGTAGGATCGATAGTTCTAGAGGAACGATTAGGTTCTATGTTAGAGCAAGAAGAAGGTAGACTAAGATCGAATTATGCTGACCTTAGTTCGAGCATATTAGGAATGCCACTTTTTAACCAGGGGTTTACTAGGAATGATAGAACGGTAGTTTATAGTGGTATACCCTTACGTGGTTATACTATATGCCTAAATTTTGAGGGCAAAATTCCCTTCTAAGGGGGGGAGTATGTAACAACCCATGTTTTTGAGCGGCTATTTTATATTATTTCGCCCGATGGGCTATTACTCTAAAATAGGGGAAGTTGGAGTAAATATTTTTCCCGTGATATTTAGGGATAATACTTACTATGTTTTGTCTATTTACCGTATGAGAAGGTAAAGGGCATTATATTGTGATATACTGCGTCGTTATATGTAAAACGACGGTTATGGCTCATGTTTGAATTGAGGTATAATTAATAAAGTAAAATAAAATTTGGAACATAAAATTGTTCACACTTTCCTGAATGCCAAAATAGGGGGTGCGGTTGTTTTTAGAATAGTCGAGATAGTCGAAATAAGTGCCATGTTGTGTTTCTGGGTTTCGGGCACTTTTGACGCGTTTTGGCTCAATTATGCGGATACGAGTCATTTTAATGGTGTATTAGCAATTAAAAGAGGGAAATTGTGTTTTAAGACCCGTTTAAGTCCCCCCCCCCCCCCCCCCCCACCCCTTTTCTTTCTTCATTTTGTGAGGGAAGCCAAAGGAGAGAAAGAGAGAGAAGAGAGCTTGGGAGAAATGGGAGAAAGGAGAGAAAATGGAGATTTGAGGCCGAAATCCGTTGCTGTCGGAGTGGAATCCGAGACTACAAACTCGAGGCAAGTTTCTTACTTGGTAGATGCTGATTTAATATGATAAATTGCATGTTTTAGTTATGTTTTGGAGATTTAAAACCATATATTGGTTTTTGTTGATTTTAATGATTAAACCCTTAATTCTTAGTTTTAATTTGATTTGAGGATAAATTAGTAGTTAGTAATGGTGTATAAATGATTTGGGTTGAATTGTTGTTGTTGATGTTGGGAAAAATCAAGGGTTTGAGGGTTTTGGGATTTTAGGGTTCAAACAACCCGTAACCCATACTTGGAAATTCTGCAGGATCGAATCGATGCGCCCCTAGCGAATCGATTCCGCAATAAGGAAAGTTACAGGTCTGAATAGGGAGAATCGATTCGGACCTACCAAATCGATTCGGGGTTATGCAGAATGACAGGGTCTTCTTGACCGAATCGATTCAGACCTACCGAATTGATTCGCTTTTGGGGACCGAATAGATTCGAATAGGGCGAATCGATTCGGAAGTCCTGCATTTTTGGGATGTTTTTCTATTTTAGTTTTGGTTCTTTTCTTTTAGGCTCGGTGTTTAGGAACCTTCCTTTGGGAAGTAAATAAGAGTCCTAGAGGGTGGTTTTGGGTGGACTAATGCCCTAGGATTAAATGGGATATTTAGGCTTACCCCGAGGGATAGTTTGCGTAGGTTGATATCCGAATGATTTAGGACATTAACCTAGAGATAAATTGGAGATAAAATGTTAAGGTTGAAACAATTGGGAGACTCTCCTTGAGGGAGATTCATTTTAATGGTTTAAAATATTATATTGAAGTCTTAGAGACTAATTTGAGGTTTATGGCACTTCGGGTCTTAAGTCATTAATAAAATATGACATTAAGAATGAGAAATGCATAAAGATAAAATGTGGTACTAATAAATAAGTACAAATGATTTTGAGAATGTAAAATTGGATTTTTTCAAAAGGAAAAAGTAATGGTTTTCATAAATGTTAATGGATGGATACACACCTCTCTAAATCGCTATCTTAAGGGAAGTTCGCGCATTGGGGTGAAGCCCCCTGACATTTTAACGCAGGGTGGATATAGTCCCTAGGCCATGTGAGCGTTTGTGTTATAAATTTTTCTGCTATGGGTAGGAGATTCCGGGTGTTGTCTTGACTATCCTGCAGGCACATGGCCGCTTCCCGACGTTTTGATAGGATCCCAGGTTGTCTAAATGATAGGCCCTGGAAGATGATAGCCATTTAGGGGGGTGCACAGTGGGGAAACCCGGACGGGCGGTCTTAGAATCGTTATATATATATATGATTATAACTATTCTAAATCAAGTTGGACTTGATGTATGAAAATGCCATAAAGAGCATGAGAAAGTGCCATAAAGAGCACGATGAAAATGCCACAAAGAGCATATGATGATAATTATATTCCTGATAAGGAAGATATTTTTACAAAATGTATAGTTGAAATGAAAATGCCACAAAGAGCATAAGATTAGATTATATTTCCTAATAAGGGACGAATTTATGAAATGAATTAGTATACGATGAAATTTGCTAGTAAACATTTGATAAAATGTTGTACCATTTATATATTCCTAAAGAATAAATGGGAATTTTGTTTTGATGGTGAATGGATATAATTATGTATCCTTGCGGAGTAGTAGATGAGCCCTTATATATATATATATATATATATATATATATATATATATATATATATATATATATATATATATATATATAATACATATAATATTGTGCTAAGGGTCTAATGTATCTCGACGATCAGCCTTGCCTAGTAGTAGTGTATCGGGGGGTTCCTTGTTTGGATTTCACTTTGTGAGACACCCCACGCACGAATAAAGTCATAGTGTTGTGACAGGGGAGAAGTTAGCCTTTAGTACTTGGATTAATTAGGACAGAGTCTAATGTATCTCGACGAACAGCCTTGCCTAGTAGTAGTGTATCGGGGGGGGTTCCTTGTTTGGATTTCTCTTTACGAGACACCCCACGCACGAATAAGGGCATAGTGTTGAGACTGGGGAGAAGTTAGCCTTCTATTCTTTGCTTAAATAGAACATCATCATTGATATTGCACTAGGTTGCTATTAGATTGAGAGGTGAGAAATATTATTGTTAATTGTGAGAGAATCACGCACTTAACTGTCATGCATTTTATTCACATGGGAATCATATCAAACCGGGCCCTGACCCGTATCTATATTCCTTTGTTTCTGCATATACTCTTTGCCGTTACAGGTGCTCTAACGGATGGACACCCGTATTTACATTTCCATTCCGGTTGTCATGGAGCTACAGCATATTGCGAATGTTGTAGGTTATTTGTATTAGACGCTTCTCTCCATTCTACTTTAGTTATGTTCAGTTTATTTATTCGGGCGTGTTTCCCCAGTGTTGCACTCATTCATTATATTGTAAATATTGAAATGTCATACTCGGTGTGACTATTTGCATTGGTCTGTTCACCGACAACTTATTCGGTGATTATTTATTACATTATCATTCTTAAATCTTCGGTTTTTGATATCCACCTTTTTTGCAAATAGGATTGTCTAAGCGTCTTCTTTTATTTACAAATTTTCTTTTTATTGACAGTCCGTTTTCTAAAATGATTGGTGGTTATCCCGTACTATTATTTGAATCGACAGTGATGCTGAGAATGGACCATCTATCATTCCTGTAATTATTAGAGTATTGGGATGGCCACCTATTATTTTAGTAGGCGGGTTGTCACACACGATACTTGTGATGTGCCTTCCCAGCCTTCAACATAGGTTTCTATATTCTCCCTCCTCTAGAAACCTACCCAATCATGGAACGACAAACACTAGGCACAATCTTTTTTAGGCTTGATGGGAGTTTTATTCGTGAGGCTCCATGGTGTTCAATGTTGGACATAATTATTAAAACTTATGAGGGTAAAACATTACTCTAATATGATATTGAATTGAAGTAAAGAGATATTTGTTAAATATTTAGAAGTAAACTAAAGTAAAGAGAAACTAAACTAAAGCAAGTGATTCTTTACAGTTAATGTACTCACTTCTCCATGGCTTACATTGCTCTAGCAGCAACCAAATTAAAATCACTTGACTTGCTAAAAATTATCATTCTCCTGCTAAAAATTTCCATTACCAAATTGGAATCACTTGAACTAAATCTTCATAAATTGAACTAAATCAAGGAATTAATGAATTGGTAAAACACAAAAACTGACCTTTTTAGTAAGACTGGTTGCTTTCTTCCAAATATATACATAGGTTGTATATAAAAGGCCACTACAATTGAAATATAGTGTCCACATCCAAAATGGCCTTCATCAATTGAAAACCAATAGGTCGTTCATGAAAATGATGATGAAAAAATTCACTAATATTCCCATAGTGTTGGAGATAGAGATTAAAACAAAATCAGAGAATAAGGGGAGACACATGAAATATGCCAATATTCAAGGAAAAATCAGGGAATCAGTTATAATGTGAATCGATTAGAAGTACTATTAAAAATAGTTATAATGATAAGGAAAAAACCCTGGACATTTAGAAGTGCTATTAAAAATAGAGAAATACCTAATACCTGTTATATACCTTCTCTAGTACTTGTTCACAGCACCAAAGTCCTAGTACATGTTCTGTCATAGTTAATATCGCAATGCGAATGTGAATCGATCAAGAAAATTGCAAAAGATGAAACCTATCTGATTAGTTAGATCTACTCAAATAAACCAAGTTTAAATCTGAAATAAAGAAAAAACATGATTAGCTTTTGTACATTGTTACCACCTCATACTGACAAAATTGTTACCACCTCATACTGACAAAATTGTTACCACCTCAAACTGATACCACATACAAAATTGTTGGCTAGCTTTCGTGCCTCATATTCTCTTTTGAGGCACACGACACTACTGATATTGTGGAAAAGGTAGTTGCAAATGTTGCATCCATCTTGTAGTCTTTGGAGATCTCAAATGTAAAATTGAAATGGAGGACACCATTTTAAGAATCATCATGGAGAAGGATTGAATAGAAAAGAGACTCAATCTCTCACTTTGTATTTCAAGTTTCTCAACAATAATGGAAGTTATCTCCGAAGAAACACTTAAGACTATTAGATTGTGTCAATGAAATGTACCTCGAGAAAATATTTGTACATTAGAAGAAAAAAGATGTAAGTTGTAGCATCAAACCAAAAAATAAGATAAGGAGAGATAATAACAACTTAGTAACATCAAACTCAAAAAATATAAACACAATTATTAAAAAATGAAAACAAATATATACGGCTATTCTTTATAATCTGATTTCTAGATAATATATATCGTGGTATTGTTCATATACTGGATCTCTTTAATGCCCTTGTTGTCAAGTTACCGTTAAGTGTATGTAAAGTTTCAACAATTGATATCCTCACCCATCAAGGAACTTAATTGATATACGTAACTGACAAAAAAAGAATCAATAAAAACGTTAGACCGAGGGGGCAGGGGTACGATGAGGATCAAAATATAAACATATCAAATAAAAGTTAAAACATTTTCAAATTTAACCTTTTTAATAGAAAAATACCTATCAAAACAATTAAAAAGAATCAATATTTCTAATACATTAGATTATATGTGCCCACAACTAAGTATGTTTATCGAGTGACATTATGTTATGTTAGATATCTTGAAATTTCTATCTATTTGCTTATCTCGTACAAACCAAGGAAATATAAAGCATACAACATCTGACACTCAAGGGAATAGAAAGCATACATTACACCTCTATATGTTAGCTATAAAAAGTGCATCTGAAAAATTGAAAAGTAATGTTTGCTACTGCATCAGATATTAATACATATAATATTAAAGGTGTCTATTGCATCAGATATTAACATACAACATCATGCACCTATGAATTGTTATTTCCTTTGAGTCAACCCCCAAAAGTTTCTCACATCGAAACTACTAAAGCTCAATGTTACCTATAACATACAATATAACAAAGATAGAATGACGTTAGAAAATTGGACGTTTAACATAAGAGCAACGATGATTGGATGAAGGTAATAAGTAGAAGTAAAATAGATAAGAACATCATCAAACCAACCATATAATTGAAAAGAATAGCCTAATCATCAAACCAACCAAACAATGTATGCCTCTACTGAAACCACAACATAACCACTCAACATAACTTTAACTAAAGACTATTATAGAGATATCAAAATACCAGTATAAATGAAAAGTAAACACCCATACATTTAACACTGAACATGGCACTTGTAAGCAATCCAATCAATAGTTTTTTCTTGAAAAAACTGTCGAAATGTACAATAAATCAAGAAAATGGCAAATCAATGTAAAAGGTTTAAATAGGCATTTTGTCAAACATTGTTTGTGCACATATTGTGTTTAAAGATTGAAGACGTTACAGAGGTTGGAGAAGTATATAGAATAGCAAAAATAATAATATACATACAAAGATCGTGAGAGATTAAAGACATAACATACGCCATACATGAAAATTGAAAGAATATAAACCAAATTTGACCCCAAAAATTGGGGAATTTCAAATTAAGTCAATTTGGATAATTTAAACTAACACATCATACATAATTGATTTTAGCATTTGGGAGAAAAGAGATGACTTAAAACATTACCTCATGATATGCTTCCAAGCAATGTTTTGAATGAAATTATTCGACACTAATGACGTAATTTTACATGCACAATTATGTGTCAAAAATTAATACGGCAAACTTCACGTTTGAACAAAAATTAATATGTCAACATTAATAAAAAGAATTTTTGTGTGTGTGAATAGACACCAACACGAAAATAGATCAAATGCTAATCTAAAAATAAATTACCCAATCATGATAAGAGAGCCTAAAATGATCAGCTTTAAGGCTCCTATTCCAAAAAGGATATCTCTATGAAATGAGGTTCATATAGTTTCTTATAGTCTAGCATATGATCTTGTGGCTGATTTTAGGTATATGGCATTTACCCAAAAGCATCTAAAATTAGTACCAAATAAAATTGAAAGCGAGTATGAAAGAGTATACCTGATTTGACCCAATATCTGAGTTAACTTCCATGATTCCAAAGTTTGTCCATCTGAAACACAAAAATCACAAACAATGTACACCAAACTCAAAAAATCAAGCCCTAATATATAAAACGTTGCAAAATAATACATACGGATGAAAATAGATAGAATCCATAAAAATAAACCAATAAATCAATTAACTGAAGGCAACATTTAACAAAAAATAATATGGACAACGTTGAACAAAAAACAAATCGTAGGCATAAGAAACTTCAAAAAAATTTAAACACATAGATATAGGTTTAAAAAAATAAAAAATAATCGATGTTGTTCGTTTAAAAAAAAAAAAAAACGATGTTGTTCCTTGTTAGCAGGTTTTACTTCCTAAAAAAACATAATTGCTTAAAAAAACCAACAAAAATGATGATGTTTGTTGTTGTACAACCAAGAAGAGATCCAGTAAAAAAATGATGAGGAGTATAATTAAAAAAAATACCTTGTTATTATTGCAAGAGTGTATCGGTGGCAGAGCTCGTTGACAGAAATTGTTGATGCCAGAGATCACGGCGGTAAGAGTATCATCGCCGAAAGTTTTTCTTTTCCAATTCGTAAATCGTTTGCAAGGGAGAGAGGGGCAGAGAGAGAGAAAAATAATAAGAGGGGACGTTTGGATAATGAGGTTAAGGGAGAGATCATGGAAATAAAATACTATTGTACCCTTATGTTTGAAATTTGAAGTAAAGGGGGGAAACAATTGAGAGTGTGTTAAAAGTGGGGGAATCCAAATTTGAAGCGTTAAATTGGGTATTGCAAGAAAAAATTATCTTATGACATATACAATGTCTCTTGTGACATCATATGAATAGTGCACAATTTTTATCCCTTATTATTATTATTATTATTATTATTATTATTATTATTATTATTATTATTATTATTATTATTATTATTATTATTATTATTATTATTATTATTATTATTATTATATAATAAGTTACATTGGTGTTTTCACTATTCATAAGATGGGGAGACACTTCACAGTTTAGATCGAATCCAACAAGGCAACGATCTAATGGTTGAGATTAAAATATCCCTCATACCATTTTTACCCCTTAAATATTTGAGTTCCCCCTCTTTTTAACACTTATTTACTTTCCCCTTCTTACCCAAAAATTCAAAAGCATGGGTAAACAAGGAAATTATACGCTTGGTCCACAAAAAGACTCTCTCTCTCTCGATCGATCAAACTATCGGTATTAGACTTTCTCTCTGCTCACTTAAATCAACTAGAACACAACTATCTCTCTTCATCCCTTCATTTGGGAAGTTATTACCACTGTCATTTGGGAACTCCATCGTTCTATCTCAAAATGGTGAGTATTTGAGCTTTTTTAATTATTTTGTTCTTAGATCTGTGTATATGTGACTGCGTAGATTTCAATGTTATAGTAAAATATGTCCCATTTATCTTCAATCGCTCAATACCATTTTCTATTTCCCAATCTAACTTCGAGCTCACCTTGGTTTGGGTTAAATGTGTTGGTTTATTTTTCTTTACCTGGTTTAACTTTATTTTGCTGTGTTTTATAGGTACACACCATCTTGAGGTCTGTTTTAACTCTATCTGTGTTACTGGTACATATTATTTGTTTGTTAAAATGTTTGATAGAACAAAATTTTTCAGTATTCACATTTGGATTGGACTCAATGCAAAAATGGTTTTTGTTTCAAGTTGTGCTTGTAGTGTATTTTGTGTTGAAATCACCGGGGTGGAGTTTCCATCGATGATCACCACATCTATTTTTTCGGAGGTAAGCATTTTGAAATTTAATTTCCCCTATTTTTCTTATGATTAGGAATGGTAAGTTTTCCCCTTTTTTAGTTTACTCACTCAAATATTTTTGAACTCTTTTTGAGATATTAATTTTAGGAGTGGTAACTCTCAATGGAGCCTTTATGGGTTTTGTATTAGTGATCTACGTGTATTATTTTATAGAGAATGCTGGGGCAAGACATGAATGTTTTGGCTTCAATTTTGAAGATCTAAAGGTATTTTCTGCCTCTTCACTCTTTATATTTACTTTATCCTTTGATGATATTAGGGATTTTTTAGGGGTTCAATCTAAGGGTTTAATTTTTAAATAGATTTAAAATAGGGGTTTTTAAAGTTTCATTATTTTAGTTTAAATTACAACTATTGTTATTAATACGCTAAATATGATCTTCACTCATTATTTTTACATTTACCTTCTTATTTGTTAAATATGACATGTATATCTATCCGTTGACTTATAAACAAAATGAATATGCAAATGCGTTAACTCTTTTAATGTTAATTTTGAATTTCAAAAGATGCCCATTAGGTTATTTGTCTTAGCTGGAAAATAAACGAACACGGATTGTGTTTCTTTGTTTTTTATCTTTTGAGTACTATATGTTTTCTTTTCCCTGACATTAATATTTACGATCTTTGAAAATGGATTCAAACAACCAAATTAGAGCCAATGTTCAGAGCATACATATCTTTGTTATCTATTGATCTTCATTTGTTTTTGCCATACTAATTTGATATATTTCACATGTGATAACATGACATTGGAGGGTAATAATTATAATCATATTAACTCTTACCTGAATTTGTAATTCTTTTGAAGTGGGGTGGGATAATTATTTTCACCAATGTTTATCTTCTTATGGAGTTTTTTAGTTTTTATCATGATCAATATTTACTGTAACTTAAAGTTATTCATGAGTCAGTTTCTTCCAAAAAATAATTTAGTATGTTGGGAAATAGTCTTTGTTAAAGAAAAACAAAAAAATGGTGTTTGAAATGTTACATTTTTCTTCTTTTTGTACTCATCCCATGTAATTGTATGAGAAGTTTTGAGGCTGGCCAAACGAGCAGCATGCCACTCTGGCGAATCAAATGATATAGGTATATTTTTTGTCAGTATGCTAAAATCATGATATACATATGCAGATAGATAAATAAGCTTCCATTTCTTTTTTTTTTGGATTGATAAGTGGATGGGACTTTACTTTGTACTAATTTTTTCTTTGTCCCTAATTCCAGAGTCCCTAATCTTTCATCTGTTTCGAATCTGGCCAAATGAAATCCCCATTTTCGATAGACTACAACATTATGTATATGTATCTTTTGTGTTAACTGATTTTTGCTACAGTGTGATTTTTTTATATATAGTTTACATGTAGTGGCATTAAAATGTGAATACATGATGTTTGAATGTTGCTTCAATCAGGCACTTTATGCTTTTTTTCTCAAAATGAAAATGTTTTTTTTTTGCCAAAAATTAAAAAGAGTACTTGACGTTAGAATGTCAAGTTTGTCTTCAATACTACATATCTTAAAAATAAGACATATTGGTATTTACGTTGTTATGACATGTTTTATAGTCAATATTGACGTGATTGCACGCTTCTAATGGATCATTTGTTAGGAGTTCAACAACTAGCATGCTCACTAGGAAGAAACATTTTCATGATGCTGTTAGTTTTTCCCTTTTGTGTTTGTGTGCTTTGTTATAGTTAGTCTGTTTCACAACATCTTTTTTACATCTTGATGAGCTAATGCTAATTATTTTAAGCGTTTTCATCCTGCCAATAAAAAGGAGGGCCTACAAAATCAGGTGCCAACAAGAAAGGAGATAAAATAATTCAATCAAAACGTTTGAAGCCTGTTGAACCTGAAGACGTCGAGGTGAATTACCGATGTACTTTCTTAGCCCCTTGATGTTTATTTTTTTTAATTATTGCCCTCAAATTATTATGACTGTCTAATAAATAATTGTACTTCTTTGTTTGTATCCAGTGGAAATGTCTCTTGACAAAATTATAAATAGACCGGGCTCTCTTATTCAAATAAATACCAGTTCTTAATTAAAGAGTGTTGTTTCGAAAGAGTGGATTGACATCATATATGACAACGATAATGTTGATGATGAGGCAACAAATATGTCATCGACATCTACTTTGATTTGTTTTGGCCCATACTGTTTTAAGCAACAATATTTATGTGACACCCCGACTAATTAAATACCGGGTAGCTACTCCTTTATTAAACCAATACAAAAGGCCAAGTTGGTCCAGTTAGTAGCATCACTGTTGAAAACATTTTTAATGATTATTAACCACCTAGTATTTAAAAAGTGAGTTGTCAAATTTTAAATTAAATCTGATTAACATGCAATAAATGAAATATAGAAATGTAACACAACCATTCACGATAAACTCCAACTATAATGAATCAACAATTAAAGATGAGTCTAGAGGAAATACTCCTCACAACAATCCCAATATGAAAGGAAATAAAACAAGTCTGCATCCTGAATTAATTACAAACCAAAGTCAGAATAACTGAAATATAAAATGAAATGTCTCTAAAAGAAATGGGCGACATGCCCTACAACTGATGAAATCTGAATATAGAGTCAAAGCATGAAGCGTCTACTAGCAAGGCCCTATAACTTCCACAACAGCTACAGCTCGTCACCTGACTAAAACAGTCAATCATGGCTCGATACGCTACTAGCCAATCCATACCAATAATGGCATCATACTCGGTCATCTCTAACACTAACATATCGGCGGGTAAAGTAAACCTCCCGATCTCTATACCCACACCTCTACACATAAGCGAAATCATGGAACCCCTACTCAACGGTGAGTCTACATAAGTAGCGGTGCTCTCTGCGGTGTCTAACAACCCAATGGTGCGTGCAAATGTCATTGCAATAAAATAGTGTGTAGCCCCCGTGTCAAATAAAATGCGCCCCAGAGTCCCCTGAATAGAGAACATACCCTCAATAGCTGGCGGATTTTGTGGGGCTGCGGCCTGCTGAAGCTGATACACTCTCCCATACTGAAGCTGTCCCTGCTGAAATGGGACCGCTAGAATGGGTGATAATGCTGCCATCTGCGGTGGTGCTAGGAGGGCGGCGGGAAATATAGGCCTCTGTGGCTCGTGTCGAGCACCCTGCTGCTCCTGTTGTGGGGCCCTGCCCTTATCAGGACAATCCTGACGTTTGTGGCCAATCTTACCACAAATGAAACACTTCCCCTGAAGGTTTTACCCTCGTTGTCCCTACTGCCCTTGGCCCTGGTGGCCGTTACCATTTCTGCCCTGGCCTTGCTGGCCCTGGTGAAACTGATGTTGTTGACCATTTTGACCCTGCTGGCCCTGATGACCGTTATGACCCTGCCGAACATTTTGGAATCCTCCCTAACCCTGAAACCCCCTGATCGGAATCTCTTATGATCCCCCTACTGGGAACCCTGATCACTCTGCCTATACTGACCCTGAGCTGATTGTGCCACGCTGGCACCATTTCCCCCTGTCCTGCCCTGATGGCTGGACTCTCCTGATCGCTTCCCCTCTGTCAAGTGAAAGCGGTGGTCCTAGCAATGGAGAAATGCAGCGTTAACCACATCAGAATAAGTGGCCAACGAGAGGTTCCCCAATAAATGCTGACGGATCCTCCAAGTCAATCCATCTATGAATTTCTGAATCTTCTTCTCTTACGTCGGTATCTCATCCGGTACAATGTTCAGCAAATTTGTGAATTCGGCCTCATACTCGGCCACAGTCTTACCCTCCTACCTAAGATTCATCAACTTCCTCCTCATTTCCGTATGAACAGCTGATGGAAAGTACTGGCGATCGAACCGCACCCAAAACTCCTGTATTGTGAGAGTATCTCTCTCCTCCACGGTGGTAATAGACTCCCACCACTGCAGTGAAGACCCCACTAGCTTAAAAGTAGCTAGTATCTGCCTCTGAACATCGGTGCACTCATACATCCTCAAGTGCCTCTGAATATTCTTCCTCTACTGACTAGATACCACAACATTGGAGCTACCTGCGAACTCCGGAGGGTGTGCTTTCTGAAAAGCATCTCGAACTCGTTCCCAAGCAGACGGGAATGCATATGCCTGAACTGGCGCGGCTACCGGCGCCTGGGGTGGTGCCTGCTCTACAACGGCGAGAGCGGCATTTACCGCTTGGGCTACAATGGCTGCAACCTCGGCGGCATTCATGGTGCCCTGTACTGGAGCTGGCTGTGGCTCGGGCTGTGCATCCCTAAGAACTCGCTGCGGACGTCGTGGAGGCATCTGAAATGAGAATAAAGTTTATAAGTTCGCAGTTTTAAACTTAAAATAGCTAAAGAGCTAAGCATACATAAAAAGAATACAACAGTCCTAAAATATAGGGCTCTATATCAAAGAAAGCTCAGCGGAAACATAATCAGCCGTACAGATCCTAAAGGACACTAGAACCTGATGCTCTGATACCACCTGTGACACCCCGACTAATTAAATACCGGGTAGCTACTCCTTTATTAAATCAATACAAAATTCCAAGTTGGTCCAGTTAGTAGCATCACTATCGAAAACGTTTTTAATGATTACTAACCACCTAGTATTTAAAAAGTGAGTTGTCAAATTTTAAATTAAATCTGATTAACATGCAATAAATAAAATATAGAAATGTAACACAACCATTCACGATAAAGTCCAACTATAATGAATCAACAATTAAAGATGAGTCTAGAGGAAATACTCCTCACAACAATCCCAATATGAAAGGAAATAAAACAAGTCTGCATCCTGAATTAATTACAAACCAAAGTCTGAATAACTGAAATATAAAATGAAATGTCTCTAAAAGAAATGGGCGACATGCCCTACAACTGATGAAATATGAATATAGAGTCAAAGAAAATGAAGCGTCTACTAGCAAGGCCCTGTAACTTCCACAACATCTACAGCTCGTCACCTGACTGGAAATACTATGCATGGTGTCCTTGTGGCTGGGCACCTAAAAATGGTTTTTACAAAAAGATAGATTTGAAAGCAAATGGGTCAGAGCCCGAATGTGGAGAGTATTTTAAAAACAGCAAGTGCTTTAATAACAATTAAAACAATGAATGCAAGATACATGTTAGGACGTGCTCTCACATGAAATACTCACCTCTCGTCTAACTGTGCACTCCTAACGTTCCTGTACCCATTCATGTGTTATTTATCTAACTAAACCATCATAAGTTCTAACCCAACTAATCGATTCACAATATGAATTCCCAATGTTATTTCTTAAATAGATAGCTTTACTTGAACTCGGATTCTCAATTGTTAGCATTACCGTTTACTGGAGGTTATCCCCTTATTTATCTTCTCAAGGAGTTACTATAAATGATTCTCATAAATAAACATCACAATTCCTTTTCATTCAACCGTATATTATTCACATCATAAATATACAATATAAGCACCCCGAGGCTAAGCTGCGGTGCACCCATACTCTGCTATCCATCCCGATACATCACGTACATAAGGATTACAAATTCCGAATCTCTCAGGAATTGTTAGAATAAGCACAACACACAAAAATGGAGGCGAACATAATTCAACATATCCATGGGTCACGTACATACCTACGCTCCATAGTCAGCTGACTTAATAACTCCCAATTAAGTCATTCCCTTGAACTATGTCCTCTAGGTACCAAACTAAATCCGGGCACATAAGGATTAGAAGGCCCTAAGCGAACGTACACCTCCCGTGATAGCAAGTATAGTAGGTATGTCATACACATAAGATCATATACTAAGCATGCACACATCTTAGATATCTCAATATTAATAAAGGTATTTTCTACATCCTTATACCATTATTCCAATTGTATACATTTTTAGTCTCCCGATAATATATAATGTAGACTGTCGACACATCTCACGTCATAGATTCTTATACTTAAAACCTATCTCAAAGGGGTTATTAAGTTTCCTATTATTCCCACATATTACATCATTATTCTTAAGGTCCTTACTTCTGCCCCAAACCTCAATTCATCAATTTATTCAAAATTACTCTTTTAACCTTAATATTATCTCACTCATCGAGCTTCATTAGCTTTTAGAATAATTCCTCAAATTAAATTCTAATTAAGGTCCAAACTTTATAACCATACCTACTGGTCTTCCTTAAGTCTAAGGATATTCATAAGGTCTCCAATAATATTTTCCAAGGGTTAACATCATTAAAATTTAACTAGGGGAAATTTTACTCTTTCTGGGAAGGTCGATCGATCGACCTTGACCTTCGATCGATCGATGGTGGTCGATCGATCGACTGATGAATGTCGATCGATCGAACGCACCAGGCAGGCTGCGGGCTGCTTCGTTTTGCAGTTTTCAAATCATCTCAAAACACCATTAACAAGCATGAAACTCTAAGATAACGTTATAATATCATCATACAACCATCCTACAACAGTGTTAACGTTCTAAAACCAATAATTCATCATTCCAGGACTTTGTTTGGATCAAAACTTCATCAAGAATTCCAGTTTTCTATTTCTTTCAAGAACATTAATAAACTTCTTCTAAAATCCGTTTTTAGATCATCAATGGTTATGTTCTGAATGCATAATTCGTCCAGAATGTTTCTACATCCAATTCCTAACATAGTTCATAGTTTTAATCCTCAAATTCATGGGTATAATCAATCTTCCGAGATAAATTTGATGATTATCCTAAACATGGAAAAGCATAGCATTGAATCAATTATAATTAAACCACTTGCCTCTAATCTTTCTCCGAATTTGATGTTGAATCTTGAAGGCTGAGTTGTTCTCTCTCTCTCTCTCTCTCTGCAGAATTCTCTTCTCTCTCTCTCTCTACAAGTTCTTCTCTAAGGAGGATGACAATGGAGGTGGGGGTTAGTTTTTGGCAAGTTAGAACTATTTCTTAACTTCTCCCATAGCCCATTAAGTCCCTTAGTGTAGTTAGTGGGTTTAGTGGATAAAGAATAAGTTAGATTTTTATTTCTAATTTTCGTGGGTTTTAATTCCCAAATTTTCAAAATTACCAAAATGCCCTTTTTAGTTACCGGTATGGCCCAATAATGCCCCGGGACCCAAACTTAACCCCCGGCTAGTGTTTTCTGACTATTTCGACCCTTCCGGACACGTTGGCGCACTCAAAATGACCATACAGTTAATAGAAATAAAATTCACTTTTTAATTAAATAATTACTTTCCTAACGCGACAGTCACACGCGTCTCAACAAAATTTTCCAAATTGTCGTATTTCAATCTCGCGACAATTTCACTAGTTACAATATTTGTATATTGCCATATATACACATTATAATCACATACTAACTCACATCTCGTTAATATTTTATCCGGATTAATTCTCAATTAATTCACATTTAATTCAATTAATCCCATAAATAAATATCGATAAAAATGCGGGGTATTACAGTTTAAGGTAAGATTAGAGGTCGGGACCAAAATCCTCACTCACGAAATGTGTTAGACAACAATGTTAGGTACTTTTAACTTGAAGTTTAAAATTTGTAAGATTTTCCATTTTATATAATTGTTTGTTCCTTATTGAGCACAACTTTACATGGGGTGAATTGGTACTTCTTTGATTTGTTGGTCTTTTCCTTCTTCAAGTGGCATCAAAGTGAATACCAATATATGAACCTGCCATTTTTTTCATTTCTAAATTGGGCAAAGGCCTGATTTTGGGTTGTGTTCTAATTACTTAGATTCCATATTTTCATATCCAAGTATACTCTAATTAAGATGGTGCTCCGGTATGAAAAAACGCAGATCCAGCACTGCCATTGTGTGTTTTGAAGATGTCCATATTATGGTTTTATTGATTCACATACAATATTGTGAATCAATAGATATTATGTGTAGATATTTGAGGGTTTTCCTCAATCTAACTCAAGGACAACATTTTTTATGCAGTGCTCATATGCCCCACACATTATATATGAACCTGCCACACATTTTTTATGTAGTGCTCCTATGACCCACACATTATATGCAACATTTTTTATGTAGTGCTCCTATGTGTAGATATTTGAGTTCTTTGAATAAAAAGTTGAAAATTTATGATTTGGTTTCTTTTAAGAGTTCTTTGAATACCCTGGAGCTGAAGAGCTAATCAGTAAAGTGTGAACTTATCAAGGCTAAATCAGATGCTAATAATGATGTAGAAAAGTGAAGGGAAGTTGGAAAATAGTGTTCGGAACTCCAACAGAATTTGCAAAGGTTCTATTTCCTTGCTTGAAGATTTAAGTCAATATTTTTTCCTCTCCCACCTTTCCCTCCTCCCCGTGTAGACTAAATGGGAAAACAGGTGTGTGAGCAATCTTCAAAACACCCATAAATGAATGCAGCGTCGAACACTAATGCAGCGTCGAACCCCAAGTTCAAAACACCTGTGTCAGTCTAGCATTTCTTCTTTAAAAAAGAATTAGCAGCCTGTATACTCCTTTTTGTAACATCTGTGATTAATACGTTAGCAGAAGTTTTCTTCCGAAAAATTTCTACACTTTCTTTAGGGGAACATTGTCAATTGATTTCTATCCCATTGGCAACATTGTCAGTTAATTTAAGTTTAACTTTTGTTAAGGAAAAACAAAACAAAAATCTTAGGGAAAAAACTATGGAATATATACACAGAATATCTGACCATTAGAGAGTATACATGTAAAAGTCACCCTTATTAGTTTGTAATGTTATAATATTTCTACATTAACAAGTCTATTTTTATTACTTTTGTGTTTATTTTGATTATTTTGGATTTAAAATTGAACAAGTCTACCTCTGTACTGGATGGAAATGGATAAAAGGTGACCTCATTTATGTTCATGAGGTCTCGGATGATCTAACATTTGTGTTTATTTTTTATTTGCAGGTAAGATTTTATACTGATAATACTTTTTTTGCTACTCATATAGTTTTGGATACAGGTGTTCATACAGGTAAAATTCCATTTAAGCAATGTTATATTCTATCTCCTCAGTCGCACTCACTTTCACTCATTTTCTCTTTACCCACTGCCCCTCATTCTCGCTCCTCTCTCTACCACTCCTCAGTCGCATTCACTCTCACTCATTCCATTTAAGCAATGTTATAGTTCACTTTGTTTACTGTCATGATCAAGTTGTATGAAGATTTTGCATTTCAAAAGTCTTATGACCAAGTTTTGTGCAGATTGTTGATTTCAGATAAACAATAATATTATTTTGTGTTGATTGGTGTATCATTACTGGTTTGGCCCTCTATTTAAGTTATGAAATATCATTATCAGTCTCTCCGTTTTCTTCCACATCTAGAGGCATTTGTAGTTTTGCTTCGGATTTGAAAATGATGGCGTGCAGTTCACCATTTGAAAATGATGGCGTGTAGTCCACCATTTGGTAACTAAAAATGATGGCGTGCAGTCCACATCCAGCAGCGTTTGGTAAATGATTTGTCTTTCGTACACAATTTAGTGTAAAATGTTAATTCCATTATTAATTTTGTCATATTTGTTTTGGGGTTTTAAATTGTAAATTTTTTAGTCCGGATCAGTATATTTCTTTTGTATTAAAGTTTTCATGACTTTTATATTCCTTTCAGTAGAGTGAGGATATGGCCTAGATTACTATTAAAGTTTTCATTACTCGGACTGTTCAACGTCTTCTTTATTTCTTAATTTGAAACCAATATGATGGCTCTGGCTTAGATTGGGTGCAATCAAGTCCATTAGAAACTTATATTATTTAAAAACAGGTTAATGGGTCATAGATAAATAGATTATTCTTTACATCATGTGTTATATACTTGGGTAAACTCGAGGGTGAGGGGAAATTCGACAAGTTCTTTCTTACTCTATGAACTCACATCAAAAGGCATTGGTTTCTTTGCTCTTGAAAGTTGTTTGATATTCATTTTGATAATTTTGCGATTTCTCCATGTTTTAATGAAGTTTTTTTAACTTAATTTTTTAATCATTTGAAACTTATTTGGATTTCTATTGTTCAGTTTTTTTTTTTGTTTTTGTAACAGTATATTTTTTTAAACAATATTATATTCAAGTCTTTTTCTCTTACTTACATTCAATATATGAATCAAAGTGATAGTGTCGGGGTGATTCTTTCGCATCCATGAACTTAGACATTCATGTGGTTAAGGGATTATGTTATTCAAGATTTTATGTCAATTTCAGACTTTCACTTATATTGTAGTGACTTTGGATATAGAATGGTTGGTATGGTATCAATTTTATAGTCCAGATCAATGTGTTTTATAATGTTTGTATGCTAAACTTTCCCATGAAAATTGTACAGTTCACATGCGTGGTCCCATTTAGTTCACATGAAAAATAACTTTCCCATGAAAATTGTATAATGAAGTTTCTTTACTTTTTTCATTTTCATTTAATTATAGGAAAGGTTCCTATGGATTGTCAATCACACTCATCTATGCTGTCAAATGAGGCTGACTCATCTATGCTGTCAAATAAGGCTGATACATCAGCACATGATGTATTAACTTTACAACTAACGGATCAAATTTCTTCAAATCTATCAAGTTGTTCCTCGAGCCCCCAAAACCGCTGCCACCTAGCTCTCCAAGACCACTGACATTATTGAACTGAATGATGAAAACTAAGGTTATCCTTTTTATAATTTTTTATATTATAATTTCTATTTTCTCTTATCCTGAACATGTCTTATAAATTCAGACGTATGAGATAAACATAGGTTGTTTAGATTATTTTTTGTGGGGAGATTTACTATCCTTATAGCATTCGAAAAAAAAATTCATTAAGACCTAAGATTATATCTTTGTTGACTCTGAGTGGTTCTATATTTTTCTACTATTCTTTTTTGTTTCTTCTTTGAGGACTTAAAAATCACTGGTTTAAATTCAGGAGCAGCGATGGCCTTATTTATATATGGTATCCCTTTCACAAATTCTTCCTCAGCCAGAGAGGCCTAAGATTGCCATAGAAATCTGGTAGCATTCTTCTTTGTCATTGCCGTTATTGTTACTGCTTCATCTTCCAGTTCAAACTACATGACTTCAAAAGTTGTTCTCTACTTCATGTACAAAATCAAGTACTTTTCTCTGAATCTTTGTTGTCACTGTTTTCTAAAAATAATTATAATACATCATAATGTTTGGTGTCAACAATACCAACTGGATACGTGTACATCATAATGTTTTGTGCCACTATTTTCTGCTACTAAAATTAGTTTAAAAGAACTTATGATTTAATTAAATGGTTGTTTTATTCTTTGACTGCCTCCATAATTGGGGAAAGGGGATATCATCTCACGACTTTTTATACACTTTGGTACATTTTTATAAGCAACTAAATGATATGTAGGTTTTAACTTTATGTTTCAAATTTTATCAATGCGCACGGCCGAAGGATTCGCTTCTGTTTTTCAACTTTTATCTTGGTGGATTTGATGTTGTTATCTCAGTGGATTTGATATTGTTATCACATGAATGATATTTTAATACATGTCCATATTTATCCAATTAATTACTTTATGGTATTTTTTTTCTAAAGTGTAATCAGGTGGTACTTTGAAGATTTTGGTTATTGTTTTTTTCAGAACAGGATGCAGCGATGGAGTAAAAAGGGATGAAAGAAATTGATAGAATGCCGGAAAGAGAGAAATAAAGGAAATATGCAGGTTGATTGGTTTTGGTAGTACACTATTGAGATAATAGTGATTTGGATTCAACGAACATAATCTTTGGTTCTGCTCGGGAAGAACAAAGCTTCAAATGCCATTGTCTTACCATTTATCTTCTTTACATGCCTATGAGTGCTAAATATTTGGTTTCGTTTTTCTGTCAACTTATATAGATCTTGATTGCATTAAATGTTTAAGTGAGTGTACTTTATTCTTACTCATATTCATGATGACAATTCTTAGATTTCTCAAATTTTCTCATCTATTGAGATGAATTTCATATGTATTTCGATGAATTTTATAATAATATAACTTGGTCCATTAAATTTCATTGGGCTCATTGTGTGGATGTGTATTAGTGTTGTTGTGGACTATTTGTACTTTTATTTCTTAAACAGGGTAGTGGATATTCCTATAAACTAAGGAAATTTTATCCAAATTTTCAAATTTTTTTATATATTGGTGTTGTGAGAAATATTTTCCGACCTAGAACTATTTGATGGATTTGATGATTACACTATTGTTAATGTGATTGTGTGTATGTTTAATTGAGTGGTTTTATCGTTAATTGCAAATCTTTGTTATTTAGATTTGGAAGTGTGCATGTCGTATACCTTAGTTCAATTGTATGCTTAGGTGTGTCGTTTGTTGGGGTGTTTGTGATAGCTGGCGATGGTGTCGTGTTGTAAGTCCAAGTATTAATATTGGGGGTAAATTTATCGTCGTGCCTTCAGGCACGGGGATACCCTGGTATATATATATATATATATATATATATATATATATATATATATATATATATATATATATATATATATATATACACACACACTAGTGTATGCCCGTGCCTGAACGCACGGCAAAAATTTTCAAAGTACGTACTTCCAAAACGACGAAAATGTTCAAAGTACGTAATTGCAAAATGGAAAAAATTTCGTTCCCCAACAAAACAAAGTAGTGTTGAATCTTGTATAAACTGAAGGCACACAGATATATTTGAAAATCACAATGTCGTGTATAATTTAAATAATAAATGATTTCTATATATTAAAGCATGATATACAAATATCCGTATGAGTCATGTGATGTGATACACATTACAGCCACGTTTACAAAGCATCCCTAACAGGCATTCTTGATTCTTTACGGTTTAGAACCTACGAACAACGCTAAAAAATTGTCCACAAAATTTTCCTATATATTCCTATGTTTTTCCCATTAGCCAAACACTTTTTTATGTCTTACTCACCTGACCTAGCAGAAGATAGACAGATTTTTTTAACCCATTTTCTGTTTTCTCGCAATAATGACCACTCACTATTCTACCAAACTAGAGGAAGAATATCTAATTCATATATTTTTTCAGTGATTCATATTACACAATGCACCCCAAAACCACCTTGAAAACCAACTGATTATTGTTGTTAAATGTGATAACCTAATAACATAATCAGCTATGCTGCTGTTGAATGTGATTACTATTCTTGAATGTGAAAATGGGATAAGGAATCAACTAAAGAAAGTAATGCAACATCAAATAGAGAAATATCATCATTTAAAAGTATTTGTCCAAGTATACCATCCAAGCAACTTTCCCACTGACCAAAGATAATTCCTTCAAAAAAATCAGACTACTTCTCATTTTATATAAATACAGCTTAAGAAAAAAAGATGGTTTCATAAATAAATAGAAAAAGAGAAAAAAAAAAGAATATACTTGTAACATTTTCAAACAGATGGAGCAAAAGTTATAACGCATAGTTGATCATACTACCAACCATTATTCAAAAAGTAGAGGGACTAAAATAAATATAGAAAAGAGCCTAAAAAACTCAAGAAACCAACTTATTGAGTTTTAAATATTCTAATAAATATTCTATAAGGAAAAAAATGATTGTTTAAAACTAAAATAATAGAACTCTTATTGTTTAAAAATGAATATACAAACTTTACAAACCTTCTCAAACTAAAGCAATAGAACTCCAAAAGGAAAAGATAGCACCATAAAAAAAAAATTCCCTCTTGCATCACCATCCGTAAACATTCTAAAAAGAACAAATCAAAAGATAAACAAAAATATGTATAGAACTCCATAAACAAAAATATCTTCATCTCCAAACCCCAAAAATATGAGGAGTAATAAAAGCACCAAAACATGGCCCTGATAACGTAAACAAATCTGACACATAAAAATCAAACTAATCAAATCTATAATAATAAATGAAATAAAATACTTCAATTTATTTTGCAAAAATAAATTCCCACACCTAATTTACCTGAAATAAAAAAGATACCCATTTTCTTAGTTGGGAATTGGAACCCAATTAAACAGGAGAATAAGAAACTCAGAGTTTATAGAACCCAGTTCAATCCTCTAAAGCCTATCCTCACCTACAAAAGAAATTAAATCATATCATGTAAATTGACAAAAATATAAATAAAACACAACTCTAATAGATCCAAAATAACAACATTTGGAACCAAAGTAGAGAGAATCGACGACAGGGAGTTTCACAAAGAAAGTGGGTTTCACAAATAAAGCATTGTATCATCTTGAATATAGATGTCTAAGTAGAACTCCAATAAATAAAGCCTTGTACCATACCACAAAGAAAGTGGGTTTCTTTATTCTTGTTGCTCAGTTAGAATCGAAGAATAGGGGTAGTGGGTTGTGAGGTTTCGTTGTCGGTGTTAGGCTGGAGAGAGAAAGTAAATGTGATCCTTTTTGTTCTTTTATTTCTCTCTGGATCTGCTTATAGACCCTTCCAAACCTACCCATAAGCTTTTCAAAGGCGGAGAGGCCGGAGGGTAAGGACGTAGAAGAAGAAATGAGTTTGAGAGAGAGAGAAGATCTCGATGCAGCGTAAAGAAAATGGAAGAAGAAGTGGGTTTTTAGAAGTGTTGTGGGGGTGGGTGAAGAAGAAACCGTGAGAGACAGCTAAGGTGAATCTTTTTCTTGAGCCATGTGTTCTGACTAAAAAGTGATAGAAGATAAAGGGGAGCTTCAGAGAGAGATAAAATAAACGCTTGAGATTTTTTCATGACATACGCTTTTCATATGACATGGTACACTTTGGCACCCTTAGATCGCATCAAGACCATTGGATCGTGTTACTATTTAAACACCCCTCTCCCATATATATATATATATATATATATATATTATTTTTTATCGATACTACTATTTAGTGATAAATGTTTTCACTGGTAGATAAATGATAGAATTATATATTTGCAAATATGAAAGATATAGGGAAAATGCATATTTAACTTTTATTTTTACAATCATAATCTTAAGGTACCACGAGTGGTGAGATTTCAACATAGTGGGAAATTGATAAGGTGCTTTTTTAGGGTGAAAATTAGTAATAATTCGTAACATTACAATATTTTTTATGGCAAAAAGCGTAAAAATAATGATGAGAACAACACCATGTGATAAACATAGAAAAAATCACATTGGAACTTTTTTTAGTAAGGGAAACCTTATCGATGCTGTAGTAGTAAATTTTAAATAGGTGAATGGCAGGGCTGACCCTAACATTTTGGAAGCCTTAAGATAACAACCAAATGGGGGCTTCTATAAATATTTGCAAAATAAAATCTCATTTTATTTTCTACAAATTATCTCCATTAAAAATTTGATGTTTTTTGTTGTCATGGTTATTAACTAAATCTTCTACGTTTTCATTTTCAATTTTTTTAACTTTATTAAAATATTTATTAAATGACCCTGCTATTTTTTTTCTTCTTGAATTTATTTTCATCATATTCCTTTTAATGACCGAAAGCATATTTTCTAGTAAACATATTAAAAATGTAATAAAAGGCAAGAAATTGAAAGAAAACAAGGTAATCACACAAGAAATTATTAAAGTGGAAAATAAGAACAATAAAACATGATTTGCAAGTTGATCCCAACTTGAGAGAAACATCAAAGTAAATACCCTAAATTGAAAGGTACAAAATAAATACCCAAAGTGAAACGAATAAATCATTAGTCATACAAAATTTAAATGATTGATTTTAATAAAAACATAAACATATAAAATAGATGATGAATGGACTTATAAGCTTAGGTCCCAAATGGTCGAGTCCTTAATTTTTGTATTTCAAATCAAGGTCCTAGATTGAAAGTTGAAATCAAAATTAAATACATTTGATTTAGTAGACACACAAAAAGAGAAAGAGAGAGGTTATGAGGGTGAGAGAAAAAGAGGTCAACTTTTTTTAGAAGGAGGGAGAGTGAGAGTAAATTAAAGACAAATTAAGGTTTTTAGATTTGTTTGAGTTAGGGCTTTTTATTTTGGGGATTATTTTGAGTGGGTCTTTTGAATTGATGAATTTTTTTTTTTATTATTTTGTTCTATTTTAAATGGGTCAATTTCTTTAAAAAATGGCTTATGATTTAAGTGACCCAATTTTTATTTATGTTGGGGTTTGTTTTATTTATTTTGGGACTCAATTTTAGTGGTCAAACTATTGTTTTACCTAATTTTTTTTATACCTAAATAAAATTATACGTATTCTTTCTGAAGTTAAAGGCCCTAGACAATGGCGGTTGGCCTTCCGTCGGGGTCGTCCTTGGTGAACGGTGCTAAAGTTATCTTTACCTATATATTTCAGGACTCATGGATGGTTATGTGGTCATAGAAATATATTTAACAATGTTTTGTCTTCAATGAGTATAGTTGTACGTGCGTAAACAAGGGGAATTAATGATATATACACTATGAATGGAGTAACACACCATGAAAAATGTTGAGTTTCTTAACATATTATATATTGTATAAAACTATATGAAGTAATTTTACAGAAGATAAATATAATAAGTTGATATATAATTAAATTCTTAGGCTTGTGTTATTTTGAAGATGCTTAATTTCTTCTATCAACCAATTGAACCTCACAATAAAGATTGCAAAAATTAAAAGTTATGTTCTAAATTTTAAAAAGACATTAAACATTAGGGTTATATATATATATATATATATATATATATATATATATATATATATATATATATATAGTGTAAAATATAGTGGGCACAAAGAGAATTGAGAGAGAGAGCAATTTTCATTTCATTAATGTTTCAATACTCAAGGGTATCACCCCTATTTATAGTACAAAATATGGTATCCCAAGAGGCCCTTATTCAATATGGAATTTAAATGGACATTCACTATTTTTTATATTTTATAACGTTCCCCCTTGGATGTACATGATTTACATAATTCAATGATTGTTGCCTCATTAAAAATTTACTAAGAAAAAGCCTAGTGGGAAAATACTAAAGTGAAGGAAAAATAGTGCAACTTTTATGATCAATTAATTAGTAATTGATGCACTTAGTGTTGCCTCGTTGCAACCTATAGCAGGTAAACACATTGGGAAAACGTTATTAAAGGAAAAAGAGTACAGCGTGCATATGTCCAAAATATCTTATTCTTAGATTATCCCCTGATTGGATACTCCCCTTGACTATGTCATTTCTTTGATGATTGAACCTTCTAAAGTGTTTCTTTGACTAGATGAATTGATTTGATAGACTATTACTTCAATTTTATTTTTTTCATAATCTCGACTTCCATAAGACTTATATGAAGGGGGATGAATATGCCACTTTACCGTATCCATTTTACTTCTATATTATAACTCTTCTGGAATTTATGTGTTGCATAACTTCTCTTGAGCTTATGTATGTAAAAGAAATTGAATAACTTGGTCATATCTCACTCGATGTAGCCTCTTTGAGTTTGAGTTATACAAGCACCATTGTCTTCATAAATAGTAGTAGGAACATATGTTGTTTGAGGAAAGTCAAAAATACTTTGATTGTTCATTCTAAGGATCCTAGAAATAAATTGCATATATATAACTAACTATACACATATGGTTAGATATAAAAATATCATATATAATGATTACTATTAGTCTCATGATTTGCAAGTCAGTGGAAATTATTTTTGCAAAGATATTGACTATAATTATTATGTCCGTTATCGTGTTA
Organism: Sambucus nigra; assembly: GCA_949130495.1. Lineage (NCBI taxonomy): Eukaryota > Viridiplantae > Streptophyta > Magnoliopsida > Dipsacales > Adoxaceae > Sambucus > Sambucus nigra. Next base: position 458,488,459 of record OX422213.1, on the reverse strand, counting down.
TGTATAACAATAGATAAATATGATATATGTATGGTAATTTCAGACGAAATTTAACAATGCAATAGTGACATGTATATATGGTAATTGTGGATCAGATTTATATTTTCCATCCCCTTTAAGATGATATCGATATTTTAATATCGAAACACTGGAGACCATGGGTATACTAAAATTGTTTGCTTAATATATGTTAAAGCATTACAAGTCTCTTTAATCCATTTTATAATAAATGTGGTTTTGTACTCAATTTGCAGGTAAGGACAACAAATAGTTACCCAAGGTCATTCATTTTTTAATTCCTTATTTGGATATTTTACATTTAAATTGAGCTCTTCAGGAGCACATCCTTTTTAAGGATATAATGGAACATTGGCATATATGATTGTTTCTATACCATTCCTTAGGCAAATATTTACAAAGACAATTTTACCAATATCCTTACGGACTGCCTTCTGTACAATTAACATCTTAGTGTATTTAAGTACGTACTCCTTATTTTTACTTCAGACAAAGAAAATACTTTTAGGATTTTCATTTGTACTTTTTATCTAAGTACCATATAAATAAGAAGTTATAACATTCATGAGTATCATATAAAATATATTTCAAAATTGCTGAGTTAGTGAGATATCTAAAATGCATTTACGATTGTAATAGGATGGTATGCTCATATATCATCTATACATGGTTTCTGCAAGAAGCATGTTGTGACACCCCCCCTATTTAAATACCAGGTGATCAATCCTTTATAAAAATAAAACAGGAATCTTATTTGGTTCATTCTTAGCATCACTGTCGAAAACATTTTAAAAGTTCATTAACCACCTTAGTATTCAAAAAGGCGATGCCAAATTTTATCTTTTTATTAAACAATAACAACATGCGAAAGCAAATACAATAACCCATACATTCACGCAGTAATAAAAATCTGAACCAATCACAAGACAAATAACTGAATAAAAATAATACTAAATAAACCATTGGTTCCCATTTGAAAAGTCCAACTAAATATCTACTGAAATAAACCGAGCCCACAAATACAAAGTCTAATAAATCGAATAAAATGAACTAACGTAAGGGGCGACATGCCCAATGGAATAACTGAACTATATCTTACTCTAGGAATTTGACCTGTCAATGGGTCGGGTTGGACCCGAATTCGATCCGAACCCGATTAGTATAATAGGGTCTGAGCATATTTTTTAGACCCAGGACCCAAAGACCCATTTATTACGCGGGTAGGGTCTGGATCTTGTACAAAACCCAAACCCAAAGACCCGACCTGCCTTGTACATTATTATTTTTTAATTATATATATCTTATCAATATAACATGTAAGTATTTTATACAAAATATATATTTATGTATATAATAAATATAAGTAATATATGTTTTATTTATACTAATCATATACTATGATACATTACAAAATTTTAATTTACGATTAAAAAATAAAGAAGGGGGATAAGATAAAATAAATATAAAATAAATGTATATATCTAGCCAGACCCGTACCCATACTTGAACCCGATTAATTGCCTATTAAACGGAGCTGAATCTTCCTAGATTTGACCCGGCTTTGACCCATTGACAGGCCTACTAGAAATGAAGTGACTGAAGTGTCTAATCCAAATCTCTGCAAGCATCCACAGGTGTTGCAGTTACACATCCCTAGAACAGATCATCAAGCTTGGCATCCATGTGGATGGACACATAAAAGGTTTTTAAAATATTTTTCAAACGGTTCAGAGCCCAGAGTATTTTGAAAACATTTAGCAAGTATTTATCTCAGTTTAAAAGAAGTTATTGATTACACATGTTAGTTTAATGCACTCCCTTGAGTTCCTCACCTCTCAACAAATGTGCATGCCTAACATTATCCACTTTTCTATGTTACCCAGTCCCATTAGGTCTCATTAATAATTATCTAACCACTAACAGATTTGGCTCCCCCGTACCGCTCATACAGTATGTTATAGTAGCATTAATAATTAACATTCCTTGTATGTTATTATTAAACCGGGATTAACATTTCACGTATGCTATCACGAAACCATTATTAACATTTTGCATATGTCATCATTAGAATATTTCATTAAGTTGCTCTACTTGAATCATCTTTTGATATACACTATCTAATTTTACTACTATTTCACAATCACTAGTTTATCTTATAATTAAATCACTTCTAGATGTACATTATCTATCCTTCCTATATTACACACAAGTAGGATGAATCACCCAAGTATATATATATATATATATATATATATATATATATATATATATATATATATATATATATATATATATATATACAACATCTCCCGAATTGGCCACTGCGATGCACACTTTCATACTCTGCTGTCAAGTTCATGTAACTCAGGTACCAAATCAAGGACTATTAAGTCGGACATCACACTCGAACCATAAATCAAATCGATAAATATTGGAGGCGAACATAGTTCAAAGACTTTAGGCTACGTACACACCTAATGCACCCAAATGACCGGTCACACTATCACACACACAAGTAGTGCTCAATCCCTAAGTTCTATGCTCAGAGGTGCAAGTCTAGAATCCCACCACAATGGGCTCATCAGGATACGACTGTCCTCTACACGAAAACCTACGTGATAGCATGCAGCGTAGGTACGTTCACACACTTAAGAAAGAACATACTAGGCATTCACATAACGTATCCAAATCTCGCATATAGGCATACTCACAACCCATAAATATAATTCGTATAGGTAAACACACAACCTATAAATATAATCCATATAGGTATACACTCAACCTATAAGTCTAACCCGTATAGTTATATACTCCATCAATATTATAGCCCGTATAAATATACACTCAACCTAGATATATAATCTGTACAAGTATACACACAACATATAAATATGAGCCCCCACACATGGTATGTATTAACTACATTATAGCCCTCTATCGTATTCTCTCGAGTATTATTCTCTACCCGAAGGGTCCTAGTTACTCCTTAAGTTATTTCATCAGTTAACACACTCATACTCTACTGTTCTAAGTCGTAGGTTCACTCATCTCTCCGTCATCCATTCGCATTCTCCCGAATTCACTTGCATTACAAATTATGCCCGATTAGCCTTAGCCTTAGTTTTCTCATTCATGACTAAGTTCCCATCCTACCAACACCTACTGTCACCCAAAATATATCCCATTGTGTTTTAAGGATGTCTCACAATCATTCCCATTAGGTATACAAAAGATTAAGGTTTAATTAGGGAAACCCTCACTATTGTAGACAAACCAAATCGATTTGCTCAAGGGCCAAATCGATTCGAAAAGTAGCAGTTCAACTTCTTCGTTTAGTTCTTGCATTTTCACCATTTTTATTCAACCGAAGCAACATGTTTATTTCCCAAACTTACAACTAACATTCTCTAACATCATATACATGTACTAGGATGATTTCTAACGTGAATATAACATCAAAACATCGCGTAATTATATTTAATAATGGATTAAACCTTTCATTCATTACAACCCTAGGTTTCATTCACACTTAACATAAAACCAGGACTTTTCCCATATAAATAATCACATATCATCTAGTTTCGTATCCTCTACATAGATGGATCAATCTACATGCAATCTTACCTATGATCATGTGTTTAACTCATCAATTTTCTAAGAACTTTATTTAAAATCATCAAATATAAAACCCTACATTACATGGGTATTATAACCATTTAGAAATAAGCAAGATAAACACTTGCCTTGAGGTTTAGGTCTGATTTTTTGCAGATAAGTTATGGGGTTGCCTTCCTCTCCTCCCGATCTACACTCCGGTGGTGGTGGTGGTGGTGCAAAAATGGTGTGAAAAGCCTTAGAACTCCTCTCCTTCCTCCTCTAGTGGCCTCCCCCTAATTTTTCTAATTTTTAACCCTAGCAAGATCTACCTAACAGATGATACAACCTTAGAAATTTCGTAGGTCATTTTACTCTAAACAACCAAAAGACCAAAATACCCTCCCAGGGTATTAGTTTGGCCTAAAAATGACCTGGGAGCCAATCCAACTCCCTAAGTACACTTTTCCGACTATCTTGACACTTACGGACACATGAGAGTACTTGAAATGACCATTTGGATGACCCATAATTAAATTATATGATATCTCATCAATTTTAGTCCTAACACGAGAGACACGCGCATCTTGAATAAATTACTATAATTATCGTATTTCTTACTCACAACAATCATAATGCATTCTTACTAATTTATTACTCATCCACTAAGTAATACTAAACAGTCTTCATACAAATAAATATCAACCCTTATCACGCAAATTTATATTTGTTTTAATCCGGATCAATTTCCCATTTTAATTTAATTAATCCCCATATAAAAATCATTAAAAATTATGAGGTGTTACGTACTTCCCCCTTACAACGGAATTTCGTCCTCGAAATTTGGAAAAATAATATCTAGTATAAATAACTCTGGATATTTATTTCGCATCTCATCCCTGCGCTCCCAAGTAAACTCATTGGCATTACGCTGCTCCCGCTGAACAGGTACAAGTGGAATTACCTTCAACCTCAAGCTCGTCTCACTATGGCCTGGAATAGCAATGGGTATATCCTCATTTTAAACATCATGCTCAAAATCTATCTCCTAATCACCTTACTCTAAAATACTCCAACACCTTACTTCACATTTTGTTTCAGTGACTGCGCAACACGTCACACTTCTTCCAGGAATAGTCTAATACAATGTGTCTACATTCTAACTGTTATAACACTCACTATATTGGGAAGGATCCACACCTTTGCAAGTGCTAACTTCTTAATTTTCAAATCATATCATTTCTATCGTGGAAGACATCTGCAATCATATCCGACTACTCACGTTGGACTTCTGAATTTTTAACTTGTTATGGTGTAACTCTCATGAGTCATATTACACCTTCGCATAGAGTAACTCTTGATTTTCCTCAAAAATATACAATGTACATTTCTTGTACATTCTACCATAATAATCACCCATTTTCGTTTACTCCTTGGTCCCTGGTAACACACCTTATACATAATGCAACTTTGTTTCCCTTTTTGTCTTATTCTATTCCAGTCTCTAATTTACCAATGCGTCTACGTTTATTTAACACACCTTATACATACTGAAAATCTCAACTAATTAGGGCGCCCATACACCCTATGTCCAGTGTATTTTTGCACAAATCAACCGAAGGTAATATACTCGTTTTAAATTAAGCCTCATGTACATGGCATGACTATAGAGCAAGGTTATACTCAACCCCCCCCCCCCCCCCCCCCCCCCGCATTCACAGTTCAGTCATACCCTAGGTTTCCCCACCGATCTACTCGTGGTGTAAACGTTCAACAATGTTTTCACATATCTATACTATACGGATCTACCGACCTTAATTCGTAATCTAATTATTAACTCACGGTTATAGCTGCATATGTGTATAATAACTAAGATACTAAACCCATCTACTAAAGACCAAACGTTTCCCAACTCCCAACGTTCACTAAGTTTCGTGTGCGGGATGTCTCGCAAAGAGATATCCAAATAAGGAACCCCCACCCCTGATACACTACTAACTAACATTATTATTCGTCGAGATCCGTTAGGCCTTCAACACATAACCTGTAACCCCAAATCCCCATCTCCTGACATAAAAAGTATACTCATCCACTCTCATGTCACTAAAGACGATAAACAGTGTGGCACTCTTTTTATCACTAAGTCCTCGGCGCTAAATCAATAACAAGCTAAGTCTCTCCACTCGATAATAAAACAATATACTCAGAATCACATCAGTGAACGCCCCTACTCTACGGGATAAAAAATAATAAGACAACGTACTCACTGAAGTCTAAGATACAATAAAATATTATATATATATATATATATATATGCGGGCGCAACCCTCTTTCAGGTGATGCTCCGCAAAATAATATATCTCGCTCTGGACAAGTAAGCACGATAGTCTTGTCATAAAATTTACTACCGTTCAAACCTTCAGTATCCCATCACTACACAAGGTAATAATAATATGATATACTCTCATAACCCTCAAAAGAAGCAAAAACTTCTACATGATATAAAAATCCTCTTGGTGTCCACACCCGCTCCCTCCCCCCCCCCCCCCCCCCCCGGCAGGCGCCACCAAAAGTCTCGCTACCTAATGGTAGATACATTCATAATAAGGATGATACCACCAACACACCCACTAAACCCGACTCACACTAAAATTGTAGTGTTCTGCGTCATATTTTGGTGCACCCATGTCACCCAAAACCTAGCTTATTCACATAAGGATAAAACAAAAACCCATTTTCATTTGTCACTTACCTCGCCTAGTCAACGAGTCCCTAAGCATAACCCTCGTGTCGGAACTGACCCATGATATGTGGAAATGGTTGTATATCCAGGATATCATCATGTAGTTTCCCCTTTGCCTCGCTTTGGGGAAATCCTTCCTGTTGTGGCCCGCCTCTCCACAATCGTAGCAACTACCAAAGGAACTCTCCTTCCTCTAACCCTGGCCATGCCGGCCTCCCCCACCCTTCCCTTGGCCCTGGCGGCCTTGAGGATTGGGATGCTATTGCTGCTAAGGACCCAGCTGGTCCTACCTGGAGCCACCATTTCTACAATAGGTAACCTATGGCCTAAATCTCATAGCCTGATTCACCTATTGGAAATCTCTCTCCTGCTGCCTTTGTGCCCCACTATCATCATTCCTATCTACTTTCCTAATCTGATTGGTCTCACTTACTCGCTATGGATAAGTTCAATACAGGTGGCCCTACTCCCCACATATGAAACACCATTATGTGCCATCCACCTGTCTCTGGTCCATCAGGCCATTTTGGGGTGTCCATCTCTCGAACTTGGTAGTGTTGGCCCTGATTGCTACCCCCGTTATCCCTTTGGCTCTGTTGGTCCTACGGTACTCATTATTGGCCTTAACAGCCCTGAATGAATCCACAGTCACATTGTAGGAATTCAATTGATATGAATCACTTAAATGAGTCCCCTACTGGGTATAACCTCCTGTGATGCTTTACTATCCCCGTTTTACTCCAGTCTTGCTCTTTGGCTAGATTCTCCAACCCTCTTGGCTCTCTTCTCATGGAAGAATTGCTATAAACTTGTAAACATAAGACCTTGATGGCATCGACACTAGTTATCCTAGTCGAATTTCCCATCTACTCTTGTGTATTCTAATCACGAGTACATTATGAACTTATGAACCCTTTTATATTCTCCGTATCCCCTTCGTTGGGTACAAAGTTTATTAAACAAGTCAAATTCTCTCTCACGATCGGTCCGTATGTGTCCCACTTGTGATAAGTTCTGAAACTCAATTTGCATCTCTGTTTGAACAACAAATGGATGGTCTTACGGTCAAACCACACCAAAATTCCCGTTTAATTCCATATATACTTCTTCATATGTGGTAATTGACTCTCATAACTCTATGCTTCTCCTATGAGCTAAAAAAAAACTCAAAATTTAATCCTAGGTGTCGTTGAACTCCACCCCTACATAATTTCCTTTGGATTATCTCCTTCCATTGGCCCAACGCACTTCATCTCTTCCTCAAATCCTTATAGATAAATCTTTAAAAGAGTCCTCACTTCCAACTCCCCCTGCTTACAACGTTAGGTGAGTCTGAATTTGTACTATCATTATCTACGATAGTGCATTGGTGAGACTATTGACCCTGAGTGATTATCCTATTGCCATATGTCTGAGAAAAAATTATGGTGTCTTCTATCACGATCCCTATTCCCAGAATGCTCTATGGCTTCTTCTTAGCCTTTGCTCCTGCAGTCCTTCTAATGGCTCTTGGTGGTCGTCCTAGATTGTTTGGTGTACAAATCCCAATCGAATTCATATAGGAATGACATCACTAAACTTGATAGAAGAATAACGTAAGTCATATACGTAGAGGAATTAAACAACCCTATAATAAGAATTTATATCAAAGAAAGATGAAACGTGAAAAGTCGCACAGATCCAAAGGACACTAGAACTTGGTGCTCTGATACCAACTGTGACACCCTGCCTATTTAAATACCAGGTGAGCGATCCTTTATAAAAATTAAAAAATAATCCCATCTGGTTCATTCTTAGCATCACTGTTAAAAACATTTTAAAAGTTTACTAATCACCTAGTATTCAAAAAGTCAGTGCCAAATTTTATCTTTTTATTAAACAATAACAACATGCGAAAAAAAAATACGATAACCAATCCATTCATGAAGTAATAAAAATCTGAACCAATAACAAGATAAATAACTGAATATAAATAATGTCGAATAAACCATGTTCCGAATACAAAAGTCCCACTAAATATCTACTAAAATAAACTGAGTCCACAAATACAAAGTCTGATAAACTAAATAAAATGAACTAACTGAAAGGGCGACATGCCCAAATGGAATAACTGAACTGCATCCTACTCTAGGAATGAAGTGACTAAAGCATCTAATCGAAATTATGCAAACATCCACAAGTGCTGCACCTTCGCCTCCCTGGAACAGATCATCAAGCTTGGCGTCCATGTGGCTGGATACCTAAAAGGTTTTGAAAATATTTTTCACGAGAGTTAGAGCGCAAAGTATTTTGAAAATATTTAGCATGTATTTATCTCAGTTTAAAAGCAGTTATTAATTACACATGATAGTTTAATGCACACTCTTTTGAGTTCCTCACCTCTTAACTAATGTGCACGCCTAACGTCATCTACCTAGGTATGCTACCCCTCCCCATTAGGTCTCATCAATAACTATCTAACCACTAACAGGTTTAGCTCTCCCGTACCACCCATACAGTACGTTAGAGTAGCATTAATAATTAACATTCCTCATATGTTATTATTAAATCAGGATTAACATTTCACGTATGCTGTCGTTAAACCATTATTAACCTTTCATGTATGTTATCATTAGACTATTTCATTAAGTTGCTCTACTTGAATCATCTTTTTGTATATGCTACTCAACTTTACTATTATTGCACGCTCAATAGTTTATCTCGTAATTAAATCACTTCTAGATGTGAACTATATATCCTTCCTACATTACACACGATTAGCATGAATCACCCAAGTGTGTATATATATATATATATATATATATATATATATATAATATCTCCCGGACTGGTCACCGTGATGCACACTTGCATACTTTGCTATCAAGTTCATGTATGTCACGTACCAAATCAAGGGCTATTGTTTTGGACATCACTCTCGAACCATAAATCAAATCAACACATATCGAAGGCGAACATAGTTATAAGACTTTAGGGCGTACACACCTAATGCACCCAAATGATCGGTCACACTATCATACACACAAGTAATGTTTAATCCCTAAGTTTTATGTTTTGAGGTACAAATCTAAAATCCCCCCAATGGGCTCTTCAGGATACAACCATCCTCTATGCGGAAACCTTCGTGATAATAGGCAATATAGGTATGTTCATGCCTATAAGAAAGAACATACTAGGCATTCCAGTAACCTATCTTTATGTCGCATATAGGCATACTCACGACCCATAAATATAATCCGTATAGGTATATGCACAACCTATAAATATAATTTGTATAGGTATACCATCAACCTATAAGTATAACCCGTATAGTTATGCACTCAACCTATATCTACAATTTGTATACTATACACAACCTATAAATATGATCCCCCGCATATAGTATGTATCTCTCGAATACTCATCATACTATTTAACTACGATTATAACTCTCTATCATATTCTCCCGAGTATTATTCTCTACCCGGAGGTTATTATGTACCCCTTAAGTTATTTCAGTAGTTAATACACTCATAATCTACTAGTCTTAGTCATAGGTTCACTCATCTCTTCGTGATCCATTCTCATTCTCCCAAATTTACTTGCATTACAAATTATGCCCGATTAACCTTAACCTTCATTATCTCATTCATGACTAAGTTTCCATCCTACCAAGGCCTATTATCACTCATAATATATCCCATTATGTTTTAATTATGTCTCTTAATTGTTCCCATTAGGTATACACAAGATTAAGGTTCAAATAGGGAAAATCTCATAATTCTGGAAAAACTGAATCGATTCTCTCAAGGGCTGAATTAATTCGAAAAGTAGCAGTTCATCTTCTTTGTTCAGTTCTTGCATTTTCCACCATTTTTATTCAACACAACCATCATGTTTCTTCACCAAACTTACAACTAACATTCTCCAACATCATATACATTACTAGGATGATTTCTAACGTGAATATAACATCAAAACATCACCTAATTCTATTTAATAATGGATTAAACCTTTTATTCATTAAAACCCTAGGTTTTGTGTTCTTCATTTACACTCAACATAAAACCCATATTTTCCATATAAATCATCACATATCATCTAGCTTCGTATCCTCTACATACATGGATGAATCAACATGCAATCCTACCCAATATCATGTGTTTAACTCATCAATTTTCCGAAAACTTCATTTAAAATCACCAAATATAAAACCCTACACTATATCGGTATTATAACCTTTTAGACACAAGAAAGATAAATACTTTACTTGAGTTGTATGTCTGATTTTATATAGACAAGTGGTGGGTTTGACTTCTTCTCCTCCCGATCTACACTCCGGTGGTGGTGGTGGTGGTTCAAAAATGATGTGGGAAGCCTTGGAACTCCTCTCCTTCCTCCTCTAGCGTCCTCCTTGTGATTTTTAAATTTCTAACCCTAGCAACCTCAACCTACCATATGATATAACATTAGAAATTTCGTAGGTCCTTTTACTCTAAACAGTCAAAAGACAAAAATACACTCAAGGGGGCCGGTTATCCTAAAAATGCCTCGGGACCCAATCCAAACCCCCGAGTACATGTTTCTGACTATCTCGACCGTTCTGGACACACTGGCGTACTGGAAATGACCAGTTAGATGACCTATAATTAAATCATATGATATCCAATAAATTTAACTCCCAACACGACTGACACGCTGGGTGTCCATATGGCTGGGCACCTAAAAAGGTTTTTAAAAATTTTACATAGCAAGAGTTAGTACTCAAAACATTTGAAAATATTTTGCAAGCAGTTATCACAATTGAGTTATTGATTACACATTTTAAGGTTTCGCACACTCCCTTGAACTGCCTTACATCTCTTCTATAGTACATGTCTAACGAGGACACTTAGGTCACCTAGTTATACTACCCATAAGCGTAGGTAATGTATTTACTGCTCGTTAACCTTAATCTTCTAATAATTACATCACGCTATAAATTATTACTAAGATAATTACAATTCATTTCATTATCTACTATTCTCAATCTGTAGATTATGCACATAGAATACATTTTATCACACAATCATGTATTTAATATCAGTTATCACTAACGTATCCTTTTTACCACACATAAAGGACTCTTGGTTCGGAATGAGTCATCGACCCCAAGTAAGAGTTGGTTTGGAATGATCCATCGACCCAACTATTTAAAAATATAGATATATACACATATTCCGGTTCGGGACTCTTTCATCGTGACACCAGTTTAAAGTTTGGTTCGGCATTTTTCATCGACCCCAAATATATAATAACTTTATGTTAGTTGGGAATGTCACATCAACCATAACATAATTAATTTAGGTAAAATTCTCTTAACCCAAACTTTTATATAATTTAGTAGGTACACACCCGACCTATCAAATCATGCCCGTATGTAATATATTTTACTTATATTCACCATACTCATTAATTTACAATTTATTTCACTATTGTATTTATTGGAGTATTCACGCAACTCTAAGGGCCCTAGTTACCCCTCCTTTAATTCAGTAGTTAAGTAAACTTTAACCTACTGGTATTCTTACAGAATTTATTCTCACTCTTTTCGTAGCTAAATTCTCACAATCTCAACATACGGCTCAATCGATCGTTCTCCCGTCGGTCCATTTCTCCAAAATTCCCACTCAATCATTTATAAAGAAATCTAACGGTACACCTAATGGTATTTATGAAGTCTCCTCATAGGTAAAATAGCATTACTGAGGTTCTCATTAAGCGACGGTAATTAAAAGAAACTTTATTCACAAAATTCCTGAAAGTCCAGCCAGGGTCGGTCGATCGATCGATGGGATATGGTCGATCGATCGACTGCTCGATCGATCTACATTGAAGGGTCAATCGATCGATCAAGCAGTGATAGACCCAGTTCATCTTCTTCAGCGGGTTTCACCATTTTTATCTAACTATCTTTCATGATAATCCACCTTATTTGCAACAAACGATTTCTAATCATTCCAACATGTTCTGGGATGATTACTGACGATTCAAAACAACAAAATCATTATAAATCTTTGCCAAATTAACTAAAAATCTTTCTAATATTCAAGAACCTCAAAAATACATTCTTTACATCTTTCATCATAATTCCAGATTTTTAGTTCGATTCAATCATCTAGTTTTCTATGATAATAGAATAGTTGGAGATCCAAAAACGTTCTACATGCAATCCCTACCAATCATGGATCATAATCAATTGTTTTTCTCCCAAAAATATCATAAAAACCATGTTCTTCATAAAGCTTAAATATGGGTATTATAACTCAATTCATTTTGCAAATAACCACTTGCCTTATGATTTGTAGGGTCTGATTTCGTGGTTCTTGATGATGGTTGATGGTTTTGATCCTTTAATCCTCCTTCCCAACAAATTTGTGGTGAAATCTCCTTCGAATTTCTCCCTCCTTCCTTCTTCTGTCTTAGGAAATTGCCTCTCTCACTTCTCTAATGGATATTGTGTATTTTCTATCTTTATAACCCTAGCCTCAACTCTTATAATCTGATCTAGGGTTTCAAAATTCGTAGGTCTACTTACCCATAAATGTAAAGAGACCAAAATGCCCTCGAATGGTCCCGGTTTAGCCCAAAAATGACCCGACACTCAACTAGTACCCCCGGATATACTATTTTGACTAATTCGACCCTTTTGGAATCATCTGTGGACTCTAAATTATCGTTTGAGTATCTTAAAATATTTTTCTAATCTCATCTTCAATTTATGTCTACGCGTGACACTCGATTGAGATAACTCAGGTACGTCCATAAATTCCCTAGACCGTACATAATCAACATTCAAAATTTACTACTCACATTTAGTAAATTTTTAATCGTCATGTTAATCTTTATTAACATTTATATCACATTAAATTACTCTTCTCACGTAATTTAAATAAAACGTATGACAATAAATTACTCTACTCACGTAATTTAAATAAAACGTATTTTATCACATTAAATTACTCTACTCACGTAATTTAAATAAAAAGTATTTTATCACATTAAATTACTCTACTCACGTAATTTAAATAAAACGTATTTTCCTAATTATGCAGAATTATGGGGTATTAGAGAGCGTTATTTGGCCAAGATTTTATTGAAGTTCCACTACTAGGGAGTCAAGTAGTTAGGACATGTAGGTTTGCCATGCTTTCGGCATGCAATAAATTTATTTGTTATTGAATTTATTTTTTCCTATGAGGATGATGATTTTAGCAAGCACATTTTCAACTAGTCCATGTGACTGCATCTAAAATTTTATGTTTTATAGTCATCTGATATTGCAATAGAATTTTTCACTTCATTTTTGCATTGGGTGATACATCAGATTAAATGAGACAAAGTGAAAGTATTCCATGATAATTCTCATCGTTCATCAGGAATAGACTATTCTTTAGGAATAATTTGTACTTCAGGTACGTTCTATACTCCCTCTAATGGCAGGAATAGTATTTTATCAAAATAAAATTGCATGTATATGAAAAACATTAAATTTGGAAATGGTTCAATAAAGATTGAATTATAAGCACCATATAAATACCCTTATGATAAAAATAGTAAATATAAACATCAATTAAAATAATAAATATTTTCTAAAAAAATCACAAGATATCATTTGCAAATTTAAATGCTTATAAAAAATAAATGAGGCAATCAAAAGAGTCATTGTATAATAAGTATGGACCTTCAGGCTCGTGACAATGCAATTTCAAAATGATAAATATTGTATAATAACCCCATGAATAATGAAATGATTATTTTCTAGTTTGAGATTCTAGCTTCCGACACTAGAAATAATGCAAAATTACATTTAATTATTTATTTCAATATGGTACCCATGTATTCTTATGCTCATACAATGAATCGAATTTCTTTAGGAATTACGTTCATATAACTCATCACATATGAATAGAAGAGCACCGCATAATATGATATAGGCTCTTCTATAGCCTTAGCTTCAACAATGGTTAAAATATTTACTATATTATATACTAAATCTGAAAAAACTTAAGACTTTTCAAAAATAAATATCATTATATGATGACAGTTCACAATTGTCAATTACAATATTCAATGTAGATTGTGAAGTGTGTGTGAGTCTAAATATATATATATATGAACAAGAATAATTTATGTTACAGTCAAACGTCTGGCAACCAAACTTGAACAAATAATAGTAATTGTAAAAAAAATCTCGTATCAAATAATGGGATGGATAACAAAAACTTTAATTTTGATAACAACGAAACTTTGAATACTTAATAATTTGAAAATAATTTCATATTTGAGGATATAGATAGTTTATAAAAAATCATGCAAAGAAATATATTAAAAAAACATGCATTTTGATGCTTTTGGATCATCACAAATCAGAATTTAATCATTATATTTTAGGCACAAAACATTGTAATTATATGACAATGAAATCAAGATGTAAAACTAAAGAACGATATATTATCAAATTAAAGTTAGAACTTTGGTTCTTAACTAATGTATCGAAAATTTATGTGCTTTATTATAGGTTAAAGACTTCAGGCTCAGAAACAAGAAACTTTATGTTCTAATATAAAACTATAGCCATAAAAATAAATATGATTAATATTTCATTTGAAATGTAATGAGAACTTCATGTTCTACAATTTGATCTAATAAAATGTAACTCCAGATTATATTTTATACCATATGTATATGAATCTTCAGGTTCATATAAAATACAAAACTAAAATCTTGTACTGGTGGTTCTCAATAAAAATAATTCACAAAGCTCCTAGTGTGAGTTACTGGAAATATAAAACTCCAAGTTTTATGATTGGTATGTGATAATATTTGTTTCTACACAAATTAGTTGAACTTTAGATTCAATATGGTGAATATCAAAGAACATTAAATTATCTACCCTTTTGTATTAAAAGTTAATGTTTGATTAGGGGTAAACATATTAGATAATCTCCCAAACAAGTGTCACATATTTTTATTAACTCTGATCAATAATAATTCAAGCTTTCAAAAAATAAGGGATTAGTTTTTTACATTCCTAATACTCCAATGTATAGTGAATAATTGGAATGTGAAAAGAGTTAAAATCAAACATAATTTAAAATATAATTTAATACTCAAATGAACCGAAAGGTCAAGAAGCAAAGGCTTAATGGTAAAACCATTAATAGGATAGATAAAGGGACATTGAACCATTAAAAGAGTATGTAAAAGGGTATTTTATTTAATAAAGAGAAAGGTAAAACCGTATATTTTCTTTGACACTTTAGCCCTAAATAATTTCGGAACTTCAGGTCCCAAAATTTGAAAGGAGACAAAATCAATATCCACATCTGAATAATTATTCGGGAACTTCAGTTCCCAGTTATAAAAAATTAGGACAACTTCATATAATGACATTAAATATTTAGGGACTTTAAAGGTCATGCAGAATCATATCAAAACTTTAAGTTTAATAAGAGGTAAAATTATTTGAAACTTTAGGTCCAAAATATAAATGGTCATAATGGAACTTTTAATATCCTGACCCTTTATTATAAAAATAATAAAAACATCAAGTTTGATTAGAAAGAATTTTTTTTTAAACTTCAAGTTCAAATTGTAAATAATTGTACCCTTGACCTATTATTGAAATAATTAATATTTCAAGTTTGATTTTCGAATGTATTTTATTATCATGTCCAAAATATTTGAATAGTCAATTGAGAACTTCAAAGTTTCCATTTTAACTGATTTATGAACTTTTGGCTCCCAATTAAAATAACAAAACGGAAACTTCAAGTCCCAAATTTTAGTTAGTAACTACATATTAATTAGGAACTTTAACAAAAGTACAAAGCTACTACAAAAAATAAAATAATATAAAGTTTAATTACAAATAATCAAAGGTACAAGAGCAAACTCTAAATTAGATGCATCGCATAATTAGTTGGAAAAATTAAATAAAGTTAATAATTAAGTCATTATATAATGAATATAGAGTTTTTATTTATTTAATTAATTAATGATTTATTAAGATCGTATGAAATTTTGAATAAAACTTATCATAATGTTTGTAAGTGATAAAAATTTTTCAATTTAAAAATATGCCAAATGATAATATGATCAAGAATTAACTTATATAATGTATACATACTCAGTCACATATAGAAAAAATATAAAGAAACGGAGATATTTGAAAAGAGGGGAACCGCCTCTTATAACTAACCAAAGGTGATATGAACGAATGCTTAGATAAAAATCAAAAAGTGAAACCTAGTTTCATATAATTTTTCAAGTGAGAGGGTTCTTGATATTAGTGTATTGTAGGTTCCTTTTTTTAAATGCATTGAGAACATATAAACAAACATTTTTCAACCAAGTCTTTTGGTGCAGTGGTATAAGGCTATCACTGGGACACTGTTTGGGGGTGGATTGGGTTTGGTCCCCAGTTCGATCCCTGACAGTGTGAAAATAATGTTTGACCAGCGGAAGCCACGAACCGCGAGCGGTGATTATTCGAGATGCGCGTAAGCTAGCCCGTACACCTCATGGTATGAAAAATACCTTACTAAAAAAACAAAAAAAAAACTTTTTCTTTAGATGAATTATAAACAACCTCACTTGTAAGATTCCTCAATCATGGATATTTTAATATTTTCTTTCGGAACGATCGTGATAGCAATTCGTGTTGATAACATGTTTTAATATAAAATAGACACGGGGAAAATTTAGAGAGAGAGAGAGAGAGAGAGAGAGAGAGAGAGAGAGAGAGCTTTTTAATTCATTGTTGTTCAATACTCAAAGGATATCACCCATATTTATAGTACAAAGTATGATATTCCAATAGACTCTTATTCAATATGGAATACAAGTAGACATCTACTATATATATATATATATATATATATATGCTCTTTGTACACACCAAAGTTTTCACACTAAGTTTACACATCATTTTTTTAAAATAGTAAAAAAAATATTTTTAAGCATATTATTTTGTGTGATATTTAAACATTTCAAGGGACCCATATAAACAAATCAGGTCAACATTTTTTTTTACTATTTTAAAAAAAATCGATCAAACTTTCACAGCTTTTAAAACACTTCAAAAACTGCAAACGTTTCACTGATTTGTTAAAATATCCAAAAAAAAGTTTTTTTTAGATAATTTTTTTAATATGGGTCCCTTAAAATGTTCAAATATCATACAAAAAAAATCAACTCAGTTTTTTTTAATATTTAAAAAAAAATAGGTGTGTGTCAGCACGTGTGCAAACTTAGTGTGCACAGTAGTCTCTCTCTCTCTCTCTCTCTCTCTCTCTATATATATATATATATATATATATATATAATGTGTGTGTGTGTGTGGGTGTGGGTGTGGGTGTGTGGTTTTTCTGTGTGTGCGCACGCGCGCGCGTGTTCGTTGTGGTTTATGCGCTCGAGTGTTAATGTAAGTCAAATATGTGTACATAGATTGAGTGACATTATAAATATGTGAGTTAAAAAGTAATTTTTTTCTTTTAATAAAAAATGATAAATTTGAATTGAAGAGAAATTTAAATGGGCGATCGATTATTCACCTAACAATTTGTACGATGAAAAAACAATGGACGAAAGTATATAAACAAAAAAAGTAATATCTAAATTGAAATAGGTCCAAAATATATGGGATAAATTACTCTTCATATATATTTCTCCCAATAAAGTAACTTTTAATTGAGCAATAACATCACATCGAAAATGATAAATGTAAGGACACAAATTTTAAATTGTGTCCTTTGTAGTTTTTGCTCAATTTCGGACAAAAGCGTTTGAGTCATAGGATAGAGTTAATTGATCCTATTTCAAGTCTATGACGTGTTTGTTGAAGAGGTAGCGACCAAGTGTATAAAGCTTCATCAAAATGTCGAGTTTAAGTGCCTCGTTTCTACGTCATCAACAGTGGTTCCATGCTCCCAATGTATGAATGCATTACATATATATATATATATATATAGGAGCTTGGAATAGTTTATATTGGGTGAACGTTTAATTAAAACTGTTCTTTATTTTCAGAAAGATTTAATTAAAACTTTAAATAAAGTTTATAAAGTTTCTGGGCTAAAAATGAAAATTTCCAACTTTCTGGAAGTTCGTTCGAGATGTCGTTCGAACGAGTTTTTCGTTCGAACGAGTTTGCCAACGAGTTCCCATATTGGCCACTGGAACTTCGTTCGAAATGTCGTTCGAACGAGATAGTTGTTCGAACGAGATTTCCAACGACATTTCTAACGAGTTCACTCTGGAACTTCGTTAGAAGCCTCGTTTGAATGAAAATGTCGTTCGAACGAGATTTGGCGGGAACAAGTATTTGGCAGTTTTAAGCAGTTTTGACCCACTTTCCCACTTGTTTTTCCCACTATCTTTTTACAGAATTTCTGAAGTGCGGAAATAAACTTTTCCATCTTAACTTTTTCACATCCTATAACCTCTAAGAGAGTGTTTGAGAGAAAAATTGTTTAAGGAAAAAGTTCAGGGTTTTTGAGTGTTCATCTTCCAAGAAAAATTCATTTGACTCTCTTGTTTATACACAATTATTTGTTTAATCCAAGTTCATATATATATACAATGCTTGGAGTTTTGGCACCGATGTTTTTCATCTCTACCGTTTGAAGATACGTTTGGGTTTGCTTCTAAATCCCACAAAGAAGAAGAGGTTTGCGTTGATTTACCCACTTGGAGAATGGCTCCTTGTTCGGGTGACGGTGACCATATAAAGTCCGATCGGTGGATTCCGAGACCGCGGTGGAGCTCCGTGGTTATTCGCTAGGCAGAGGTTGATACAAGAAGACACGTCGGGGCTTGAGAGGGATCGGGTAGAGTGTTGTAAGTCATCTTGCTTGTATTTGTAAATTTCGTACTTAGCGGATTTGAGGCTAGGGTCATCCGAGGTTTTTTCCCGTTGTGGGTTTTTTCTCATACATCGCGGCATAGTGGATTAATTCTTTATTTTATCTTTTGCAAAATCACATAGAACGTATGCTTAGGTAAAAAGATAAAATTAGTTTATTTTAATCACTACATGTTTAATTTGGTGCTAAATTAAATATTTGGTAATGTTTAATTAATTCAAGTCATTAATTTAATGTGTTAAAATTTGGTTTGGCCTAATTTCTTAAAATGGAGAAATATGACTTAGGCAAATTTTCTAGGGCTTGGATTAATTGTGATTAAGTGAAATTAACATAAGTGTGTATTTGAATTTAATTTCACTTGGTTTTATTTTAATTTGAAGTAAATTAAAATTTTGTGTTTTTGTGAACCAGCTTACGCTTCCACATATCTCAACAAGAAAATTGGTTTTAAAATGGGGAGCCTTAGGTACGTTTCAAATTGGTATCAGAGACAAAGCGATAATTTACTTCGTTAAAGATCCTTTAACTATTTTTTGGCTAAAATGGAATTTTCCCCATTTTCAAAATTTCCTATTTTCGATGGTTCTAATTACGTGTATTGGAAAGCGCGTATGAAATCGGCACTAAAATCTATCGATGAGAGGGTTTGGATGTCTGTAGTTAAGGGGTGGTCCCTACCAACTCGTTTAGTAGAAAATGAACGTCTTCCCAAACCGATCGATAGATGGAGTGAGGGTGAATTTAAACTTTCAAACATTAATTCCCTTGGTTCAAACGCCTTGTTTAGCGTTGTCACACCGGATGAATTCCGACGCATTATGACATGTGAGACCGCTAAAGAAGCTTGGGATATTTTACAACTCACTCATGAAGGTACAAGTGTCGCAAAAGCTTCAAACTCCAAAACCTCACCACTCAATTTGAAACTATCAAAATGAATGAAAAAGAAACTTTTGATGAATTTTATGCTAGACTTTCCGATATTGTTAATTCATCTTTTAATTTGGGAGAGAAAATACCCGAAAACCGATTAGTAAAGAAAATTTTAAGGTCCCTTTTCGACAGACTTATTCCAAAAGTGACCGTGTTAAATTCTTTACCAACCTTAGCCTCTACAAAATTAGAAGAGCTTGTAGGTGATTTACAAACCTATGAACTGGACATGTTTCCCTCTAAAACTAAAAAGAAAATAGAAAAGGGCATTACTTTAAAACCCCGAAAAGAGGATAAACAAGTAGTAGAGAGTGAGAGTGATAGTGACTCGGAAGATATGGCCTTGTTTGCTAGGAAATTTTAAAAGTTTCTTAAAATTTAAAAAGATAAATTTAAAAATGACTTTAAGAAATTTGAAACTTCTAAGCATGAAAAAGCCGAGAGGATCCCTAAAACTATTAATGAAAATTTAAATAGGGTCGAGTCAAATAGGTCTTTTGGTTGTGAGGGTTATGGCCATAGGGCTTCTGAGTGCCCCACTAAAGTAACGAGAGAGGGTAAGCGACCCATTTCATATAATGCGACCCTTAGTGATAGTGATAAGGAAGAGGGACCCGATTCCACCACTAAGCCCAACTTTGTGTCTTTTATGGCTAGTCATGTGAGCACCGATAGTGAATCTTCTCATGAAGATATTCAAACACATGATACTTCCAAGGTCATAGTTTATGATTCCTTGTTTTTTATGATAGTGAGAGTGAAGAAGAAAGAGAGAATGAAAATGAAGAAAAAATTAATGTGAGTGAACTTCAAAATTCTTTTCAAGAATTATATGAAGAATCAATTAAATTAAAAAAAGCAAATTTGAAGTTAGAAGAAAATTTAAAAGAACGTGTCAAGGTCGTTGATGATAGTGAGTTAATGGAAGACCTTAGGACACAAGTGAGATCTCTTCGAGAGAAGCTAGAATATGTAGAAGACGAGAGAGATAGACTTAGAGGTTTAATGGAATCCTTGAAAAACGAGCTTATTTAGTTTGAAGAGAGAAATGTTTTATTAGAGTCTAACATCCTAGAATTAGAAATTAAATTAAATGACTCTAGTAACATCAAATCTGATTTGGAGTGTCGTTCGAAAAAATTAGATAAAATATTAGGAACAGTCCAAATTAAAAATAACTTGTGTGGTTTAGGCTTCGATACTTGTAGTGAATCAACACATAAAGCCAAAACCAACGTTTTAGGAGAATCGCCTAGGAAAGCCTTTAGAGATCACTCCTTAGGTAAATCTTTTCGCCGTGAGTTCAAGTGTTCACATTGTGGTCGAAAAGGTCATCTTAGGAAATTTTGTTTTGATCTTAAACGAGTTCCTAGAAAATCCAAACTTAAGGCAACCGATGTAGCCAAGGTTCCTACACCCCGAGATCGTCATTCATCATTAGCTTGGGTTAGGAGATACAACTTGGTAGCTTTACAAGATAGGGTTTTTTATTCTCATTTACTTTCACAAGCTTCCTCCCTTGAAAAATCTAAAGGTTGAATGGGTTAGTTTTATTTGCATACTTTAGCGTTAGTACTTCATGCTAAATTCACATTGTCACCCCCTAACCCCACTAGGATATAATTAACTAAATAGTTTACAAACCATAATTACAATTTATTTATTATTTTAGTAATACATATGGAAACAACTTCAAGGTTAAAATGTGGAATACTAAAAATCCAATCGTTTTAAGGAGACATAATTTCAATAGAACTCACATATCATTTAACTTAATTACAACTAGTACAGTGTATAAAAAAAATTAACAAGACCCTACTTCTATTTACTCAACCTCCTAGACCTGGCAGTGGCAGCTGGAAAACCTGAAAATGTAAACATATAAAACCGTGAGTTTAAAAACTCAGTGAATGTACTACAGCTATCTATAGAAAAAGTACTATATTAACATCTCAACATAACAATATATACATCTCTGTGCTAAATTAGGCCATATACATATCCGAAGTTAATAAACCCCACATCTCCTACCCGTAGGCAATAATCATATCCATAGGTTTTAAAAACCCTACATCTCCTGAATTGCATAGCAACTCAACATATCTTGGCTTTTAAGGAGCCATAACATCTCAACATCTCTTGGCTTTTAATAAGCCATATCATCTCAACATCTCTTGGCTTTTAATAAGCCATAACATCTTAACATCTCATGACTTTTAATAAGCCATATCATCTCAATATATAATACATACACATCATATCCCAAATCAACTCAGTAAGTACACTTACCTTGTGTTGTCAACTATGTACTCACGTATCCCTCAGGTGGAGCTGAAGTTAGTTGATTTGACCTTACACCTATTAATCCAACTAAATAAGTATTGAAACTCAATCATAAGTATTATCTTAATATAATTATGTAACTTTAAATAAGTAAACAACCACAATATGATTCTACTCAAGTCATATTCCATGAAACATATGTAAAGACGAAACGATGGTATATATGTTGATATGGTCATGAACATTCAACCCTAGAAACTACCTCGTAAGGAATTTATAACTAAAATCAAGTAAACATAAAAGTATACTTTTGAATATATATACACATGAAACGTGTACTCAAAATACCCTTGGGAAGGAGCAGATAAAAGTATTCTTTCATGGGATATCCAGTATGGCCTGAAATTATTGTCCTTCATACTTAACCTTCTCATATTCATTAATTTCACACATACACGTGTCCAACCTTATCAATATGAAAACAGATATGAATATACTTTCCAGCACAAGTGATGGTGTAATTTTTCAAGCTCCCTAGGGTAAGTTATGACTATTTCTTTACAACACAAGAAATCTACCCTACAAGCTCCTCAATTGTTTCTTCAACTTCCAAGAATTTTCATAATTTTTCTCCAATATAAATTTACATGATTTTCAACAAACTTTCAGTACACATACTGAATAGTATATAATTAAAGTTTCATAATATTTGGACTTCATTTGCTATCTCAAAAGCTTGACCAAACTCAGGGCATATCGAAATGAATATATAAACAGCAACTATATACCAACTTGCAACCATCACTAAGACCTAAGCATAAGGAGTTAAATTCTGATTCTTGGACATGATATGAATATATGAGTCTATTTTGATATCCAATTGGAATGTATGAATTCTAGTAAGCACACAAAGAGATATGCAGGTTTGAATACAAAGGGTTTCAATACAAAGCAATATGACCTATAACACCACTTATCTCACATATGAACCAATACATATTATCACAAAGCGGGATGGACTTTTAATCAATACTTCACGATTTATATACTTTGAAATAAGTATAACACAATATTAACAAAATATTAACAAATAATTTTACCTTGGAAACACCTTAAGGATTTTCTTGGAATTGTTTTCCTAGATTTTCCTTGTAACCCTTTCTTCCTTAACTTCTACCTCTCTTTCCTCAAGCTAATAACACCTCAAACTTAACCTAGGGACTTATTTGCTTAAGAAATAAGGATAAGGGAGAGTTTTAAGTCGGCCAAGGCTGCCTCCCATGTGACAACCTGCAATTCGAAATAGGGGGTGGCCAGCTCGATACTCCAAAATAACGGAATCATGGACGGAATGATTCTCAGCATCACAACAAAATAAGAAGTATATGGAATAACCACTCCTTATTTCAGAAAGTGGGTTGCCAAAAATTTTGATTATTAAAGTTTATAAAAGAAAACAACTTAACAACCCCATAAAAAGAAAGTGGAATTCCAGATGAAATTATATTACATACCCACAATTGTACAATAAGGGACTGAATATGATGTCGGACACAGACTCATACAATAAAATTAAACAAAATTAGCAAATTAAATAGTACATTACATTAATCAAGTATAAAATCTTGGGCCTCTCGCCCGAGTAAAAAAGACCCGATCTTAACTAGAGTGCAAGAATGACGGAGTCTATTGTAATATGTCCCATAATAAGCATCATGGCTCGCCAAATACACCGGGATAGGAAGTCAGATCAGGCATCCTTGCGGCGGAGTACCTGAGCGGATACAAGATGCATCCACAACAAGAAATATGAACGGGTCAGGGCCCGGTTCTATATGATTACCAGATGAATAAAGAGTATGACAGTTATGAATGATAACCATGACTAAATAATGAGAATCTAACTACACAATTTTATGCATATGCTAAGGAAATTTATATAATTATGAATCTAAAACAATTATGCAGAAGAATAAGAATGATTAACATTAATTTAAAAGCTTCCACCAAAACATTTATTCCATTTTATAGTTCCATTCCTTAACAGGAAAATATAATCAAACTTTTAAGCTCTTTATGGCTTTTATCTCAATTACATGCCCTTCATGGCATTCCATTCTTTAGCAGGAATATTATCATCAACAAATTCTCATTGTGGCATTTCATTGCGCTCTTTATGGCACTTCATCATGCTCTTTATGGCATATCACATACATCAAGTCCCACTTGATTATGAATTGTTATATTTATAAACATATAACGATTCTAAGACCGCTCCGCCGAGTTTCCCAACTGGGCGCACCCCTAAATACCCATCATCTTCCAGGGGCCTTTCAAACAAGGCATCCTGGGCACCTATCGCAACTTCAGGAAGCGGACATATGCCTGCGGGAGAGTCATAACCACACCCGGAATTACCTCACCAGCGCAGAAAATATATAACAACGCACATATGGCCTGGGACTATATCCACCCTGCATTCACTAGCAAGGGGGCATCACCACACGCACGAAACTTCCCTTAGGATGGCATTTATAGAGGTATGTTTAAGTAAATTATCATTTACCATTATCATGATTAAGTAAATTATCATTTACCATCATCATTACCATTTCCATTTCATTTTCAATTCCAATTTACATTGTACGTTTCTTTTTATCCGAAACCATTTTCCTTTACATTTTTGTAAATAATTCACCTAATTATCCGGATCCATACGATAAATTATGTCGTTACTACAACCTTAAAGGAGTAAATAAACTCTTCATTATCTCCAAACATTTTAGGGTATTACTCTAAAACCCCAATGCTAACATACCTCAAAGGAATTAATAAACTTTCAATTTAATTCACCCAACACCCTTTTGTGGTGTTATACTATTAACTATTAAGGCCAACATAGCTCAATTGAGCTTCTAAAGTCTCCCAAACATAATAATACAACTCCTAGTTTTATAACAATCACTAGAAGAAAAGAATGCCCTAACTTCAATTAGCATAACCCCGAAAAAGTCCCCACATAACCCATTCCTAATGTAGGGTAATTAACTAACTCGACTAAAACTCTAGGACACTAAGTTTACTTCATTCAAGAAGGTTCTTAGGCCCTAGACTTAAGGAAAATGAATTGAAATTGAGTCATAAAATTAACTCAAAAACAGCAGGAAAAATAATAGATTCACCCTAGCGAATCTTTTTGCCCAAAAAGCGAATCGGTTTGGACATAAAGACCTGGGATTCTGCAAACTTCCGAATTGATTCGGCTTGGACCCGAATCGATTCAGTCCAAGAAGACCTGTAAACTGACCCTTAGCTAATCAATTCTCCCTAGGGGCCGAATCGATTCGGCCCTGCAGAAGGGCCAAGAAGGGGTTACGGGTTATAAACCCTAGTTTTTCCCCAAAACTTAAATCAATTCCATTTTCACACACTACCAACATCATAAATCTACCCCAAATCAACCTATATGAATATTCACTACTAAAACCCACAATTTCTTCAACCCAAAACAAAATTTAGGGTTTAAACATCATAAATTTCATATTTATCCCAAAATTACAAATAGACAACTATCACACAAATTATTCAACTGAAATCACATATTAGCAAGTAGAAAACTTGCCTTAGGGTTGTAATCTCAGATTTCTTTTGGGTAGAAGCAATCCTCATTCTTCAATCTCCAATCTTTCTCTCAATCTCCTCTTTTCCCTTCCTCTCTCTCTCTCTCACTTGTTTTGGATATGAAATAGGGAAATAAGGGGTTTAGAAGACAAAAATCGGGATTAAGTCTAACGTCTCCAACTTAAGTGGTTAATACCACATTAAAAATGACTCCCAATACGCATTTACATTAAAACCAGTCAAAAGTTTCCGGATCCCAAAAATACAATATGGCACTTATTTTGACTATCTCGAACCTTTCGGGACTAACTAAACCCTCTAAAATGGCATCCGAAAATTTTATAATTTATTTCGAGTTCCAATTTCACTTAATCCATAATGTCATTTAAAATACATGACACTAT
Organism: Sambucus nigra; assembly: GCA_949130495.1. Classification (NCBI taxonomy): domain Eukaryota; kingdom Viridiplantae; phylum Streptophyta; class Magnoliopsida; order Dipsacales; family Adoxaceae; genus Sambucus; species Sambucus nigra. Next base: position 458,461,973 of record OX422213.1, on the reverse strand, counting down.
AAAACATGTGACCTGATGATATTTACTTTCACATACAGTAAATATGCATCAATCTAGTAAATATTAACTTCCAACTCATTCAATTAATATTTACTCCAGTTCCAACATTTTATATAATTACCTTATGCGGTAAGTAAATATAAAATTAGCTCCTAAAAGCGAGGATTGTTACATACTCTCCCCCTTATAAGGGAATTTGACCCTAAAAATTCCGGCATACCCTATACGCATAAAGGGTATACTATCTTAAACTATTATTCTATCGCCCTTAAAAACCCTCGTTATTACGGCGTCCCAAAATGGACTCGGACTAAGGTCGTCACTATCGATCTCAGTCTACAATCTTTGTGCTTTGGCATAGCACAAAGCGTTCCTCACAAACTACCAATTCTAAGTTCCTACAGCGGAAGATGATAACCACGCGACTCGACGTAAATAGTCTTACATCTTGAATCGCGTTATATCACACCACAGGGGTACTCACACCAACACTAAATGGCTTAACCCCAACACTACTCAACTTCTTCCCGCATAGGCGTAGCCCTTCTAACATAAGGCTTAAAGCCCAATCACTAAAGAAATGTTCCAGGACCGCTCCAAGTCCATGGAACCTATTGTTCACTGGCCTCGTCCAACGAGTATGAAAATTACTCACCCGGATACACAAGGCCACTCACGGCGCCATACCTTAGGAAATGATCCACAAGGCCATCAAAAGCCCAATTATTGTACGGGAATTTCCATCCATACAACTACTGCTCCGTCCATTATGTATCCTAAGGTGTGCATTCAAAATACGCCTTTTGGCATTAAGTCAACTTACTCCATTCATCCATCCACTTTAGGGTGGTAAAATATATATCCCACTGTAACACCCCGTGTTTTTATGCTATATTAATTTGGGGGTTTATTAACATTAATGTGAATTAATTATTTAATAAAAAACCGGAAATTAATTATGTTATAATTATTAACGTGATGAGAGTTAGTAATTATGGGAAAATTTGTTGAATATTACTAATGAGCAAAGTAATATATAATAGTGGCCATATTAAATGTCACGAGTGAATAAAATGACAATTTTAGAAATTTGAGTCGGGACGCGCCCGTGTCGCGTCGGGACTAAATATTGATAAATAAAAGTAAATATTTTATAAGTTGTTCGTATGGTCATTTTGAGTGCGCCAACGCGTCCAGAAGGGTTGAAATAGTCAGAAAAGTATACCCGGGAGTTTGATTTGGGTCTCGGGGCGTTTTTATGCCTAATTAGTACCCCGGGAGGGCATTTTAGTCATTTTGTATTTTTGGGTAATTAAACCCACGAAAATTAAAGGGGTTATATCAGATGTTTAGGTTATCTCCTAGGGTTAGATAACTCAAAACACTAGAACGGCCATTGGAGAGGAGAGGAGAGAGCTCTTAAGGCATTCCAAGGCTCAAAACTCACCCGTTTGCACCGCCGCCACCGCCAACGCGTAGATCGCGAGACGGGGAACGCAACCACACCAAATTCAACACCAAACCAGATTTCTGAAAATCACAGGCAAGTGTTTATCTTGCTTATTTCGTTGATGCATCATCCATATTAGTTTAGGAGTTATTAGGATGAGATTTATGGAAGAAAAACCCAATTTGAGATAGGAAATTTTCATGTAGTGATGATTTATATCATATTCTGGAAACCCTTTGTCATGTAAAGGATTAAGAGTTTGATTAAGAAAAGAGTTCTAATCAGATATAAAACACTAAAAAAAATATTTCGGACGATCGGACCGTTGGAATTGGATGAAATTTTACAGAGAATTAGCTGAAGACGAGAGGAAGCTACAGAAAAAAATTCAGCTCAATCGGACCGTTCAATATTTTTTAATATTTTTTTTGCTAGACAATTTTATGTTTTGAGGACTCTTAGAGATAATAAAAAAATTCAATTAAAACTCCATTTTAATTCCGATTTCGAAACCGTTTGAAATTCTCATCTTTGAAAATAAAATTCAAAATCCTTTAATGTAAGGCGAAATCTATATTTTTGGGATATTTTGCATAAGGGATAATGTAAGTATATATTAAAGGGGAGAGACACATAAGAGAGAGTTACGTTGTGACATAAATGGATATTTACTGAATTGTACATTTGGAAGAATAGAGTCCATGAGGGTTACGTAGTAAGTTGGAAAAACCCTTCGAATTAAAGTTAGAAACGAACCATTATACCTGATAAATAATAATGGGAAAATAAGGATAAATGTTGTGAATGTGGGTTATTGGATAAACCTAAATTGATATAATAAAAGTGGCATATTTATATGATTGTGTATGCATATATTATATACTTGTGAAAATCATGCCCGCGCTACTTGTTATCCCTGAGGTTTCCGCGCTGGGATGATCTTATCTCGTGTGCCTTATGGGGGATATTGACTCGTACCCTAGAAGATAGAAATCCTAGGTACAGGCTATCGAATCGGTAGTCACGGTCCTAAGAGACGTGAGGGTATGTACTGACCTCTTGGACTTGGAAACTATGCTTCGCCTCAATATTGTTTGTGTATGTATTTATACAGTTTGAGAGTGATTCCGAACTTGTATTCCCTTTAGTACGATTGATACGGGGATTGGATAGCAGAGTATGCCCGCACCATAAAATTTTATGTGGGGTGTTGTTAGAATATATATATTATACTTGTATTTAATATATATATGAACTTCTGAAATACGGGAAACTGCCTACTGTGTTATGGTAAGTAAGACATATATAATGACTCAAATTGGAAATACTTGTTTTGAAAAGTATAATATGATATTGAAAAACTTTATGAATCAATAAAGTTAAAATGAGCGTTTTATACTAAATGAAATTATCCCTTTTAAACCATGATGTTGTTAAATCTTAAATTTTGAGAGTCACCTAAGACAAGTTAAATCCTTGGGGAAGGATAGTGTGATATATGATGAGATAAACCATTGGGAAGGTTAGTGCGATAGGAGTGCACATTAGAAGAGAGGCGAGAATTTCTTAAGAGAGTGTCGCACTAATATGTTGTTGCATTGGCCTGTATCAATTTAAATACTTGCTAAATGAATTTTTAAATCATATACACTATCGGGCTCTGACCCGTTTCTTCCTCTTTCTCTCTTGTATATATATGTATATATTACAGGTGCCCAGCCACAGGGGAGTCTTGTTTAGGATCCCTTGGAAGGAACGTGCTGCAGCTTAGGTGGGAGTTGCAGGCCACTTGCTTAAACGATTTCATTTACTTGATTCCACTTCTATCATTCTCCTTATTGGGCATGTGTCGCCCTTTCCACTATTTATCTATTTTATTGGGACATTTGTATTTCAGTTATTTCTAGTACTATTACTTTGGGATTTATTCAGCATGTATGTTTTACTTTAAGTTTTAAATGCTGGGGTTTAGTTATTAAATGTTTAAATTAATTGGATTATATGTTCCAGGATTATTGTGGTGTGATTCTTTAAATATTGAATTGTTGTAGATAATTAAATCTTTATTTTCAAAATAAAATTTGGAAAGTAATGTTAAAAAAAATTGTTTTGACACTTAGCTTAATTAAATAGGGTGTTAAATTTGGAAAAGTTATTTTAACGACGGTGATGCTAAGAATGAACCAACTGTTTACCTTGATTTTAATTTAATAAAGGGGTGATCGCCCGGTATTTAATTAGGCGGGGTGTCACTGGTGGTATCAGAGCATCAGGTTCTAGTGTCCATAGGATCTGTAAGGCTTATTTTCTCTTTCAGCTTAACGTTTTTGCTATAGAGCCCTATTTTTAGGATTGTTGTATTCCTGCTTTTACGTTTACATCTCTAGCCATTTGGGATTTGATAATTGCTGAAGACTAATAAACTTCTTCACATTTAAGATGCCTCCGAGACGTGCACCGAAGGATAGGCGTGCCCAGGCCGAGCAGTCAGCAGCTCCGGCACAAGGCACTATGAATGCTAATGAAGTAGCCGCCATTGTTGCTCAGGCGGTGAATGCCGCGCTAGTGGTGGTTCAGCAGGCTCCACCCCAGATTCAGGCAGTGGCGCCAGTACCAGCACAGCTTCCATCAGCATGGGAGAGGGTTAGGGACGATTTTCAGAAGGCGCATCCCCCTGAGTTCTCTGGTAGCTCAGATATCGTCACAGTCAGCCAATAGAAGAAAGACATCCAGCGGCATCTTCGTATGTATGAGTGCACTGACGTGCAAAGGCAGTAATTGGCTTCCTTTAAGCTGGTGGGGGCCACTTTGCAGTGGTGGGAGTCCACTACCACCTTGTAGGAGAGGGAAACGGTCCCTATTCAGTCGTTTGGGAGCGGTTTGATTGCAAGTACTTTCCACCAGTCGTGCAGACTGAGATGAGGCAAAAATTACTGAACTTAAAATAGGAGAACTCTACCGTTGCTGAGTATGAGGAGGAGTTCACGAAACTTCTCACCATAGTGCCAGATGAGGCACCTACTGATAGTAAGAAGATAATGTTATTTGTGGATAGCTTGGAGAATCCGTCAGCATCTTATAGGGAATCTATCTCTGAGTACTTTCACTGATGTACTCAATGCTGCGTTACTACATTTCCAGGATCACCACTTCCATCTGCAGGGAAGCAGGAGAGTAGGAGAGTCCATCCAGCAGGGCAGGACCGGGGGTAGTAGTGCTAGTGGGGCACCATCTCATGGACAGACTCGTCAACACGAGCAGAGTTCCCATTAGGGGGACCCTGCTAAGCGATTTCATTCAGGTGATTCTAGGCAGGGATTTGGGGGTTATAGGCAGGGCCAGCAGGGCCAGCCTAATCAACAAGGCCAACAGGGCCAAAAACGTGCTAATCAGGGCCAACAGTGCCAGTGGCGGGGAGGTAACGGCCAGAAGTGCCGTGGTCAGCAGGGTCAGAGGGGAGGTAACTTCAGAGGCCGGTGTTTTGTATGCGGCAAGCATGATCATAAGCGCCAGGATTGCCTAGAGGGTAATAGGGCCCCACAGCAGCAGGGTGCCCGTAATGAGCCACAGAGACCACTTTTTCTAGCTTCCCTCCCAGCTCCAGCTCAGGTTCCAGCCCCACCAGCCATTCCAGCAGCTCCAGTGCAGCAGGGGCAGTTACAGTACGGACGTGTCTATAGCGTCCACCAGGCAGCAGCTCCAGAGACACCACCCGTGATTGAGGGTATGTTTCCTATCCATGGTACTATGGGTCGGGTTTTGTTTGATACTCGGGCGACACATTATTTTATAGCTACGCATTTTGCGAAGGCCTTAGGGTTGTTAGCCACAACAGAGAGCACAGTGACGTGTCTAGACTCACCACTGGGGTGTGGGTCGCTTATCTTCTTTATATGCCGGGGAGTGGAGGTAGATATTGGTAGTTTGGTATTACCTGCAGACATGTTAGTCTTAGTTATGCATGAGCATGATGTTATTATCGGTATGGATTGGCTCGCAGCTTATACAACCATGATTGATTGCTTTGGTGGGAGCATTATTTTTGCCATTCCGGGGTAAGAGATGTTTGTAGTGGCGATGCCTCGCCCAGAGGGAGGTTCGACCGCTCATTTGTATTATATAGAGGAGGATACCTCTAAGGAGGTTGTGATTCCTTTAGACTCGGTCCCAGTCGTTCGTGAGTATTCCGATGAATTCCAGGAGATACCAGGCCTACCCCCCAGTCGAGAGATAGACTTTGTCATAGATTTATTGCCAGATACGAGACTGATAGTACGCGCTCCATACCGCATGGCTTCGGCGGAGATGCGAGAGTTACGAGATCACATAGAGCAGATTTTAGGTCAGGGCTTCATTCGCAGGAGTATCTCACCTTGGGGCGCTCCAGTCTTATTTGTGAAGAAGAGAGATGGTTCACTGAGATTATGTGTGGACTACCGGGAGTTAAACAAGGTCACGATACGAAATAAGTATCCGTTGCCTCGAATCGATGATCTGTTCGACCAGCTGAGAGGAGCAACTTTCTTTTCGAAGATAGATCTGAGGTCGGGGTGCCATCAGCTATGTATTAGAGAGCAGGATGTTTCAAAGACTGCCTTCTAGACGAGATATGGGTCTTATGAGTTCAGAGTGATGCCATTTGGTATCAAAAATGCTCCAGCCGTGTTCATGGACTTAATGAACCGAGTATTCAGAGAGTTCTTGGATCAGTTTGTCATAGTCTTCATAGATGACATTTTGATCTATTCACACTCCGAGGAGGAGCATGCCGAGCACTTGAGGCGGGTTCTTCAGACTTTACGAGAGCATCAGTTGTATGCTAAGTACGAGAAGTATGGATTCTGATTGCAAGAGGTACAGTTCTTGCGGCATGTTGTTTCTGAACAGGGGATAGCAGTTGACCCGAGTAAAGTGTCAGCGGTGAGGGAGTGGGGACAGTCCATGACACCGATGGAAGTGCGTAGTTTCTTGGGGTTAGCCGAATACTACAGGAGATTTATTCGGGGATTCTCCAAAATAGCGGGTCCATTGACGAACCTGACTCGCAAAGGGGTACCATATGTTTGGGATGATGCTTGTCAATTGGCTTTCGACGAGCTGAAATACAAGCTTACTTCAGCACCAGTCCTTGCTTTACCGAAGCCGGGTGTGGAGTACCTGGTTTACACCGATGCCTCTTTACGGGGACTTGGGGGAGTACTTCAGCAGGAAGATAAGGCTATAGCTTTTGCCTCCCGCAAGCTTAAGCCGCATGAGAAGAATTACCCCACCTACGACCTGGAGTTAGCAGCGGTCGTTTTTGCACTGCGGATATGGAGACACTATTTCTTGGGGGAGAAGTTTCGTTTGTTCAGAGACCACAAGTCACAGTAGTATTTGTTCACTCAGCGAGAGATGAATATGCTTCAGCGCAGATGGTTAGAGTTTGTGAAGGACTATCAGTTTGACATACAGTATCATCTGGGGAAAGCCAACGTAGTTTCTGATGCGTTGAGCCGTAGACCGGTAAATGAGGTAGCGAACATCTAGAAATTGAAGTGGAAGGAGTTGGGTCACCAGGACGCAGTAGCCCATCCCTTTATATCTGTTATGACAGTCACAATCGAGATTGTTACGAGGGTAATACAGGCCCAAACCACAGGCCCATTTTTCCAGGAACAGATTGTACGACTTTTAGCCGAGGGTGCTGAGTCCTATTCTGTTAGTTCTGATGGTGGTTTGAGGTTTAATGGGAGGTTAGTGGTTCCAGAAGGGGCAGAATTACGTCATGCAGTGATGACCCAATCTCACGGGTCCCAATTTACGGTACATCCTGGAGGAGACAAGATGTACCAGGATATAAGGAGGCAATACTGGTGGAGTGGGATGAAGAAGGACATTGCTGAGTTCGTGTCCAAGTGTTCTACCTGCCAGCTGGTGAAGGTGGACCATCAGAAACGGTCAGGATTGCTTCAGCCATTAGAAATACCCGCGTGGAAGTGGGAGAGTATTTCCATGGATTTTATTACAGGGTTACCTACATCACAGCGGGGCCATGACTCTATCTGGGTGATTGTAGACCGTTTGACCAAGGTGGCTCATTTTGTGCCGGTGCGGACAGATTATACCACAGGTCAGTATGCTCAGTTGTTCATTGTTGAGATTGTCAGATTACATGGGGTGGCCCTGAATATTGTGTCAGATAGAGACAAGATTTTTGTATCACGTTTTTGGGAAAGCTTTCAGAAGGCTATGGGTACTGAGTTGAGGTTGAGTTAAGCTTATCACCCACAGACAGATGGACAGACAGAGCGTACTAATCAGATGTTAGAGGATACGCTACGCATGTGTGTTCTTGATTTTGGAGGAGGTTGGGAGCCACATCTTCCACTGGTAGAGTTTGCTTATAATAACTCTTATCACTTTATGATTGGTATGGCTCCATTTGAGGCTTTGTATGGCCGGCCTTGTCGTTCTCCATCTTGTTGGCTCGAGGTGGGGGATAACAAGTTGCTAGGACCAGAGGTGATTCAGGAAACCTCCGCGGGGATTGAGATGATCTGGAGTCGCATTTGAGTAGCCCAGGACAGGCAGAAGAGCTACGCAGATGCGAAACGGTTCTTCCGGGAGTTTAATGTGGGGGACCAAGTGTTACTGCGTGTATCTCCTATGAAGGGAGTGATGAGGTTCGGGAAGAAAGGGAAATTGACCCCGAGGTACGTGAGACCATTTCCCATTATCGAGAGGATTGGGCCGGTAGCATACAGATTGGGACTACCAGAGCATTTACATCGCATTCACGATGTATTCCACATCTCGTCGTTGAGACGGTATCTTCGGGATGATATGGCCCATACTCACATCGCGATAGATGCGATAGACTTGCAGCCTGACAGCTCTTACAAGGAGAGACCGGTGGCTATCCTAGACTATAGTGAGAGGAGATTGAGGTCGAAGATAGTTCCATTTGTATGGGTCCAGTGGGAGCATCATAATGTGGAAGAATCCACTTCGGAGCGCGAGCCCGATATGCGCGAGAGATATCCAAATTTGTTCTTACCAGGTATGCCTTATTTTTCGAATTCGGGACGAAATTCCATTATTAGGGGGGAAGTATGTAATACCCCGTATTTTTATGCTATATTAATTTGGGGATTTATTAATATTAATGTGAATTAATTATTTAATAAAAATCTGGAAATTAATTATGTTATAATTATTAAGGTGATGAGAGTTAGTAATTATGGAAAAATTTGTTGAATATTACTAATGAGCAAAGTAATATATAATAGTGGCCATATTAAATGTTACGAGGGAATAAAATGACAATTTTAGAAATTTGAATCGGGACGCGCCCGTGTCGCGTTGGGACTAAATATTGATAAATAAAAGTAAATATTTTATACGTTGCTCGTATGGTCATTTTAAGTGCGCCAACGCGTCCGGAAGGGTCGAGATAGTCAGAAAATTATACCCGGGATTTTGATTTGGGTCTCGGGGGGTTTTTAGGCCTAATTAGTACCCCGGGAGGGCATTTTAGTCATTTTGTATTTTTGGGTAATTAAACCCACGAAAATTAAAGGGGTTATATCAGATGTTTAGGTTATCTCCTAGGGTTAGATAACTCAAAACACTAGAACGGTCATTGGAGAGGAGAGGAGAGAGCTCTCAAGGCATTCCCAGCCTCAAAACTCACTCGTTTGCACCGCCGCCACCGCCAACGCGTAGATCGCGAGACGGGGAACGCATCCACACCAAATTCAAAACCAAACCAGATTTCTGAAAATCCCAGACAAGTGTTTATCTTGCTTATTTTGTTGATGCATCATCCATATTAGTTTAGGAGTTATTAGGATGAGATTTATGGAAGACAAACCCAATTTGAGATAGGAAATTTTCATATAGTGATGATTTATATGATATTCAAGAAACCCTTTGTCATGTAAAGGATTAAGAGTTTGATTAAGAAAAGAGTTCTAATCAGATACAAACACTAAAAAAAATTTATTCCGGACGATCGAACCGTTGGAATTGGATGAAATTTTACAGAGAATTAGCTGAAAATGAGAGGAAGCTACAACAAAAAATTCAGCTCGATCGGACCGTTCAATATTTTTTAATATATTTTTTTTCTAGACAATTTTATGTTTTGAGGACTCTTAAAGATAATAAAAAAATTCAATTAAAACTCCATTTTAATTCCGATTTCGAAACCGTTTGAAATTCTCATCTTTGAAAATAAAATTCAAAATCCTTTAATATAAGGCGAAATCTATATTTTTGGGATATTTTGCATAAGGGATAATGTAAGTATATATTAAAGGGGAGAGACACGTAAGAGAGAGTTACGTTGGGACATAAATGGATATCTACTGAATTGTACATTTGGAAGAATAGAGTCCATGAGGATTACGTAGTAAGTTGGAAAAACCCTTCGAATTAAAGTTAGAAACGAACCATTATACTTGATAAATAATAATGGGAAAATAAGGATAAATGTTGTGAATGTGGGTTATTGGATAAACCAAAATTGATATAATAAAAGTGGCATATTTATATGATTGTGTATGCATATATTATATATTTGTAAAAATCATGCCCGCGCTACTTGCTATCCCTGAGGTTTCCGCACTGGGACGATCTTATCTCGTGTGCCTTATGGGGGATATTGACTCGTACCCTAGAAGATAGAAATCCTAGGTACAGGCTATCGAATCGGTAGTCACGGTCCTTAGAGACGTGAGGGTATGTACTGACCTCTTGGACTTGTAAACTATGCTTCGCCTCAATATTGTTTGTGTATGTATTTATACAGTTCGAGAGTGATTCCGAACTTGTATTCCCTGTAGTACGATTGATACGGGGATTGGATAGCAGAGTATGCCTGCACCATAAAATTTTATGTGGGGTGTTGTTAGAATATATATATTATACGAGTATTTACTATATATATGAACTTCTGAAATATGGGAAACTGCCTACTGTGTTATGGTAAGTAAGACATGTATATTGACTCAAATTGGAAATACTTGTTTTGAAAAGTATAATATGATATTGAAAAACTTTATGAATCAATAAAGTTAAAATGAGCGTTTTGTACTAAATGAAATTATCCTTTTTAAACCATGATGTTGTTAAATCTTAAATTTTGAGAGTCACCTAAGATAAGTTAAATCCTTGGGGAAGGATAGTGTGATATATGATGAGATAAACCACTGGGAAGGTTAGTGCGATATGAGTGCACATTAGAAGAGAGGCGAGAATTTTTGAAGAGAGTGTCGCACTAATATGTTGTTGCATTGGCCTGTATCAATTTAAATACTTGCTAAACGAATTTTTAAATCATATACACTATCGGGCTCTGACCCGTTTCTATTCCTCTTTCTCTCTTGTATATATATGTATATATTACAGGTGCCCAGCCACAGGAGCGTCTTGTTTAGGATCCCTTGGTAGGAACGTGCTGCAGCTTAGGTGGGAGTTGCAGGCCACTTACTTAGACGATTTCATTTACTTGATTCCACTTCTATCATTCTCCTTATTGGGCATGTGTCGCCCTTTCCACTATTTATCTATTTTATTGGGACATTTGTATTTCAGTTATTTCTAGTACTGTTACTTTGGGATTTATTCAGCATGTATGTTTTACTTTAAGTTTTAAATGCTGGGGTTTAGTTGTTGAATGTTTAAATTAATTGGATTATATGTTCCAGGATTATTGTGCTGTGATTCTTTAAATATTGAATTGTTGTAGATAATTAAATCTTTATTTTCAAAATAAAATTTGGAAAGTAATGTTAAAAAAAATGGTTTTGTCACTTAGCTTAATTAAATAAGGTGTTAAATTTGGAAAAGTTATTTTTACGACAGTGATGCTAAGAATGAACCAACTGTTTACCTTGATTTTAATTTAATAAAGGAGTGATCGCCCGGTATTTAATTAGGCGGGGTGTCACAGGTGGTATCAGAGCATCTGGTTCTAGTGTCCATAGGATCTGTACGGCTTATTTTCGCTTTCAGCTTAACGTTTTTGCTATAGAGCCCTATTTTTAGGATTGTTGTATTCCTGCTTTTACGTTTACGTCTCCAGCCATTTGGGATTTGATAATGACTGGAGACTAATAAACTTCTTCACGTTTTAGATGCCCCTGAGACGTGCACCGAAGGATAGGCGTGCCCAGGCCGAGCAGTCAGCAACTCCGGTACAAGGCACTATGAATGCTAATGAAGTTTCCTCCATTGTTGCTCAGGCGGTGAATGCCGCGCTAGCGGTGGTTCAGCAGGCTCCACCCCAGATTCAGGCAGTGGCGCCAGTACCAGCACAGCTTCCATCTGCATGGTAGAGGGTTAGGGACGCTTTTCAGAAGGCGCATCCCCCTGAGTTCTCTGGTAGCTCAGATATCGTCACAGTCAGCCAATGGAAGAAAGACATCTAGCGGCATCTTCGTATGTATGAGTGCACTGACGTGCAAAGGCAGTTATTGTCTTCCTTTAAGCTGGTGGGGGCCGCTTTGCAGTGGTGGGAGTCCACTACCACCTTAGAGGAGAGGGACACGATCCCTATTCAGTCATTTGGGAGCGGTTTGACCGTAAGTACTTTCCACCCGCCGTGTAGACTGAGATGAGGCAAAAATTACTGAATTTGAAACAGAAGAACTCTACCATTGCTGAGTAAGAGGAGGAGTTCATGAGACTTCTCACCATAGTGCCAGATGAGGCACCTACTGATAGTAAGACGATAATGTTGTTTGTGTACGGGTTAGCTTGGACGATCCGTCAGCATCTTATAGGGAATCTATCTCTGAGTACTTTCACTGATGTACTCAATGCTGCGTTACAACATTTCCAGGATCACCGCTTCCATCTGCAGGGAAGAAGGAGAGCAGGAGAGAAGGAGAGTCCATCCAGCAGGGCATGACCGGGGGTAGTAGTGCTAGTGGGGCACCATCTCATGAACAGAATCGTCAACACGAGCAGAGTTCCCATCAGGGGGACCCTGCTAAGCGATTTCATTCAGGTGATTCCGGGCAGGGATTTGGGGGTTATAGGCAGGGCCAGCCTAATCAACAAGGCCAACAGGGCCAACAGCGTGCTAATGAGGGCCAACAAGGCCAGTGGCGGGGAGGTAACGGCCAGCAGTGCCGTGGTCAGCAGGTTCAGAAGGGAGGTAACTTCAGAGGCCGGTGTTTTGTATGCGGCAAGCATGATCATAAGCGCCAGGATTGCCTAGAATGTAATAGGGCCCCACAGCAGCAGGGTGCCCGTAATGAGCCACAGAGACCACTTTTTCTAGCTGCCCTCCCAGCTCCAGCCTAGGTGCCAGCCCTACCAGCCATTCCAGCAGCTCCAGTGCAGCAGGGGCAGTTATAGTACGGACGTGTCTATAACGTCCACCAGGCAGCATCTCCACAGGCACCACCCGCGATTGAGGGTATGTTTCCTATACATGGTACTATGGGTCGGATTTTGTTTGATACTAGGGCGACACATTATTTTATAGCTACGCATTTTGCAAAGGCCTTAGGGTTGTTAGCCACAACAGAGAGCACAGTGACGTGTGTAGACTCAACACTGGGGTGTGGGTTGCTTATCTTCTTTATATGTCGGGGAGTGGGGGTAGAGATTGGTAGTTTGGTATTACCTGCAGACATGTTAGTCTTAGTTATGCATGAGCATGATGTTATTATCGGTATGGATTGGCTCGCAGCTTATAGAGCCATGATTGATTGCTTCAGTGGGAGCATTATTTTTGCCATTCTGGGGCAAGAGATGTTTGTAGTGGCGATGCCTCGCCCAGAGGGAGGTTCGACCGGTCATTTGTATTATATAGAGGAGGATACCTCTAAGGAGGTTGTGATTCCTTTAGACTCGATCCCAGTCATTCGTGAGTATTCCGATGTATTCCAGGAGATACCCGGCCTACCCCCTAGTCGAGAGATAGAATTTGTCATAGATTTATTGCCAGATACGAGACCGATAGCACGCGCTCCATACCGTATGGCTCCGGCGGAGATGCGAGAGTTACGAGATCAGATAGAGCAGCTGTTAGGTCAGGGCTTCATTCGCAGGAGTATCTCACCCTTGGGGCGCTTCAGTTTTGTTTGTGAAGAAGAGAGATGGTTCACTGAGGTTACGTGTGGACTACCAGGAGTTGAACAAGGTCACGATACGGAATAAGTATCTGTTGCCTCGAATCGATGATCTATTCGACCAGCTGAGGGGAGCAACTTTCTTTTCAAAGATAGATTTGAGGTCGGGGTACCATCAGCTATGTATTAGAGAGCTGGATGTTTTAAAGACTGTCTTCTTAACGAGATATGGGTCTTACGAGTTCAGAGTGATGCCATTTGGTATCACAAATGCTCCAGCCGTGTTCATGGACTTAATGAACCGAGTATTCAGAGAGTTCTTGGATCAGTTTGTCATAGTCTTCATAGATGACATTTTGATATATTCCGAGGAGGAGCATGCCGAGCACTTGAGGCAGGTTCTTAAGAATTTATGAGAGAATCAGTTGTATGCTAAGTACGAGAAGTGTGGATTTTGATTGCGAGAGGTACAGTTATTGGGGCATGTTGTTTCGGAACAGGGGATAGCAGTTGACCCGAGTAAAGTGTCAGCGGTGAGGGAGTGGGGACAGCCCATGACACCGACAGAAGTGCGTGGTTTCTTGGGGTTAGCCGGATACTACAGGAGATTTATTTGGGGATTCTCCAAAATAGCGGGTCCATTGACGAACCTGACTCGCAAAGGGGTACCATATGTTTGGGATGATGCTTGTCAATTGGCTTTCGACGAGATGAAAGACAAGCTTACTTCAGCACCAGTCCTTGCTTTATCGAAGCCGGGTGTGGAGTACCTGGTTTACACCGATGCCTCTTTACAGGGACTTGGGGGAGTACTTCAGTAGGAAGAGAAGGTTATAGCTTTTTCCTCCCGCAAGCTTAAGCCGCATGAGAAGAATTACCCCACCCATTACCTGGAGTTAGCAGCGGTCGTTTTTGCACTGCGAATATGGAGACACTATTTATTGGGGGAGAAGTTTTGTTTGTTCACAGACCACAAGTCAGTGCAGTATCTGTTCACTCAGCGAGAGCTGAATATGCGTCAGCGCAGATGGTTAGAGTTTGTGAAGGACTATCAATTCGACATACAGTATTGTCCGGGGAAATCCAACGTAGTTGCTGATGCATTGAGCCGTAGACCGATAAATGAGGTAGCAGACGTCTGGAAAGTGAAGTGGAAGGAGTTGGGTCACCAGGACGCAGTAGCCCATTCCTTCATATCTGTTATGACAGTCACACTCGAGATTGTTACGAGGGTAATACAGGCCCAAACCACATGCCCATTTTGCCAGGAACAGATTGTACGACTTTTAGCCGAGGGTGCTGAGTCCTATTCTGTTAGTTCTGATGGGGGTTTGAGGTTTAATGGGAGGTTAGTGGTTCCAGAAGGGGCAGAATTGCATCATGCATTGATGACCCAATCTCACGGGTGCCAATTTGTGGTACATCCTGGAGGAGATAAGATGTACCAGGATATGAGCAGGCAATACTGGTGGAGTGGGATAAAGAACAACATTGCTGAGTTCGTATCCAAGTGTTCTACCTGCCAGCTGGTGAAGGTGGACCATCAGAAACCGTCAGGATTGCTTCAGCCATTGGAAGTACCCGCGTGGAAGTGGGAGAGTATTTCCATGGATTTTATTACAGGGTTGCCTACATCACAGCGGGGCCACGACTCTATCTGGGTGATTATAGACCGTTTGACCAAGGTGGCTCATTTTCTGCCGGTGCGGACAGATTATACCACAGGTCAGTATGCTCAGTTGTTCATTGTTGAGATTGTCAGATTACATGGGGTGGCCCTGAATATTGTGTGAGATAGAGACAATATTTTTGTATCATGTTTTTGGGAAAGCTTTCAGAAGGTTATGGGTACTAAGTTGAGTTTGAGCTAAACTTATCACCCACAGACATATGGACAGACAGAGCGTACTAATCAGATGTTAGAGGATATGCTACGCATGTGTGTTCTTGATTTTGGAGGAGGTTGGGAGCCACATCTTCCACTGGTAGAGTTTGCTTATAATAACTCTTATCACTTTATGATTGGTATGGCTCCATTTGAGGCTTTGTATGGCCGGCCTTGTCGTTCTCCAACTTGTTGTCTCGAGGCGGGGGATAAAAAGTTGCTAGGACCAGAGGCGATTCAGGAAACCTCCGCGAGGATTGAGATGATCAGGAGTCGCATTCGAGTAGCCCAGGACAGGCAGAAGAGCTACGCCGATGCGAAATGGTTCTTTCGGGAGTTTAATGTGGGGGACCAAGTGTTACTGCGTGTATCTCCTATGAAGGGAGCGATGAGGTTCGGGAAGAAAGGGAAATTGACCCCGAGGTACGTGAGACCATTTCCCATTATTGAGAGGATTGGGCCGGTAGTATACAGATTGGGACTACCAGAGCATTTACATCGCATTCACGATGTATTCCACATCTCGTCGTTGAGACGGTATCTTTGGGATGATATGGCCAATACTCACATCGCGATAGATGAGATAGACTTGCAACCTGACAGCTCTTATGAGGAGAGACCGGTGGCTATCCTAGACTATAGTGAGAGGAGATTGAGGTCGAAGATAGTTCCACTTGTACGGGTCCAGTGGGAGCATCATAATGTGGAGGAATCCACTTGGGAGCGCGAGGCCGATATGCTCGAGAGATATCCAAATTTGTTCTTACCAGGTTTGCCTTATTTTTCGAATTTCGGGACGAAATTCCATTATTAGGGGGGAAGTATGTAATACCCCGTTTTTTTATGCTATATTAATTTGGGGATTTATTAATATTAATGTGAATTAATTATTTAATAAAAATCCGGAAATTAATTATGTTATAATTATTAACGTGATGAGAGTTAGTAATTATGGGAAAATTTGTTGAATATTACTAATGAGCAAAGTAATATATAATAGTGGCCATATTAAATGTCACGAGTGAATAAAATGACAATTTTAGAAATTTGAGTCGGGACGCGCCCGTGTCGCGTCGGGACTAAATATTGATAAATAAAAGTAAATATTTTATAAGTTGTTCGTATGGTCGTTTTGACTACGCCAACGCGTCCGGAAGGGTCGAGATAGTCAGAAATTTATACCCGGGAGTTTGATTTGGGTCTCGGGGTGTTTTTAGGCCTAATTAGTACCCCAGGAGGGCATTTTAGTCATTTTGTATTTTTGGGTAATTAAACCCACGAAAATTAAAGTGGTTATATCAGATGTTTAGGTTATCTCCTAGGGTTAGATAACTCAAAACACTAGAATGGCCATTGGAGAGGAGAGGAGAGAGCTCTCAAGGCATTCCAAGGCTCAAAACTCACCCGTTTGCACCGCCGCCACCGCCAACGCGTAGATCGCGAGACGGGGAACGCAACCACACCAAACCAGATTTCTGAAAATCCCAGGCAAGTGTTTATCTAGCTTATTTCGTTGATGCATCATCCATATTAGTTTAGGAGTTATTAGGATGAGATTTATGGAAGAAAAACCCAACTTCAGATAGGAAATTTTCATGTAGTGATGATTTATATGATATTCTGGAAACCCTTTGTCATGTAAAGGATTAAGTGTTTGATTAAGAAAAGAGTTTTAATCAGATACAAACACTAAAAAAAATTATTCCGGACGATCGGACCGTTGGAATTGGATGAAATTTTATAGAGAATTAGCTGAAGACGAGAGGAAACTACAAAAAAAATTCAGCTCGATCGGACCGTTCAATATTTTTTAATATTTTTTTTTTGCTAGACAATTTTATGTTTTGAGGACACTTAGAGATAATAAAAAAAATTCAATTAAAACTCCATTTTAATTCCGATTTCGAAACCGTTTGAAATTCTCATCTTTGAAAATAAAATTCAAAATCCTTTAATGTAAGGCGAAATATATATTTTTGGGATATTTTGCATAAGGGATAATGTAAGTATATATTAAAGGGGAGAGACACGCAAGAGAGAGTTACGTTGGGGCATAAATGGATATCTACTGAATTGTACATTTGGAAGAATAGAGTCCATGAGGGTTACGTAGTAAATTGGAAAAACCCTTCGAATTAAAGTTAGAAACGAACCATTATACTTGATAAATAATAATGGGAAAATAAGGATAAATGTTGTGAATGTGGGTTATTGGATAAACCTAAATTGATATAATAAAAGTGGTATATTTATATGATTGTGTATGCATATATTATATACTTGTGAAAATCATGCTCGCGCTACTTGCTATCCCTGAGGTTTCTGCGCTGGGACGATCTTATCTCGTGTGCCTTATGGGGGATATTGACTCGTACCCTAGAAGATAAAAATCCTAGGTACAGGCTATCGAATCGGTAGTCACGGTCCTAAGAGACGTGAGGGTATGTACTGACCTCTTGGACTTGGAAACTATTCTTCGCCTCAATATTGTTTGTGTATGTATTTATACAGTTTGAGAGTGATTCTGAACTTGTATTCCCTTTAGTACGATTGATACGGGGATTGGATAGCAGAGTATGCCCACACCATAAAATTTTATGTGGGGTGCTGTTAGAATATATATATTATACGAGTATTTAATATATATATGATCTTCTGAAATATGGGAAACTGCCTACTGTGTTATGGTAAGTAAGACATGTATAATGACTCAAATTGGAAATACTTGTTTTGAAAAGTATAATATGATATTGAAAAACTTTATGAATCAATAAAGTTTAAATGAGCGTTTTGTACTAAATGAAATTATCCTTTTTAAACCATGATGTTGTTAAATCTTAAATTTTGAGAGTCACCTAAGATAAGTTAAATCATTGGGAAAGGATAGTGTGATATATGATGAGATAAACC
Source organism: Sambucus nigra (assembly GCA_949130495.1). NCBI lineage: Eukaryota > Viridiplantae > Streptophyta > Magnoliopsida > Dipsacales > Adoxaceae > Sambucus > Sambucus nigra. The sequence goes on along the minus strand of OX422213.1, from coordinate 458,443,660 downwards.
ATTGGGAAGGTTAGTGCGATAGGAGTGCACGTTAGAAGAGAGGCGAGAATTTTTTAAGAGAGTGTCGCACTAATATGTTGTTGCATTGGCCTGTATCAATTTAAATACTTGCTAAATGAATTTTTAAATCATATAAACTATCGGGCTCTTACCCGTTTCTATTCCTCTTTCTCTCTTGTATATATATGTATATATTACAGGTGCCCAGCCACAGGGGCGTCTTGTTTAGGATCCCTTGGTAGGAACGTGCTGCAGCTTAGGTGGGAGTTGCAGGCCACTTGCTTAGACGATTTCATTTACTTGATTCCACTTCTATCATTCTCCTTATTGGGCATGTGTCGCCCTTTCCACTATTTATCTATTTTATTGGGACATTTGTATTTCAGTTATTTCTAGTACTGTTACTTTGGGATTTATTCAGCATGTATGTTTTACTTTAAGTTTTAAATGTTGGGGTTTAGTTGTTGAATGTTTAAATTAATTGGATTATATGTTCCAAGATTATTGTGGTGTGATTCTTTAAATATTGAATTGTTGTAGATAATTAAATCTTTATTTTCGAAATAAAATTTGGAAAGTAATGTTAAAAAAATGGTTTTGATACTTAGCTTAATTAAATTGGGTGTTAAATTTGGAAAAGTTATTTTTACGACAGTGATGCTAAGAATGAACCAACTGTTTACCTTGATTTTAATTTAATAAAGGAGTGATCGCCCGGTATTTAATTAGGCGGGGTGTCACACCCACGAACCTATAATATCTTATCAATACTGTCCCCATTCCTTCATGGAAACTTTATCAAACCTTGACATGAATAACAAGTCTCGGTCCACCACTATTGTTAGGCACTTCACACGGTTTTACCACCCCTCCATAAAAGAAGGGCGTACTCCTCTACATATCGTCAGCCCGCAATGTTCGAGAAAAGCACAACGGTTTGGCCAATCGATCAACAATTTTTTTCTCAAACAGGATCATGACTAGTACGATGCTGGAAATTCAATGCAGACATCTATAAATATACTCTTCTTCGTTCCACCGCTACTCTTCTTCACGCGAGTAGGTGAAATGGTCAATCATAGACCGGAATGATCGTGATATAAAGTCTTCCTAGTCATGCTCGTTTCATTTGGCTTTTCACGCCATTACGAATATCTCCGACGGGTTTCTTACTCGACGCATCTACTACCCCAATCGCATTCTCTTAGGGAATGAGAAAAATCCAACCAATAGTCCATTATGGACTTCGTATACAAACTCGATTTCTCCCACGACATACTGCAACAACTTGTTGCTCGCGAGAAAGACTAAATTTCCTGCCCAGGAAGTAGTGCCTCTAACACTTTAAGGTGATCACTACTGCAATGAATTCTAAATCAAGTGTGGAATAATACTTCCCATAAAATTTAAGCTTGTGAGACGCATAGACAATGGGTTCATACTCTAGTATTATTACTCCCCACCCTAGCAGAGACTTATTCCTTAAATTCAGCCCCCGAACTTAACAAAATGGGCTCAGGAGCGTAAATAAACTCACCCTTTTAAGTCCCCGGAAGTTAAGTTACCAATGTAACACTTTAACTAAGAGAGGCCTCATCTCCTTTTGCCTAACTTTTTGAATCACTCAAGATTTGATACTTCTCATTTCTAGGGACCTACTCCCCCTAAGGGTTAACCCACAACCTATTTGTGGTCAACACCCTATAGCCTTCCTAAACCAACATCACATGCCCTAATGGCCTTATGTCCTAATAAATCTAAGATCGATATGTATATATATATATATATATATATATATATATATATATATATATATATATATATATATATATATATATATATATATATATATATCCTATCTAAGTCGTAGACGTATAATACTAAGTATATCCCTAGTGTCCAAGACTTATCTCAACTTCCGGCATTCGCTCGGTTTCATGCGTGGGACGTCTCGCCGAACCGAAATCCAAATAAGGAATCCTCCCGTTACACTACTACCTCGCATCGTCGGTCATCAAGATGTGACGGCCTAAGACACATAATCGAGATCGATAAAAGTATAACTCACAACCCTATTAATAAGATTTTACTTCTATGTATTACCATGACAAATAATTAAAGGATTTCAACTACTCAGACATTTACTTTCTGTAAAGTCTTAAAAACACTTATCCAGTGCATAGTTACATCATTTTTAACAGCCTTCTTATCAAGGCATAACCCGAAGTATCGATTCGACTTTGTATCTCAGTCTCCCCACATCGATCAGAGGAGAGAACTATATACAGTGCTTCTATCTCGCACTTTAACAGCCCTTAATCACTCTAGTACGTGATTGTTGGCTCAACCTTTCAACCCAACTATTAACCAACAAAATAAAATAAAATAAAATGAATTGAACTAAAAGAAGAAAGAATAGCAACTCTCCACTTCCAACGTCATTGAGGTTCACGCGTGGAGCGTCCCGCAAAAGAGGAATCCAAACAAGGAACCCCTCCTAAGCATTACTACTCAACCTTGTTGGTCGTGGAGATAAAGCATAACAATCACATACAATGCAAACAAGCAATCAAACACCCACAAAAGATAACACAACAAGTAATAAAAACCTCATACATACCTCAACCACCCCTATAAAGTCTCAACCTGTATCCAAGAGAGATATTATAGGACAACTCGTTCCATCCTGAAACTAGAAGTAGGATTGCCTTGCAATGTATTTGCTTCCTATCACCCCAATCAAACCAATATGTCTTTACTTGTGTAATACATATCATACAAGTAATATATAAGGTACATAGTACTTAAAAGAAACTATATCATCACTCTCTTTATAACGAGTGAAGGAAAATATAAAGCTTCCCTACCACGGAAGTCATATAATTACTCTATTTAGTAGCGTCGATAGTACCACAACATCAATATGCACACCTAAATCTATAGTAGATACAATACTACTATATATTATCCTAAGGAATACACCATCCATTAATAAGGTGGAATTCCCACCAATAATATGCCAATCACTCCGGGTCAATACTAATGGTTCTCAGACTCCATACTCGAGTCTTATCCGAACCAACACTTCTTCTGTTAACTCCCCAACTAGGCACCTTATTCTTGTCCTTATTCTCCGATCGACATAATGAAAATGCATGGTTCTTCCACGTCATAACCATTGTTCCACCCCTAGCTTCCAAACAATTGCCCACGCAGTCCCTCTTACTTTATCAATAAAAGAGAACGCGCTCTCGGCCTCCTCTTCCTCAGTTCAATGAAACCTCCCCAGGTGGATGTCCACCAATGGGGTTTCATGATCACTGCTCCATCAGAAGTGTTAATGACACTTATTCTGGAGCCCATCATTCCATCAAAGGGCATCTTTCTTCCTTATTTTGGTGTACGACTTCCCTAACCGTATAACTCTTTATTCACGTGTCGGCCTCTAACCAAGCCTCGTGTGGACATTTGAGGATCTACCTTCTCCTCCTTCCAGTTATCCCAGAGAAACTTACTATAGAAAGTATCTATCGGGTTTCTACATGGGAAAAACTTTAGGCACCCACAAATAAGGTGACTACATTTCCACCATTTCAACGCTACTCCTATGGGTGAAGGATTTTCCTCTATCCTTTTTATCTAGGCGCTTCTCCAATTTAATTTAACATCGCTTGACATATCAAGCTTAGTACCACCCTCTACGTCTAGAGGTACTTGGAAAACTGAATCTACTGTAATCAGCGGTCGTAGTATCAAGATAAGAAAGTGCTACAGAAAGGGAGCGACCTCCAAAGCAGTCCTCATCCCCGACCACATCTTACAATTCCTAGTAATTCCATCTAATGACGCCTTCACCACAACCTTCCTTGGCGCCCTTCTTCAATCGACCTATTAATCTCACACGAATGCGCAAAAGATTCTATAGGTTCTACCTCATGGCAGAAGAACGAGATCTCACTAAAGAAATCAACGATCATAATCCTAAGGCTCAATGTCCAATCGAAAGCAACGCTGAAAGCGTAAAGCGTTCACACAGATTCATAAGGACTCTAAAACATGATTCTCTGATACAATCTGTGAAAAACCATAATCCGAAGTAGGGGGTGGTCAGCTCGATACACCAAAATAACGGAATCATGGACGGAACCATTCTCAGCATCACAACAAAATAAGAAGTATACGGAATAACCACTCCTTATTTCGGAAAACGGGTTGCCAAAAATTTTGATTTTTAAAGTTTATAAAATAAAACAAGTTAACAACCCCAAAAAAAGAAGGTGGAATTCCAGATGAAATTATATTACATACCCACAATTTCACAATAAGGGACCGAATATGTTGTCGGTCACAGACTCATACAATAAAATAAAACAAAATCAGTAAATTAAATAGTACATTACATTAATCAAGTACAAAAGCTTGGGCCTCTCGCCTGAGTAAAAAGACCCGATCTTAACTAGAGTGCAAGAATGACGGCGTCTATTGCAATATGTCCCGTAATACCCACAAAGCATCACGGATCGCCAAATACACCGGGATAGGAAGTCAGATCAGGCATCCTTGTGGCGGAGTACCTGAGCGGATACAAGATGCATGCACAACAAGAAATATGAACGGGCCAGGGCCCGGTTCTATATGATTACCAGATGAATAAAGAGTATGACAGTTATGAATGATAATCATGACTAAGTAATGAGAATCTAACTACACAATTTTAGGCATATGCTAAGGTAATTTATATAATTATGAATCTAAAACAATTATGCAAGAGAATTATAATGATTAACATTAATTTAAAAGCTTCCACCAAAACATTTATTCCATTTTATAGTTCCATTCCTTAACAGGAAAATATAATCAAACTTTTAAGCTCTTTATGGCTTTTATCTCAATTACATTCCCTTCATGGCATTCCATTCCTTAGTAAGAATATTATCATCAACAAATTCTCTTTGTGGCATTTTATTGTGCACTTTATGGAACTTCATCATGCTCTTTATGGCATATCTCATACATCAAGTCCCACTTGATTATGAATTTTTATATTTATAAACATGTAACGATTCTAAGACCGCCCCTCCGAGTTTTCCCACTGGGCGCGCCCCTAAATACCCATCATCTCCCAGGGGCCTATCAAACAAGGCATCCTGGGCACCTATTGCAACGTCGGGAAGCGGCCATATGCATGTGGGAGAGTCATAACTACACCTGAAATTACCTCACCAGCGCAGAAAATATAGAACAACGCACATATGGCCTGGGACTATATCCACCCTACATTCACTAGCCAGGGGGCATCACCACACGCACAAAACTTCCCTTAGGATGGCATTTAGAGAGGTGTGTTTAAGTAAATTAGCATTTACCATTATCATGATTAAGTAAATTATTATTTACCATCATCATTACCATTTCCATTTTATTTTCAATTCCAATTTACGTTGTACGTTTCTTTTTATCCGAAACCATTTTCCTTTACATTTTTGTAAATAATTCACCTAATTATCCGGATCCATACGATAAATTATATCATCACTGCAACCTTAAAGGAGTAAATAAACTCATCATTATCTCCAAACATTTTAGGGTATTACTCTAAAACCCCAATGCTATCATACCTCAAAGGAAAGAATAAACTTTCAATTTAATTCACCTAACACCCTTTTGTGGTGTTATACTATTAACTATTAAGGCCAACATAGCTCAATTGAGCTTCTAAAATCTCCCAAACAGAATACTACAACTCCTAGTTTCATAACAATCACTAGAAGAAAAGAATGACCTAACATCAATTGGCATAACACCGAAAAAGTCCCCACATAACCCACTCCTAATGTAGGGTAATTAACTAACTCGACTAAAACTCTAGGACACTAAGTTTACTTCATTCAAGAAGGTTCCTAAGCCCTAGACTTAAGGAAAATGAATTGAAATTGAGTCATAAAATTAACTCAAAAATAGCAGGAAAAATAATAGATTCGCCCTAGCGAATCGATTTGCCCAAAAAGTGAATCGGTTTGGACATAAGGACCTGGGATTCTGCAAACTTCCGAATCGATTCGGCTTGGACCCGAATCGATTAAGTCCAAGAAGACCTGTAAACTGACCCTTAGCTGATCAATTAGCCCTAGGGGCCGAATCGATTCGGCCCTGCAGAAGGGCCAAGAAGGGGTTACGGGTTATAAACCCTAGTTTTCCCCAAAACTTAAATCTCTTCCATTTTCACACACTACCAACATCATAAATCTACCCCAAATCAACCTACATGAATATTCACTACTAAAACCCACAATTTCTTCAACCCAAAACAAAATTTAGGGTTTAAACATCATAAATTTCATATTTATCCGAAAATTACAAATACACAATGATCACACAAATTATTCAACTTAAATCACATATTAGCAAGTAGAAAACTTGCCTTAGGGTTGTAATCTCATATTTCTTTTGGGTAGAAGCAATCCTCATTCTTCAATCTCCAATCTCTCTCTCAATCTCCTCTTTTCTCTTCCTCTCTCTCTCTCTCTCTCTCTCTCTCTCTCTCTCTCTCTCTCTCTCTCTTGTTTTGGATATAAAATAGGGAAATAAGGGGTTTAGAAGACAAAAATCGGGCTTAAGTCTAAAGTCTCCAACTTAAGTGGTTAATACCACATTAAAAATGACTCCCAATACACGTTTACAATAAAACCAATCAAAAGTGCCCGGAACCCAAAAATACAATATGGCACTTATTTTGACTGTCGCACACCTTCCGGGACAAACTACACCCTCTAAACTGGCATCCGGAAATTTTATAATTTATTTCGAGTTCCAATTTCACTTAATCCATAATTTCATTTAAAATACATGACACTATAAAACATGTGACCTGATGATATTTACTTTCTCATATAGTAAATATGCATCAATCAAGTAAATATTAACTACCAACTCATTCAATTAATATTTACTCCAGTTCCAACATTTTATATAATTACCTTATGCGGTAAGTAAATATAAAATTAGCCTCCTGAAAACGAGGGTTGTTACATGCCAATCCATCCAATCAAATTAAAAAAAAATTGATAAAAGACAATTTACCACTTAAGGGAATTGATAGGTTTGCCCTCTGTTCGTAATTCGGGCTAACTTCTTACTCGAACATCCGTTTGATGCACCATTTGTTGTGTTACAACCCTACCTCACATATCTACAAATATGTAGTTTTCACCTCAAGTAAATTGTAATGTTACAAGGGTTAAAACTAGTCTTAAACAGGAACATTTCTATCGAAAATAACCAAATCTTGTATTTGTAAATAATTCGACATTTCATGATTTATGAAAGTAGAATTATACTAACCATAATCACATAAAATTAGATATACTAATAACACATTATTCATATCACATAGGATAAGTATGATGTAAATATAATTTATCATAATTATATACGGGTTGTCACAACCTTCCCCCCTTAGAAAATTTCATCCCCGAAATTTAATATGAATGTCACTTACCAAACAAATGGGGATACTGTTTCTTCATGCTCTCCTCCATTTCCCAAGTTGCTTCTTTAATTCCATGGCTCATCCACATAACTTTGACTAAGGGAATAACTTTATTCCTCAATACTTTCTCCTTACAATCAAGAATTTCCACCGGTTCCTCGATGTACGGCAAGTCTTCTTTCAGTTCAATAGGTTGGGTTTTCAGTTGATGAGATGGATCTGCCAAATACTTACGAAGCATTGATATATGGAACACATCATGCAAGTGAGATAACTCTGGAGGTAATGCTAATCTATATGCCAGGGTCCTAATTCTTTCCAACACTTCATATGGTCCAATGTACCTTGGACTTAGTTTCTCCTTCTTTCCAAATCTCATAACGCCTTTCCACGGTGAAATACATAGGAATACAAAATTCCCCTTCTGAAATTCCAATGGATACTTCCTCTTATCAGGATAAATTTTTGCTTGCTTTGCGCTATCTTTATCCGTTCCCGAATCATTTTTATCTTTTTAGTTGTCATATCTATCAATTCAGGACCCAAAACATTCCTTTCACCCACTTCATCCCAACAAAATGGCATTCTACATCTCCTCCCATATAAAGCTTCATAAGGAGCCATACCAATGGTGGACTGATAACTATAATTATACAAAAATTCCATCAATGGAAAATGATCATCCTAACTACCCTTGAAGTCAAATACATAAGCTCGTAACATGTCTTCTAATATTTGAATCGTCCTTTCAAATTGCCCATCGGTTTGTAGATGAAATGTAGTGCTAAACTTCAAACTTGTGCGCATGGCATTCTGTAAAGGAGGCCAAAACTTATAAGTGAACGTTGGATCTCTATCTGATACAATTGACACTGGTGCCTTATGTAAATGAATAATCTCATCAACGTACATAAGTGCATATTTATCAATAGTGTAGGTCGTCTTAACTGGAAGAAAATGAGCTGACTTTGTCAATCGATCTACAATCACCCAAATAGAATCATGCCCTTTTGGAGATCTTGGTAATCCTACAATAAAACCCATTGTTATATGTTCCCACTTCCATTTTGGAATAGTAAATGACTGCAATAATCCTATCGACTTTTGACACTCTGCCTTCACTTGCTGGCATACTAAACATTTAGCTACAAATTCTGAAATCTCACGTTTCATATTATTCCACCAGTAATAGTATTTCAAATCTCTGTACAATTTGGTACCCCTGGGATGCATAGAGTAAATAGAACTATGTGCCTAGTCCAATATATACTTCTTTAAGGATGGATCATTCGGGACACAAATTCTATTTTTATAACACAACGATTCATCCTTCTTAATTTCAAAGTCACTCTCTTTACCATCCAGGATTTCCCGTTTCTTCTTTTCAAGGAATGGATCACTGGCTTGCAAATTTCGTATGCGTTCTGCCAGTAAAGGTCTCACTGTAACGTGTGCAAATAATGCCCCCATTTTAGATAAGTTCAACTCGACTCCCATCAGTCTTAATTCCATAATATTGCCAACCCGTGCACACTGAATACAAGATAACCTCCCCAATGACTTTCAACTCAGAGCATCTACAATAACATTGGCCCTCCCGGGATGATGGTGAATGGTACAATCATAATCTTTAATTAACTCCATCCAACGTCTTTGTCTCAAATTCAAGTCTCTTTGTGTAAATAAATACTTCAAACTTTGATGATCAGTGAAAATTTCACACGTCTCTCCATACAAATGATGTCTCCATAATTTCAAGGCAAAAACAATAGCCGGAAGTTCTAAATAGTGCGTGGGATAATTACGTTCATGCGTCTTTAATTGTCTAGATGCATAAGAAATTACCTTTCCATGTTGCATGAAAACACAACCCAGACCCTGATGTGAAGCGTCCGTATAAATCACAAAACCTTCTCCACTGGATGGTACAGTGAGAACTGGAGCTGATACTAGCCTGTTTTTCAACTTTTCAAAGCTATGCTGACATTCATCACTCCACACAAATTTCACTTCCTTTCGGGTCAATTTAGTCAAAGGCAAGGCTATAGATGAAAACCCCTTTATGAATCTTCTATAATATCCAGCCAATCCTATGAAACTCCTTATCACCGTTACATTCCTCGGCCTTTCCCATTGCATAATTTCCTCTACCTTCTTAGGGTCAACATAAATTCCATCTCCCGAAACAACATGCCCCAGAAATACTACATGATTTAACCAAAACTCACATTTGCTAAACTTCGCAAACAATTGACTATCTCACAAAACTTGCAATACAACTCTTATATGCTTCTCATGTTCCTCTTGGCTAGGTGAGTATATCAAAACATCATCGATAAAGACAATCACAAACGAATCTATGAAAGGATGAAATACTCGATTCATTAAATCCATAAACACCGCAGGAGCATTTGTTAACCCAAATGGCATTACCAAAAATTCATAATGACCATAGCGAGAACGAAAAGCTGTCTTAGAAATGTCGCAATCTCTCACCCTTAATTGATGGTAACCCGATCTCAAATCAATTTTTGAAAACACTTTAGCACCCTGTAATTGATCAAACAAATCATCAATACGAGGCAATGGATATTTATTTCAAATAGTCACCTTGTTCAACTGTCGATAATCAATGCAGAGTCGCATGGTGCCATCTTTATTCTTCACAAATAATACTGGAGCGCCCCATGGTGATACACTGGGTCGAATAAAACCTCTATCTAGGAAATCTTGCAGTTGAACTTTTAACTCCTTTAGTTCCACAGGTGCCATTCTATATGGAGAAATAGAAACTGGAGTTGTACCAGGAACTAAATCGATAGTAAACTCTACCTCTCTGCTAGGTGGCAATCCTGGTAATTCATCTGGGAACACATCTGCAAAATCCCTAACGATGAGGATATCTTCTAAATTTTTCAATTCCCTGTTTGTATCCACAATATATTCTTAAAAGCCTTGACAACCCTTATTTAACAATTTCATCACCCGAAGGGCTGAAATAAGACAATTGATGCATGGTAGGAAGATAACCAGTCCATACCCAAGATAATATCAAAATCTCGAATATCTAGTGGAATTAAATCAATGGTCCACTCCCTCTCCCCCATATACAATACACAATTTTTATACACAAGCTCCACTAACATCACATCCACCATAGGTGTAGAAATATATAAACCACAATCTAGATAAGAACATGGTCTACCCAAATGCATGGTAAATGATAGTGCTACAAATGAATGAGTAGAACCTGGATCAATAAGCACGTAAGCATGTTTGTTCCTGACAGAAAATGTACCTGTCACCACCTATAGAGTAGCCTGAGCATCCTGTAAAGTCATAGAAAATATCCTTCCCAGAGCCCTGGATCCACTAGAGTGTCCTCTACCTCCTCCTCTCCATGTGCCTCCAGGTGATGAGCCTCGACTAGTAGTAGCTGATTGAATCCCTCCCAGTAGCATAGGACAGTTCTTTTTGGTATGACCAATTTGATGGCAGTGATAACACTATACCCCCTTTAACTTGGGACAATCTGGACTGATATGGCCCTCAGCTTTGCAAAAATAGCATGTAACAGGCTTGGACGGCCTATTGTCATTCTCCTGTTGTCTATTCTGTTGGCCCATCGATCCTGCACCCGAAAAACTACTTGGTGTCTTATTCTGAACATAATTTCCAGTCCCTCTACAGCGTTTAAATCTTTGACTCCCTTATTTTGAGAATTCTACATTTCCTTCCTTTTGCTGAGATGGATCAAATCTACTCCTCTTTCCCCTTTGTTCCCTATTCTTTATTGCATCGTTAACATCTCCTTCAACCATTATAGATTTGTTAACTAAAGAAGCATAATCTACCATTTCAAGTGCAATGAGTCTAGACTTGATAACTAAATTCAACCCATCCTAAAATCTGGTGCATTTGTCATCCGCAGTGTGTAAGAAACGTAATGAAAAACGAGACAAAGATATAAATTTATTTTCATACTCCCTGGCCGACATATTCCCCTGAGTCAATGATAAAAATTCTCTCTCTTTTTTCTTCCGATACATGCGAGGAAAATACTTTTCATATAAGGCTTTAATAAAGGAATCCCAAGTAATTACCTCACCTCCCTTCGGAGTAAGCAATAAATGTTTGGAAGACTTCGACCAATATTTAGCTTCGCCCTTTAACATGAAAGTAGACAAAATTACCTTATGCTCGCCAGGTACATTCATCACCCCGAAGATAGTTTATGTGTCTCTAACCCAAGCCTCAACTTCTAAAGGATCTACAGATTCTGAGAATGCTGGGGGGTTCAATTCGATAAACTTCTCGTACATAGTATTCTTCTCCTCTCGTTGAATTTCTCTTTCTCTTCTGGCCAAAGTCTGCTCCTCCAAGTACTTGTCTTGTTGTTCTGCTATTTGCGTCATGAACATGTTTTGTTGTTCTTCCATTAAAGTCATGGCACGAGCCCTTTTCTGCATACCTGTAAGTTGTTCAGGAGCCCCCTCTATATTATTTGGATTTTGTTGGTTTACTGTATTTGAAGACTCCTCATCTACCCTCTCATGAACATTTTCTCCTTCCATAGCTTACTATCTGTCATAAACCACAATAATAGAAACAAGAATACAACATTTATTTCTAACATAATGGTTAGTATTTCTCACAAATTAATATAAATGACCCACACAACACTATTTCTGCCACTGCCATATCTAGACTCTCTAACCCCAGAATATAAAAACCTAAAGCTCTGATACCAAATTGTTACCCCCTAACCCCATTAGGATATAATTAACTAAATAGTTTACAAACCACAATTACAATTTATTTATTATTTTAGTAATACATATTGAAACAACTTCAAGGTTAAAATGCGGAATACTAAAAATCCAATCGTTTTAAGGAGACATAATTTCAATAGAACTCACATATCATTTAACTTAATTACAACTAGTATAGTGTATAAAACAAACTAACAAGACCCTACTTCTATTTACACAACCTCCTAGACCTGGTAGTGGCAACTAGAAAATATGAAAATGTAAACATATAAAACCATGAGTTTAAAAACTCAGTGAATGTACTATAGCTATCTATAGTAAAAGTACTATATTAACATCTCAACATAACAATATATACATCTCTATGCCAAATTAGGCCATATACATATCCAGATTTAATAAACCCCACATCTCCTGCCCGTAGGCAATAATCATATCCATAGGTTTTAAAAACCTAGCATCTCCTGAATTGCATAGCAACTCAACATATCTTGGTTTTTAAGGAGCCATAACATCTCAACATCTCTTGGCTTTTAATAAGCCATATCATCTCAACGTCTCTTGGATTTTAATAAGCCATAGCATCTTAGCATCTCATGACTTTTAATAAGACATATCATCTCAATATATAATACATACACATCATATCCCAAATCAACTCAGTAAGTACACTCACCTTGTGTTGTCAACTATGTATTCACGTTTCCCTCGAGTGGAGCTGAACTTGGTTGATTTGACCTTACACCTGTTAATCCAACTAAATTAGTATTTAAACTCAATCATAAGTATTATCTTAATATAATTATGTAACTTCAAATAACTACACAACCACAATATGATTCTACTCAAGTCATATTCCATGAAACATATGTAAAGACGAAACGATGGTATAAATGTTGATAAGGTCATGAAAATTCAACCCTAGAAACCACCTCGTAGGGAATTTATAACTAAACTCAAGTAAACATAAAAGTATACTTATGAATATATATACACATGAAACATGTACTCAAAATACCTTTGGGAAGGAGCAGATAAAAGTATTCTTTCATGGGATATCCAGTATGGCCTGAAATTATTGTCCTTCATACTTAACCTTACCATATTCATTAATTGCGCACATACAGGTGTCCAAACTTATCAATATGAAAACATAAATGAATATACTTTCCATCACAAGTGACGGTGTAATTTTTCAAGCTCCCTAGGGCAAGTTATGACTATTTCTTTACACCACAAGAAATCTACCCTACAAGCTCCTCTATTGTTTCTTCAACTTCCAAGAATTTTCATAATTTTTATCCAACATAAATTTACATTATTTTCAAAAAAATTTCAGTATACATACTGAATAGTACAGAATTAAAGTTTCATAATATTTGGACTTCAGTTGCTATCTCAAAAGCTTGACCGAACTCAGGGCATATCGAAATAAAATATACAAACAGCAACTATATACCAAATTGCAACCATCACTAAGACCTAACCATATGGAGTTAAATTCTTATTTTCGTATATGATATTAATATATGAGTATATTTTCATATCCAATTGGAATTTAAGAATTCCAGTAAGCACACAAAGAGATATGAAAGTTTGAATACAAAGGGTTTCAATACAAAGCAATATGACCTATAACACCACTTATCTCACATATGAACCAATACATATTATCACAAAGGGGGATGGAATTTTAATCAATAATTCACGATTTATATACTTTGAAATAAATATAATAAAATATTAAAACAATATTAACAAATAATTTTACCTTGGAAACACCTTAAGGATTTCCTTGGAATTGTTTTCCTAGATTTTCCTTGTAACCCTTTCTTCCTTAACTTCTACCTCTCTTTCCTCAAGCTAATAACACCTCAAACTGAACCTAGGGACTTATTTGCCAAAGAAATAAGGTTAAGAGAGAGTTTTAAGTCGGCCAATGCTTCCTCCAAATCCATCCAATCAAATTAAAACATTTGGTTTGATAAAAAATAATTTACCACTTAAGGGAATTGACAGGTTTGCCCATTGTTCGTAATTTTCGCCTAACTTCTTACTCGAACATCCGTTTGATGCACCGTTTTTTGTGTTACAACCCTAACTCACATATATACAACTATTTAGTTTTCACCTCAAGTCAATTGTAATGTTACAAGGGTCAAAACTAGTCCTAAACAGGAACATTTCTATCGAAAATAACAAAATCTTGTGTTTGTAAATAATTAGACATTTCATGATTTATGAAAGTAGAATTATACTAACCATAATAACTTAACATTACATATACTAATAACACATTATTCATATCACCTAGGATAAGTATGATTTAAATATAATTTATCATAATTATATACGGGTTGTCACACACATGCTAAATGTATGCTTGTTTAATCATCTTCTAGTCTATGCTCCATGCTTAATCACATGCTAGAATTATGATTTTTGTTTATCTTTTGTATTATATTTCCTTCATTATGTCAAATAGATTTTTGGTTTATCATTTTCATTTTATCTTTTTAGTAATTTAAGATTAATGAAAAATACAAATGATTTTTGTTTGTCTTTTGAGTATATATTTTTATTTTTGGTTAAAAATTGCAAAAACTCAAAAAGATTTTTTATTTTGTCTATATTATAGTTTGACACACTTTATGTGGCATATTCTTGTGTTTAAATCCCATCTTTTGCACTCTCATGTGGCTAGAATTTTTGGTTTAGATTGTCAATCCTTATTATATTCTTTATCATGCTTACATGGAGTAGTTGGATTTTGTGTTGCTTAAATGGATTCTATTTTTATATGCCTCAACTCACACATGCACGAGCTCTTTTGAAATTTTAACTTCATATGTATATTTGAGCTTTGTGAGGTGTTCTCCTACCAATCTTGTCATCTACATATTTGTGACCTAGGAGGACGAGTGCAAGTCAAAATCCATTGCACGTGATATTTGTGTGAAAAATAAAAACATGATAAATATAAATGTTCACGGGGAAGGGCTCCGAAAGAATTTTGTATCCTTTGTGAATAGTAAGCCACCATTTTTTTGGACCTAAAAGAAATACGTGGTCCAAGGCCTAAAAGAAAATATGGCATTAAAAGAAAAAATATTTGCCAAGGCCTTATATGTTTGATTGATATTTCCATTCAAAAGAATAATATATATGCTTATGGAGGGAGTTTTGTAAAGACGTAATTTTATAAATGTCCGGGGTAGAATCTGGGAGTTTTCTGTTTACTCCTAGATCACAGTTTGTATGTCTGATACCGCTACATTCGGCACGTCAACACGATCAGCCTCGACGGCCTTTATCTGAATTCAATGCATCCAGTATCTTCACATGCATCATACTACATGCGACGTGCTGCTCAGCTCATTCCCACTACTCCACTATGCTTTATCGGTAAAAAGTTTTATTGGAGCTTTAAATATTTGCATAAATATTTGGGAAATTTTTTGAAAAATATTTTTGAAGTCTGGATTAATTTTATATCAAAAGCAGAATTTTTTCTAAGTGTAAAAGCGAAGTGCCTTGAACGACGAGCTTGCTCAAACGACTTTGAATGTCATTCGTGCGAGATAGGCATGTCGCACGATCTCGTTCGAACGACATTTGTCCTTCGTTCGAGCGACATGGCTATCTCGTTTGAATGAGCCACCGTCTCGATTTTTGTATAAATATATGATCTCCTTCTACACATTTTTCAAGTCTTTCTGCAATCTCAAAATTCTGCGAAAACAGCCCAGAATAAGACTTCACCTTTTTAAGATTTTCTAAACCTTTTTGATTCACAAAACAATTCCCATATATGTGTGTGATTCTTTAAACCTTCAAGAAGATCTTTTACTCATATGGAGTAATTTGTGAGGAAGTCGTTCTCTTCTTCATTGTTGCCCTACTGGAAAGGGATAGTTCCAGCCGCCGACAACAGAACTGACACTTGAGGGTATTTTTGTGTCACTGTATTTTTACTTTAATCCATGTAAGTCATTTTCTTACAAAATTATAGTAAAAATAAAAGTTTTTGCTCCTTTGTGGGATTTTTCCTCATTTGTGTGTGTTTGATTGTTCTTGCTTGATTTTATCATCATTAATCACACCTAGATGCATGTTTAGGACTTAATTGATAAAAACTGAGTTTAATTAAATAACTTCCTTATTTGAACGCAAGCGCACTTCTCTCAAATTGGTATTAGAGCAAGTTACACAACTTTACCGTGTAATTTTTCGCAAAATTTTCTAAGATATCAATTTTCTGATAAATTGATTTTTGTAAACGAGTGTGTTCATAATGGAGAAGTTATATAATAAAATGCCAGTTTTTTACGGAACAAACTATGCATATTGAAAAGCCCGCATGAGATCTGCATTAAAAGCCATTGATGAACGTGTCTGGATTTTGGTTGAAAGAGGGTGGACACCTCCCTCCGTCACTCTTGAAAACGTGACCAATTTAAAACCTGTCACTACTTGGACTGAAGAAGAATTTAAATGGCCATATTTTAATTCTAAGGGTTTAAGTGCCATTTATGGGTCTATCACTCCTGATGAGTTCAAATGCATAATGATGTGCACCACATCAAAAGAGGAATGGGATGTTTTGCAACTTACCCATAAATGTACTAATGCTGTGAAAGAGTCTAAACTGCAAAATTTAACAACTCAATTTGAAACAATGACCATGCTTGAATCTGAATGTTTTGATGAATTTTATGCTAGACTGCCTGATATTGTTAACACTAGCTTTAATCTTGGTGAACACATTCCTAATGCTAGAGTTGTTAAAAATATTCTTAGATCACTGCCTAAGCGTTTTATCCCTAAAGTCACTGTGCTAAATTCTATAGGTAATTTAAATACGCTTAAATTGGATGAACTTGTAGGAGACTTGCAAACGTATGAAATTGATATGTTTCCTAAATCTGTCAAGTTTAATGATAAGGGAATTGCACTTAATGCCCAGGAAAGAAAGAGTGAGGGGTCGGCAAGAAAGAGGGGAGAGTCATCTAGAAAAAGAGAGACAGATACGTCAAATTCTGAGTGTGATTTTGACTTAGATGATTTTGCCCTTTTTGCTAAAAATTTCAAAAGAATTCTCAAATTCAAGAAAAATGGCAATTTTTAAGATAAAAAGAAGTTTGAGAAAAATAAGTTTGAAAAGAAAAATGAAAAAGATTTTAAAGATCCTCCTAAGAAGGAAAGTGAGAGATGCTTTGAGTGCGATGGTAGGGGTCATAGAGCTTTTTAGTCTGCTACTAGGCTGAACAGAGAAAAGGGCAAAGTCGTCATTAATGCTACCCTTAGTGACGACAGTGAGGTCGAGTCGGTGGATTCTGGAGACGAGTCACCGCATGAGTGTAACTTCATCGCATTCATGGCTAGTCATGTGAGTACTTCTAGTTCTTCTCACGATGATGAGGATGTTGCTTCATAGGGACACCTCGATAGTGAGAGCGATGTGAGTGAGGGGGAGGATGACACAAGTGAGAGCGAGAATGATCTTCAACGCACCTACACCGAGCTTTATTCTGAGTCATTTAAAACTAAAAAGCGTAACAAAGCGTTAGTTCGTAGGATCACCACTTTATAGGAAGACTTAAGAAAAGCGAGAGAGAGAGAGAGAGTCCTCCACCTGCACCACCTTAAGAGAGAGAGAGTCTTCCTGTGTTGAGAAAGAGAGTCTGTTTAGAGAGAGAGTTTGTTTAGAGAGAGAGAGTTATTTTGAGAAAGAGAGAGGGGACTTAACTAAACAAGTGGTTAGTCTTACGAGTGAGCTCCATTCCTCCGTGGAGACTCGGAAGAAACTTGAAGCCCTTGTATCCCAGCTTACTCATGATCTTGAGAGAGCACGGGAAGTCAAGGTTCAAATCGAGAACAGATCTGGAAAGATGGGAAAGATGCTCCTCGGCCCCACTTTAAGTTTTGGTGATAGGCAGGGAATAGGTTATGATGGTGCCTTCACATCCCAAATTGCACCTGGACCAGTTCCTGAGTTACTACGACTCCTTATGGCCTTCTCCAAAATCCTCGAAGGAAATTTCGACCAAGAAAAGCAAACCATGGTCCGCCTTTGACTGTGTTCTTTTGTACATATTGCAAAAGAAAAGACCACCTCAGGGATTTTTACTACAGTATGGGTCGAACATGACGTACTACTGCTCCACCTCGACATACTGATGATTTTTCCAGTCTCAGAGAGCGAGTTGAGTTTTTAGCTGTCACATCACAGAGTTTGATAGAGGAATTCTGACGGATGTCTTTACCGTCAGTAAATGCTTCTCATATTCGGACTGAAACCAACAACAATAAAGGTAAACAAAAGGTCACCACTACTTGGGTACCTAAGAAAGATAAAAAGGCCTTTGTTGTTCATATCGCACTCAAAGCACATAATACCTCCCAGTGGTATTTTGATAGTGGGTGCTCCAGATATATGACATGTGATGCCTTATTTTTTACATCTCTTGAGGATTATCATGATGACAGAGTCACATTTGGAGATGGGAGCAAGTCTAGTACTGTAGGATGTGGAAGTGTAGAGTTACCAGGATTTCCTATGCTAGAAAATGTTTTGTACATCAAAGGTTTGAAAGCAAACCTTCTCAGCATTAGCCAGCTGTGTGACGTTGACTTTGTCGTAAAGTTTAACCGGAACACTTGTAAGGTCTACAAGCAAGACGGTAAACTTTTAGTGTGAGGGGTGAAGATAAAGGATAATTTCTATGGGACTGAGCCCACATCCTCACTTGTCTGCAACAGCACCACGATCACTTTTATAGATTTGTGGCACCAACGTCTAGGTCATGTGAACGTTAAAGATCTAACTCGTTTAGCTAAAAAGGACCTAGTACGTGGCTTACCATCACTTAGAAGGCTAACTTTGACGGTTTGTGGACCCTGTCAGTTGGGAAAACAAATTCGTAGCCCCCATAGGAAGTTGCATTCCATTACCACCTCTCGTGTGCTTGAACTTATTCACATGGATCTTATGGGTCCTACTCGTACTGAGAGTCTAGGTGGTAAGAGGTATATCCTCGTGATGGTGGATGATTTCTCCAGATACTCGATTGTCAATTTTCTGAGGGAGAAATCCGATGCTGTAGAGTTTTTAACGACCAAGTGACGTGTCCTGCAAAATCAACACGGAGTCACTATTAACAGGATACGTAGTGACAACGACACTGAATTTAAATAAGCAAAGGTAGATCTTTATTATCATAGACTTAGGATTAAATATTAGTTTTCTGCTGTGAAGAGTCCTCAGAAAAATGGAATTATTCAGAGAAAGAATAGAACGATCCAGGAAATGGATAGATCTATGCTTCTAGGTCGTAAGGTTTCTAGGAGATTTTGGGCAGAGGCAGTGTCTGCTGCATGACACACGGTGAATAGGGTTTACCTGCGTCCACACACACTTCAGACGCCTTATGAGTTGTGGACTTGCAAGAAACCCAACCTTGCATATTTTTCGTGTTTTGGGGAGTAAATGCTACATCCTACGGGATAGAGAGAAATTAGGAAAGTTTGACTCCCGAAGTGATGAGGGAATACTGTTAGGATATTCATCTAATAGTAGAGTGTACCGAGTATTTAAACTGAAGAGCTCTAAAGTTATGGAGTCAATAAACGTCACCGTGCAAGATGACGAACCTTCGGCATTTATTGATTCTAAACTTCAGTGTGAGGATGAGGATGTTTCTAGCAGTGATTTACTTTTACCTCACCCACACTCTGTGGACCCTACTCATGTGTTAGGGGACACACATGCTTGGGTTCGTAAGAGTCATGACCCTTCTGCCATTGTTGGTGATCCCACTCTAGGGGTCAAGACTCATGCTCAACTAGAGAACATTGTCAGCCATTTTTGCTACACGTCCAAAGTCGAGCTCAAGAATCATAAAGAAGCACTCAAGGATGAACACTGGATATCTTCTATGTAGGATGAGTTGCTTTAGTTTAAAAAGAATAATGTATGGGAACTTGTCACCCGACCTAGTGAGACTAATGTGATAGGTACCAGATGGATTTTCAAGAATAAAATGGATGAAAATGGTACCATAATCAGAAATAAGGCTAGGTTGGTCGCTCAAGGCTACACATAGATAGAAGGTGTAAACTTTGGGGATACATTTGCTCCTGTTGCGAGGCTTGAGTCTGTCCGTCTACTTCTCTCCATCGTATGTCATCTGCGCTTCAAGTTATATCAGATGGATGTCAAGAGTGCCTTTCTGAATGGCATTCTACAGGAGGAGGTTTACGTGGAACAATCGAAAGGGTTTGAAGACCCTAAGCACCCGGAGCACGTCTGAGGAAAGCCTTGTATGGTTTGAAGCAAGCACCCCGTACTTGGTATGAGAGGCTTACTTCCTATCTCTTAGCCCGTGACTTCAAGAGAGGGGGAGTTGATATGACGTTGTTCATCAGGAGAGATGACGGTGCTATTTTGGTTGCCCAGGTCTATGTGGATGACATAGTCTTTGGATCCACGTGCTCTCAACATGCTCATCACTTTGAGGAGGAGATGAAAAGTGAGTTTGAGATGAGCATGGTTGGTGATCTTACTTTCTTCCTTGGTCTCCAAGTTCATCAGCTAGAGGATGGGATGTTCATCTCCCAATCCAAGTATGCTAGAGACCTAGTGAAGAAATTTGGGTTAGACTCCGCTAAGCATGCACGTACACCTATGAGTTGCACTACCAAACTTAGTAAGGACACTTCAGGCAAGGACGTAGAGCAAACCTTGTATCGGAGTATGATAGGTGGTCTTCTTTACTTGACTGCCAGTCGTCCCGACATAGCCTTTAGTGTTAGAGTCTGTGCGTGATATCAGGCATCCCCGAAAGAGTTAAATTTACTTTCTTTAAAACGTATTATTAAATACGTGAGTGGGACTATCTCATACGGTATTTGGTATTCCTTTGATACCGATGACCGTTTGTCCTCCTATTCCGATGTCGATTGGGCTGGGGATGTAGATGGTTGTAGGAGCACTTCTGGTGGGTGTTTCTATTTTGGTTCTACTCTTGTCTCCTGACTGAGCAAGAATCAAAATTCCATCTCTTTATCCACTGTAGAGGCTGAGTACATCGCCCTCGGGAGTTGTTGCACGCAACTCATGTGGATGAAGCAGATGCTGGAGGATTATGGGATTTCATAGGACACCATGACCATTTCCTGTGATAGCACGAGAACGATACACATATCCCACAATCCAGTCAAGTATTCACGCACAAAGCACATCAGGATACTCGAGCACTTTATACGTCAGTTAGTGGAGGAGAAAGTCGTATCCCTGAGTTTTGTTCCCACCGACCGTCAGTTAGCCAATATTTTCACAAAACTTTTAGATGCCCTTAGATTTGAAAGTCTTAGGAAGTCTTTGGGGATTTGCACTGTTGACCGAGGGGTTGGTCTATGTCTAGGATAGGATGCTTCTTCATGTTCATATCATATGCTTCCTATTTCTAGTTTGTTTTATATGTATTATTGCCTTGTTGTACAACTATTTATTTATTCTTTTGAAAATTCCAAAAATATTTTCATTTTACAAAAATTTTAGAAACTCCCAAAAAGATTTTTGTATTTTATTTGCACCTTTTATGGATGAGCATTTAAGATAGCCGAGTCACAACTTCATTCCATTTATCCATGTGACTGTTTGATAGAGATTTGAGACGCTACATCATTTCATCCATGTGCTTTACATTGATTGGATTCTTTGAGATGTGATTAGTGATATCTTTCTACATGTTTGACTCATATCTCCTTTATTACACACATGCACGGCTATATTTGATTATTGTACTTGTCTATCACAAATTGGCTTGAGTGTTTCCATCTCAATTATGTCTATACAACTAACAATATGCGATAAAACTTGACAAGATTGGAATGCATGTAAAAAGCTTTTTGGTGAGACTATGTGTTTATTTGAAAAAATGGGGAAGGCTGCAAAAGGTTCATTTAGCCTTTGTGATTTTAAGCCACCGTTAAAAAGGACCTAAAAATGGAGGAATTTTATTATCCGGGGTCCAAAGAGGTTAAAAGAGCCCAAAAAAATTAAAGGTAATAAAAAGAAATATCTGCCTAATATGGGCCAGTAGGTTTCACCATCAATTCTCCAAAGTTTGAGAATTTAGATCACCTCTATTCAAAATATAATTCTGAGGGAGTTTGGTTGGAGAATATAAACAGGTTTGCACTTCCTTGAAAGTCCTGAAAAAGTATAAAATAGTTTTGGACGTTATTTGTGTGGAAATCACTTTGAGCTTTGATTTTTTGATTTGATTGAGTCAGTGTCTAATATTACCACCTTTTTACACCAAAGGAAGCATTTGAGTTCATTCGTTAGGAGTATCCGATATTCATCGTGCACATATGTCATGTTTGTATACATTGATTTTCCTATCGAATTTGTTCACACCCATACATTTACGCTATCATCGACTTGGTTGTTTTTGTGTTCTTTCATGGTGTGATTCTTTGTTATATATTATGTGTGAAAATTTTTGAAAAATACAAAAATAACTGTCTCTTCCCGTGTGTCATTCTCCATGTGCATTCATTTATGCTTCTCATATCTGTCTATTTGGGGACATCATAAAAAGGGGGAGAAGAATTATGGGGAAGATGAGTTATGAATGATTTGCTTAAGCTTAATTGATCATTAATTCTTGCATATCATTTCAAACTGTTTCTTGTCACGGGTATTTGTTTTATCTCTTGTGTGTAGGTACAACATAGTTCATTATTGAATTGCACACCCTGATGAGAAAAGCTTTGGAAGTTTTTGAAGAGCTGAAGATTTGAAAGACATGTCATTTAGTATTCTCCGTTTGAAGTTTTAATGGGGATATTATCTTGTATGTCATTTGATTGCATAATTTGGATTTTTTTATGTATGTACCGGCATAAACATAGGGGGAGATTTGTAAGGACATAATTTTATAAATGTCCGTGGTAGAATCTACGAATTTTTTGTTTACTCCTAGATCACAGTTTGTATGTATGATACCTCTACATTCAGCACGTCAACACGATCAGCCTCAATGGCCTTTATCCGAATTCAATGCATCCAGTATCTTCACGTGCATCATACTACATGCGACGTGATGCTCAGCTCATTCCCACTACTCCACTACGCTTTATCGATAAAAAGTTTTATTGGAGCTTTAAATATTTGCATAAATATTTGGGAAATTTTTTGAAAATTATTTTTGAAGTTAGGATTAATTTTTTATCAAAAGTAGAATTTTTTCTAAGTGTAGAAGCGAAGTTCCTTGAACGAAGAGCTCGCTCAAACGACTATGAATGTCGTTCGCGCGAGATAGGCATGTCGCGCGATCTCATTCGAACGAATTCTATCCTTCGTTCGAGCGACATGGCTATTTCGTATAAATATTTGATCTCCTTCTACACATTTTTCAAGTCTTTCTGCAATCTCAAAATTCTGCGAAAATAGCCCAGAATAAGACTTCACCTTTTAAAGGTTTTCTAAACCTTTTTGATTCACAAAATAATTCCCATATATGTATGTGAATCTTTAAACCTTCAAGAAGATCTTTTACTCATATGGAGTAATTTGTGAGGAAGTCGTTCTCTTCTTCATTGCTGCCCTACTGGAAATGGATAGTTCCAGCCGCCGATAACAGAACTGGCACTCGAGGGTATTTCTGTGTCACTATATTTTTACTGTAATCCGTGTAAGCCGTTTTCTTACAAAATTATAGTAAAAATAAAAGGTTTTGCCCCTTTGTGGGATTTTTTTCTCATTTGTGCGTGTTTGATTGTTCTTGCTTGATTTTATCATCATCAATCATACCTAGATGCATGTTTAGGACTTAATTGGTAAAAACTGAGTTTAATTAAATAACTTTCTTATTTGAACGCAAGCACACTTCTCTCAAGTTTGGATGATATATCAACGGTTTGGATAATGTTCATTTATCCTAGTTGGGCTTTCAATGTCATGACTCTATTGGTTTGTAGAATCATCAACATGCTAGGCTTGTATGCATTATGTATGTTTGTTCATTGAGTTCAATCTATATTGTCCCATGAGGTTATATTCAAATGTGATGAAGTTTGCAATCAATTGAGAACTCCGTGAACATGTTTTGAGTGATTGGACCTAAATTTAATTGTTGCTCGTTCACACCCCAACACTTCTGTTTCCATATGACACATTTATGCTATAAGAGTGTGAAAAACTTATGTTATTTTGTTTTGTGTCATTTTGGTGTTTATATATATATGTGTATTTGAGTCTATTAGGTATATATTATGTATACATATATTTGATATTTTTGTTTAGTCTTTGCCTTGCTTTCTAGTCCATCTATGCTTTAATTCATAATTGGTATTCATCTTGTTGCATTCTTTGTTGATATCACATGCTTAATACTTATGTATCGTATTGGTATATGTTTCTTGCATCTTCGTTGGTATCCATTATTATTCGTTGGATTAGTTATGATTTTGTTGTTCATGTGCTTTAACGTTCTCATCACTTTATGCACAATTACATGTTTTAGCTTGGAGTCCCATTCTATTTATCCCTCGCTTAGTTTAGAGGGTGTATATACTTTATTTGGAGGAGATAAGTTAATGTTTGATTCTTTAGCCTTAGTTTATTCCTGAACAAAAAGGGAGAGAATGATAGGGGGAGAAATGGTATCTAAACCTATTGTAATCGTATCTTAGTTTGGGAAAGATTTAACTTCGGGGGAGTTGTTATCTTCTTTAGTTGATCATAGTTGATAAAGGGAGAGAATTAATTCAGGGGGAGTACTTACTTTACTTGTTTTATATTCTTTACTTGTTTTATATTCCCTATGCGTGTAATGTGTTTGCTTAAGTGTGCAGGAATTTTATTCTAAGCGACAACTTTCACCGGCAAAGATTTTGATCCTTTGGGTTGTTTGAGTAAAAGAATTGTATTTTTATTTTGGGTGGGACTTTTTATTAGTCTAGTAGAGCTTGACGGCCCTTTAGGATTGTTTTTTATTTTGTCCCGAAATAACCAAAGGGGGAGATTTGTAAGGACACAAATTTCAAATTGAGTCCTTTGTAGTTTTGGCTCAATTCCGGACAAAAATGTTTGAGTCATAGGATAGAGTTAATTAATCCTATTTCAAGCCTATGACGTGTTTGTTGAAGACGTAGCGGCCAAGTGTATAAAGCTTCATCAAAATATCGAGTTTAATGCCTCGTTTCTACGTCATCAATAGTGGTTCCATGCTCCCAAAGTATGAATGCATTACATATATATAGGAGCTTGGAACAGTTTACATTAGGTGAGCGTTTAATTAAAATTGTTGTTTATTTTTAAAAATATTTAATTAAAACTTTAAATAAAGTTTATAACGTTTCTGGGCTAAAAATAAAAATTTCCAACTTCTGGAAGTTCGTTCGATATGTCGTTCGAACGAGTTTTTCGTTCGAACCAAATGTCCTTCGAACGAGTTTGCCAACGAGTTCCCATATTGGCCACTGGAACTTCGTTTGAAATGTCGTTAGAACGAGATGGCTAATCGAACGAGATTTCCAACGACATTTCTAATGAGTTCACTCTGGAACTTCATAAAAAGCCTCGTTCGAACGAGATTTCATTCGAATGAAAATGTCGTTCGAACGAGATTTGGCGGGAACAGGTATTTGGCAGTTTTAAGCAGTTTTGACCCACTTTCCCACTTGTTTTTCCCACTATCTTTTTACAGAATTTCTTAAGTGCGGAAATAAACTTTTCCAACTTAACTTTTTCATAACCTACAACCTCTAAGAGAGTGTTTGAGAGAAAAAATGTTTAAGGAAAAAGTTCATGATTTTTGAGTGTTCATCTTCCAAGAAAAATTCATTTGACACTCTTGTTTATACCCAATTGTTTTTTAATCCAAGTTCCATACATATATACATTGCTTGGAGTTTTGGCACCGGTTTTTTCATCTGTAACGTTTGAAGAGACGTTTGAGTTTGCTTCTAAATCCCACAAAGAAGAAGAGCTTTGCGTTGATTTACCCACTTGGAGAAAGTCTCCTTATTCGGGTGACGGTGACCATATAAGTCCGATCGGTGGATTTCGAGACCGCGGTGGAGCTCCGTGGTTATTCGCTAGGCAGAGGTTGATACAAAAAGACGCTTCGGGGCTTGAGAGGGACCGAGTCGAGTGTTGTAAGTCATCTTTCTTGTATTTGTAAATTTCGTACTTAGTGGATTTTCCGTTGTGGGTTTTTCCTCGTACATCGCGGCGTAGTGGATTAATTATTTATTTTATCTTTTGCAAAATCACCTAGAACGCATGCTTAGGTAAAAAGTATAAAATTGATTTATTTTAATCACTACATGTTTAATTTGGTGCTAAATTAAATATTTGGTAATTTTTAATTAATTCAAGTCATTAATTTAATGTGATAAAATTTGGTTTGGCCTAATTTGTTAAAATTGAGAGATATGACTTAGGCAAATTTTCTAGGACTTGGATTAATTGTGATTAAGTGAAATTAACATAAGTGTGTGTTTAAATTTAATTTCACTTGGTTTTATTTTAATTTGAAGTAAATTAAAATTTGGCGTTTTTGTGAACCAGCTTACGCTTCCGCATATCTCAACAAGGAAATTGGTTTTAAAATTGGGGGCCTTAGGGACGTTTCAATAAAATATGTCCACTCATAAGACCCATGATTTATGTCTTATAATAGTAAGTATATGAGTATCCATATTGGTGGATGCTCTCGAACGTCAACTTTGCAGAACCAGAAGATAACAAAAGCTTTCTTATTTGTTAAAGTCCACAGTGGTGGACTTTGAGAATTTTCAAGTTGAGTTCCTACAAATAAGTTTTGTTCGTAGGAAGTAACTAACCATTTCTTACGAATAACATTTGTTCGTAGGAAATGTTACGGACAAATGTTGTTCGTAGGAACCCAAATATATAATAAAAATAATTATTTATATTGGTACGAACTTCATTAGTTCGTAGGAATTCTTACGAACAAATGAAGTTCGTAGGAACTATTTACTGATTTAGTAGCCATTCACTAAAACTAACAATCCTCTACGATTTACACTACGGAATTTGCTCTTTTTTATCCACCATTGGAAGCTTCTCAATTTGCAGTTTTAACATTTTTGATGTCTTTTAGTCCCTCCACTACGGATGCTCTAAGAGCTATGAGTACGAATATGTATGGTATCAATAGAGTACTTTAGCACTTCAAAATAATGTATAACAATATTTAGTAATGATCTTTTGTATCACTTTTTATTTTTTTATTTTTGAAGTGATAGAATAGTTATTTGAAATGCATTTATACATACGATAATTGTATGTTAAGATTTTGTCTTTATTATTTTTAATGTGTACCCTCGAAAGAGACGTTTTCATGACCCTAAAATGACTCTTTATAAGTTCAAAGGCTATATTCACAATATTGGGGTTATTGATTTCATTGACAAATGACATAATTGAGTCGAGTCTAGGTTGAGCATCAAAATGTTTTGTTTCGGTGAAAGGTAATATTTATTTATGGGATGCCCCTAAAACTATGGGATTCGCAAGCAGGAAGACACGAGTAGAAACTTACAAGTATTATGACATACTTATTTGTGAGTTCCACTTCTATTGATTAAGAGTCTTGCTACACGAACACACAGTGGTAGACACACAATCAAATGACAAAGGTAACCTTTACTTCTCAACTATTCTACTATACCACCCGCACACCTCTCTCCCTACTTTGTCCTAAAATTGCTGTTAGCAGTATATTTCTCCTAATAAAAAATAAAAATAATAAAAAAGACAGTTAAAAAAGAAATTTTTTTACGGCTTATTTTTTAAAATAAGGTTTTGTTAAAAAATTTGTTAAAACCTTTTTTTTTTTCTAGAAAACAGTTTTTTTATTTCTTAAAAAAATAGCTTTTATTAAAAGAACTGAAATTATTTTTTTTTATAAAAAAAGTTTCCTGGAAAAAACATCTTTTGTTATAAAAAATAGTTGTTAGATAAATAAGTGTTTTTAAAAAAAGGTTATAAAACAGTTTTTATTTAATTAAAAACAGCTTCTTTAATGGTAATTTTTAAAAAAATATTTATGTAATTTTTAATAAAAAAAAGGGCATATACCAAATAGTCCATTGAACTTATTTTAATACATGTATTATCCAATCCTTTTTTATTTTGTACCAAAAAGTCCTTCACCATACCAAAAAGGTTTTACCATGTCGCTGGCCATACCTTTAAAGATAAGAGAATAAGGGACTTCACCATACCAAAAAGGTTTTACCACGCCGCTCGCCATACCTTTAAAGATAAGAGAATAAGGGACTTTTTGGTACAAAATAAAAGGCTTTGACTAAATATGTATTAAAAAATATTTGAGAAACTTTTTGATATTTGGTCCTAAAAAAACTATTTAATTTGTTGTCTTAGATTTGTGATATATTAGTGCCGCTGACGCAGATCCACATCATTTATTGAATATGATGAACCGTCATTTAATACCCCCTTGAAACCGCATGACTACGTGGCTTGTCGAGATTTGTTTATTCTGTTGGCGTAGCCCACATTCATAAGAAATTAATCAATCTCGATATGCCATGTAAGCATGCAGTTTCAAGACAATCTTAAATAACGCTTCCCCTAGAATCATTAAAAAAAATATGAATTATTTATAACATTGACTAACTCTATAATGTTAAAAAATTATTTTTACGGCTAATAAGTTGTACTAAAATATAGTGGGATAAAAACAAAAAAAAAAGTATTTTTTTTAATTATTTTTCATAGATAAAAATTATTTTTAACCAAAAAAAAAAACCTTTAAAAAAAGCAGGTAAAAATTTGTAGAAGGGAGAAGTCTTTATTTTTTTGTCATTTAGCGTGTGTGTCCCATTTCAAGTGTGGGTCTATCTTTATCATTGATTAATAGTGGCAACTTTATTCAACTACCACGTGCGCACGTTTCTTTATTGGCAACACTATTCAACTGCACAAGTGGCCAGTTAAAAAAACAGGTTCTATAACGTAATTTTTATTTTATTTTTTTTAGGATTAGCATAAATTGATATTTTAAAAAATTGTTTTCTTATTTTTTTGTATAAAAACAGTTTTTATTTTGTTTCTTTATAAAAAACTTTTGTATATATAAAACAGTTTTTTGAAATGTTCAATTTTTGTTATATAAGACATTTTTTATAAACTTTATTTTAATAAAAAAATTATTTTGGTACATAAAACTGTTGTTGTGTAATGCAATTTATTCAAAGCTAACAGTTTTTTTATGAAATATTTTTTTTTAAAATAGATTTTATAAAACAGTTTCGTTAAAATGTAAAGTTTTTGTTAAAACAGTTTTGTTAAAAAAAGATTGAAAACAATTGTATAAAAAACAGTTTTTTTTTTATAAATATCTTTTTAAACAAAATAGTGTTTTTTTTTTAATAATAAGTGATTGTTAATCAAATTTAATATAAAAACAAAGCGTTGATTTTAATAATATAGAAAAAAAACTTTTATTTTAATAAAAGAAAGTTGGCAAATATAGAATACTAAAAAAAATTGAGTATGAAATGAGAAAAAATTTATTTAAAAACATGATAAAACGTGAGTGAGCATGATAAAGGTAGATCATTTCCGATGTCATATGGTACTAATCAAATGGAGCCTTAATTTCTTATGTGCACAGAAATACTTGCATAAAATCTTAGATAAGTCATGAAATACGTAATCCATCCGTGAGTATTCCATAGGTAGGTTTGAGTCCCTTTCTCATTTGCCATGATTGACCTAAAAGATAAGTATAGTGACAAGCTTCCTTGGTAAAGAGTTTTGAATAACCCCAGATAAATCTTATTATATAATATCTGTGTATGATTTTATTATACCCATAATATTTTCTATAAAAAAAAGACATGCACATCCCATATTCTAATTTCATCTAAAACTAGTATTTTTTCTACAATAAGATTTATCTTCGTTTTTTTAAATTCGAAATACAAGAGATCTTGAAAATCCTAATGTCTTCATTACACAAAAGGTCATTTTGGGTCTTCGGATATAAGTTGTAAGTTCATACACTTCAAAAACAAGACATGTTGGACTGAAAAATTAGTAAAATTTATTCATCCATAACTTGTATTACATTACTAGCTCACTCTTAATACATAACAGTCAAATTTGTTTCTTTAGATAAATAATTTATAAGTTCGTACACCTGACAAAAAGGTTGACAAACTTTTTTTTAAAATTAAATATTATTAATTTGAAATTAATAAGTCTAGAGTAATATTAAATTATAATAATTATTAAATAATTAAAAGAGTTAATTATACTTTGCTCCCTCCAACTTTGCAAACATTTTCATTTCACCATCCCTATTTTCATTTTCTAGACTGAACTCTCAACATATAAAATCTGCCGAAGTGTAAGGTAGAGTGTAATTAATCCTAATTAATATTATAATTTTTTGTCGAGGGCACGGCGATAAATTTAGCCCCGTAATAAAACCCAATCCATAATTACCCGCCTTTTAAAAAAAAACGAAAACAAAAATTATAAAAAAAAAAAACTATTTTTAAAAAAAATATATTTTTTAAAATTAAAAAAATAATTTAATAGCATGTATTTAAAAAATAATAGTATAATAGTATATTAGTAGTATAATAGTAGTATAATATATATAATAGTATAGATTTAATATGTATGATATTTGACCTGTTAGCATGATATTTCATGCACCCATGGAAGGCATGAAATATCACGCATAAAAAGGTGAAAATATCATATATATATTTTGGGATCAACATCACTAATCTTTTATATATATATTAAAAAAACAAAAACAAAACCTTTTTTTATTAAAAAAAACACACTTTAACATGACATTTCATGCATGGGTATGAAAGGGAGAAAATGTCATGCATAAAAATAGAGATATTTTGCCAAAACCCATGATCCTATATATATATATATATATATATATATATATATATATATATATATATATATAGTGTAATACTCCGTATATTTTGGAATAAAATATAATTTACTAAGGATTAAATTAATTCAGTGAAATTAGTTAATCTGAGATTGCGAGTAATTAGACTCATTATTATTTATAAATTTTAGGATTTGACTTTAATGATTTGAGAATAAATCAAAATGGATTTATTTTATTTTTTTTATAAAAAAAATATTGGGGTGTGTCATGTCACAATTAAATATATTTTTGGGATAAAAATATTTTGGAACACACTTTGAGAAGCAATATGGGCTTGTTTGGGCATTTTAGATCCTTAGGAATGGTCTCGGGATATATATATATATATATATATATATATATATGAGTTGGGTAGTTATCGGGTAATTAAATTATGTATTTGAGCTCATTTGGGGGTCCAAAGTTGGGGCCAAAAGCCCAACTCAAGAATTGGGTAAAATATAAGATTAAGAGGAAGAGAAATAACTCTTCACTACTAATCATAACCTAACCCTAACAGCCCCACTTCAAGAGAGAGAGGAACAATGGCCTAAGAGGAGGAAAAACACCCTATAAACAGAAAAATAGACTTCTCTACACAATCTCAGGCAAGGATTCTCTTGCCATACTTATTCAATTTGTGTTATTCATGTATAAATGTTAACTCCATGCTTAGATTTAAAGTTAAATCATATTTTGAGACTTCACAATTAGATATCCTTAAATTAGTGTAAAATTTGATGACTAATTCATGATCCATGCGTAGATCCATAATCCATTGTATCGGATATGTATACATATGACATAAATTGAGAAAATATTTGGGAGAAATGTTGTAGAAATCTTTTAACCAATCTGAAAGTTAATGGAGTACAATAAGGAGAATTCGTGAAAATCCACTTAGATGTTTACTATTGGGATAGTAAAACCAATGGTGACTAAGTGTGAATTCGTGTATTTGAATTCGTTTATGAGAGAGAGTTTTGGTTGGGACGGTTATATATGAACCTGGGTTGTAAAAGCTTAATTATGTGTAGCAAAAAGCTTGAGGAAGGCTGTTAATAGAGGAAATAGCAGGAGAAGGAGTGGAAAACGAAGAAAGTCCTTCGAACGACACTGAATGTCGTTCGAACGAGATTAGTATCTCGTTTGAACGAGATTATTATCTCGTTCAAACAACCATGACTTTGGACATAGAGATAGATCTTTTTGTTATGAAGGCGTGACCGCTAGTTTCGTATTTTTTTTATTTTTTTAATTAGTTATGATTTTATTACTGAAGGGTGTCTGAAACCGAAATTCTTTGTGAGAAATCAAAACGGGATTAATTAGGGATATTCATGGATGAGTGTAGGACTCGAAAAAATATTAAGGAACAATATTTTTACCTTCGAATTGAATGGGAATGAATTCGGGGTATGGAATTAGAGTGTTTAGGATGAACAACAGTCGAAAATATATGAACGAATTCAAATGGAAATTTTGGATAAAATTACGATACGAGATGGATTGAGATGTGCTTAGTATCTTGAATAAAATTATGAATGTAAGTTGATATTTACGAAATTAAGGGTCGGGGTTATGACTCAGATATTTTTAGGCAGAGTGCTATGGGAGTTAGGCACGGGGTAGCTGATTTAATTTATTATATATATAATAAATTATCAAATATCGAATTTATTAAAGAATGTTTGACCTAATAGTGGGATTTTGTGTAATGAATTATGAAGGGTGAAGATATGAAACGAATGAGTGATTCTGGGTGTTGTAATTGTGTGATACTACCTAACTATATTAGAGGATTCCTTATATATGTACATATAACCCTTTTCCACGTTAGTTGACTCCTTATATATGTATACATATAAACCTTACTAAAAAGGGTATCAAGGAGAGAATAATAATTAATAATCAGGACCGATTAAAGTTCGAGTCATGAGGACTACATGCTAAGATTATTAAATGTATGGGTAAGGGTATTTGGGGATAACTATACATATAATTGTGTCGGTAAGGCTAGTTTGGGAATAACTATGCCTATGTATTTAAAGAGAAATAAATAATGAAGTAAATCTAAGTTTTAAGTCAAAACATGCAATGTATGAGACTTAATATTTAATCGAGAAGTAGTCGTAAGATAACGGCTTAAAATGAGATATGGAATAATTGACTGATATGTTATAGTTGAGCCAAGAAGGCTATATTTATATGAATTGAGATTTTCTTGGGATTAAAGTAATTATAGAGTAACTACTTATTATACATATTAGATGATAATATGTATTTATATGAATTTATATGGACATACCAATGTTCGTGGACCGTCCTATCAGCTCGGGGGTTCTCGTATTCGGATCGGGTACCACACGTCGACACAGGTGGGCTTGACGATATGTAGGTCATATAGGTACTATATGGAGGAGCCACCTAAGAGAGGTAGGTGTTCTCACTGACCATTTATGTGTCACCGCTGGGTATGGGCCGTGTACAAGTGTCATGTGTAAGAACCGCCCCCGACTTATGTGCATTCTATGATGTCCGCTTAGGATAAGAGATTCCTCCGGACTTACCAATAGAGCTAAAATGAGACACCAACGGTAGATGCCTTTGTGTGTCGCATATATATATATAGACACACACACACACATTGTGGTGTACCTTGTACGGGAATGTGCCCTTTTAGTCTAAAGATGTAGACAATGCTTAATGATAATAAAGTTGGGCTAATAAAACGATGTGATTAATTAAGGACAAATATGATTCCTAATGAATAATGCGGCAGACAATTATTAATAAGAATAATTGGATAGTCTAAGAAAGTAAACAAACATTAAAGAGAATGAGTAATGGAGTAGCCAATTATTAATGAGAATAATAATTTGGTAATCTAAGAGAATGAAACTTATAGTCTAACTGAGTAGACGATAGGGAATATGTAATACCCCGTGATTTTAATGACTTTTAAAATGGTTTATATTTTAAATTAATGGATTAAGTGGATTTTACTATAATTAATTCATTTGGGTTTTATCTGAATTGTGGATATTAAAATGGATGATTCTGAATATTACTTAAAGATATTTAGGTAATATATGAATGTGATGTTATTGATACTGTTGTGAGTTATTAATTCAGTAATTTGAATTTTTAGTCGGACGCGGTATGGGACGTGTCAGGACTAATTTGTGAGAATTAAAAAGGAAACTTATTTTTACGTCAACCTTATAGTCGTTTGGACTGCGTCGTTGCATTTAGAAGGGTTGAAATAGTCAAATAAGTCTATTTGGATGTTGGTTTTGGATCTCGGGTCATTTGGAAATCAAAAGACACCCAAAAAGGGAATTTTGGTTATATTTACAGGATGGATGAATAGTGATTTTGGGTTTTTGTCTTATTATAAATATTTGGAGATTAATTGTACGTAGTTCATTTTTCTCCTCTACACAAAAAATGAGAGGTCACCTTTTGAGTGAAAGTTAAAGGGTGCTTGGGAGAAGAGAATCTTTATTGGAAAGGAGGAGAACCAAAGGTCAAAGATCACCACCACCATCACCACCGGAAGTTGGCCGGAGAAAGGGAGAACCACCTATGTTATTCAACTCCAAAGGATCAGATCTTCACTAGAGGCAAGTATTTGATGATTGCAATCTAAGTTCGTATATTGTCCATGTTAGAATAGTTATAAAAAGAAGAGATTTTTCATGTTTGGAAGAAACAAAGAGTTGTTAATGGATTTCTGAAAAATGGAAGTTTATAGGAATCAAACTCATGTTGTAGGCAGTTAGTAATCCACGAAATAATCATAAATCTGTTGAAGAAATTATGAAAACCATTGATGTGTTCTTAAAGATATTATGTTGATAATTTTCTGGAAAAAGAGGATATAAACATGTTTTTAATTCAATCTCTTGATGATTATAGGATGTTTAGATGATTAGAAATCATTTATATATGTTGACATATCATTTAGTAAGGATTATAAGTCATTTGGGCTGTTAATATGAAGGCTTGAATGATAAAAAAATGATTAAACCCGTAGTTGAAGAAATGCCGAAAAATTGGGCTGTTACCTGGGTGATCGATCGATCGACCCCTTGCCTTCGATCGATCAACCTCCTAAGAATAATTAAAGTTGTTTCTTTTTAATGTTTTTTCTTATCCCAAACCTTTTATAGATCTTTGGTGATTATTAATTGAATATTAAGGGACTTAGAGAAGATCAATAAGCCCTAGATAAGATTTGAATTAATTTGAGTGGGATTTAATTGATTAGAATAATGATAATCAAATTGAAAGAAATTTAGGTTGCTAGATTTATTTATTAGATTCTAATTGGTATGCGTGAGGATTAAAGATAAGACCAGTAGGGGTGATTGAGTATAACACTTGGGTATCCTTAAGTTTACAAGAGGGTTTAATTCTAAGTGATAGAAGATGTGTTTATAAGAGATTAGAAACTATCGGTTTTAAACCTACTTAAAGGGGAGATTAATTCCTAATGATTCGGGAGATATGATGATATGGACCAGTAGGATATTAGTGATTTCTTACTGAATATAATGTTGAGGAAAAACCTGTTTGAACCTTGAGTAATGAGTGAGGCTCGGGGATAATTAAATTAAGAAGTAAAACCATAATATTTTAATGCGTAGGATGTTAAAGATATAATGCTACGTATGGGAATTATCGAAGGGTAGTGGGATTACCTTATTGATATTATTTTATAGGTATGATAATGCCTATTTGATTGATTAATAAATTATGTGTATGACATACCTATCTTACTTGTTATCGATGGGGAGGTTTGCGCATGAGGGTAGTCATATCCTGATGAATCCATGGGATCTTTGATTTGTCGCTCAAGAACATAGGTCTATTAAAGACTTATCAGGGAGTTGATAAGTCCGCTGACTGTGGGAACGTAGGTATGTGTGTGACCCATGGATACGAGAACTATGTTCGCCTTTAATTTGTTTGTTGATGTTTGTGGTTCGAGAAATCCTTACCGAACCTTTAGTCCCCTATTCGGCGACCAGCGATGATGGGACATGATAGCAGAGTAATGCATTGCACCGCAGCTATGACTCGGGGTGTCGTATTATATATATATATATATATATATATATAATGAATTAAATGAATGTATATAGTGGTTAAATCTATGTACTGTGTGATAGATAACGGTGAATAGAGAAAGAGAATGGAATCAAGTTAATGAATGTATATTCTTATAGAATTGAAAATCTTAATTCATATTAATGAGAAATGATTCATGTTAATGAGAAACGTATATGAATAATTATATGAAGTATGGTATGGGACATGCGGGATTATGATATGGAATGGAATCATATTATGGAATTTAGTGAAGAGGAACCATTAACTAAGAGGTTAATAGGAAACGTTAAGTGTGCACTCTAGATGAGAGGTGAGAATATCAAGTGAGAGTTTGATTACTAACATGTACATAATAAATGATTTATTACACTTGTTAAAAACTTGCTATTTTAAAAATCATTTTTACAATCGGGCTCTGACCCGTTTCCTTGCATATTCTCTTTTCTATTGTATCTTCTATATCAGGTGTCCAGCAATAGGGACGCCAACCTTAGTTGATTTTGCGAGCTATGGAGCTATGGAGTATTGATTAAACGCCTATCTTCTTTTGATTCACATTATTCTCGTAGTTAGGGCATGCCGCCCAAAGGAACTCAATTATCTATTTTCTATCAAAGTCAAATACTCTTGTATTCGTGTCATTTTAATACATTTAACATTATTGGGATTACTGTATTGGATTATTAGTTTGGAATGTTTATTCCAATTGCATTTAAATTCTTTTGTGTTATCTGTTCAGTTATTTGTAGAATAATATGTGTAGTGTTATTCTTAAACTAAAAATGGATTTTGTTGAATTAAAATTTGGAAAGTTTTTAACACCAGCTTAATTGGGTATTGAGTGATTAGTAAATGTTTTCGACAATGATGCTAAGAATGAGCCAACTGTATATTCTATTTTAATTTGGTATGGGACTGGCCACTCGGTATTTAATTAGGCGGGGTGTTACAGAATATGAATTTAATCATTAAATGATCTGAAGAAATAAATAAGGGTTATAGAATATGATGACATAATAATATGCACCTAGTTTATGTAAATTGTGAAATTTATATTATGAAATCTAATCGGGACTTTGGGATGTCAGACATGATTACCCACTTTTAGTTATTGCATATATGAATGGATTATTCTTTACATGATTGATTAAATAATAGAAGTTACAATTGTCATTTGATTGAGGATACGAGTAGGATTGCTTCTAAATGAGAGGTGAGATACTCATCACATGTGAGCGTCGATGAGGAGACGTGAAGTATAAGCTAGTAACAAATTGCATATTTACTGGTGAAGAATCGTTGCACAACCTCGGGCTTTAACCCAAATTATAAATGTTTTTCCCTATGTAATCTTAATGACAGGGATATCAGAACTGATTATAGATCAGACTTGCATTTGCATTGGACGTTGCGGATTTCGCTCCATTTTTATCATTTTATTTCATACTGGATTTGTACGGGCATTCGCCCAAGGGTTTATTTACATCAATTGTACTTAGCTTTACATCATAGACATTATATGATGATTCAGTTTTTATTATTCATGTGTTGAATCAGTTTTATTCAGGTGTTTTTATTCATTGTGCTCTTTGATATAAAATAAAGAAAACTTTTATATCTTTAGTGCTGAAAATGGTATAAATTGTTGATAAGCCTCATCTTCGATGTATCGAGTATGGCCAACCTTTACGTGAGAAAATGGGGTTTATATATATATATATGTGTGTGTGTGTGTGTGTGTGTGTGTGTGTGTGTGTATTTTGGAATTAAGAGAAAAAAATTAAATGACTCTTAAAAAATGTGTAAAACTAGCTTAAGCATGAAATTGGTCTACTTTCTCTCTCTAGAATTACAAACTACCAAGTAATCATAAGTATGTTGCTCAAATGGATTTTTGGTTGAATCTTTAGAGTACGTGGGTATTTGTTGTGGATCATTGGCGAAAAAGGATTTTAGGAAGAAGCTTAAGCTTAAGTGGGTTTTTGGCTAGAGCTTTGCTCCAATGGAGTTTGGGGTTAGAAATTCTCAACTTAGAAATGGATTTTGGAACTTGATTTCTCTCTCTAGAAAACTTAAGTATAGAGACACACATTATGAGTTGGATCTTAGATCTTTAGAGAATATTGCAGAAAGCTTGTGCATTTAAAGAAGGAACCTAAAGGGTCTTTTTATAGTCTTTTTCAGAAACTAGTTGTTCGAGTGTACATAGGTAAATTTTGGGGCTTTTGAAATTTGAAAACTAGCCGTTACAATTTTAACCCTCATGGCATTTTTCCTTAACTTAAATTAGTTTGAGTTGACTTAAAGTCCCATATCTTTTTTTTGAATTTTCCCCAAAACTTCGTTCTTTATTAATATTTAAGGCAGATAAGGATAAGGAATTCAAGTTAACTCTAAGTCAATTTAAAATTCCTAACATGACGTTGAGGATATTTTGGTTTTGTTCTAGATTTGGTGAAGGTTTGGTTGGTTAGATTGGGCACATACATAATCATGCAAGTTTATTTAAAATACTGCAATCATTCCTTGATCACTCAAAGCTCTAAGAGGGTCCTTTAGAGTTATATCACTTCATTTGACGACATAGAAGTTACAATTCTTCATTTCGTTGATTTTGATGATCATGGAATTTGATTGAGATTTTTCATGCATGCTTGATGAGATAAAGTTCCTTTTTCTTTGAAGTTTATATTTTCAGAATGGGAATGCATTATCTTGACTAGTTGAGATTGTCATGATTTAAGTGAACTTTTAACTATGTGTAAGTATGCATGGATCTTGATCTTCTTCCGAGGGTTGTGAACTTCTTCAAGGAAATTAACTTATGACTTATATGGCAATATAGATATGATGGTCTCTTTAACTTTGTCGTTCTTTAGTTCATTCATTCTTCCCTGAGGTGATGATTTTCTTCAGGTTCTCGTTGTATGATTGGTACAATCCCATATATAGGTATCATAATGTTTTGAGTGTTACATCAACTCGAGGACATTAAAGAGAAGATGGAGAGGTTTCGTCATATATTAATTACATCATTGTCATACAAATCCCTTAAATATGAAAGTATTTTTGTTTTCATAATCTCCCCATTTTTTATGATGACAATACAATTTATATAGTTTTGAGAAACTATTTAAAGTCTCCCCAATTTATTTTGATGAATATTTTTACCCCCTTTTGTTGTAGCTCTTCTTTTTTATATATCATTTTTCTCCCCTTTGTCATTAGCAAAAAAATCGAATTTTTATAAGTAGGTTTTTGTTTTTCAAAATTGGTAACATTTGTCCAGGAAGCATACTAATTGCAAAGATGGTTAGCACTGCACATAGATGATTATTATGTGAATCATAAGCATGGGATGTTAGTGACCAATAACATTAACTTAGTGTTTCTATTTTGTTGAATACCTTCTTATGTTTGGATCGTATCTATACACGCTTTTTTAGGCAGTGATATCTAAGATGAAGTCGTTTAAATTCAATCGTGTTCATATTTTTTAGTAACATTTTTTAATTGTAGAAATATATTTAATATGTTATTTATGATAAGATTTGAAGAATTTTATTTCAAGGTGATATAGTGGAGAGTGAAGGGGAAGACATCTAATACCTTTTTAGGAGGCTACAGTTTTGAGGGACATTTTAAGGTTCATAAAATGTTATATATGCAAATTATAAACTTTGATTTGAGATAAAGTCTTTCTATATGTGGACATGCTATTCATTCCCCTAAATTATGAAAATAACCTTGGGTGATTGACAACATATATATATATATATATATATATATATATAGAGAGAGAGAGAGAGAGAGAGAGAGAGAGAGAGAGAGAGAGAGAGAGGATATTGGATACAGAATTGGACTAAGAGAAAAAAAGTAGATTTACACATCATAAGTAGAGAGATACCTCTTGCTTTTTTATTATATCGGGATATGGAGCATTATTTTAATTCAAAATTGCTTCATGGATGTGGATGAACATTTGATCAACATATGGGTTTTGGTTCGGTTCCATGCTCATGTTTACTCTCTGGTGGTATTTTCCACCGAGATATTAAACATCCAATTAGATTGAAATAATTTAACAAATAGGATGGGAGGCGTAGCAGAGTTTTGAGACATCTAAGACTACCATATAACATTGGTATGGTTCCATAGGGTTTGTTGGTGGTCGACATGAAAATGACTTTTTTAAAAATAATATATATATATAAAATAATAATAATAATAATAATAATAATAAAGTAGCAAAGTTAAGAATGTCTTAAGATGAAAGATGATGTCACAGGGGTATAATAGTTATTGCACCCATTATCTCCGAAGTGAATAATATACCCACAATAAAATAATTATACTGGGCCACAATAATCTTTCATTGAGTGGTCCGAAAGCACAAGGCTCAAGAAAAAAAGTACTTTCTACAACCACTCTATTCTGCAAAGTACTTTTCGCTATTGTTTCATCACCTACAAACTCAACTACTTGCCCTTTAATTCAAATCCCAATCCCACTTTAAATCCATATCTTTACTTTTTCGATTTTTCTTCTCTCTATTGTGAGAACTAAAGTCTTTGGTGTTTCCGGTGTGGAACAAAAAATGACCCACACCCTTTTGTCTCTCTCCTCATGGTTTATCTTTTCTCCCGAACCCACTAACAACGGTTGTTTGTGGTGTGTTTGTGGTTAGGAGGGGTTTGTTGTCTATATTTGTCCTCATTATATTTCATTTAGTGTTTTTTTTTCATATAATAGTTATTTCATTTGTCTCACTTTTCAGCGCAAGATCAACGATGGCGGCTTGAAACATCAATTTCTTTCACCATTAAATGTATGGAACAGAGGAGAGTTCTCTCTCAGGGATCGATTAAATCTATGGAAAAAAACAGAACAAAGGAGAGTTCACCATTAAATGCATGGAACTAAACAGAGGAGAGTTTTCTTTCGTACAGGTTCAATCTCTCTTTCTCTCTATCAAATCAATTTGGAAATGAGCTTTGTGATTTCAACGATTTTGACACGGGTTTGTGACAATTTGAGATGGCACCTTGCGGTTGTACCATGGTGGTTAGCGCGTTGGTGATAGGGTTTGGAGGTGTTTTGAGGGGTGGTGATGGTGGGGCCGATGGTTGTGGTGTAGCATTTTGGTGTGAAGATGGTGTCGTATAATGGTTCTGCTAATGGGGATATACCACACGTGCCAGTTTGGTGATAGTGGTAATGGGGATATACCACACATGCCAGTTTCGCAGTTTGGTGATAGTTGTGCCAGTTTATGATTTGTGGTGGTTTGGTAGTTAGCGCATTGGTGATAGGGTTTGGAGGTGTTTTGAGAGGTGGTGATGGTGGGGCCGATGTTGTGGTGTAGCAGTTTGGTGTGAAGATGGTGTCGCGTGGTGGTTCTGGTAAAGGGGATATACCACATGTGAAATAGTTTGATTCTTACATATGGGTTTATTAGATCGGTTGAATTAGTTGTATATATGTTGTAGTTTGATCTTTTTGATTGAAACACTGAGAAGAAGCAAGTTCTAAAACCTATCTTTTTTTAGATATTTTTTTATGTAGATTTTGATTGCAACGCTGAAACGTTGAACACTAGGATTTGTGAAAATGCAACGCTAAACGTTGAACACTATTTAAGAGAGGTTTTGACGCATGTGTCAAATAGTTTTTTTTAATTGTCTAACTTCGCTACTTTTCAAATACCCATACCCATGATGACTTTCTTTTTTGTCAAGACCCATGATGACTTTGATAGAATTGTTACGTGCATAGTTTTTTTTTCTTGCTTGAATCTATGGATGTTGGAGTGGATGGATGGATATTATTGGAGTTTGATGAAGCTTTTGTTAAAGTAATTCTTCACCTGAACCTAACAAATTTTAATGGCACAATTCAATATTTACTTTATCGAAAAGTATTTTTTTTTACTTTTTAGATAATGTAGTCCCCAACGTTCAAATCTTTTTAATTGAATATTATTTGGTGCTGTTAATGGAAAGAAAAAAATTATTTTACACAAATTCAAAACAATAAATTTTGACACTAATTTTATTTTACACGAATTCAAAACAATAAATTCATGAGAGATAATATGGTATTTTAATTATTTCATGTGACACGAAATGATACAAAATTTTATTTTAACAAAACATTATAAAAAAAATACAATAGTGAGACAATACGACACGATACGAAACGATGCATTTTTTTAACATAACACAAACACGATTCAAATAATAGTAACATGATAAGATATGAAATAATATTATCTTTTTTTATCTATTTTGAACCCGACCTAAGAAAGCGACACACTACATTTTTTTTACGAAATACAAACATGATCCAAATAAAAGTGACACGACATGAAATATTATTTTTTTTATCTCAAACACGATCCAGGGAAAAGAGAAACACCACAATTTTTTTTATTTTATAAAAAACGAATCTGATCAAAATAAAAGCGGCACAACACAGTGTCTTTTTTAAACCAAAAAGAACTTGAGAAATCACGAATATTACCGTTTTGCAGGATAGTCCTATAAATAAAATATATTATGGCCAAGTTTTTTTAAATTATACTTTTTGAAATTATCAGTGTGCCTTTAAGCACGGGTATACCCTAGTATATATATATATATACTAGCGTATGCCCGTGTCTGAAGACACGACGAAATTTTCCAAAGTACGTAATCGCGAAACGGCGACAATTTTTCAAAGTATATAATAGCGAAATGCAAAAATTTTGAAGTGTAATTTTAAAACAATGTCAAATAGTCCAATAACATTCAAATAATCTAGATTCATCAAATAAATTCACATATAATACGAAATATACAGTATTCATCCATCGAATTCACATTGTGTCTCAAAAAAACAAAGTGTCAAATTTTTAAAAAAATTAGCATAATCTCCTTGCTTTATGGAACTATTCACCCTACTTAACAAATAACAAATAGTCCAACATCCAAATTGCCTAAATTCTTCAAATAAATTTACATATAAAATGAAATATACAATATTCATCAATCAAATTAATTGTGTCTAAAAAAAATAAAGTGTCAATTTTTAAAAAAAATTGGGCATAGTCTCCTTTGTTTATTGGATTATCCACCTTATTTAAGGGGTAACAACAAATCCAAAAAATTTAAAAAAAAATCCCAAATTCGGCAGATTTAGGCAGCGGGCTACAACGACGGAAGTTTGAGGCAGATTTAGGCAGTGGGCTACAGCGACGATGGAAGATTAAGTCCATGTTTGATTGGTCTTAAATTAAAACCTGAAATGAAAAGAAAAAAATTAGTTTGTTCCCAAAAACATTGTACATTAGCAATTCAACTTTCGAGTACCCAAAAACATTATACGTTAACCTAACTACCATAGCTGGTACACAATGATCATATGTGGCATGGAGTCTATAAATCTCATCCTCACATGGGGAAGGGGGAGGAGACATGTGTGAGTGGGGAAGGGGGGAGGGGACGGGGCAGGGGCGCGTGTGTGCGTGTGTGCATATATGTAGTGCATATATGAATATTGCAGTATGTGTGCGTGTGCTTGTGTGCGCGTGTGTGCGTGGGGAAGGGGGGAGGGGACTGGCAAGGGCGCGTGTGTGCGTGTTTGTGTGCGCGTGTGTGAGTGGGGAAGTGGGGAGGGGACGGGGTAGGGGGCGTGTGTGTGCGTGTGTGCATGTATGCAATGCATATATGCAATCTGCATATATGCATATTACAGCGCGTGTGCGTGTGTGTTGTGTACGCGTGTGGGCGTGTGTGAGTGGGGTAGGGGGAGGGGACGGGGCAGGGGCGCTTGTGTGCGTGTATGCATATAAGCATATTGCAGCGTGTGCGCGTGCATGTGTGTTTGTGCGTGTGTTTGTGTGCGCGTGTGTGCGTGTGAGTGGGTGAGGGGGAGGGGATGGGCAGGGGGTGCTTGTGTGCGTGCTTGTGTGTGTTTGTGTGCGCGTGTGTGAGTGGGAAAGGGGGGAGGG
This sequence comes from Sambucus nigra, assembly GCA_949130495.1. Classification (NCBI taxonomy): domain Eukaryota; kingdom Viridiplantae; phylum Streptophyta; class Magnoliopsida; order Dipsacales; family Adoxaceae; genus Sambucus; species Sambucus nigra. Next base: position 458,399,314 of record OX422213.1, on the reverse strand, counting down.
GACGGGGCAGGGGGCGCATGTGTGCGTGTGTTCGTGTATGCATATATACAATGCATATATGCAATCTGCATATATGCAGTGCATATATGCATCTGCATATATTCAATTGGCATATGCAGTGGATTTATTATCAAAGATTATGTGGATCTATCTCGCAATCCTCGAGTACCTGATTTCTTCCTATTATTGATGTACAACAAAAAAATTGGAAGAACAGTTGTTATTGATGTACAACAAAAAAGACTTTGTACAGTAAAAAAGTTGATCTATATCACAAAAAACATTTCGTACAAAAAAAAAATGATTAACAGTTCTGATTGATCTATCTTGCAAAAAAAAAATCGTACAACAAAAATAAGAACAGCAAAAAGGATTTCGAATCTATCTCGCAAGTTGTTATTGATGTACAAAAATAAATCATTGTTTAATTAAAAGCCATATAGAAAAAATGACTACCATAGTAAATGGGAGGCTGAACAGTTTCTCTTCTACAGAACAAAGAACAAAACGATTAGAGAAGGGAAGAAAAACGATGAAAAACGATTAGAGCAGTCAGAATAGTCACCGGTTTTGCTGGCTCGCCGGCATGGGTAGGAGTTTCTGGCGGTAGGTCGATTTTAGGTTGGAAGGTCACGGTTATGGATAAAACAAATTCACCATACACGATCCTTGGCGATACATGCAACCGCATATATGCAATGTGCATACATGCAACTTCATATAATGTGCATATATGCATATGCATATATGCAGTTGCATCTAACTACTGACCTGTTAAATTCGACGGATGAAAATAGATACCCTCACCTAACCTTGGCTCAGAATGTTGGCAAGTACAAAAACTACCACCAACTTGAAGCTCGAATTGTAAAAAATGAATAGAAACTTTAGGACATGTTAATCATCTTAAAAAAAATAGTATACCTTCACGGGAATCAACATAAGCAAGGGATAAGATTTGTCTTACCTCTTTCATCTTTCATCTGAGGAGAACAAACAAACTCAATCTTGTTTGTTCTTATAGATGTGCAGCCTTAGCATGATAAGACAAACATGCATAAGCTGGAAAAAGGTTGTTCGCAGTATTGATATGACGGGGCTCTTATCGGGGGCTTCTAAGATGGTTATGGTTCCTCACTCGAATCATTTTCGGGCCTCGAACTATGAATAATCGCTCCACACTTGCCACGAACAGTGCACAACACTTATCATAAAATTGAAGACAAAATGAGAAGAGCGTCTGAATAACAGAACTGCTAATATAAATTAACATGCCATGCATACACAGAGCAAATGGAATACCTTTATCGCTCCATACACTGGATATATGATCTTGCTCGTAGATTACTTCCTATAACACGAACAAATGAATATCCCAGCGCTGCCTATCCTACCTTCACCCCACCTGCCTATCCCACCTTTATTTAGCATCCTTTGCATAGTTGTTTCAATACTTCTACCCATAAAAGAAAAGTCAAGTGTGTTAAGAGGAGTTATAGATTCATATTATAATACACAAAATGCAACTTCAGTAACAATATCCAAAAAAATAATTTGCCCATAAACATACAATAATGTAATTTTTGTATAATTCAATTTGTTGTTTAGTTATACTTCAAGTTCATGTATCAAGTGGGGATGTTTTTGGGAAACCCAAAACTGAGATAAGTATGCCCAAAACTATTGTAATGCAGTTTCAATTTCATGAGTAATATATAATGAACTTTGAATTTCAAATACATATAACTCAATTTGAAATGTAACCTATTTGAAATTCAATTGCATTATATGCATATAATGCACTTTCAATTGAAATTGAAATTATATGTAGTATATGCTTCATTATATGGAATTATAAATTTATACGCAATTTAAATAGGTGACATATAACTCATTATAGAAATTGTATGTTCAATTTCAAATTGACATTCTAAAAACCTGAGCACATCAAGTTATATAAGGCAGTTTAGTTGCAAAAAAGCATGGACCTCAAAAAACAATACCGAACAAAACGGACATTACACTAAGGAGACATACATTACCAACACTAAACATACATAGATTACCAATGCTAAATTGGCATACATTAGTTCCCATTAGTGCATACGCATTGATGATCACTCGGATAACTTTTTAAGAAAGCCGGATAACGTTTGATAAGTTGATATGTTGTTATATATAATCTGAAACAATCAATAAACATATTATATATAACAACTAATATGTTGTTATATATAATCTGTATAACAACACCTTTTATACATATTATATATAACAACATATTAGTTGTTATATATTATATGTATAACAATAGGTGCTTGGTCATAGAGAAAAAAAAATAGAAAAAATGCAGCTCCAAACTCAAGAATAAGGGTACTGCTAGAACTTTGAATTAGGATGGATAGGGCTACAGAAAACAGAGGGGATGACATTTGCAATATAGGGTATAGTTTTGAATAAATATGATCCATAAGGACTCTAGTCTCACAAATATAGGGTCTTTTTTCTTTAGCAATATCATAAGTAACATGAGATAGAAAAATACATTGCTAAGATCACTATTTTATCAATTGATCATATATAGTAACAAATAATGATAACAGTGGAACTTTAACCAAAACACACACTCACAATATCACACCCTACTAACTGCTCAAAACACCAACCACAATACACCATACCTGTTATGCCATACCTGTTATGCTGCCTAAAACCAAGACCATTCCAACCCCAGCATTGCCTATACCCACAAAATCGCCCCCCCCCCCCCCCCAATTTGACACCACACCATCTAACCACACAACGCCCCCCACCCGAAAACCTCCTCACAATGAACCCCGCATCTCTTCCCTACCTGCTACTCCTATCACACCCACAACCCACCCAAAAACTAACCAAACCGAAAACTGAAATGTATAACCTGCTACTAAATGGAAACTTTCCCGGAATCATCAGTTAGACATGGTCACCCCTGCACAAAACCATAAAAAATTGCAACATGAATGAATTTGCAAATTGTTAATTTCACTAATCAAACATGTAAAACATAACAAATTGTAACACGTAAAACACGTTAAACTTGTTATATTTTCATGCATACAACAAATTATCATGATATGTTGTCCCACAAAATATCTTGGAAGAAAAATAACCCCAATTTCGAACAAACCAACAAATCAAAGAAGATAAAAAAGTTTCCCCCAAAAAACTCTTATTTTAAAAAAACAAAGATCCAAAATTAAAAAGATGGGGCATGGTTTTGAGGAGGGAGAACAGTGGGTAATTGTAGAGCATTAGACTGTATGGATTGGGAGGTATGGGTATCAATCGTGAGTGCATGTCCATGAGGTATGACTACATTAGTTTGATCAGTAGCAGTGGGGCGGGAAATAGGTCTAGGAGCTGTTGAAATGGGCAGCATAGGCTGTGTGGTGAGAGGTGGGGCTGCATGAAGTTGAACAGTAGCAGTGGAGCGAGGAGGTGGTCTGGGAATTGCTGAAATAGGCAGCATAGTTTGCGTGGATGGAAGGGGGTGGGATACAGTGCATGGAGCGGGTATGGGGAGAGAGCAGGGAGGAGAGGATTGAGGTGGATTTAGGATGGTGGGAAGTGATCCCCATGGTGGAGATGTGAGGTAGGCAGGGGCTGATTTGGTAAGTGCAAAAGAAAAGCTCTTATCGTCAAAACGAACATGTCGGGAGGTATCAAAACCATTCGTACTCATCATTAAAGTAGATACCTGAGTTCAACAACCCCTATTCGTATTGTATTGAATTCAACACTCGATTTTGGGACCTGTCCAGCACTCTGCACTTTGATTTCACAGAGTTGTATTGAACTCAGCACTCACACTTTGAGTTCAATACAATACATAGGGATAAGTTTGCATGTACTAAACTTGCCGAGGCTGACTGGCTGTATCAATGTATATTTGATATAACAGTAGGTACCAATGTATATTTGATATAACTATGTATTAGAACATATGCTTAACTTGGGCATGCTATACGTCATGTTATAAGTGATGTTATAACTGATGCTACCGTAGATGACACTATTTAGTATAATAGTGACCTGATATCATTATTCAGTATAATAATGACCTGATATCACCTCATCCATATTTTTATTCAAATGCACCAAGTGATATTGGATATCAGTGAAATTGTTTGTTCTATGTTCTGAATTGGATATCATTTTTCTACAATTTCAAATGATCTGTATTGGATATCATTTTTCTACAACATATCAAAAATGAAGAAGAATGATCTATATTGAATGATTATTTCCCTTAAATGATTTGTATTCAAAATTATTAGATATCCAATACAAAACATTAAAAATTATTTGATATGTAACTATTGTACATATAAAAAATGATGCAATAATAGAAAAAATGATCCAATACAGAACATACAACACTAAACATCTTTGTTGGATATCATTTTTCTAAAATGATACAATTGCAAAAATGAGATCCAATAGTAATCCACTCCACTCCAAAACATTATGCATATCCCAATATAAGAAAAACTTCATTTACTGTCATTGTACAAAAACACAGTTCAAAGCCTCCTAAAAAAACACAGTTCAAATCCTCCTAAAAAAACACAGTTGATAGCACATATAGTTAACCATGATGTTATAAAAATCCGCGAGCCCCCATAACTTACAGGCTTTGACTTCAAGTTAGACTCAACTGTAGATAGAGAATATACCTTCCACGGGTAAATCTGAAAACACTAAAAGCTCACTATTGAAACCACCAACCTACAAATTTAGAAACTCAAAAAATAAGTAGATGACAACACTTAAATTCCAATAGTTTTTAGCAACCAAGGGGTAATGAAAATGTGTAGAACAACCTGATGAAAACAACCATGTAATTAGTGCGAGTCTACTACAACTTATAAATCCAGTTGACAATGCTAGCTTCATGGTATGCATCTCTCCACCATGTATCATAAAAAAATGATAAACACGAACTCCACAACATAAAACTGTAATCCCAAATTAAATTTACTATCCGCTAAAGCTACGACTCTAAATTGCCACAGGTTAAGGCAAGTTTCACGCAAAAAACACATCTAAACCATAATTTTTGGCCTTGATACTGAACCAAATCCATTCAACGCAGAGAATAGATAATTGAAAATAGCTCTTGCAAAAAAGAAGCTTCTAAAACACCCATGAATAAACAAAGAATTAAATGAAAGAACACTACATAAAATAAAATCGAAACAACGCTAAGTACCACTTACAAAACAACAACAGTAAATCTCAACATAATAAACACCTAAGATTAGAAAAACTCGACCAAAAGGTTCACCTTTTTGTGCACTAAAGAGGAGGGGTTGTTATTTTGTTTACAAAAGAAGTTTGTATAATATAAAACTCAGATGTACACCTAATTAAATGTATAAAAATCAGATGTATAGAAAGTAAATGCTAGCTAAGGATAAAAGAAACATACCAAGCTCGAAAAAATGACTCGATGCATCAGTTTCAAGTTGATTTCCCTCATAGACTTGTATAGGATGTTAATTCAGTTTTGGTATGTTTATCAAAAGTCTTGGTGCTCCAGCAAGAACTATGATTGTTGATTCAGAGAGTATGCAGAAAATTTTAAAACGGATATTAAAACACAGAGTATTCATAACATTCCAAGTAGTGATAAAAGATTAATGTGATATTAAAACATAGAGTATGCATAACATTTTTACAATTAATGTGATATTAAAACAGAAATGAAGAGAGTAAAAAATGAAACAAATCAAAAATATCATGTACGAATTCAGAAAGTTAGAAACTTCTTAATAGGAATATATATAAAGCACCATTTTCACTATGTCTCAGTCCAAACTCGAGCATTAAAAGGAGAAAATGTAAAAGTAATAATCTAATGATAACATAAATTTAGAGATAGTATCCTTAGATTTATTGATCACTTGATTTAACTTACATAATTGGAACTTTAACCGAGCACTTTATCGATAAAATTTTATACTATCTAGCTCGTCAATGTAAAACCTTGTTTTCAAACATCAAGAACCCACAATAGCATTCTAGTTATTTCTTTTTGAAAAGATCCATGTAATGCATAAAAGGAACTCTTGTGTCGCATATAGAACATCTAATCAAGAAATTAGCAAACTAAAAAACATAACTTAGGCATTATGTCAAACACCTCAACTTACTAAGCTTTGGAATAGATACTCATGGGATTAGAGCTATAATATTAAGCTACTAAATCTATTAAAATGTGTAATGTCATTAACCTAAAGAATTCCATTAAGCTACGGAATGAACATTAACATTAAGTCCAAAAAATTACCATTAAGTGTAGGTGCCAAATGCCCTGCATAAACCCAACATTAAAAAAACACCCCATCTTGGAACAAATAACTTTCATAACTAAATGCGGTGTAAATAGGTTAAGCAAATAACTTTCATGACTAACTTCCAATTCTTATCCAAATATTAGGAATTAGGAATACCCAAGAAGTAAAAAGAATCTCCGAATTCAACCTATGTAGTAAAAAAGGCAACAACCTATGTAGTAAAAGGAATCTCCGAAATCAATACAATTCAACCTATGTAGTAAAAAAGGCAACAACCTATGTTTCTGACATAAGGGAGATCTCTGTTGTAGCAAACTCACCTCACCTTAATGTTGTTTATTACCTCACTACATATAACGTAAGTAAATCATTTCATAGAGGGTATACACAATTCATAGAGGACAAACTCACCTCATATTTGGTGATGAATGATGATAGTGTCAGTGATGGCAAAACCGACGAAGAAGAGTCATTTACGGTTCAACTCTCATCTGAAGAATAATAAGCATTTAAACTCACATCTCAAAAGTTGGAGATCATACTTGTCGAGTAATAAACATTTAAACTCATAGCTCAAAAGTAATACCAACCTAACAAACAATCAACTAATATTATAAATTATTGAAAAACTCATTGTTGAATTCAAAACTGGAGCCCAATATAATTACAACTCACAACAAACATGGTTGAATTAAAGAGAGAACATAAACTCGCTTCGTGAGGCATATTGTCAAATACATGAGCCACATGGAACTGTTAGAATAATTTATTTTTCATAGAATATCCTATAATACATAGGATTTGTAAACTCTTAAAAACAAATTAATCCAAACAACATATCCTATAACATAGAGAATATAAACAATCCACTTTTTAGCAAATAGATTGTGTAAAATATTAAAAGAATTGTTGTCACCGACTATCATAATCCAAAATGTCTTGCTTGACTAAAATAATTGAGTGAAAGGTCATGTTGAAAATCCAACTACCAAAGGATAGAATATAAGATCATTGGTCACTTTAAAATGACAAAATATTAACATAGATACCCCACCCCCATGCCTATAAATGCTCATCATATTTTTTTCTAAAAACAGATCATATAAAAGTCATCTTGTAATTTTCAAGAATAAAAACATCAAGGCACATTGTATACCCATTGCATATCATCCATGGACCAAAAATAAAATAAAGCAAGAAAATATTGGAATCAACCACATAAAAATCATCACGTCTAAAATAAAAACCACAAACCAGAGATATGAATCACAATTTAAAAAAAAAACTTATTATTAATACACTAAATAAATTATATAGAAAGTTAGAGAGTATACCTCAGAGATCGAATCTGAAATCCCTAGCCATAACTCTAAAACTCAAATCCAAAAATTCCAAAGAGGTAGCAATTGCAAAACCTGAAACTCAAATCCAAAAATATACCATTAACACTATCAAATACAAAATTATTACGTAGAATGAATTTTTTTTTGCTCAAAGACGTACCCCACGAAACTACATATCCTGAAACCCCATCATTTACAAACCCACTACATACCCCGAAACCCCAACATTTACAAAACCACGAAACCCCAACATTTAAAAACTAAAAACCCACGAAACCCTAGCATTTACAAACTAAAAACTTTGCTCTAGCTTTAGCTATATGTGTATAGATTACCCAAATCGGCAAAAATACAACAAAGCAGATGTAAAACCGTAGAGAGAGAGAGAGAGAGGATACCTAACGGTGGGAAGAAGTGTAGAGAGTCATGAGTTGGGTGAGAGCTTTCGAGCCTTGTGCTCTAATAACGGAGATATCGAGAAAGTGAAATGGGGTTGTCTGGGTAAAGTAAGGGTGTGTTACCAAAATACCCTAGTTTTTGAATTAAGGGGGAAGTTTGATGAGTAAAAAAAGGGGGTAAATCAAATAATTAAATGGTAGATTTGTAAAAAATAAAGAGATGTGATCTCAACCATTAAAATATGTAAGGAGGTGGAATCAATCCGGACCATTAAAAATATACACATTTTCAAAAACCAAGCTCCCATATTATATATATATATATATATATATATATATATAGGTTGGTTACATTATATTACAAAACGTTTGAGTTGTTGAGTCATTAAGGCCACATAGGCTTGATACGCTTGAGTGAGGCGTGTTCATTTAGATTAGATGTACTTTTAAAGTTGAAGATCATATAAGACACTCAACAATCGCAAGACTTTTGTTGACACATGCTTTGAAGATTATATCATCTTTGGTAGTTTTGTGAATTTTCATATGGCTACACATACGTGCAGGTTATTTTTCAAAATATGTGTTTTAAAATTAGATGGACTATTGATTCTTTTACTCACAGTTTTATGAACACTGTTTTAGATTTTACCTATAGTGTATAAGTGCAAGTTAGATGCTTACTATAGTTGTATGTATTTAAACGTTCACCCAGTCATATGTTGACCCGTGCGCAATGATACATTCTCACAACTCTCTTTTGACCCTTGTCCACGACTATGCCATGATTTCAACACTATGTAAAATAGTGCATGTGGAAAAATTCAACTGTTTGCACGACGAATATGAAATTAAAAAAATCCTTAAAATATGTAATTTTCCCTCCCATTTGAAGAAATCTGAAAAGCCCATAATTTAAAAAGTTCTTTGAGTTTATTTTCAAGGTTGAGAGCTATCATTGCTTCTTTTTCCCAAAATTCACATGTTCCCTCCAAAATTATTCAAACTTGTATTTATGTCTTGATCTTTGATTTTTTGAGTGAATTGATAGTTTTTTTTGGTTCAGATCTACATTACCCTATTCAATTCAATTAACTACTTTTTAAATTACATGACTTATCACTCCTAGATCTAAAATTGGAGGTGCTTTGATTCATTAGAGGATTGGGAGCATGGCGTGATTTGAAGGAGAATATTGGCGTTTTCTATTCGCTTCGTAGAGCTTAGAGTGGATTTATATTCATCTATGGGGGAAAGTTCAAAGTCCATAGGTAACTACTCCTGAGCGCATGAGTGAGAGGTACATTCTTACTTTATATAAAACTCTTTTCAAGTAAAAATAAAAATTGGAGTAATTCGAGTTTTTTTACCCATTGGTGGGAGTTTTCCTCGTCAATATGTCTAGTGAAATGTTTGTAATTATTATTCGTACAATCTCACACTTTGATCACACACTACACGTAGATAACATCTAGACATAGTGTAATCCATTAAAACTTGAATTAAGTGTTGATTTCTAATTATTTTGTCAAGATTTACCTAATTAATCTTGTTTTTTGGTTAATTTGATACATACATGACATCACCTAGTTAATTCGTGTCATAGGATAATTGAATTTGCAAGTAAACTTGTTTTAAATAAGATTATATGATCAAACCTATTCACCCCCTCTAGGTTTGTTTTAATATTAACACTTGTGATATAAGCACACATCATCAATTGGTATGAGAGCATTTGCTTTTGTTTTTGCATTAATGAGCTAAGAGTAGATCATGTTTTTATTGTGTGTTATTTGTGTTCATTTCTCATTGATCTAGTTTGTTTGTAATAGCGCTTTGCTTGAGTTAATAGTTTATCATTGTTTTGAAATTACTTTGAGTTGTATGGTGTTAGACTTTTTTTTCATTATAATGATGCTAGTTCATGTTATTAATGTCCTATGCTTGTGAATCTCAGTGACAGGATAAATCCCATGAACTCCAAAAAGGAAAAAGAGAAAAATAAATCTTTTCATTATTCTAGAAAATCAAAGTGTATTGAGAATGACTTTGATTAACGTGATGATGTTGAAAGTATCAAATCATTGAGTCAAAAGAATGATGAATTTAATACTTAAATTCTCAAAATGAAAAAAAGTTGAATGTTAAATTTACTAATCAAAGGAAACTCATTGAATAAGAAAAGGAGGCTATTTGTAATTTTAAAAGGACTAGTTAACTTACCAATCAAAAGTTGAAAATGATTGAAAAAGAAAAGGGTCAAAGTTTGCAATTGACTTGTGAATTGAAAGAATATAACAATGCTTTGAAATTACAAGATCTGGACTGAGAAGGTTGACAAGTTCAAAATGTTTTGATTTATAAAAACTCAAAGTTATTGAATAAGATAAAAGTTATTTAACTCTTGAAATTGAAAAAGTGATGAAAGAACTTCTTATTTTTGAAGTTTCTAAAAGGTGAAATTGAGAAGATATTTGAGTCTTTACAAAAATAAATTTGACTCATTTAAAATTTTAAAAACTAAGTCATCTTCTTTTCAAGTTTACTCATGGAGTTAATGTTCCTCACATGATTAAAAAGATACCGATTTCTTGATTTTGAAGAAAAATGAGAAGAAACAAAAACTTAAAGAGAGTGTTCAAATTAAAAAAAAGGAAAATGATTAATATGGCTCAAACGATTGTCCCAAATCATTCTCTTGCACATTTTATCACTAGTAATGGAATTTAGAATCTTCTTGTCATAAATTGAAAAGGTTTAAATCGAAAAATAATTCTTACCTCTTGAGTTCCAAAAGGGAATATAAATTAATTTCAAAGATGTCTTTTAAAGAAAGAAGTTTGTTAAATATCATGATGATAAACTAAGACCGTTGCCATATGTTCCTACTCATTTGTGTGGTAATAAAATTGAGGGAAGAGTTAATGTGGTGAGAAGGAATATGAGAATATTTGAGAAGGAATGTTAACTTTTGCACTTCATGCAAAGTACAAGGCTACGTACACTACAAGAAAACTAATTTTGTACGGAACATTTTTCTCGGTATTATTTAAAAATGCAGAATTTTTTTTCCCAGCATTTATTTATAAGTATTGAAAATTTGCAGCATTTATATTGATGTGTCGCATAAATAAAGATTTTCTTAATTAATACTATCACTGGCAAAATTATGGGCTGGGCCTAATTTGGGCGGGTCAAATATGGGTTGGGCTAAATGTGGATTGGGCCAAATATGGGTTGGGTTAAATGTGGACCGGGCCAAATATAGGCAAACCAAAAATGGGTTGGGCAAACCCATTATTTTTCTACTAAATTAAGTATTACAATTCAAGGTATATGTAAAAAAAATTCATATTTTACTCATAACGTTTGAAAATGAGTATTATATTTGATTTGTATCATTTAAAATTGGGTTCTATATTTGATTCCTTGCTTTCAAATATGGGACCCATATTTCACTCATAGCTTTTAAATATGGGCCCCATATTTAACTCATAGCTTTTAAATATGGGCCCCATATTTAGATAACTGGGCTAATATGAGTTGTTTTATTATTTGTGCAACATTTTCCCACTACTAATTAATACTAAAATAAATGTTGTATTTTTTTGGCATTTTATACCTAATGCCACAAAAATTAGGGAAAAAAAAGAGCGGGTGTTTTTTTTAGAAATGGCTCACTACTTTCTCTCTCCCACTCGCACTCTCCGACCGTATCTACCTCAATCTCTCTCCCATCACATTCAATCTCTCACGTATCTGGCTAAACCTAATCCTCCCCGAAGGTGTCTCTGTATCAACTAACCCATCCACCTCAATCTCGTCTTCTTTTCCCCCTATTTAAAAAAGGAAGAGGGATCACGTTGCTAACATTCACATTGTTCACTTTTCCAAATCATTGGAAATCCAGATTGGTTCAAAGAATGAGTGGGTTTTGATCTTTATTGCTTTAAGGTAAATTGCATTTTTTTTAAAATTTTATTTCAGTGTATGTTGCTGTAGCCTAGCTACAATACGGTGATAATTTATTTAGTGGATTTATGCATTCAAAATTCTATCTTATCAAATTCTATCTGAGCTTTGCTAATATATTGTATGTGGACTGAGCTGAGGCAAGCAGTTCTTGTTGGCATATTGCCCTTTTTTTCGGTATCATTTTTTATGTTGCATATATTGGGTTTTGATTGGCTTCTCTCTCTCTCTCTCTCTCTCTCTCTATATATATATATATATATATATATATATATATATATACTAGTGTATATATAGTGTAATTGGAAAATAATTTTTTTTCCCCAACAAAAAAAAAGTAATTTAAAAAAAATCGATCGTAACAATATAAAGGAAAAAGAATCTAGAAATGCATACCTTTAAACCGAGAGCTCGAAATATTGATTGAAACAAAAGTCTGAGAAATATATTTCTAGGGAACATGAATGATGATGAAATTAAAAAAAAGGGTAAAAGTACTCTTAGGTCCCTCAAAAATAATTTTTAAACACTTAGGTCCACTAATTCCCTTCTTGTAAAAGTCCACGCTAGTGGCATAACAAATACACCTAATTGTAAATTGTTCTTAAAACTTTAAAATTTGTTACCAAGGGACCTAACTGTAAATTTCCCTAAAAAAATGCTAACCGGGAAAAAGTAGATTATAAATAAAAAATAGAACCTAATAGATTACATACCTCGTTCATTGAAATCGGACTATAGAAATGACTCGGCTAATATGTGTTGTTTTATAGTTGGGCCACATTTTTCCACTATTACTTGGTATGATGGCGTTAGACTATAGAAAGTACATTCATGTGACACTTGAAAAATCAATAATAGAATTTTTATGTTATGAGTGAGTTTTTTTAATTGTTGTTAACTAATTAAGGTTAAAATATATTGATAGTTAAGTTTCCCCATTTTATAAGAGTAAATATTGGTAGTTTTCATATAAGGCCATGTCCAAATGATGTTATAATTAAAGTCTTACTATTTATAAATTTACATAGTCTCGAAGGAGCATATTAATGATTTATGGTTTATCATTTTGTTTATTTATTGAATTTTTTATGAATCTTTCCTAATGAATCAAACAACAGTTTTATTTTAGTGTGAGGTAATCAACAATCTTTTCAAATGGATAACGATAAGAGTTGGATGGAGTTGTCAAGAGTTTCTCTGCCTTATATTAAAAGAGTTAATGGGTTTCTTGATTTTGTATTTTCTAATAAATACCCCGAGCTAGTAATCAAGTGCCCGTGTAAGAAATGTCGAAATACCATTAGCCATAAAAGAGAAGTTGTTTATTGTGACAAACCTCCTTTTTATATCTAATTCGGTTAGCTACGCCCAATTAAATTAAAGCGGAGCATCAATATGTTGGCATTAGAAACAAAATTTAAGTAAATGTAGTAAAGTAAGAATGTACACTCTCATATGTGTAACCAAATCATATAATAGCAACTATAACAAGTGAAACCAACCCATAACTATTAACTGTAGTAATCCGTCAGTAATCTCAAACTGAAAATAAAAAATGCCAATACATGCGGCCCAACACAAAACGAGAAAGAATAATGAAATAATTCTCTCAAATACAAGTGTAAACAATGTGATATTAATCTCTGATACCACCCTCAAGAAAAAGGAAACAAGCGACATAAATTAAAATAGAATAACTCCACAGCTACAGGAATCCTAAGATTAATATGATCTCATCAAGTTCCATAGTCTATTGTCCATCGGGATGAGGACATGTCATATATTATATATATAGGAGAGGAGCAAGAAGCAAGATAGACGAACGTCAAAGCAAGAAAACAAGCTATAAGATTATAAGATATACTTATAATGAAAGCACACTATCATTACTCGTCTCCAGTAATTAAGTTGCTCAATTACCCAACCAATGTTCCTATGTCATGACTACCCAACCCAAACTCGAGTAACGTATAGTCTCATATCGTATCATGATTAATCATTATTAATCTCATTTCAGTATTTAACGTATCAAAATATTTCCTTCAAGTATAATATCAAATGCATCGATTCGGGATATTATTTTAAGACACAAGCATACTGTTGATGTAAAAAATTAGATCACTCTAATAATTCAATCACAGATAAATAAATGAGACAAAGAATTTTAAAGTGGTTTAGCCTTATAAGAGTGGCCTACGTCCACTGTTTTGGTATTGCTGTTTGTATGGGAATTCTCGATTACAAGTTATCTCAAGAAATTCCGGTCTGGGGGTCCCCCTACAATGAGGATTGTACAATGTATTTATAGCCCTGAGGCTGTAATGTGAAAGGGTAATACATTAAATGATATACATATGAAAGGGTAATACATTTAATGCCCTCTTTGCGTGTGCGTCCAAATGATAAGCATTTAATGAGCAGTTAAACTGTTGGTATCCTGTTTCGAGGTACAGCTCGGACCGCCTAAGCTTTTCGGTATTTAAGAGTTCCTCGGAGAGGCATTGTTCCTCGGAGCTTGTGAGTTCCTCAGGGAACTAGTCTTCCTCGTTGTAGTCTTGTTCCTCGGAGCGAGTGGGTTCCTCGGAAGTGTTTGTTTTTGCCACGTAGATAGCCACGTGTCTTCATATGATTGGTCCATGTCAGCAGATTAATTTTGGTATCAACAGAAGCCCCCAATGTTTCATAGTTCGAAATTTGAGGAGTATGGAACATTCTTTCTCGGAATATGGTAGCTTTAAATAGTCTTCCTGATTTTTAGGAGCATTTCCCTTGTATTTATTTCTCCTTCCTAATTCGTAGAATCATGCTTTTTTGGACTTTTTTGCATGCTTCGATTCCCGCGTTACTTTTCGTCTTCTTAGCCTCTATTGTCTGCTTTCATTCCCGTGCCACTTTTCCTCTTTTTAGCCGCTGTTGTCCGCTTTGATTCCCGCGCTACCTTTCATCTTTTTAGCCACCGGTAACGTAATCATCCTTTTTTGTAATCATTACTTCACCATTTCCCAAGGCAAGGTATTTAAACTTCACAGATGCTCCCATCGTCTTCTACCTTTCAAATTTTTATCTTCGAGTTTTACGTCATCTCTTCCTACTCTCTTGTGCGTTCATCTTTTCCGTCGTTCGTTGTCAACAGCTCTACTCTTTTTCTGTAAGATCTTCTTCTTTCTTCTTCATTTCTTTTATTCATCATCATGGTTTACTCTATTGATTCTCTTGAAAAGTTTCGCTCTGATTTTTCCATTCCCTCTTAGGTTGTCTTGGAAGAGCTTTCTGAGCCTTCTGATTATTTCAATTTGGCTGAGGGACATTGGTTCCTCAGCCTTTTTATTGCTGAGTGTGGATTTTCTTTTCCACCAAATCCCTTGTGTCTCGAATTCTGTCATTATTTTGACGTTGTTCCTGCGAGAATAGCCCCCAACACATGGAGAATAGTTAATGGGGTGCATAAATTAAATCAAGTCCATGGAACTCGCATAGGAATTCCAGAAATCATGTACTGCTATAGATGGGCAGTTAATGATAATATTTTTTATTTAAAAACTAGATTTTTAAATAGAGCCTTAGTAGTCAATCTCCCTAATGACAATAGGGATTATTTTGAAGATGGGGTTGTCATAAAAAATTAGCAACACCCTCCATTAGCTAGAGATGAGGTTTACCAAGGTCCCAGATGCCCTCCTTATGGCAACGGGATAGGTTATTTTTATTTTATTTTATTTTGAAATCATGTTTCTTTTGTGTTTGATAAAATGTGCCACTGATAACAATGTTTATTTATTTGCATTTGATAACAAAAGAAAGTGCCCAAAGGAAGCAGATGTTAATGTAAGACATCTGAAACATATCTGGAGTCTGCATCAGAGTGTTGGTGACGAGCACATTAGGTCGGCCTCGTATCTTCTCCAGTACAAGAGCTACACCACTTCCTTCACTGCTCGTCCAGTGATAAGTGGATCAGAGCCAGTTCCTGCTTCCACAAGCTCATCACCTGAATCCCATATTACTTTAAGTGAAAGGATGAAAAAGAGAAGACCTCCTGCCCTATTTGAGAAGACTGACTCTGGTTATGGGGAGGTAAAAAAGAGTAGGATTGATGTCCCAAAGGAGGGGACGAAGAAGATTGATGCAGCTCCTCCCGCTTCTCCTGTTAAAGTTGTCGAGAATCCCGTAGTGGCTCCGAGCAGGTCTGCTTCTCCTGGAGAGGTGATTGTGATATCACCGACCAAGGGTTCTTCCTTGGTTGAATCGTTACCTGTTCCCCCGAGGAGGCTGAAGAAGAGCTCCTCGGTCCATTTGGCTGATACCATTGCTCAGCCCCTAGTTACTAGAACTGGGGTTCCAACTTTCGTTCCCCCGAGCTCTGCCATGAGCTCGATAAAGTCCTCGATCATTCCCTAGGTACAAGGTATTGAAGAGAACCTTACTCGAGACATGGTCACCTCACTAGATGCTCATCACCTTGCTTCTGTAAGTCTTCTTACTTTCAATTTTTCATATTTCCTTTGTCATTTCTGTTTCTAACTTGCTCTCTTTTTCTGTTCACAGTTGACGAGCTGCTTCAATATAATCCTGAAGAAGGATGAAGCGATTAAGGCTTCTTGCTCCTCGCCCAGTGTGGAGGGAGTTCTGGAAGAAGCTACCAAGTCTCTGGAAGATTCTCGCAAAAAATATGCTGATGACAAAGCTGTCTAGGAGAAGAAGCTTGCCTCTACCGAGAAGGATAAAGCTCGAGCTGTTGAGGCCTCCAAAGAGTTGGAGAAGAAAAAGAATTACTTGGATAAGGCAAATAAAGAGCTCGCAGAGAAGCTCAAAACTGCTGGAGAGCTTGAAGATAAGCTCAGGGTTGCTGAGGAAAGGTTGGGCCAGCTTCAAGAAGTAGGTCAGCAAAAGGAGGAAGCAGAAAATAAATTGAAGGTTGATGAGAACCTGCTGTCTGAGAAACTTTCCTCGGAGAAGCTAAAGAGGAAAGCTTCTATGAAGAAGTCCTTCAGCTCTGGCTGGGACAAGGGGTGGAACAAGGGGTTGGCTGCCATGGTGTCGCAAGTAGACTATGGCATCCTCAAATACTTTAGGGATGGATGGGTTGCTGCCCTTCAGGAAATGAAGGTCGACGAGTCTTCCGAGATCTTCCAGAGACATATCCCTGGTCCCCCTCCAACTCTAAAAGAATTAGAAGAGGACGAAGCTACCTCTGAAGAGTCTTCGATGGTGATGGGAGATCGTGCCCTAACCATCCAACCTGCTACCGAGGAAAATCAGCACATCGTTTCTTCCTACGAGCAACTGCCTACTCTACCCGAGCAGCTATCGCTTCCCTCCAAGTCACCTACCTCTTCATCCCAGCCTCCCGAGAAGGTTTTGGGAGATAAGGAAAAGGTTTAGTGTTGTTCGGGTTTCTCTTTATTTTGTTTCTTTTTATCAAATGTAACTCAGAAGATGTATCTCTGAATTATGATCTAATAAAATTTGACCTTTTTTGCATACTGTTGTCTATCTTTCATTTATACTCTGCTTATTCTTCTTATTGATGATTGCTCTTCTTTCTCTGTTAGTTTCTGGCTAGGATGGAACTGCTCTCTGCCCATGATACAAAGTTGTTGCGACATGTAACGAGTACTTTAAGGCTGGTCACACAGAGCTGAGTGCTGCACAAGTTGTCGACATACTTGGTCATGACGCTTCAGAACAGGCAGTGGAAGCATATCAATATCTGAAGTGTCTTCTTGATAGGGCTATAGGCAACAATGTTGCCTATTACGTAATGATCGAGGATCTTCAAAGCACCCTCGAGGACCTTCAGCTCCAATACAAAGAATCCACTGCTTTGTTGCATGATGGGTACGAGAAGAAGTACCAGCAGATCATTGCCGACAAGGGCTACGAGAAGCTCTTTGCTGGGTACGATTTAAGAGAGAGAACCTTGATAGGTGAAGTTAAAGAATGCAGACAGATTGCTGAGTTGTTGGAAAAGGAAAATAACAACCTGCAGAAGGAGATGTCACAATTGAAGTCTGCAGCATCCACTTCTAGTGCCTTGATCCCAGTGACCGATGAGGGATTTTCATTCTTAGAGGTTGAGAACGCCAAGTTAAGGGAAGAGTTGGAGACTTTGAGGAGCTCTGGCACCTCTTCATCTTCTCGTGGTCGAGCAAGAGCTCAAGCTTGTTGTCCCCCACCTCTAACCAACAAGTGGGAGAATGATAAGGTCTACCATATAACGCCTCAAACGGAGCCACAATAGTAAACTTATAGGAGTTATTAAATGCAAACTCCACCAGTGGAAGGTACTACTCCCATATTCCCCTAAAAATAAGAAGACATATACGTAGCATGTCCTCTAACATCTTATTAGTTCGCTCTGTCTGCCCATCCATCTGTGGGTGATAGACCGTACTCAAACGTAATTCTATACCTATGGCCTCCTGAAAGCTCTCCCAAAATAGAGACACACAAATATTAACCCTATCGATCACAATATTAAGGGGAACCCCATGTAGTGTCACTACCTCGACGATGAAAATCTGATAAAACTGTGTTATGGTATAATCTATCCAGACTGGCAGAAAGTGGGATACAATGGTCAACCAATCCACTGCCACCCAAATAGAATCATGACCCCTCTGTGAAGTAAGCAACCCGATAACAATATACATGGAAATGCTCTACCATTTCCATATAGGAATCTCTAGCGGCTAAAGAACCCTCGTGGGTCTTTGGTGGTCCACCTTTACTAGCTGAAAGGTGGTGCACTTCGAGAAAAACTCAATAATTTCTCTTTTCATCCTACTCAACTAATATTGTCATCGCATTTCGTCGTACATCTTATTCCCACTAGGATGTATTCACAAATCGTGATCCATGAGGCTCTTTCATCACCGCATGCCACAAGTACTCCCCCTCCAGGACAATCTGTCTCCCGTTATAGCATAAGACTCCCTAAAAAATCACTAAGACTCTCCTCCCCCAGCCAAACATTGTCGAATCCTCTCCTGACAGAACGAATCTGATGCCTATTCATGTACCACCCAGGTAACAATCTGGGGTGTAATGGTCAAAACTGACGTGAATGATCTGGCAACGACATCCTGATAACCCAACTCCTTCCACTTTTCCTTCCACACCTCTGCCACCTCACCCACTAGCCTACGACTCAATGTGTTCACCACTATGTTAACCTTCCCCGAGTGATACTGAATTTTGAACCAATAGTCCTTCACAAATTCAAGCCACCTACACTAACACATATTTAGCTCTCTATGAGTGAACAAATACTGTAGTGACTTGTGTACTATGAACGGTGATCTATGAACATGCAAAATTTCTCTCTCAAAAGGTAATGTCTCCAAATCCGAAGGGCAAACACGACTGCTGATAGCTCCAAGTCGTGGGTGGGGTAATTCCTCTCGTGAGGCTTAACCTTACGGTAAGCATAAGATATAGCCTGATCCTCCTTCTGTAGTACGCCCCCAAGTCCATGTAAGGAAGAATAAGTGTGGACTATTCCACCACCTATCTGGGCAGTGCTAGAACTGGTACTGAAGTTAACTTATCCTTCAGCTCATAAAAAAAAACTGACAAGTGTCACCCCATATATACAGTACCCCTATACGAGTCAAGTTTGTTAACAGACATAAAATCTTTGAAAATACTTGAATAAACTTCATGTATAACTGACTAAACCCAAGAAACTACGCACCTCGATCGGTGTCATGGGTTGTCCCCTCTCCTTCACCGATGAAACCTTACTTGGATCGACCGATATCCCCTGTTAAATACAATGTTCCCCAAAAATTGCAATTCTCGTAGCCAGAAATCACATTTCTCATATTTAGCCTACAACTGATGCTCAAGCAGTGTCTGTAAAACTCGTTTAAGATGCTCAGCATGATCCTCCTCAGTCTAGGAATAAATCAGGATGTCATCTATAAAGACAATGACAAACCGATCTAAGAACTCTTTAAACACCCGATTCATCAAGTCATTGAACATGACTCGAGCATTGGTCATTCATTAGTGGCATAACCAAAACACATAGGATCCATATCTTTTCAGAAAGGCAGTGTTAGACACATCCTACTCCCTGATACAAAACTGATGTTACCCGGATCTCAAGTCTATCTTCGACAAGTAGGCTGCTCCTCTCAACTGATAAAACAAATCATCGATTCAAGGCAACGGATACTTATTGCGTATCGTGAATTTATTTAACTCCCAATAAGTAACACATAACCGCAATGACACATCTCTCTTCTTTACAAACAGATATGGGGCACCCCAAGGAGAGGTACTCCTACAGATGAAGCGCTCCCCTAAAAACTTCTCGATCTGATCCCTTACCTCCCTTATCACCGTAGGAGCCATACGTTAAGGCGCACAAGCTATCGACCGAGTGTAGGATTTTAAATCTATCATAAACTCAATTTACCTACTAGGTGCTAGTCACGGTATCTCCTGAAACAAATCAGTGAACTCGCAAACCACATAATTAAATCTAGAGGAATCACCACCCCTTAGAGGTTTCCTCCTCTATATAATATAAATGGGTAGATGACCATCCTTCAGGTTAAGGCATCGCCACTAAAAATATCTCCTAGCTCGGTATAGCAAACACAATACTCCTACTGTAACTGTCAATTGTAGCTCGATAAGATGCTAACCAATCCATACCAATAATGGTGTCATACTCAGTCATGTGTAACATAAGCATTTCTATCGGTAAAATCAGTTTCCCAATCTCTACACTCACATGCAGATAGATAAAAATATTAACATCCATCTACCCAATGGAAAATCTACACATGTAATTGTGCTATCTATCGTATCTAGTAACAATGTGGTCCGTGCAAACCTAGTGGCTATGAATGAGTGTGAAGCCCTAGATGAAATAAAATACGCCCTAAAGTACCATGAATAGAGAACATACCCTCAACTGCAGGTGGGTCTTGAGAAATTGATTCCTAGTGGACATTGTACCCATTCCTATAGTCTGTCTTCCCCTGCTGAGGTTAGGTTGTTGGAAGACCAAAATGGTTGGTAAGGCGAACATTGGTGCTGGCACTGGAAGGGAAGCTAGAAGCATCGATATTTGTGGCTCCTAGCGAGAAGCTTGCTACTGCTGAGCCCTGCCCTTATCAGGGCAATCCTATTTCTTATTGTTAGTCCTGCCATAGGTGAAACACCTCCCAGTAAAATTTCCCCCTCGCTGACCCTGTTGTCCTTGGCCCTGTTGGTCGTTGCCACCCCTCCATTGTCCCGACTGACTCCATTGGCCCTAATGGCCCTGTTAAAAACTCCCATGTACCAGCCTATAATCACCCGATCTGAATCACTTAGCATGGTCCCCCTGATGGCAACTCTGCTGGGTGACCTGCTGGCACTACCACCCCCGATCCTGCCCTGGTGATTGGACTCTCCTCCTCGCTTGCTCCCCTTAAGATGGAAGTGGTAGTCTTGGAAATGTAATAAAGAAACATTTAATACCCCTGTGTACGTCCTCAAAGAAAGGTGACCCAATAGGTTATGTTGGATCCTCCAAGTCAGGCCATTCATAAACATATAAATCCTCTTTTCTTCAGTAGGCACTTCCCCTTGCACAAGATTTTCTAACCTCATAAATTCTTCCTTGTACTCAGCAACTGTCCTACCCTCTTGAGTAAGATCTAACAAATTTTGCCTTATTTCAGTCTGAATGGCGGACGGGAAGTGTCTGAGGCAAAATTGCTCCCAAAACCCCTGTATCAGTATAATATCTCTCTCCTCATCGGTAGTAATAGACTCCCACCATTTTAGTGCCATCCTAACTAGCTTAAACGTATATAAAATCTATCTCTGAACATTAGTGCGCATATACATCCTAAGGTTCCGCTGAATGTTTTTCCATTGGCTTGCTATAATAACATCAAAACTCCCTGAGAACTCTGGAGGATGTGCCTTTTGAAAGGCATCCCTAGATCTCTACCACGCAGAAGGGAACATCTAATCCTGTGCTGGAGCCACCACCTGTGCCTGGGATGGAGTATGTTGTACTGCTGCCAATGCTGCATTCACCGCATGTGCAACTATAACAGCAACATCTGTGGCATTCATGGCGCCCTGAGCCAGAGCTGGCTGCGACTCTGGTTGTGGCTCTCGAGGGACTCGTTGCGCATGTCTAGGAGCCATCTAAAATAGCAAAGAATTTTCATAAGTCCTCAATTCAATATATTTGAAATTGTTGAAGACATAAATGCACAAATAAGGATACAAGAGTCCTAAAAATAGGTCTTCACATCAAAGAATGCTAAGTTGGAAACATAATAAACCGAACAGATCCTAAAGACTCTAGAACCTGATGCTCTGATACCATCTTTGACTCCCGCTTCATTAAATACGAGGTTATTAGTCCTTTATGAAATTAAATTAGAATATCCAATTGGTTCATTCTTAGAATCACTCTTGAAAAACTTTTTATTAAATACTAACCCCATAATATTTTAAAAAGATGATGTCAAAATTTTATCTTTTTAATTAACATAGACCAAATAATCAATTGAATCACATTTCCACCATTTAGCTAACAACTCACAATGAATAATGATAGAATAGTAAATATAACTGAATCAAATAGTTCAGTCTAAAATATCCAAACAATAATCCAAAACAAAACTAACTCCATAGTCTAATACATTATAAAAGAATCCAAAATCTCTGAATGACAGTAAAATGAAAATGGACAAGATGTCCGACTAACATAAATTCTTATACTAAGAATGGAATGAATACTCAAGCGTCTAATGTCAAGGCCCTGCAACATCCACATCAGATGCATCACGCCAAAAGATAGAATCTCCTAAGCCTGGTCTCCCTGTGGCTGGGCACCTAAAATGTTTTACAAAAAGAATAAAGATTTGGAGAAAATGGGTCAGACCAGAGTAAAACAGTTTAAAAATTTAGCAAGTCTTGAAATTAAAATTTTGTAAAGATTGTATAAATGTTATATTTGTGTGCTTTCCCTTCATATGCTCACTACTCATATAATTTTCATGCCTAACTTATATATCCAACCCGTCCAGATTATACTACCCCGTCAAATTAGTCCAACCCAAATATACTACGATACACGATAACTTGTAACATTCACCCGTATCACCCATACGATGCATTATAACATTGTTTCTATCCATATGTAAATTAGAAATATCTCATTTTGAAATTAAATACTCATATACTAGAGTTATTTTAAATATCATTACCTTTCTCTTCTACTAAGAACGCATAGTAGAATAAGTCATTGGTGTATATATTTATCATCACATATATAAATATAACAATATTGCACCTTTAGGTTGAGACCTCCTAGTGCATGGATACACTGATATCATGTCCCAGTACCTCATGTACTCAATAACGAACTATTGATTCAGTATCCCACTTAACCTTAAAAACAAGTCAAATATATTGGAGGAAAACATACTTCCCAGCCAAATGAGTCATGCAAGTACCTACGCTCCCATTCAACCATTGGAACTATCATACTATCAAATAGCACGTGTCCAAGGTTCTATGTAATGGGTACAAGTCTAAAATCCCACCAATGGTGTCATCGGGATAAGACCGTCCACATCACGAAACCTCCTCCCGATAACAAGTAGTGTAGGTATATCACACACATAATATATCATAAAATAGGTATACACAGAACCTATCAAAATTCGTAGGTATACACACAACCCGAATATCATTATTCGTACGTAGCATATTCTCTCTAATACTCACGGTACTTTGTATCTTACAATTATTAACCCTATTGTACTTTACCCCACAAGATCCACCAATCTAAGGCTTGTTATAATACCTTAAACATTGCTAATAGTTAACCCAATATGACACAACTAGTCCATGTAATAAAGTCACTCGAAATTACCATAGGTTATTCTCATTCTCTCGAATTTAATACGTCAGATTTAAACTAGTTCGGAGAAAATTTCCTTTTTCTAAAATCTCGTTCGAACGAACCTGAGATCTCGTTCGAACGAAATCTCAAAGTCGTTCGAATGAAAAGTTTTCTGAAATATCGTTACAATTCTCATTGGAATTATTGTTCGAACATAGTCATTTAAATGACTAGTCCGATTGTACGAACGAGAATTACCAGTTCATCCCGTTTTTCCAAAAACTACGTTTTCACCATTTTTGACACTCCAATTCACCATTTCCCAACCCCAGACTCCCATCCAAGTATATCAAACATCATACTATCCTATATATATATGATTCCTAACACGTAATATTCACAAAATCATCAAATAACGTCAAACAAATTGGATTAATTCAAGAATGTCCTCTAAAAACCCTTAATTACTAATTTTCATCAAGAAAACATATGGAACTCTGATTTCATCACATTGTAATTATTATTAGTTCATCAATTGAATCTTCCAACATAAGAGTTAAGACTACTATCAATTCTACCAAAAAATATGATTTGAGTTCCTCAAATTTGATATAAACATTCATGTAATCAAAGTGGTGATTATCCTACTGTAACATGGATATGATATTCAACTAAAATTAATCAAGATAAAGACTTGCCTCAATTGGTAGGTCTGATACTTTGAGAAGAAGGGTATGGTTATGATCCTCTCTCACAGATCTACAATTTGGTGGTGGTTTTGGTGCAAGATGTTGAGTTTTCGCCTTAAAACTCCCAGGAGCTCTCTCCTTCTCCCTCACGTGCTCTCTCTTTTGGTTTAACAACTGATAACCATAACTTTATCGATGTAACTCATACTTTAACTCTTTATTATTCGTCGGTCCCCTTTCTCCAAAATATTAAAAGACCAAAATACCCCTCCAGGGTGCCGGTTTGGCCTAAAAGTGCCCTAGGACACAAACTAAACCCCGAGGTAGACTTTCTAAACAAGTTCAACCCTTTTGAACACACTGACGCACTCAAAATGACCATATGAAATACCAAAAGTGAAATTACATTTTATTACTCAATTTAAGTCCTCACACAACTGACACGTGAGTCCCAACTAAATTTGTCATAATTGTTGTGTTTCTCACTCACGACAACCATAATGTTTTCTTATCATTATTATTACTCATTCACGAAGTAAAATTAAATATAAATAAATATTAAGCCTTATCTCTCTTATTAATATATATTTTCACCGAGACTAAACTCCAATTAATTAAATTATTTCCTTATTTAAAATCATGAAAATTACGAGGTATTACATGTTGTAGCTAAAATATGGCCTACAGTATGCCCAGACCTCCTGTGACAACGTGTGATATGTTCTTTAACATGCATAACCCCAGCCAATGGAGCAGTCCATGAATGAATGTATGTCCACACAAAATATAAATATATGTTACCATATGGAAGGTGATTATGCATAAATTCTTCGTATTTATCCCCATAATTGAGCCCGTGCGATGTTAATTCGATGATTTTATACCATATTATTTCTACTGACATATTCCTGCAAGTACACTGTGTTTCATGTATTTCCCTTTTATTTTTACATGTATTTTATGCACGTCAATGAAAGAGAGAAATCAGAATGAGAATCGAAAAGAAAAGAAGGAAACTCAAAGACAAATCCATAACTGTACTATCAGAATCTGAATGTAGGACCTAAGGGAATTCGAAGACATCGAGCTCATGGGTATATAGGAAGAAACGACAACCCAATCCGAGCTACGGTTGAAGATATATAAGATTTATAAGATGAGAAGAATCAAAGAAGAAATCAGAATTGGTTCGGTTCTGAGCAGAATCGGTTCGAGTTTTAATGGATTTTAATGAAAGTAGAACCGATTTGGTTCCAATGTGGAACTTGTTCGCTATTCGGTTCTGCGAAATTTTGAACTTTAATTCCCATTATTTTGGAGAGTTTGTTTGGTTTAAAACACTTGTAATAACGTGATATATATTTCATTCATTACTCTAAGACTAAGTGAGACAACTTTTAACCTATGTTTGAGAGCTACAAAGAGGCAAGGAACCATAAAGAAAGATTATTCAAGCAAATTATAGAAATCTTCATATTTGCATTGGGTGTTTTTCAATAAAAGTAATACCTTTCTTTATTTTCAATATTCATCACAATTCTAGATCATTCTTATTTAAGTTATTGGTAGAATTTGTTTATGCATGCTTAAATAATCATGACTTCATACAACATAGAAACCATGTTAATTCCTAATAACGCCATGTCCAACTAAGCTATTAGAGGGTTGGGGTACATGAACCTCATCTAGGTGTTATGAATTGATTTACAAGTTAAAATAATCTAATTAAGAATTCAAATGCTTGAAATCTTATCGATACAAATATTTTAGGCCTTTTAATTCCATTTGCCCTAGGTAACTGGAATATTTAAGGATACGATATAAGTTTAGGTAATTTATCATTCCCATAAAATATAATTTTTTATTTGATATTGTGGGCATATGTCGAATGCTTATGTCGAATGCTTAGAAAGTATTTGATGCTTATTTGAATTGAGAATTAGGTTTTTGAAGGTTTTATGTTGTAATTAATTACCGTCAGTTTAGGGGAGTGTACTCCTACTCAATTTTCTCACATTGATTTAAAGTCACATAGTTATTCTCGCATGCATAGTTAACTCACTAGTTTAATTAATTTGCATTAGTTAACAAAAAAATCACCAAAACATTCAAATTTTCCTTCTTTTTTTGAATCAACCAAAAGGTTATTCGACTTTCCTACTCGTCATCATGTCTTATGTCCTATTCCATGGGTTTGATACCCGACTTGCTCGGATTATTACGTACGCAATCGACTTACCCTTAAGCTATAATTCACTCGCATTAAAGACACATTATGAATTGCGTCAAGTTTTTGGAACTATTATCGGGGAAATAGGTACACATTGAGGTTAGGTCGAATTAATCCAAAATTTGACTCTAAATCATAAAAAGCAAAAAATAAATTTAATTTCTCAAATCCTTACATGCAAAATCCTCAACCAACTTCTCAGTCTACTCCTACTCCGAAGTCACTAAAATCCTATAGTATAGTACAATTTTGATAGACCACACACTCCATACGGTCCATAGTTTGGATTCCACCTCCTACACCACCTAACTCCATCACGAGTCGCACGTCTAAAGATTCCTAAGAGGTAAGTGATACTATTAGTGTGGGTTGTATGTCGGATCAAGGTAGTTTTAGTAGGGGTGAGGGTGAATTAGATTCACGT
This sequence comes from Sambucus nigra, assembly GCA_949130495.1. Taxonomy (NCBI): domain Eukaryota; kingdom Viridiplantae; phylum Streptophyta; class Magnoliopsida; order Dipsacales; family Adoxaceae; genus Sambucus; species Sambucus nigra. The sequence continues at coordinate 458,372,042 of OX422213.1, read as the reverse complement.
ATAATTTGGGCATGTTTTGTTTTTGAAATAGGATGATTAAAATCCTCCTTACATTCCATGGTATGTATTCGGTTAAACCCTACCTCCATATTAAAGAGTTCGAGGTGTACGAGGTCTTCATCGATCAAACATTCACTGTGGATGTCATTTGTTCCAAACTTTTTCCCTTCTCCCTAAAGAATAAGGCCCAGACTTGGCTATGGTCTTTGTCACCGAACTGGATTGGAACATGGAGACATGAAAGAAAAGTTTCTTAAAAAATTATCCCCCCCATACCGAACCAATTTCACTAAAGCTCAAATTCAAACGTTTAGACAAATCGAAACTAGGCCTTTCGATAGATGTTGAGAGCGGTTCAATGAGTTACTTAGTATATGACCGCACCACATTTTTTAGAAGTGGAGAATCATCTCCATCACTAATCACTGTCTAAACTTAAATAAACAACTCGTTGAAACCATGTGGCTAGTGTTGTTCCAAGGGGTAGACACGGATGATGTTGAGGGTCACTTTAAGTATGTCACCGAGAGTACTCAAGTATGGGACACATCCGATCCAAACACCCAAACTCGAACTCGATAAATGTACCCAACTCCTTTCGTGTCTGTACTCTATCATTTGGACAAAGAAGACGAGTTAATGCTTTAAATCAACCAACTTGCCAAGATATTGGAAGAGGTGGTCAAATGGAGAAGATGAGAAACATCTGAATCCAGGCGAGCAGTTATAGAGGAGGTGTGTGTGATTTTTGAGATGTAATATCCAATAAAGGAATGCTCGATAATACACGCCTACAAAGTGATGCTTCAGGAGCAAGTGGAAGCTGTAGGAGGTTTTAAGGGTAATTTTAATTCCCCTTACGGGAATTCTTATAATCCTTCATGGAGGAACCATCCCGATTTTAATTATGGGAAACCACACGCAACGATAAATCCTAATTCACATGTTGCCTCACCTCCGCCACCGCTCATGCATTTTAATCAAGCCCACTATGCAAGAACTACCTCCTGCGCCTTATATCACCCCACCGCGTACAAATCTTGAGGACACTTTGAACCAATTTATACAAACTCAATTAGCAATCAATGATCAAAATGCCCAAAATTTTGCCGAATTAAAAGCATCATTGTCTAAGTTGCAATCATGCTCAAGTTTCCAAGAGAAGGGAAATTTTTAAGCCCATGGCCAAAGACCACTATAAACAAACTAGTGTTAGCTCTAATTCCTATGATAATAAAGAGAAATGCCAAACCGTTAACAGTCTACGTAGTGGGAGAGTTGTTGATTTATCACCTTCCCTACATGATGAGTATAAAGACACGGAGGTTTCTTTTGGCAGAAGGGCAGCTGAAGATGCCACTTGAATGAATGATAGTTACAATGATGACACTATTAGGCCTGAGGTTATAGTGAAACCACCCACTTATGATCTTTTCCCTTGATAGTTGGTTCTTCATCCTAAAGGAGCCTCCTGTGAAGATGTACTAGATGTGATAAATTAATTCAAGCTTAATTTACCTTTTTTCTTGACAATCAAGCAAATTTCCTCCTATGCAAAGTTCCTTAAAGACTTATTGAAAGTGAAACGTATATTGAAGATGAAAATGAATGTTTTCCTAGCACAAAATGTGACCTCAGTTCTTTTAAGTAACCTCCCACTAAAGTTTAAAGATCCGGGTGCACCGACCATTTCATGTATCATTGGAGAGAATAGCGTCGAGAGATCCTTAATATATTTACGAGTGAGTGTTAATATTATCCCTTACTCCATCTATAGGAAATTAGATTTAGGGGACCTGAAGCCCACTAACATCACTCTCAAAATTGTGAGCCGTACCGTGAAGACACTTCGAGGGATATTTGAGGACGTGATGGTCCAAGTTGACACTTTCTACTTCCCAATAGTCTTTATTTGGGACACGGAGCCCTCCACCTCCTCCAGTAGTTATGTTCCCATAATCATTGGCCGACCATGCTTAGCTACCACTAACGCACTGATTAATACTCAAAATGGACAAATGCAACTCACCTTCGGGAATATGGACCCTTGAGACAAATATCTTTAGCATCGCCAAGAAATTGTGTGATGAGGATGAGTTTCACACGGTGTATATTATAGAGGAGGTAGTAGATGTGCACATTGAGGGAAGTTTTTATGGGGATTCACTAGGAGCATGCCTTATTTGAAGTAGTAAGATATACACGACGTATATCAATTTTGAGCGTGAGGCGAGTTAGTTGAGAATGATTTTGGATAAGAGTGCGATGAACGAGGATGTGAGAGATGTTACTTGGGTTTATAGATTAAGGGAATTACCACTAAGGGAGTCACGTACAGTTCCATCCAAAGAGAAATTTCCCACCCTCGAGTTGATGAAACTACCCTCAAACATTAATTATGCTTATTTGTGAGAGGATGAGACATTTCTTGTTGTTGTCTTTACGAGCCTAAATAAAGAGCAAGAGGGCACACTATTATCAATTTTGAGGAAGAACTATGGTGCTTTTGGTTAGATCATTGTAGATTTGATGCGTATAAGTTCCCTAATTTGTACCCATAAAATCCACCTTGAGGAGGACGTGAAGCCTTCGAGGGAAATGCAGAGGCATTTGAATCCCACGATGAAAGATTTCATGAGGGTGGAAATTATTAAGTTATTGGACGCGGGCATAATTTACCCTATTTCGTATAATAAGTGGGTGAGTCCTATTCAAGATTTCCCCAAGAAGTCGGGAATAACTATGGTCGAAAAGGCAAAGGGTGAGCTTATTCCACAATGTACCGCCATCGGGTGGCGTGTTTGTATTGACTACTGGAAGCTCAATATCTAGGAAATATCATTTTCCCTTACCATTTATTAAACAAATGCTAGAGCGAGTAGCGGGACACCCATTATATTTCTTTCTCGACGTTTATTCCGGGCATAACCAAATTGAGGTAGTTGTGCAAGACCAATAGAAAATGATGTTTACATGTCCTTTTGGCACATTTTCCTATAGACGTATGCCTTTTGGATAATGAAATGCACCCAAAACCTTTCAAATGTGCATGCTTAGTCTTTTTAGCGATTTTGTCGAAAAGGGCCTTGAGGTTTTTATTGATGACTTTAGTGTCTTTGGCCCCTTTTTTTACCTTTGCTTGGCTAATATCAAAATAGTGTTAGCCCATTGTGTGGAAAATAACTTTGTACTAAATTGGGAGAAGTGCCATTTTATGGTTACCAAAGGAATAGTTGTTTTCCACATAGTAGGTAGGTAGGGGAAAAATATACATCATATCCAATCTTGCTCCACCTAAGTCACTAAAGTACGTATGCTCTTTCTTGGCCCACACGAGTTTTTATCGGCGGTTTATTACGGAATTTAGTACCATCACTAGGCCCCTAAGTAACCTACTTCTAGAGGACCCACCATTGAGTGGAATGAAGCGTGACAAAGTGCTTTTAAGAAGTTAAAAATTATGCTTGTTTTCGCTCCCATTATGCAAGCTTCGGATTGGTCCCTTCCATTCGAGCTTATGTGTGATGCGAGTGATTATCCTATAGGTGCTGTTTCTGGTCACTGAAAAAATAAAAAGGATCACATCATCTATTACTCTATCCGGACGTTAACCGTGCCACAAATTAACTAATCCACCAAGGAGAAAGAATTGCTAGCCGTAGTCTTCGTTCTAGAAAAATTTCGCTTTTACCTCATAGGTTCTCCCATTACATGCCTAACCGACCATGCATATCTTGAGTACCTCCTTTCCAAAAAGGATGCTAAGCCACGCCTCATAAGGTGGATCCTACTCCTTTAAGAGTTTAACCTCTCTATAATGGATAAGAAAGGAGTAGAAAACGTCATATCCAACCATTTATCGTGGCTTTTATCCTACATAACAAGTGATCCCATACCCATAGACAAATACTTTTCGGATGGAGAATTATTTTCCAATTCTCTCCCTCGATTTGTGGATATAATGAATTACCTTGTCACGTGTGCCATCCCCCTAATTGGACACCATAAGAGAAAAAGAAGTTCCTAACTTGGTCACGCATGTTCTTCTATGACGATCCTTATTTGTTCAAATATTGCACGGACCAAATCATCTGAAGATGTGTGCCAGATGATGAGATACCTAGCGTCATCCATTTTTATCATACGAAAGATTGTGGAGGACACCTTTCTATAAATAAGACAACCGTTAAGATTCTTTAAAGCGGTCTCTGTTGGCCAATAATTTTTTAGGATGTAAGTTCATATTTCAAATCTTGCGATAGAAGCCACAGGATCGGAGCCATCACTCGGCGATATATGATGCCATTGACCCCTATTCTTATCACCGAGATATTGACTCCTTTGGTTTCTTATACATCTTTATCACAGTCGATTATGTGTATAAATGGTTTGAGGCCATAACTATATGGACAAATGACAAAAAAGTTATGATTAAGCTATTATAAGAACACATACTTTCTCGCCTCAGAGTTTCGAAAGCAATCATTAGGGATAATGACACACTTTTTCAATAAACCGTTCGAAAAAATCATGAGAAAGTATGGGGTCGTCTACAAGGTTGGGACTACTTGTCAGTACCAAAAGAACGGGAAAGCCGAACTAGAAAATCGTGAGATTAAGAAAATTCTAGAGAAGACCGTTAATCCTAACCGGAAGGATTGGTCTCTCCATTTGAATGATGCGCTATAGGCTTATCGGACTGGATAAAAAAACTTGGGATGTCCCCATTTTGCTCTATCTACGGCAAGCCTTGTCATCTCCTCGTGGATCTAGAGAATAAAGCATATTGGGCGATCAAGAGGTTGAATTATAATTTGGATGATCAAGTTGATGAAGCACGCAAGCTTGAATTGAATGAGTTGGAAGAAATACGCACTGATGTATATGAGAGAACTAAAATGTCTAAACAAATGATGAAACTTGCACATGAGCAAATTATCCATCAAAAGGAGTTTTAGCGAGGTTAAAAAGTGATCCTATATAACTGTCATCTACATTTGCTTCCCAAAAATTTAGTTCGCAGTGGACTGGACTGTTTATTGTGAGAGAGGTGTTTCCCAATGGATCCGTTGAATTAGAAGACCCTAAGGAGGAGATACATTTAAAGTTAACGGACAACGCCTAAATCCATACCTAGAGGCATGTATTGAGGAAGCTGCCACAATTTGGTTGTCAAACCCCGTTTACGGGGTTAAATGAGCTTAGATGAGAGGTTGTCACACCCCTAATGTGTATGGAGTGATTCGTATTGTATCATATCGAGTCATTTAGGTTAGGTTAGTACAGGCCCATGATTTGAGATTTTAAAAGGGTTAGGCACATCGTTGCATCACACGAGAGAGTTTTCATGAAATTACGGTGAGATTTTGAGGGTCCTAGGTAGAATCAAAGTTATAAATGACTCAAAGATATTAAGAATTGAGTTGGGTAAGTTATTCATGCTCAAAAGTATAAAAGTATGGAAAAAATTATGCAGTACAGACATCCGAACCAGTTCGCCTTGGCTATGCAATCAGGCCAAATCGGTTCTCCTTTCTAGAGATTTTAAGGGTGTCTGAACCAGTTCGACCATTTTTCTTGTGGGTCCAAACTAGTTCACTTTTCTCAGAGTACGATTTTTCCCTTCATTCTGCTTTTCCACAATCATTTCCCCTCTTTTCGACTCCAAAAATTTCCCTCAAAATTCATCCCCCTCCTTTTTCCTTTCCCTCCACCTTTTCCCACCATTTCCATTCCACTTCCCAACTGAAATTCCACCCATCCTCAACGGTAAAACCCCAGCTCATTTTCCCCTCTATTCACTACATATATTTTTCCAAAAACAATCTTTCTCTTAACAATTCATATTTCTTTTATATGATGCCCAAAGTCGAAAAAGCATTGAGAAATACACCGACAAGGCTATCCTAGAAGCCTTAGATGACATGTATCGCTCTGACCAAGAAAGAGATTGGTGGGAATGATTTTTCTCTGCTAGCCGCACGCTACACGTTGAGAGGAAAATAAACTGGGGGGGAGCTACCCCGAGTGGTCACTGATTTATTCCTCCCCTGGGGGTGGTGTACCTTTTTTTGGAGCCCGACAATGACATTTGGCCCGACGAGGTCCGTACATTTTACGGCACCTTCGTGGAATTGTCAAGTACACATGGTGAGGCATACGTGGATGAGACCGTCATCCCTTTCTCACTGAAGACAGTCACTAAAAAATGCGGGCCAACCAAGTTCCTTACCCGCAAAACTGTGTATACCCCACCATGGGCATCCCATTGCATCGGGACGAATGCATTCAATGGATTGCTCAAAAACATGATTGGTTGTGTGATTCATTCTCAGTGGGGAACCTCGATGAGCGGGACCGCTTTGCCTTTCTTATCATATGTGGGTCCGTTTCTCCCACTTTTCCAAACTCAGCCCTCCGCATCATCCACGAAAAGTTACTCTACCACCTACTTGATGTGAACACCACCATCCACCTTGACCACTCCTTCTATGGGGAAGTCATCAACGACACGTACGATTGTATCAACAAAGTTGTCCTCCCCTATGCCCTCTTCATCATGTACATCCTTAAGGATGCGGTCACTGAAGCCCCAACACATAGCCCCACCTCCCAAAGGCAATTGGAACCTCCTCCATCACATGGAGCAACCGTTAAATGCACTTCGTACACCCTCAACAACCGACAGATCAAGTTAAGGATGATATTTTGATGGGCGAGGGAGAAGAGGAAGAATATGACGAGGAAGAAGACTCTGATTACGAGCCGAAGATGGAGGACATTACTCGCTTAATCAACGCACTAGAGGCATATTTCGATGGGTTTATGAATTAATATTGGGTGGACCGCCAAGCCTATAACCACGACACGAGTATGATGGCCTGCCTTCAAGAGAAAATGTACCGACTTCAAATGGGTCCTAATTCACAATCACCTCCATACCTTTTTGACCCATACGACCCGAATTCTCTTGAGTTGTCTCATTAGAGTATTGGAGTTTATCTTTAAAGTTCTTCTATTTTTATTGTTGAACTTTTTAAGAGCTTTGGATGCCTATCCTATTTAATTTTGCATTGTAATGATGTTAATCATAACAATATAAAAAAAATTCATTTTGTCTATTTGATAATGTTTTACGCACCTTTCTTTTATTTTAGATTTTTGTCCTTGTATGAGGACATTGCAACGTCTAAATTAGGGGGGGGGGGGGGGGGGTATGTACATTTCTAAAGTTCACAAATTGCAAAATGCCAAAAAATTAAAAAAAATAGAAAATTTCCAAATTTTTTTTTGATAATTTTCAAAAAAGTGTAAAAATATTTTTTTCAAAATCAATAAAAATTGGATTTTAAAAGCTTGAAAAATATTGCTAATTTTTTTTAATGTCTCAAATTCTAAAAATCAAATGCACTAATCCTAAATTGACCAACAACGGAAATTGGGCCAAAATAGATGACTTTATGAATAAGTGTGGAGATTAATTACCCGATGAGTTTTCGAGTCTTTGACTTTTCTGAGTAATTCAATCAATCCGAGTTAAAATTAACTAAGAGTTATTTTTAGCTTCAAATAAGACATTGAGGGTCTCTATTACTTTGTTTTAATCGGTTACGGGAAATGAGTGAGATGTTGTCTTGAACACGCGCTAAAATATCTCTAAATTAAATAAATCTCGAGATGCATATGGTAAGATAATTAGTAATTCAGATAAATGACGTTAGGCCATCGTTTGTTACCCAAAAATATTAGCCATAAAAGTTGTTAAAAATGATCCCTTCTACAAACCCAATTGAGCCAAATAAAATTTCCTAATTCATTTGATTAACCCAATAAACCCATATATCCCGGAGTAATGAAAATTAGAAAATTCATTAAAAGTCCAAATGGTTCAATGAAAGGGGCAAGAAAAAAACAAAAGAAAATTGCTCAAATAAAAATAGAAAAAAAAGAAAAAAAATGAGAAAAAAGTAGAAAAATGAAATAAAAGAGCAATTGCCTGAAAAAGTGACGACGAACGTCATAAGAAAATTTTCTAACTCCGAATTTTCCAACCATTTCCATATTTCCCAATGCACCTTACAACTCGAGAAAGTCCTAAATTAGTTCGAATAATGAAATTAATTACCGCGTTGAGAGAAAAAGACACGAAAAGATAATAAGAGAGATTAATTTGTGCGGAGTAAACGATGGCATTTCCAGTTTTCTATTGGCCGTATTCCTTAAAAAAATTGTCTTTTAATTTATGTTCATGAATTCGTGTCTATTTTGTTTATTTTTATATCATGCACACCAAGAGAAAATAGCCACATTTCGAGGGTTTCATTTGTGAGAGCATCCCGTGACAAATTGAATCAAAACACTTTTTTAGAAAGTAACGTAATGACCAATCGGTGTAAGTAAGCGGTTTCATTCTTGAATTTGCACACCCACTACGAATTGCGACTCTGGAATAAGAATTTACGGTGACTATTTTAGGGGAGTTTAAATTGTAAAATTTTTAAGTATTTTGATTTTTCTTTGAGTTGAAAACCAAATTTTAAGGGTATATTCACTGTATACCCTGACGAGACACCACTCGTCCTACTAGGTTAACCTAGGGATTTAATGGCTTTTTGCGTATGCTAAATACAATCTCTCGTCCCCAAAAAAGACAGACTATCTCAATAAAACATTTTAAAAGTGTTTAGAGCATTCTTTTATTATTTTACCTTGCTCAAGACGATCAAAGTTCTAAGTTAGGGGGATTTGATTAGGCATAAATCTTCGTATTTATCCCTAAAATTTAGTCACTTTTGTTATCCCGTGTGATGTTAATTCGTTGATTTGATCTCATATTATTGCTACTGTTCTCTTCCTGCAAGTACATTGTGTCTCGTGTATTTCTCTTATATTTTATAGGTATTTTATGCACGTGAAGGAAAGAGAGGAATCAGAATGAGAAGAAAAAAGAAAGGAATGAATGTCAAGGGAAAATACATTATTGTACAGTCAGAATCTGTATGTAGCACCTAAGAGAATTCGAAGATATCGAGCTCACATGTATATAGGAAGAAATGAAAACCCAATCCAAGATACGGTTGAAGAGACATGATATTTAGAAGATGAGACGAATCAAAGAAGAAATAAGAGACGGTTCGGTTTTGATCAGAACTGGTTAGGGATTTTAATGAAAGTATATTCAGTTCGGTTCCAAAGTGGAATCGATTCGCTTTTCTATTATACAAAATTTTCAACCTTAATTCCACTTATTTTGGAAAGTTTGTGTGGTTTAAAAAACTTGTAAAACATGATACATATTTCATTAATTATTCCAAGACTAAGTTAGACAACTTTTAACATAAGTTTGAGAGCTAGAAAGAGGCAAGAGACCTAGAGTAAGATTATTCAAGCAAATTATAGAATTCTTCATATTTGCATTGGGTGTTCTTCAACAAAAGTAATATTTTTCTTTCCTTTCAATATTCATCACAATTCTTTATTATTCTTCTCTAAGTTATTACTAGAGTTCATTTATTCAAGCTTAAATACAACATCTACATAATTAAGACTTCATACAACTTTGAAACCATGTTAATTTGTAATCACGCCTTGTCTGGCTAAGCTGTTAGAGGATTGGGGTACATGAACCCCACCAAGGTGTTATGATTGGATTCAAAAGTGAATAGATTCTAATTAACAATTTAAATTCTTGAAATCTTATGGATACAAATATTGTAGGCCTTTTTATTCCGTTTTCCCTAAGTAACCAAAATGTTTAAGGATACGATATGAGTTTTTGTAATTTATCGATACACTTAAATACAATTTTTGATTTGATATCGTGAGGGGTAAAATCTACATATGACGAATGCTAAGAAAGTATTTAATGCTCCTTTGAATTGAGAATTAGTTTTTTGAAGGTTTTATGCTCGAAGTAATTACCCACGGTTTGGGGGAGTGTACTCCAACTCCATTTTCTCACATTTATTTAAAGTCACTTAGTTATTCTCGCATGCATAGTTAATTCACTAGTTTAACTAATTTGCATTAGATAATAAAAAAATCCTAAAAACAATCATCATTACCTTCTTTTTCCATGTCAACGAAATGGTTATTCGTCTTGCCTACTCGTCGTCACGTCATACGTCCTATTCCCTGTGTTCGATACCCGACTTTCTCGGATTATTACTTATGCGATCAAAGTACACTAGAGTTGTAATTAATACGCATTAGAGAAACATTCTAAGTCACGTCATAGGGGTACTTACTCTATAATTACTCGCTAGTTGCCCCGTAAGGATCATCCGTAATTATCCTTAGATAATAATTAACCATCACATAATTTTATTAACTTCCTTTTTCTTTATAAAATACAGTTAACCATCGAGTTAATTATCTCAGTCCCTTTCCTTCAAATAATATATCAAACCATCTAGTTAATTCTTTTCGGTAATTACCCCATAAATTACCCCTCAGTTATTCCGTAAGGGTTTCCCATAAACGTTCTACGTTGATGATTTACCATATTGTAAAGTAAATTTAATTTTCACACCTATTAGTAACACCACAAGACCATTTTTAATAAATTTCATGATTTCCAGTACATGGTCCCATCACCTCTAATGAACTCCTAAATTTCTTACAGAGACAACAGCGGGCCCCTCGCTTGACCCCAAGTGGCCGAACCGATTCAAACTAGGGGCAAACCGGTTCGCCCCTGAGCAACTGCAGAGTTCCTCCAAAAAAATTCAAGAATGAAATTTCTAATCTTTCACCCAAACATAATTACAATAGCTTGATCCTTAATATAATTATTCAAAGACTTTGTTTAACCTCTTAGGATAGATTGTTACATTTTTTTACCACCCAACTAATTTCCCAAATTATAGAAATTCAAGTTATAGATGGGTTTATACCAAATCAGATTTTATAGGTATAAATTCCCTATGATTCCACCATGAGTCAAGGGTTACAATCAATCCAAATTTTGAATATTTAACCCAAACAATAGTCCTCTACATGTTATCAAACATATAATTTAAATAAGGTCTTTAAAGTAAGAATTCATATAATCTAACCCCCAATTAATACTCATTTTATTTTTTGGATTTTCTATTATGTTCTTATATTCAAATCCTCTACAAACCAGATACAATTCATCAATATATCACCACAGATCCCTACATAATCCAGAATTCTATACGAATGATAAATCACAATGAATTGAGAAATATTTTGGACAAATAAAGATAGGAAGATAATTCTTCCCTTATTTTCTTGAGGATTTCTTTGTGAGTTCTTTAGCCTTTTTTTTATTTATCCCTCTCCTTAGCCCTTTTCCTCCTCTCTTCTCCCAAGGTGTCTGTTATGGTTCCTGGTTAATGATGGGAAGTTTTCCTAATCTCTTAATTCATATGTTCTAAACTCAATCCCTGATTTGGGCTTAAGGTCCCATATTTGGACCCCCAAATGGGCCCAAACCTATAATCCAAATTGTCCAATAAACTCCTAACTTATATATGTATACCTTAGAACTATTTTAAAGGTCTAAAACACCTAAACAAATTCATAAAACCTCCCGAAATGTGTCCCAATTATTTATTCAACATAGACATTTTTATTATATTTATACAATGCGTAACCATAAATTAATTACTATATGATCTATTTTCTATGAGTGAATTTATCATGTCCAATTAAGTCCAATAATTATAAAATCAAGAATAAGTATTATTTCTCAACTTAAATTTTACTCATTTAGATTTAAATCCCTCTAATTTAGTTTATTCACAAGTTGAATATGAAAATTTTAAATTTATTTTCTTCATAATATTTTATTCTGAAAATTCGAGGTATTATTAAAAACACCCTCACTTTCAGTCATATGCGTCACATGAATAAACTTTCCATCCAAAAAGTTAACAATGTTAATGTTATGGGGTTAATTCTAATCCTTTTGAAGGTTTAGTGACGTAATTTTAGAAACTGAAAGTTTAGTTTGTGAATTGACAAGGGAATACATTTTTTTATTATTTTTTTTGGGAAGGGGGGGGGGGGGGGGGGGGGGGGGGGCAAGTGTAATTAACCCTTCTTAATTTTTAATTTTATTACTTGTCTAAATTTTGGGTGAATTTGTATAATATATAAGCAGTATTTTATTTTAGAATTATTTTTTGTTTACTCCTACTTTTATCGTTGGTTTGGGTGCTTCATTTCTTCTAAAAATAATAATGTTACACTTTCTCTAGCTTCGTTCAGTCAAACTCTTACTCTTAAATTTGATCATGCTACTTTTAAAAGATATTTTTATCAAAAAAGTTTTTTTAATATAAAGAACTTTGATAAAAAAAATATTATAAATATAAAAATCACTTAAAAACTAAAAAAATAGTATTTAACGTAATAACCTTAGTTAGGAAAAAATATTAGTATAAATATTAGGAACCTTGTTGACCTTCCCTTAAAATTATCTCAATATCGCCCCTTTAAAGACTAAAACCCTAAAACCATGTGAAGATATTTATTATAGGTATGTGACTATAACCATAAATCACTTGCATGAAGGCCACGCGATGCATGGCCACATATATGATATAGCACTAAGGCCACGCGATGCGTGTCTGAATATATATATGTATATATATATATGATATAAGAATTGAAATGACTGTACCTTTGAATTGAGACCACTTTTAAGTTGTTATAAAGAAAAAATAGCGAGCCACCTTCAACCAAACAACTTAAAAAAATAAGTTTGTGGAGGCGTGCATAGCAAGTACATATAGAACTCTTGCAATTAAATGTATCATTTTTCAATTCATAACTTCCTCCACTTCTTCCTGGGACCATTTGGAACTAACTGCACAATCCATCCAAATATGTGACATCATAATCCTAGACCCAATTCTCCTCTCCTCTTATTCTGACTTATTTTCACCAAAATCTAATTATAAAAACATTAATTAGTAACTAAATCTAATTGTTGATCCCATTTAAATAAATAATAACTATGAGTTTTTATTTACCTTAATACATTACTATGTTTTAAATGTGAACGTCACTAAAAAGTAATATGTTGTGACATTTGGTGAAAACAAATGCTCTAAAGTCTAATAAATTGATTAATTTATATTAAAATCTAATATCAATAGTTACTAATTTATATTAAAGTCTAGTATGGTACTTAAGTAAAAATGTTACCTCCAACCCTCCATTTTTTCTTATATCCTTTATTTCCAAACCTGACACACATTTTTACATGTTGCCCTTGAATATTTTGTAAAATACTTTTTACGCCTATTTGTCTAAATCAAATTTGGAGTCTTTTATTTTAGAAAAAAATGAACATGATCCAATTAAAAAGAGACACAACACATAACACCAAATCTTTATTTTGTGCTTAAAATGAACATAACCAAAATAAAAGTGACACGACACGAAATCTTATTTTTACCAAACGAGCACAACAAAAATAAAAATATGATCCAAAACCATCTAATTAAATCACGACACGAACATGATCCATACATAACGTGACATGACACGACAGTACACCATTATTTAATTTAAATTTATAATGTATAAAAAATAAAAAAATATTATAAAATAAATAATATAACTTTTTTAATAACTAAACACTTATCTTAAGCGTAAAAATCTTGGAGATAAGTAGCCATCTTCCATTTTTATTTTGGTTCTTACCCATGTCAGTAATAAAAATGATGTTCAATTTTTTGGAGATGGATAAGTGTCCATGATTTTTTTGGAGATGGATAAAAAAGATTACTATAACAAAAATAATATAATAATAAAAAATCTCAAGGCTTTGAAGGTTCTGTTAATTTCAAGGTAATAATACAGTAAAATATTAGACACCGACTTCCTTACTTACATGAACTCATTCATTCTTACGCATGTCAGTAATAAAAATTGAAGATGTAAGATCGCTACAAAAATAATGCAATAATAAAGGCTTTCTTACCCATCTTACATCCTAAGTTGATGTCGACACTGCCACGACACTGGACGAATCAAAGGGAAGAGAAAGGTAGGTAAAGAAAGAGTAGGGCTTGGAGGGTTTGGATTGAAGATGGCATGGATCTCATAATTTAATACGTGACACAAATATCAAAGGGCATGGAAAAGTTGAAAAGCCAAAGTTTTAAGGTGAGAAGAATGTAGACAAAAAGTTGGTATAAAAGGAAGAAAACGTGGGTAGGATGAGAGAGAAAGTGAAAGTTAAATGTATTAGGAAGTTTTTATTATTACCACGTGTAGGTGTAATTAATGGTGCTGTCACGTGTCAATCCTCAGTGAAGAGACACAAAAATTATATTATGTTACTAGCATGAAAGTCACGCGATGCGTGGCCGAATAACCATAGGTATACTATTGTATTTGTGGATCTGTATATATTAAAAAAAATGTCATACTCGATTTTGAGAGCTTCATCTATGGCTGTTCCAACTTAAAAAATAAAACCCATGAAAAAAATCCAAATAACTCTAACTCGTAAGAGATGATTTTAAAAAAATCCTTTAGAAATAATATATTGCTACTGAAATTATAAATTTGACTGTAAAAATGACTAAAATAATAACAATGATAAAAAATAAAAATATAATCATAGGTACATTCTATTAACAACTTCTTCCTCTCTCTTACTCATTTTTCTTTCTTCACTCCTCTCCTCTCTCATTTCTCTTTGCGACTCGGTAACTTCCATGTCGTAAAAAAATTGAACAAAATTGGAGATCTAAATGAAACTGGTTGAGAAAAAAAAGAACACTACTGGAGATCTTAATACACTACTGGATATAGGTTTAAACTAATCAATTATATATGTATGTATATGACCATGAAAGGAATGTGACAACCCGCCATCCGAAATAAGGGGTGGCCAGCCCGATACTCCAATATAACGGAATCATGGATGGAAATCATTCTTAGCATCACACTAAATAAGATAAGTATACGGGAAAACCACGCAATAAATCTGAAAACGGGTTGCCAAAAATTTAAATTTTAGAATAAGTTAAAATGATGAATTAAACAACCCAAATCAAATAAGGAAGTGGAATTCCAACAGAGTTTATATTACATCCATAAAGAATATAAAATAAGAGGACCGAATATGCTGTCGGTCCACAGTTACATACATCGTATTATGACAATTTAATAATTTATATAATACATTCATTAAAAAATTACAAAGGTTTGGGCCACACGCCGGAGCTAAAGACCCGATCGTATCTAAAACACAAAAAGAATGAAGGAGTCTAACACAACATCCTGTAATATCCGTAAAGTCTTACAGCTCCCTAAAAACATAGGAATAGAATATCAAAACGGGCGCCCTTGCGGCAGAGCACCTGAGCGGATACAAATTTCATGCACAACAAAGAAAATGAACAGGTCAGGGACTGGTTCTATATAATCACCAGATGAATAAAAAGTAAGAGAGTTAATCATGAATGAAGAAAATGAAAGTCTATCAATATAACTTGAAACATGTGAATACAATTCAAATGATTTTAACTTTCATTCAATTAGACAAGAAATTATAATTGATACTCATAATTTAAAAACCTCCATCATTCTTTTAACTCTCATTCCATTTCAGTTTTCATTCCTTAACAGGAATATAATTACCATCATATGCACTTATGGCATAGTCACAATATCAAGTCCCACTTGAATTTAGAAAGGTTATATTCTTCTACATATAACGATTCTAAGACCGCCCCTCCGAGTTTCCCCACTGGGCGCGCCCCTAAATGACTATCATCTTCCAGGGCCTATCAAACAAGGCAACCTGGGCACCTAACGCACGTCCAGAAGTGGCCATATACCTGCGAGTGAGTCATAACCACACCCGGAATTACCTCATTAGCACAGAATAACACATAAAACAATCCCGCATATGGCGGAGGACTTTAGTCTCCCTACATTCACTAGTCAGGGGACATCACCTCATGAGCGAACTTCCCTTATGATAGTATTTAGAGAGGTGTGTTTAATTAAATTAGCATTTACTTTTTAAATCGCCTTTTCATTTTCATTACCCATATATTTGGTTCCATTCTTATTCGAACCCATCATCATTGAATAATTTCCTTAATATACCTCATATTTTAAGTCCCGCATGATTCTACAAATGATCACAATAATTTCCAAGTCCCAAGGTCTTATATACCTCCCATGAGCCCCTAAAGTCTCCAAATATGGCTTGCAACTCTAAGACTTCTACAATTAACTAATGTAGGGAAGTGACCCAACTCAACTAATACTATAGGTTTCTAGTTTACTTCATCCAAGAAGGTTCCTAAGTCCCGATCCTAAAAGAAAAGTGCTAAAAGGAAAATTCAGATTTTGGGCAAAAAACAGGGGACCGGTCGACCGGTCACGAGACCACATCTCAAAATTTTGCCTACGAAGAAAAGCAGAAAGCTCAATATGGTAGGGCCGATCGACCGGTCAGGGGACCGCAGTCGACCGCTCAAGGAATTTATGTCTTTGTGGGAAAGCAGTAAGCCTTCCCCCGAAGGCCCGGTCGACCGGTCAGGGGACCGCGGTCGACCGGTCGTAGTAGACCTAGACCATATCCTCTTCCAAAAATTTAAACCCAAGGTCTACTCCAAACCTTTTTCTCCTTCCCATTTTCCCATGTTTTTAATGTAACAACAACATCTCCAAAGCTCCACAAACACTAAATTCATTTAAACCCTACCAATCTAATATTTAATGGTTTACATACCAACCTATACATCAAAACCCAATATTTATTCAAAATTCCCCCAAACATTCAACTATCCATACAATTTATTCATAAGAGATCACATATTAGCAAGTAGAAAACTTGCCTTAAACTTGCAAGTTCAAATTTGATTTGGTAGAAGCAACAATCCAAGCTCCAATCTCCACTTCTCCCTTTTCCCCAAAGCTCTCTTCTTCTTTCTAAGTTTCTAGGTCCAGAATGAGTAATGGAAGAAATAGAATTAGGGTTGGGGAACTTAAATCGTGGTTTAAGTCTAAATCCACAACAAAAAGGGTTAATACCACACTAAAACAACTCACAACTACACATTTAAGTTAAAACCTGTCAAAAGGGCCCAAAACATCAAAATACAACATAACACTTATTTTGACTTCTCATACCTTTCGGGACCCATTACGCCCTCCAAATTATCATTTGAAAATTTTATAACTTATTTCAAGTTTCGGTTTTTATTTTAAACCATAAAGTCATTTTAAATCTTATGACACCATAAAGCGCAACATGGGGATATTTACCTACACATAGAGTAAATATACAACAATCTTAGTAAATATTAACATTTACCACATTTAATTAATATTTACTCCACATTCCGACATTTTATATAATTACTTCACATAGTAAAATAATAAAAAAAATCGACTCTCAAAAGTGCGGGTTGTTACAAGGAACAAAGAAGAACTAAATGAAACTGAATGAAAAAGAAAAACTTCAATACTTACTGTTGTTGTTGAAGATGAAAGAATAGTCTTCTTCTCTCTTTGCCTTATACACCTTATTTATAACACTAATTTTTTCCATCTAACCGTACAAAAAATTATAGTTGTTTGCTTTTTTATTAATTTTTTTAAATGTCCTAGTGTTTCCCATAAAGATGGGACGTAATTTTCTACAGCAAAAGTTAAAGCTTCACACATTTCTAAAGCATGGAAGAAATTAAGGTTCAGGTTCATGTTGTCATACATCTGCATTATTTGATTGAGAGTTGAAAATAATAGGCATCTACCTATTTTTGTTCACCACTCATAGATTACTATACATCATATTTATGACACCGACATTGGGAAAACAAAAGGTTGCCAACTGAATAAACATTAATTGAATAAGGACAAGCGTAAGAAAATGTAATCAGTTATAATAGCAATCAATTATCTTTGTCACATGTCATCCTCAGAGGATTTTGGTCTATAATTTTTATATAGTTAATATAGATTTTGAAGGATCAAATATTAATATTATTTTAGTAAAACGATAAGAATGTATTAAAAAAATGGGCATATACCAAATAGTCTCTCGAACTTTTTTTATACACGTTTAGTCCATGCATTTTTATTTTGCACCACAAAGTTTTTCGCCATGCCAAAAAAGTTTTACAATAAGAGAATAAGGAACTTTTTGGTACAAAATAAAAGGTTTTGACTAAGATTGTATTAAAAAATGTTTGAGAAACTTTTTGATATTTGATCCTTTAAAAAATAGAGAAAGGGAGACTTTAAGTGACATTCAGATGGATGTTACCTGTAATTTCACCGATTGTCTAAGCATTTAACAAAAATCTCCATCTTAGGCTTAACATTTTTTGTTTTCAGCGATAGAGATGGATGAAAAAAACTAGGAAGACTTAGACCCAGATTATTTGTCAAACGTGTTTGGAAGAGTGAGAATGGAATCATTTCTATTAGATGGACCCCTGGTATATAAGAAATGTCTCTTAATCCTCTATCCTAGCAACATATTTTTTTTCCAGATTATGTCTTTCAATCAAAGCTTTTGGTTAGAGATGGAGATGGTTATTGCGCAGATTCCATCTTATGTATACAAGTAGAATATATAGAGATCTTAAAAAAAGAGGGATATTGAATTTTTTGGGGAGAGAGAAAGGGCAATTGAGAGAGAGAAAGTGACGGGTTGGCTGTAGAGACCTTTGGTTTCTTAAAATTTGATTTTCCATAAATGTTCAACCTTTGGTTTTCTTAAGTTGAAAATGAAATCTCTTAATACGGGTATTTTTTTTTTTTTTTTTTTTTTTTTGGGGGGGGGGGGGGGGAGGAGATGACTTGATAATAGAGGTCAATCAATTGTGAGAGAGAATGGAACAACAAATATAAATTAAATGTAGAGTGATTCATGCATGAGATATGCATCAGAAGGAAAAAGAAAACCAAAAATTATGTTGGGAGTTGCACATAGAGATGATTAAGCCGTTTGGAAACAATCATAAATATTAAGTGGATGCCATAATAGTAAGCCTTTATTATTGACACATGTCACTCTCTCATGATTTGGGTCTATAGTTTTTATATAGTTATATAGATTAGATTTTGGTCTGCGAACTAGGCAAAAAATATTAAAATGTTACTAGAGAACCTCTGCGTTATCTATAAAAATTTTCGTGGCATGAACTTCATGTCCATCTTCATTCTTTTAATCAAAGTTGTCATCCCTTTAATACTCTCTCATGGCAGCCTCGTTATCTTTCTCTAGTGTCTAAATAACTCTTCTCGAACTAATGTATACCTTCGTCCACCATTAAAGATATGAAAGACACCTCTCCCCATTTTTCTAACTTTTATCAACAATCATTTCATGATGATATTCCACACATCTGGTCCTCTTCAGATTTTAATAAGAAATTCCTTCAAACTTGCAAATCAAGGATGTTTGGTATAATTATTATTGCAAAAGATCAACAACCAATCACGATAGAGAAGTCAAAAGTGATCCGCAAAGAATCATGGAAAACACACCAACCTTGGAGGCTACACATAAAAGATAAGGTTTTTTCAGTTTTTACTTTGATTGAATGGAAGATTTAAAGAAATCTTAGATGCTTGAATCATTAAATTTTGAGGTAACCTATACAAGGGTGCCCCGATTTTACTATATCATATTTTGTTTCATATTCATCACATGTATGGGTGATATTTTTTTATTTACCATATGAATTTTTACATCTTAGGTTGTTATTATAAATCTCTAGAGGTGTTGGATTACCTATCTAAATAGACCCATAAAATCTTGAACAAAAATATGGTCTTTATGAAAGAGTTTTGGATGAAGTAGATTTGTGTTACACCATTCCAAAAACAATTATCATTTAGGGTGAAGATATTACTATTCACATAAAAAAAATTAGAGCAACGACCTAAAATTTTCATTATTGTGGTCATGTGGGACACTCTATTTTTTTCGCCCAAGGACATAATTTTTTTTAGAGTTACTATAAATCAACGCAAGCAAACTTTTAGTGTTTCTACAAATGTTCTTACTGACCCAAAATTTTAGAATAATAAAGGGAAAGAAATCCAAACTCATGAGCCTTTTAAATCATTAGAACCAAATCAACATAAACATATTCTCCACACGTTGATAATTCATTGGTATTAAATGTAAAATTAGTTTATGTCTAAAACCAAAAGGATAAGCGTCCCCATCAAGATAAAGTGAATCAAGGCGATATACATCAAATTAGGGATACTGGTTTGAGTACTAGATGAAGTTTGACTTTGAACATGCTGTAATTTGTTCCAAAAAAATAGGAAGGTCCTGATTTCCATGGGATGCCTATTCAGGAGGTTGAAAAAATTAAAACCACTACAAAAGAAAACATGTGCTCATCTCTAGTAGGTAAGATTAATGAGGATCATGTACACATGGGTAAAATCCAAGTGGGAATTGGATTACTTTGTTCGAAGATGAAGACCAACCGAATCAAACATTATCAAATGCTAGTAGTGAAAACAAGATAGGGTATTCTATGGATTCATTCGTATCTTAGATGAATCACACACAAATTCAAATTTTAACCAAATTCTATCCTGCTTAGCAATTAGATGTGCACGCAATGATGAAGTCCAAATTAAATACTAATCAAACACACAATCAAACCACACATGTAAAGAAGTAAGGAAAATTTTCTTTCGGGCAAAATCTAGTATTCATCATGTAAAGAGTTTGATAGACACAATCAATTTACAAACTACTTATCTCCACTAAGTATAACATGCAGGGTCTTTAAATCTTCTACAAAATATGGCCAGTCCAGCACTGCCTACAAGAAAAGGTCTTCCCTCAGTATCCATAAGAGGGGAGTCATCTCTTGAGGCTCGGGTGTTACAATATAAATGGAGGCGTAACGCCTATTATTATGATAATAAATTACTAAACAAAGTATTATCAATAGTGACAAGATGAACACAATATATATGGAATCAAAACTTTGTAATAAACTCACAAAAGAATCCTTACATAGCTCAAGATAACCAATAAATGAATCTCTGAGATAACTCAGTCAGAGAGCAAAAAAATCAAGCACCCTAGATACATCTCTGGTATTCAGGTCAAACATTAAGGTCCCAAAAACAGGGATCACTGTAATAAATGTTGGTTCTTGGTGGTAAATACTCTACAATAACTTCAATGGTGGGTGGTAAAATGCTCTGGTTTACAATAACTATGACTTTAAAAAATAACTCTATGAGCCCTCAAAAGGAACCCCTATCTCTGAAGTGGTTGGGCTCTCTAAGTATCCGCCAACTTCTCCCTAAATGTCTTAGTCTCAATAAATGTGAAAGACATTCCTCCCATACTTTATGTCACTAGTATTAAATGCACGGATGTGTAAGCATGGTCTATGTCATAGGCATGTGATACCCAGCTTATTAAAATAACGAGTGGTCAGCCCTCTACTAAAATAAAACAAGAATCTCAAATGGCTCATTATTACCACCACTATCGAAATTTCAATTTATTTCTAACCACCTACTATTTAATCAAGTCGGATGTCAACTTTAAACTTTAATAAAATTAACAAAAATAAAGCCATTCCCTATCAAGTATGCCAGATAACTAATTAAATCCGCAATCACATAATCATATCTGAATACTGGAATATAATGAATACATTAACCTAGTATACCATCAGTTTACAATGCAATACAGTAATCTAATACAACAGAATTAAATAAAACTAAAATAAAAACTGACATTGGGTGACATGCCCAGATAATAACTGACTTAATCCTAACTAAAATCTCAAAGATAGAAGACGGCTAAAAAATCCCTGCAACACTCCACAGTTGAGACAACTCTGATCACATGGAACTGATAATCATTTGGCGTCCCCTTGGCTAGACACCTAAAAGTTTTTGAAAATATTTAGACACGAGTCAGATCCCAAAAACTTTTAAAAATATTTTACAAGTAATTAAAATGCAAAAATAAATATGTTTGCTTTCTTCCATATTTAAATTGGTATATCACTCACATGAGATAATCCTCACCCCTCAACTACAGTGCGCACCTAACGTATGTATTTTAACCCTTTGTTATGCTAGCCAACCTAACTAGTCCCAATATTCCCTTAGGTCCATATGCTACCCTATTCATGTGTATTTCATCAAATTTGTTTTCACATAAAATTAATAATTATAATTTACAATTGTAGTAACTTTCACTAGTTATTATGTAATAATCCACAATTATTGTCTTAAACCCGTAAATATTTTTCTGCACATATATACACGTATTTTCTGTAATACAACAAGCACACATGTCACGTATAACTATCATCCCTCAGAGTAATAGCTCACTTTATGTGGGTCTCTAAAATGTTATTATACACCAGGGCATACACATCATCTTGGGCCAACGGGTCGCACTCTCGCACCGAACGCTGATAAAATTGTAAACGTATCGGATGCGGTGATAGGTTATTTGATTGTGAGTGATAACCATACTAAAATTACCTCACTTCGAACTTAAACCTCAAAGGGAACATGCGTGGCGCTATAACCCGGGGTCCATACCTACCTGCTATTTTCCTCTGGGGAAGATCACCAACATCACACAACCTCTAATGATAGAATTAGAGGGGTATGTTCACATAATTATATTATGCACACACATACACACACACACACACATGCACACACACACACACACACAAATATATATATATATATATATATATATATATATATATATATATATATATATATATATATATATATATATATATATTTTCTCTATACTCGTAATTTTTTCTCAATAATTTAGGCTAATCGTGCCTATTACTCGTGGCACTAGCCCAACATTTTTTAATATCATTTTCATTCTCAATTACTTAATTAATTAATTAATTCTAGACACACACAACTCTCAATCAACTCGTATCTCCATTTTTTCTAAAAAAAAATCAAAAATTCATTAAAAAAATCTCGAGTATAATTCATTTCAAAAACTAAAAATTTCACCCCGAATAAACATACCAATCTATTTAAGCCATAATATTAATTAATATAATTTTTCCATAAGTCCTAAATTATCCACAGACATCCTAATTTAGTCATCGAATTTAAATTACGTACATTTTTCATCAAATAACCCAAATTATACGTAGTTGGGTAGCCGAACTGGTTCGGCTTGAGGGCGAACATTTTCGCCCATACAATATACAATAGTTGTTACAATTTCATTTTTTTAGCAAGTTCAACCCCAAATTCATAAATACCAACATAATATCATTCAATAAAATTCGATTCCAAACAATTCTCAATATGGAATAAATTTATTTGAACAGAGTTCTCTCTATACATATGACCATTTAATGGATTTTAGAAGAAATCTTTATATATGTTAAAAGTCTCCCTATCTCATAACATTTCATCAATTTCAATCTTCCAAATTCATAGTACATTCATTAACATGGGATTCAACATTCAAATTTCACTCCTAAATAATATCACATGTATTTTTCTGAAATCATTTGTCAAAAATCCCAATTGTATATGGATCCCACCCAAAATCAATTCCCAATCATGATATGAATTGAAATTGAACACGTAAATGAATAGCAAGAAAATTACTTGCCTTTAGATTCTTACATCTGAATTCGTTGTACAATATAACCAAAAATCCCCTAACTTCTTCACAAATCCTCCGAGGTGAATTATCCTTGAATTTCTTTAGTTTTTCTTAAAACTTTTGAGCTTTGCTCACTTTTGTCTTCACTTTGTCCCTAACCCTTTGGTTTCTCTCAAAGAACCTTTGGTATTTGGTAAAATGATGGTTTATTTCTCTAAACTCTTTATTTCATTAAACAAATCCCGTTGTCGTTTCTTCACATCCCATTAAAAAGACAAAAATGTTCATATATTAGTCCCGACTATTCTAAAAAGCCCACGAGACCCGAACTCTAACCCTAGGACTTAATTCTGACTATTTTAACCATTTTCGGATGAACTGTGCACTCGAAATCATCATCCAAGTCACCCACCATAAATTTATCACATTATTCCAAACACGACCCCTCAAACGCGTCCCGAATAAGATACTACCAACCTGTCTCTTTTACTAACTAACAATGTAATATAAAATAATGCAATTTCATTTACTTATCACACAAGTAAATATAATATCACATAAATAATAATCAATTTTTTGCTAATTTGTATTTATTTGAACACTTTTGTCTATACATATGATCATTTCATGAATTTTAGAAGAAATCTCTATATATGTTAAAAGTATCTCTATCTCATAACATTTCATCGATTTCAATCTTCCAAATTCATAGTTGATTCATCAATATGGGATTCAAATTCTAGATTTCACTAAAAAACAATCAGACATGTATTTTTCTGAAATCACTTGTCGGAAACCCCAATATTATATGGATCCCACCCAAAATCAATTCCCAATCATGATATGAATTGAAATTGAACACATAAATTAATAGCAAGATAATTACTTGCCTTTAGATTCGTAGCGTCTAAATTCGTTGTATATGATAACCAAAAATCCCTGAACTTATTCACAAATCATCCCACTCGAATTATCCTTGAATATCTTTACTATCCTTGAAACTTTTATGCTTTTTTCACTTTTCTCTTCACTTTATCTCCAACCCATTAGTTTTTATCAAAAAACCTTTTGTATTTTGTATAATGTGTTTCTATAAAATCTTTATTTTATAATACAAATCTCGTTTTTTCGCACCAAACCCCATTAAAAAGACCAAAATATTTATATACTAGTCCCGACTAGTCTGAAAAGCCCTCGAGAGCCAAACACTACCCACACGTACTTAATTTTGATTATTTTGACCATTTTAATTTCAACCGTGCACTCGAAATCATCATATGAGTCATCCATCATCAATTTACTATATTATTTCCGACACGACCCGACACGCGCATCTCGAATAAGATACTATTAACCCATCGCTCTTACTCACTTACGATGTGATATAAAATAGTGCAATGCTATTTACTTATCACAATATAATATCACATAAATATTAGTCCATTTCTCGCTAATTTATATTTATGTAAATTAACTTTATTTCTAAATTTAATTAAATTACTGTGACACGTGTAATTTAAATATTCTCAATTTAAGTAATCTTAAAATTACGAGGTGTTACAAGGCTAAATTCCAATAGACACCTTTTGGCTTCCAATTGTGTCAGGCAACTATCATGACAGTGGTTATCCAACAAAACGTCTGACAACCCCTCAAATCGCCAAGATTTACTCAAGTTTGAATTGGATAACAGGTAGGTGGTGTGTGTCATCACTCAATAAAGATGTGACAATTGGTAAAGGACTATTTGGCACAAGGCTCAATGTGATAAGAAACTCAAGGTTCCTCTGGGCCAGATCTCTCGAGTTGTGGCCTCTTAATGTTTTACTAGGTGTATCTAAAATAGTTAAATCAAGTCTTAACATTGACCTTCTCCTTAATCCTACAAACCAATTCCCTCCGAGGTTCCCTTGGTGAAGTCATTTGATTGATCATGAAATCTCTCCCAAGCCCTGCCAGACTAGGTCCCTCATAGATACTATTTGACCTCACTCTCATATAACAATATTCAAAGCATACAAGTGACAACGCATTTCTACAGGCATACAAACTGAACAAGTACAATAGAAGAATAAATAATTGAGTCCTCTCGAAGAGGCTCCGCAAAAAGCTTCCTCGCTACCCTTTTCCACCCTCTTCTTAGCTAACGCTTGAGTTTCCTCGCTTATTTCTCAACCCTCCTCTGTTTAGAGGGAAGAGTTATCTTTAATCATAAGATTACCTTTAAGCCACCTCTAAATTTCTCCCTTTACGTAGATGTTTGATGTGTAGTCAAGAAATATCTGCACAAAACATCTCAATCCTATAAACCTTCCTTCTTCAAAATCTTTTCTTACGTCTAATGTCACACCCGTCTTAATTCTAACGTCGGCCGCCACCAAAACTAAGATGGGAGTGAGTAAATAAAATTCCATTCTTACAATGAGACAAATATGAGACATATAAAATTAATCCACCAGATAAATGATAATCAATCCCAAAAGATAAGCAATCCAACTAAAGCGATACAAGATCCATCTCCATACTAAACTCAAAGTAAGTCCAATCTCTAATAATTTGAAACTTAATAATATCCAACTAAATCCAGTGAAATGACTGAATAAAACCCATAACAACTTTGGAACCAAATGTCATAATAAAACCCAAACGAAGTCTCATAATGAAATACGACTGAAAAGAAAGTTTAACTAAATAAAGCGATAGAAATGAATAAACTACAGCGGCACCTCCAAACGATATCCAATAAATCCTATGCAGCTACTCCAGCACTAATACCTGAAAAAGTTTGTCAGCACACAAGGTCAGAGCCCCGTGCATTAATACACACTACTCCCCTCAAATAGGGTTCGTGAACCCAGATAGTAGCATTATACGTAATAAATATCACAATAGAGTATTTTAATTAATACGAGATAATTAAACGCAAGAAGGGTAAATTACTAACCAACCCCAAAGATTCTTATAAACACACACCAATATCATTTTAATTATCCCACATCCCCAAAGTGTTAATTTAATTTAATTAAATTAAAACAAAATTATTATTGTTCTCACTTTTTATTATATCGGTCCTCCCTCCCCGTGTGGTAATTTTTACTAAAATTTTAACACCTCCCCTTGTCAAAACGACCGTAGATTCATTTAAACTGTCGATCCTGTAATTTGACAAGGTTCCCCACACGATACGATATAAAATATCGGCTATCCCCTTTAAACTACCGCCCCTCGTTATTTATGTCACTCATATTTTAATACCCATTTTTATCTTAGGCATTATTTATGTCACCCATAAATACCTCGTTATTTATGTCACCCATATTTATGTCACAATTATCAAATCACCCCACCTTTTTTTTTATCAACGTGAGATCTTCAAAATACCCTTTAAGCCCATACCTATGGATCCGTAAGTATACAAACGTCCTATCCTACATATTAAAAGAATCACCAAGAGAAAACACGTCCTAGTCTCATGTCTAGGCTAGCGAAATGTCTATATAATGTAAAAATCTGCCCCACCCCGAAATATAAAATCCCCACGAATTTACACTCACTAGTACCATACCCAGCAAGCATCCTAAATTAGGGTTGAGAAAAATACTATCCAAAATCCCCTCGTCCCCGTGATGGCAAACATGAATAAAATAAATCACACAATACATAATTCATAAGAACAACATAGCACTTAAACATAAAATCCCAATTCAATTTAATTCAAAGAATAACTCCGTCATCGTTTTCAACATAATTATTTACGTTAAAAAATGTTAAATTAATTAACATGAAACAATATTCAATACGCCATAATCGTTCTTTTTTTATAAGTCATCTAACTTTTATAAATGAATGCGCCCCAATTAACCATATAACTAACCCCCATAAATTCTACATGAGGACCTACACCCAAAACCATAAAAACTAAAAAATGTAACCTACACACCCAAGGATTTCAAAGATTAAATCATTTTTAAAATTTTCATAAAAACAGTCCCAAAATTTAGTGCCAATTTCTCTAATTAAGTTACTAATTGATTTTAAACAAAAACACATGATTAAGGGTTTGGGCAACACTTAAAACGCATAATACTAAAGGAAAGGAATAGAGTATTTATTCTTGTGATTTAGATGAAGAAGATCTGAGTTGAAAATTGGATTACTCTCAAAAAATTAGAAACAAGACGTTCTTGAACAATCTTGACAAAAACCCGATTTAAAGCTTAAAAACATGGATTAAAAATAGCTCTCCAATGGAGTTAAGGTTTTGAGGGAGGAAGAAGATGTATAAGAGGATATTATTTCTCTATGGGTTTATAAGAAAGTGTTTTAAAAGTCCTAAACATGTCACTTTGTTTATATACCAAAAAGAATTTGAGTCCTGATGAAATACAAACGCTCGAAAAATTACTAGGACGATCAGATCATTAAAATGGCTTGAAATTTTAGTATGTTGTAGCGAACGGCGAAATGGAGCTGTTGTGAAAAAATTAGTTCGATCGAACAGTCGAATTTCTAAAAAATATTAATTTTATCCTCCTTATCTTGGATCCTCCCCCGATATTATACAAAAAGTTATAATTTCCAAATTTTAATTCCGATTTAAATTCCACTTCAAACTTTATTTTAATATATAAAAACCAACATATTTAATTACTAAGAATGATTAAATCCATTTTTTTTAATTTCCCAAATAATTAATTTAATTAACTGTTAAAAACACGGGGTGTTACATCTAAGTCTAATTGAATGCCAAGTAGGCTTGTGGCGAAGGAGCCTCGTTCACTTAAAATTTTGAAATTAAAATTTCATTCGTGAACAGTCCCCTCAGAAGAATAGGTGCCAAAAAATTTCTCCATCCAAAAGTCTCTTTCTCTCTCTTTCACATGTTCCATCACTAAAGATATGGAGGTGTCCCATCAACTGCCAAAGTTGTCCATGGAGCGCCAAGTGTCAATTTAAAATTATTTTGAATAGCATTGGGACCTAAACGTCATCATGACTTTACATCTTCCCATCCGTGGGAAACCCCAAATACCCTTTTGAATTTTTCAAACGGCTATTACCTCAACACGTAGCATTTTTATTCTCACTTCTCATTTTCTTATCCCATTATTATCGAAGGTTAAGGTTTTCCGGAGAGAGAGAAAATGACCCTTTTTTGCGGTTGTCGTCTTACTCAAAGCTCCAACCTCTATAAGGTTCCACTTTTGCCATTTTCAACCACTCTCAACATCTTCTTTTCCTTTATTGTGCTCATAAACCAATTTTTCGTTTCTTCAAACTCTTCCATGGACTCCACTCCACTTTCCCTAGTCTGTTGATGTTTCTGGCAACCACTCTGCCAAAGATGTCATCAATATGATGGTGACATGTCAAGAGCAGCTGCGCTTTTACCATTGATCACCCATTTTTGGTAAGGGTGATGTTTTTACCACTGAATGTAAAGCCTTTTCTACAACTACAAAGTGGGGTCCCATAACTCTTGGTGACTAAGATAATGACTAGTCAGCTTGGGTTTTTCTTGCTCGAGAGGGGAATCTTTGCTTTCGTTAAGATCGTGGAGACTTCCTCTATCCCCAAATTTATTTCAAGGGTCCAGGAGGTTGCCCGGACAACTTCTCTACCTGTTCCAACTAGATTTAGTCCGCCCATGTTGAGGTCCTTACAAAGGTTGGTATCCACCGTGCTTTTTAGTTTAGGGAATTCAACATATCAAAACACAATGTTGCTCTACAAGTGTTGGTTTCCAAATGAAGCATTACTTCCCACACATTCATCGTTTCTTGAGGTGAGTTCACTATGACCCACAAAGGTGTTTATGAATTCATGGGGCTAGAGAACACAATGTGACAACCCGCCAACTAAGATAATAGGTGGCCAACCCAATACTCTAATAATCACAGGAATCATAGATGGTCCATTCTCAGCATTACTGTCGATTAAAATAATAGTACGAGATAACCACCAATCATTTTAGAAAACAGACAGTCAAATTTAAAATTTTGAAAATAAAAGAAAAATACTTAGACAGTCCCATTTGCAAAAACGGTGGATATCAAAATTTAACGAATAAAGAACGACAATATAGTAAATAATCACCGAATAAGCTGTCGGTGAACAGAACAATACTACTAGTTACACCGAGTATTACAATTCAATTATTACAATATAATAAATGAATGCAAAGTGTGGGTAACATACCCGAATAATAACTGGTGGGAGAAGCGTCTAATACAAATAACCTACAACATCTATAATATGCTGTAGCTCCATGACAGCTGGAAAGGAAATGTAAATATGGGTGTCCTTGCGGTAGATCACCTGTACGGAAATGAGTATGTACAAAAACAGATAAATATAGATGGGTCAGGGCCCGGTTTGACATGATTCCCATGTGACTAAAATGCATGACAGTTAAGTGCGTAATTTTCTTGCATTAATCATAATAAAGGTTCTCACCTCTCATTCTAAAAGCACAACCTAGCGCAATATCATGAGATGCTCTAGCTAACC
This sequence comes from Sambucus nigra, assembly GCA_949130495.1. Lineage (NCBI taxonomy): Eukaryota > Viridiplantae > Streptophyta > Magnoliopsida > Dipsacales > Adoxaceae > Sambucus > Sambucus nigra. The sequence goes on along the minus strand of OX422213.1, from coordinate 458,341,912 downwards.
CAAGTACTAAGGGCTAACTTCTTCCCAGTCTCAACACTATGCCCAATTCATGCGTGGGGTGTCTCGCAAAGCGAAATCCAAACAAGGAACCCCTCCGATACACTACTACTTAGGCAGGGTTGATCGTCGAGATCCATTATATCCTTAGCACGAAATAAATCTATATATATGTATGAATATGCACGGGAGGTCACATCTACCACTACTCAAGGAGACATAAAATAAATCCATCCACAACCTCGGGGCATAATTTTTATTTCTTTCTTTAGGAATACACATATATGGTAATTCCTTTTATCAAATGTTACTAATAAATTACATCTCAAAAATTTCTTTACGTCTTTGATTTCCTTTCTTCCATCCAGGAAAAATACATATTTAAAAGCAAGTTTTATTAACATAAAAATGCTTTAACCTTTTCATTTCATAAGTTTTCATTTTCCTTCTTCCATCCAGAAAATATATATATTTTAAAGGAAGTTTTGTTATCATAAAAAAAATGCTTTTCCTTTTCTTATAAAATCCCACTTCCCTTTTTCCATCTAGGAAGTGTAATCAAAAGTCATTTTTATTATCATAAAAATACTTTTGAATACCATATGCTTCCATCTCCCTTCTTCCATCCGGGAAATGAATCCGAAGCCAAACCATATATCACATTTCCCTTCTTCCATCCGGAAAATGTATTTAAAGCCAATTCATTATCATGAACTTCTTTGACATATCTAAGATCGTCCCTCCGGGTTTCTCCACTGGATGCACCCCTAAATGTCTATCATCTTTCAGGGCCTATCATATAAGACAACCTCGGAACTTACCAAACATCGAGAAGCGACCATATGCATACGGGATAGTCAAGACCACACCCAGAATCTCCTAAGCAACTCAGTAAAAATAAATGCCCATATGGTCTAGGGACTATATTAATCCTGCATTAATTAGCCAGGGGGCTTCACCACACGCGCAACTTCCCTTATGATAGCGATTTAGAGAGGTGTGTATCCATAAATTAGCATTTATAAAAAAAACATTACTTTTCCTTTTGAAAACATCCACTTTTATATTCTAAAAATCATTTTTGGTTATTCATTTAGTACCATATTGTATAATATGCAATTCTTATTCTTAGTGTCATAATTTATTAATGACCTAAGACCCGAAGTGCCATTATCCTCAAACTAGTCTCCAAAAGTTCATAAAATTTTATGAACCATTAAAGTGAGTCTTTATCAATAATAGACTCCCAAAAGTCCCAACATTAACATTTAATCTCCAATAAACTTTTTAGGTTAACCTCCTATATCTTACGGACATTAACCTACACAACCTAGCCCTCGGGGTAAGCCCAAATGTCCTCACTTTAGCCTAGGACATTGTCTACCCAAAACAACCCTCTAGGACTCTTAATTACTTCCCAAAGTAAGGTTCCTAAACCTTGAACCTAAAATAAAAGGCCTAAAAACTAAGATGGAAAAACCTCTTAAAAATGCAGGATTTCCGAATCGATTCACCCCGGCCGAATCGATTGGGTTTGAAAGAGAATCAATTTGGAGGGTCTAAATCGATTCGGTTAGGCAGAACCTAACATTATGAATAACCCCAAATTGATTCTCATGGTTCGAATTGATTCGGTCAACTCAGACCTGACACTTTCCCCATTACCGAATCGATTCGCATGGTCCGAATCGATTCGGTCCTGCTGAAATCCCAAGTTTGGGCTACAGATTGGTTGAACCCTAAAATCCCCAAACCTTCAAATTATTGGTTTCTTCCAACATCAACAACAATTATTCGTACTACATCATTTCTATACTACAACTAACTTATATTTTCTCCTCAATTCAAGTTAAAACAAGGATTTAAGGGTTTAATCACTAAAATCACCAAAAACCCATAAATGGTTTAAATCTCCCAAAAAAAAATAACTACACATGCAATTTATCACATTAAATCAATATCTTGCAAGTAAGAAACTTGCCTCGAGGTTGTAGTCTCGGATTCACCTCCGGTAGCAACGGATTTTGGTCCAAATCTCCATTTCTCTCTCTTTTTCTCCATTTCTCCCAACCCTCTCTCTCTCTCTCTCTCTCTTCCTTCGCTTCTAACATAACAAATGAGGTAACTAAAAGGATTGGGGGACTTATACGAGTTCTAAACACAAATTCCCCACTATAATTGCCAATACACCATAAAAATGACTCGTAACCACATAATTGAGTCATAACCCCCCAAAAGTGCCCGAAACTCAAAAATATAACATGACACTTATTTCGACTATCTCGACTATTCTAAAAACAACCGCACCCCCTATTTTGGCATTTGGAATAAAGTGAACCATTTTTATGTTCCAAATTTTATTTTATCTCGTTAATTATACTCCGATTTAATTATGAGTCATAACCATCGTTTTACATATATCGTCGCAGTAAAACAAAATATAATGCTATTTACCTACTCATAACGGTAAATAGGCAAAACATAGTAAATATTTTCCCTTAATATCACAGGAAATAATATTTACTCCAACTTTACCTATTTTATAAAATTAGCCCATCAGGCAAAATGATATAAAATAGTCGCTCAAAAGCCTAGGTTGTTACATACTCCCCCCCTTAAAATGGAATTTTCCCCTCAAAATTCAGGCTAATCGTATCACAATTTAAAGGGATACCAAACTAAACTACCATTCTATCATTCTAGAAAACCCCTCTGCAGTGCGGGATCCCCATAGGACTCGGACTAAGGTCATCCCTATTTGATCTCAGTATACATTCTTAGTGCTCTAACTTAGCACCAAATCATTCCTCATGAACTATCGATCCTTTCGTTCTACTACGGAAGGAGATACCTACACATCTCGGCCCCAATTGCCTTTCTTCCTGAAATACCTTACACACTTACTAGGGAAGAACTACACTACTTATAATCGCTCTACCCCAACATTACTTACTTCTATTCACATTGGCGTAGACCTTAAAAGTATACATCTCAATGATCCCAATCATTTAGAAAATGTTCCCAGACCACTCCAAGTCCAAGAAATATACTATCCGTTGGCTCCATTCAAACGAACAGGCAAGGAACACAACCAACTACACTAGGCCACATACGGCACCATACTTATAGGAAACGATCCGAACTATTATACGGAAATTTTGATTCCATCAAAGCTACTACTCTAATTCTTCCCCGTTCCACCACTAGTCTCTTCACACTAGTAGGTGAATTGGTCAACCTCGGACATGAACCCTATTATTATAGCGTCTCCTCGATTAAGATCATTCCACTTAGCATTCCATTCCTTAACTAATCTCTCCGACGGTTTTCTACTCGACGCGTCTGCTACTCCATCCGCACTTCCTTTGAAAAAAGGAATATCCAACCTATAGTCCTCTACGAACTCCACTTGTTGCTCGTGAAAAGACCAAATTTTCTTGCCCATGAAGTAAGCCTCAGTTCCTTTAAGGCGAATACTACCGCTATGAGCTCTAAATCAAGCGGCGGATAATACTTCTCACAACGTTTAAGTTTGTGATACGCATAAACAATGGATCCATGATCCCGTATTGATACTTACCATTCCTGGAAGAGACTTGTTCATTAAATCCACTCTTGATCTTAACAACATGAGTGCAGGAGTAAAATCCAGTTCATACTTCAACTCCTCAAAAGATAGGTTACCGATGTAACGCTCTATCTAAGAGATGCCTCATCTCCTTTGGACTAACATTCCGAATCACTCGAGATTATATACTTCTCCATTATAGGGACTTAATCCCACTTAGAGTTAACCCACAAACCTATTTTGGTCAACTCCCTACCTCCATCCTAAAACAATATCGCATGCCTTAAGGGCCTTACGTCCTACAAAACCTAAAGTCGATCTACAAATCCTAATTGAGTCGTATAAACATAATACTAAGTATATCCCTAGTGTCCAAGACCTTTCCCAACTTTTGACATTAGCTTAGTTTCATGTGTGGGACGTCTCGCCGAAGCGAAATCCAAATAAGGAACCCTCCTGTTACACTACTACCTCACATCGTCGATCATCGAGAAGTAACGGTCGAAGACACATGATCGGGACCACTAAAAATCCTAACTTGTAACCCTACTAATGCATTCTAATTCTAAATCTAACCATCACAATTTACTGAGGCATTTACTTTCTATAAAATTCTATAAATGCTTTATCCCAATATACACACATACATCATTTTAAATGGTCTTCTCATTAAGGCACAACTATAAGTCTCTATCGGACTTTCATAATCTTAGTCTTCCCCACATCGATCAGAGGAAAAACTATCAAAGTGCTTCTATATCGCACATCAACTTTATATTATCCTTTCAATCACTCATTTACGTGATTTTCGGCTAAAATTTCCAACCCAACATCTAACCAACAGAAAAAGAAAAGAAGGAAAGAAGGAAAATAAATCATCTCTCCACTCCCAACATCGTTAAGGTTCATGTGTGGAGCATCTCGCCGAATTGAAATCCAAACAATGAACCCCTCCAATGCATTACTACTTAACTCTGTTGGTCGTGGAGATAAGGCAACAACATACACAAACAAAGCTTACAAGCAATCAAACAAGCCAAATAAAACAAGAAATGAAAATCTCTTACCTACCTCAAACCACCTCTATAAAGTCTCAACCTGTATCTAGGAGAGATATTATAGAACCACTAGGTTATCTCTAGAACTATAAATAGGATAGCCTCGTGATTTATTCGCTTGCTATCTCCCTAACCAAACCAAGAATATCTCTACTCATATAATACATATAATACAAGTAATACATACAACACATATAATTAAAATATCATCACCCGCCTTATAACGAGTGAAGGAAAAATATAGAACTTCCCTACCATGGAAGTCATATAGATACATTCACTATAATAATATCGGTAGTACCACAAACTCGATATACACACCCGAATATAGGGTAAGTACCACACTACTCCATCTTATCATAAGGAATACACCACCCTCACCTAAGGTGGAATCCCCGCCAACATTCTTGCCAATCTCTGGCCACTACCAATGGTTCCAAGACACATCATTCTAGTCTTATCCGAACCAAGCTACTCCCCCAACTAATCACCCTATCCTTGTCGGTTATTTTCAATCGATAAGATCCAAATGCGTGGTTCCCTTAACTTCTTCAGCAAAGAGAACAATCTACTAGCCTCCCCGGCCTTAGTTCAATGAGTCTTCCCTTAGTGAATGCCCACCAATGGGGTCTTATGAACACTACTTTTCTAGAAGTGTTAGCAACACTTACTAGTAAGACTATCATTTCCACTGAAGGGCTCTCTTTATGGGCAAACCTTACCACTCCACCAAAATATGACGATTACCACTTCCGTCACTTCAACCTTACTCCAATGGGTAAAAGATTTTTCCTTTAATCTTTACACCTGGGCACTTCTATACCCCTCCCTAGGACAAACTATTGGGCCTTATATTCTCACCGAATGAGATTATACTTCCTCCATCCGATAGAATTTCAACATGTAGTCCTCGTCTAGGGCCTCTCAACTTCAAACTAATGTAGCTTGAAATCCCAAGCTTAGCACCACTCTCTAGTGGCAGCAATACTTAGAAAACTCTATCTACTATACTTGGTAGTCACGGTAGTGATATAAAATAACGCTACGAAGGGAGAGACCTCCAAAGAGGCCCTCATCCCCGACTACCTCTTACATCTCTTAGTAATCCCATCTCACGATGCCTCCACAACGGCCTCTTCTGACGTCCTTTTTCTAATGACTTATAAGTCTCACACGTAAGCGTGAAAGATTTTCGGGGTTCTCATACCATAGCCGAAGAACGAATTCTCATAGGAGAAATCAACGATCTTAACCATAAGGCTCTATATCAAATAGAAAGAAACACAGAAGGCGCAAAATGTCCGCACTGATTCCTAAGGAGTCCAGAACCTAATGCTCTGATACCATCTGTGACAACCCGCCTACTAAAATAATAGGTGGCCAACCCAATAATCTAATAATCACATGAATTATAGATGGTCCATTCTCAGCATTACTGTCGATTAAAATAATAGTACGAGATAACCACCAATCATTTTAAAAAACTAACTGTCAAATTTAAAATTTTGAAAATAAAAGAAAAACACTTAGACAATCCCATTTGCAAAAACGGTGGATATAAAAACTCAACGAATAAAGAACGACAATATAATAAATAATCACCGAATAAGCTGTCGGTGAACATACCAATACTATTAGTTACACCGAGTATTACAATTCAATTATTACAATATAATAAATGAATGCAAAGTGTGGGTAACACACCTGAATAATAACTGAACATAACTAGAGTATGATGGGAGAAGCGTCTAATACAAAAAACCTACAACATCCGCAATATGTTGTAGCTCCATGACAGCTGGAAAGGAAATGTAAATATGGGTGTCCTTACGATAGATCACATGTACGGCAAGGAGTATATACAAAAATAGAGAAAAATAGGCCGGTCAGGGCCCGGTTTGACATGATTCCCATGTGACTAAAATGCATGACAGTTAAGTGTGTAATTCTTTCGCATTAATCATAATAAAGGTTCTCACCTCTCACTATAAAAGCACAACCTAGCGCAATATCATGAGATGTTCTAGCTAACCCAAGTACTAAGGGCTAACTTCTCCCCAGTCTCAACACTATGCCTAATTCTTGCGTGGGGTGTCTCGCAAAGTGAAATCCAAACAAGGAACCCCACGATACACTACTACTTAGGCAAGGTTGATCGTCGAGATCCATTAGATCCGTAGCATGAAATAAATCTATATATATGTATGAATATGCATGGGAGGTCACATCTACCACTACTAAATGAGACACAAAATAAATCCATCCATAACCTAGGGGCACAATTCATATTTCTTTCTTTAGGAATACACATATATGGTAATTCCATTTATCAAATGTTACTAATCAATTACATCTCAAAAATTTCTTTACCTCATTGATTTCCTTTCTTCCATCCAGGAAAAATACATATTTAAAAGCAAGTTTTATTAACATAAAAATGCTTTAACCTTTTCATTTCATAACTTTTCATTTTCCTTCTTCCATCCGAAAAATATATATATTTTAAAGGAAGTTTTATTATCATAAAAATGCTTTTCCTTTTCTCATAAAATCCCACTTCCCTTTTTCCATCCAGGAAGTGTAATCACAAGACATTTTTATTATCATAAAAATTCTTTTGCATACCATATGCTTCCATCTCCCTTCTTCCATCCGGGAAATGTATTCGAAGCCAAACCATATGTCCTATTTCCCTTTTTCCATCCGAGAAATGTATTTAAAGCCAATTCATTATCATGAATTGCTTTAACATATCTAAGACCGTCCCTCCGGGTTTCCCCACTGGACGCTCCCCTAAATGGCTGTCATCTTTTAGGGCCTATCATATAAGACAACCTGGGAACCTAGCAAACGTTGGGAAGCGTCCATATGCCTGTGGGATAGTTAAGACCACACCCGGAATCTCCTAACCAGCGCAGTAAAAATAAATGCCCATATGGCCTAGGGACTATATCCACCATGCATTCATTAGCCAAGGTGCTTCACCACATGAGCGCAACTTCCCTTATGATATCGATTTAGATAGGTGTGTATCCATAAATTAGCATTTATAAAAAAAAAATTACTTTTCCTTTTAAAAACATCCACTTTTATATTCTCAAAATCATTTGTGCTTATTCATTTAGTGCCATACTGTATAATATGAATTTCTTATTCTTAGTGTCATATTTTATTAATGACCTAAGACCCGAAGTGCCATTATCCTCAAACTAGTCTCCAAAAGTTCATACAATTTTATGAACCGTCAAAGTGAGTCTTTATCAATAATACACTCCCAAAAGTCCCAGCATTAACATTTAATCTCCAATAAACTTTTTAGGTTAATCTCCTATATCTTACGGACATTAACCTACACAACCTAGCCCTCGGGGTAAGCCCCAAAGTCCCCACCTTAGCCTAGGACATTGTCTACCCAAAAAAACCCTCTAGGACTCTTAATTACTTCCCAAAGGAAGGTTCCTAAACATTGAACCTAAAATAAAAGGCCTGAAAACTAAGCTGGAAAAACCTCCTAAAAATGCAGGATTTCCGAATCGATTCACCCCGTACGAATTGATTCGGTTTGAAAGAGAATCGATTCGGAGGGTTCGAATCAATTCAGTCAAGAAGACCCTAACATTCTGCCTAACCCCGAATCGATTCGCATGGTCCGAATCAATTCGGTCAACTCAGACCTGACACTTTCCCCTTTACCGAATCGATTCGCATGGTTCGAATCGATTCAGTCCTGTAGAAATCCCAAGTTTTGGCTACGTATTGGTTGAACCCTAAAATCCCAAAACCCTCAAATTCTTGGTTTCTTCCAGCATCAACAACAATTATTCATACTATATCATTTCTATACTATAACTAACTTATATTTTCTCCTCAATTCAAGTTAAAACAAGGATTTAAGGGTTTAATCACTAAAATCAACAAAAAACCATAAATGGTTTAAATCTCCCAAAAAGAATAACTACACATGCAATTTATCACATTAAATCAATATCTAGCAAGTAAGAAACTTTCCTCGAGGTTGTAGTCCCGGATTCACCTCCGGTAGCAACGAATTTTAACCTAAATATCCATTTCTCTCTTTTTTTCTCCATTTCTCCCAACCCCCTCTTCTCTCTCTCTCCCTTGGCTTCTAACATAAGAAATGAGGGAAATAAAAGGATTGGGAGACTTATACGGGTTCTAAACACAAATTCCCCACTATAATTGCCAATGCACCATAAAAATGACTCGTAACCACATAATTGAGTCATAAGCCCCCAAAAGTGCCCAAAACTCTAAAATACAACATGGCACTTATTTCGACTATCTCGACTATTCTAAAAACAACCGCACCCCTATTTTTGAATTCAAAATAAAGTGAACCATTTTTATGTTCCAAATTTCATTTTATTTCGTTAATTATACTCCGATTTAATTATGAGTCTTAACCGTCGTTTTACATATAACGACGCAATAAAACACAATATAATGCTATTTACCTACTCATAATGGTAAATAGACAAAACATTGTAAATATTATCCCTTAATATCATGGTAAATAATATTTACTCCAACTTCCCCTATTTAATAAAATTAGCCCATCAGGCAAAATGATATAAAATAGTCGCTCAAAAGCCTGGGTTGTTACACACAGCTACTTCATCTTACTCTGATAAAGATCTGAACAGTGAGGAGACTTCTGTTCGTTCAAAGTTAGGTTAGATATGTCATAGTTTTGTTGTTGGTTCAAAGAAAGGCACCTTCATTCCTCTAATAAATTATTTCTTCTTCACACTTCCGTTGGAAAAAAGTCTTTTCAAGTGAGGTAACTAATGGAAAGGGCAATGAATCCCCCTTAGAGTTACCTACTTATATCACGTTTTCTCAAGTTGGACAAACCCAATGATCAACTAAGGAGGGACCTGATCAATATCTTAATAAGGTAGGCGAGGGGGGTTAAGCTTCCTCTGGCTACTCTGATGTTGGTCTCCCTCAACAACTAGCTCAACAAGACTCATTTGGACATGGAATGCTCCTTGGGAAACTACGACGTTAAAAATTTCTCTTACACTCTTCTCTTTACTAGTTTCCTTTATACAAGGTTCCGAGATATTGCTCCTGCTGAGGATTTTCTGCCCATCGGTGACTTCAAGCCTCGTCGCCTTCTTTACTGGGATAAGAAACAAAGACACAAGTACATCTTCCCTATGATTGTTAAATATTCCTCTTTCATCCTCAGGCCCTATTATGAGGATTCTTTTGCCCACACTTGGGTTTTCTTCCTCCAAAATTATCCTAAGATTGAAGCTGTAATGGAAAACATGATTTTTGGAGATCCTTCGCTTGTTGTTGTGCTTATTCTCACTCTTATATCTATTCTATCTTTCACAAAGTGGGGCTCCAACTTCGAACACTATAACTCTAATAGGTGTTCTTGCTAATTTAGGCTTGACCAAAGAGCCCCTTACCAAAGTTTTCAAAATAACCATAAGAAGGAGACACTTTTTGAAGCTTGTTCGGACTACAAAGTGGTAGATTTCTTAGTACGGTGTGAAGAACTTAGTGGGAATCTCACCATTCCCAGCCTTTGAAGAAAAGGTAATCTCACCACCAAGTTTACGATGAATCTATGCCCCATGCTTCTATCAAGTATTCACAAGTTCATTCAAAGTCCTCTTATTTATCCAGGAGTCCAAAATTTTCCCCTATTTGATCTTAGCATCACAAACCATTTTGTTCTATGGGTTAAGTTCCCTCTAAGAACCACACCTAAGGTAACTGAGTTGCCTCCCCACACACCCATGAGCAATGTTTCATAAAGGGGGAAGAAAGTTCCTACCTAAAATACTCATGTCCTCACCTCTCCCTTTTAAAATCCAACTAGTGAGTGGACTTCTCAGCCAACTCCCAAAAAATCCAAGGCAAGCAAAGGTGGAAAATCCTATAAGTCCAAAGAAACCCCTCCTATCCCTATTGTAACCGGTGTTCCCCTCGAAGTAGATGCTCTTACTCATGAGGACCTCACTGAAAAATGTCGCCTTAAGGCCACTTTTGTTTTCTACTTATTCAGAGAAGATGAAATAGATAACCCTTTAGTACCCCCAATAGCTTCCTTTCCCATAGTTACTTAATCTTCATCTCCCAAGGGAGTTCGTTTGTGAGCAGGGATTTCAAAAGAATCTTCTACTAATGGGGCCCCTTCACAGAGGAAAAAATTTCTAGGCACCTAGACTTTTAAAAAACATGCTTATGAAGTGCGTCTCCTCACACTTCCTTCTACCCCTATTCATATCCTCATTTACCTGAATCCTCTGCGCCAATTTTTATGGATGATAGCCCCGTGGAGGGTCAAGAAGCAATTGAGGTAGGTTCATCAGTTCCAATACCTTCTAATTCTCCTTATGAAGAGGTAATTATTTTTATTAATGTTGTTCTCCCTTTATTCTTCAAGTTTAAGTGGAAAATTCTTGTATTGATACTTAACTAAATTTTCTATTTTTCATTTTCTAAGAATGTCATTTAGGGGGTTATTATCCTCTCCTAAGTCCAATCGTTGAACTAGTTATTATCGAAACAGATCCTACTCCCCTTTTCTCCATGATTAGACTTACATATTCTATATGTCCTCCCTCCTGACATGCAAATGAGCCTACTCGTAGACTTGCATTGGGGGAAAGTGTTACTACTCCCTATGTGAACAGTGGTGGATCCACCCTATTGACAAAGGCAACTCCATTGAATGCTCCACAGTCTTCTCCTCTATCTAAGCTTCCTCTGGCCATTGTGCCTTGTGAGGACCAAATTTCCAATTGAGTTCAATGTATAATTTTGACTTATTTTCAAAACAAAACATGTTTGAGACATACGTCAATTTTTTTTTGTCATGATCCCTCACAAACTATGACGTATTGAAGTTTATTGAAGACGTTGTGGGAAAACTTCAAGGAATTAATTATGTCAAATGTTTAATTGGTGCAAGTTTTTTCGTCTTCAAAGTTCAGTTGCATTTCAAGATCACTCAGGTATGAATGCGTAATTTTTAATGGGACTTGAATTTATATTTGATAAAGATAAGGATGTTATTTTATTAAATAAATGTTTTTAAATTTTTTTATAAGTGTTTGAAATGTTTTACACTTCGTTTAAATCTGATAAGGACGGATTAGAGTTGTGTTTAGTTTAAACTCTATTTTCACGTGTCACTCAACGACACTGATTTTCGTTCACACGAGATGCTATGTCATTCGAATGACATTGCTATCTCATTCTAGCGATAGGCCAATATCGCTTCAATGAGCCGTCGCCTCAAGAAAAGTATTTATAGGTGTGTTTCCTTCAGATTTTGTAAGTGTGCATTCCGAAAAAACTCTTTACGAACCAATACGTTTCTGTACATAAGTTTTTTCCAATTGAGGTTTCCTCGTTCATCTAGTATTTTCCTCGTTCATCTAGTATTTTTAGTATTCTTTACTTTATTTTACTTGCTTAAATCACTATATGGATGTTTACGATTAATCAACATAAAATTTGGTTAAGTTAAAATTATTCACAACTTGGTGTGAATTACAAATTGGAAAAATGTTTTTCATAAAAAGAGAAATTGTTTTGTCATCCTTAAAACACCTTCCACTTAAGAAATAAAAATGGACCATCATGCCCGCTTCTTCACGTCCATCGAAGGTAAATATGTGTCCTCTTAAATTGCTTCAAGTATGATTTTTGTAGTCAATATTAACTGTTATGTTTGATTACTTCTCAAAGTGATTATTGCATCACTAATTAAGGTTCTCAATGAGTCTTTGCCTTCACTCCCTCTTGCGAGTCCTATTGTTGATTGGATTCCCCAAGAAGCTATTGATGAGGTAAACATTATTTATTTTAAATTACCCCATCATTTGGCTGCCTCTAGTTGTTAACCCTTAGATTGTTTTCTTCTTTAGTGCAGTTTTCCAAAAGTGGCCCTTCGACTGTCAACCCTAAGGATCCTTTGGCCCCCGTGGTTGGTGACCCCTCTTCCCCCATCCTGAAGTGGTTTATACTTCTCTTAAAACTGTCCCCATTAAAACACATGATGCTTTTGGAGAGCCTTCGCTTGTGTTACCACTTTTTTGAGTAAGTGGTGGACCTTCCTTACAATCTCGTAAAGACACTTACCTAAAGGTAACCCACTTGAAGCCCGTCCCCTCTGGAGTTATTAGGAAAATTGGGGATGGTAGCATTCCCTCAACCCTTTCTAAAAATTTTACAGCTCCTGAGGTATGATATATCAGCTCTTAGTTATTTCTTCTTTGTTATAAAAAGATATGCCTACGTAGGGGGGAAATTTATGCACCCAAAGATTCTCCCTAGAATGATCCAAGTTCAAAGGTTCGAGCGGATCCCAAATATTGCTAAGTCCATTAGTGTATATTACATTTAACAATTGATTGTTTTAGCTTGAGGAGGATTGTCAACAAACACACATTGGCTAGGAAATTACAAACGCCATATGGATATGTCAACAAAAACCCACTACCAGCCCATAAAGCAAACCTTATAATGTATTATGATGATGAAGCTGAGGTGGAAGCGAGAGAGTTGGGTCCAGAAAGATAAGAGTTTGAGTTAGCTTTTAAATATTTTACCATAGGAATGTCAAATGTGGTTATCGTTTATGATGTGGTAATAGATAAGGGAGTGGAGGAGGTTTGTACTGTAGATGGACATGTGATGGAACCTAGCTTGGAATACCAAGTCGTGGCGTTGATGATACCAGGAATGGTATAACCAGATCAAGATGTAGGCAAGCTCAAACCAGACAACAATGGTGTACAAAAGATATAAATCAATAGATATAAGGAGATGAGGCAAAGAAGAAGATGATACTAAATATAAGTGGTTCTGTCGGAGCCTACGTCCATTATGTAGTGTGAATGGTGGTTTTCACTATAAGTATGGCACTAAGGGTTGTACATACAACACTCAAACTTTTCTCTCTCTTTTTTATATTTTGACATAGTTATGCTAGGGTTGTGAATTTTGAGGTCCTTTACAATGTAGAAAATGAAAGGTTTATATAGTGCTTGGGGGGTATAGTGTCCCCCCCAAGCATATGGTATGCATGAACGTGTCGCTCTTAGCATCTCGAATGGAGACATCTGGCTGTGACACATGTAAAGTATGATGACCAAATATTCCCTCACATGAGGGAATGCTCCAATTATAATGGTTTCACCCACATGGAGTATATCTCTTACATGTGCTGATCCATGCATCTCCCAATCATCGTGCCATGTTGATATTACCCTCGGCTTATGCACATCGAATGAGGCCGAGGGCATGAAGGGACGATTCCAATACTAATGGGCTGTAACACCCCGTATTTTTGGTGCATTAAATATTTAATTAATTCGGGAATTCTTAATTACTTGTGTGTCGTAATTTTAAATGAATTAATTATGGCAAAATATATTTAAATATTAATCGGGGAGTAAATGGTAAATATTTAGGAGAATTTATTTACTAAGCGAATAGTAATAATTTATTTACGTCATTTCGAGTATTAATGACGGGGTATGCAATTATCTCAATCGGGAGTCGGTATGGACTAAAGGGGTGGGGGATAAGTATTTTTATAAATTAATTTGGATGCCAATTCTGAGTGTACAGATGAGTCTGAATGGGTCGAGATAGTAAAAAAAGTGTACCTGGGGGTAGTGAACGGGTCACGTGGCATTTTTAGACATAGCCGGGCCCATACGGGGCATTTGGGTCACTTAGGCTTGGACCATTAGGCAAAAAACGGGATTTAGGTTAATTGTTAAATTAGAAGAAATAAGGAAACAACTGAGGTGAGTTTAGAAAAAGGCTAAGTGTGTTAAGGAACCCTAATAGCAGTTAAAGGCATATTTGGGATCACTAGAGAGACAACAAGAGTCATCTTCAACCTTGGAATTCATCTCCAAATCAGACACTACGAAACCTAAGGCAAGTGGATAACTTACAATAGTATTGAATCTGTTTCTCCATTCATATTTATGTGATGGGATTGATTAAAAATTCGTTTTGGGTTTTCATGGCATAAACATGGTATTTTGAAAACAATAATCTAATTTGCAAATTTGAATGAGGATTCAAATAAAATCTAATATTTATAAGTTGATACATATCTGGTAGGATGATATCTGGATAATTAGAAATGAATTTGATGAATGAATTTGGGGTGTAAATGGGTAAAGAGTTAAAGATGAATTTTTACCTAAATTCAGAAATCGTAGTTATTGGACGAATTAATAATGTTGGTGGACATTCTGGAGGTCCCTAAAAAGGTTTCTAACATGTATTAATGTTAAGAGGGCTTAAGGTTGCTGGTAGAGGAAACTAGGGTTTGGGAAAATTCATCCATGGCTGAATCTATCTTCGCGAAGAAGACGAAGACCTGCTCGATCGATCGATCGAAGGTATGGGGTCGATCGATCGATGATCGGCAGATTCTGGCAGTTCGCCCAGTTTTCCTTTATATGGAGAAAAAAATAATTTAATATTTTACATGTCTTAAATTGACGAGTAATTAATACATGGGTTCAACAATCTAATTAATAGTGAATAAAATTTATTAGAATTTGAGGACGGCTTAGTGTGACACTATAATTTAGTAATGGATTGGGTTAGGGAGAAATTAAGTGTTGACAAACTAAGGTTAAATTTTTGGAAAGTTGTTCCAAAGAATTAAACATGAATATGGTGAACAAGTCCGGGAATAATGGTTAAGAAATACCGAGATAAATTTTATTTAAATAAAGGCTAAATAATTTAGAGTCGGGGATTGAGACTCCGGTGATGTTAATTCGGGCCACGAAAGTAAGTCCGGATATATTGGTAGAGGTAATACCAACATAAATTAATGTGACAATTAATTCATAATTCGAGTTAAACTACAAACTCATTATAAAATGGAATAGGTTCGTGTTACAGACAGTACACGGTATAGCCGATATATATATATATATATATATATATATATATATATATATATATATATATATATACGGTGTGCGATAGTATATGTATATATATATATGGGTGTGCTTTAATATCAGAGATAGATATTATTATTATTATATTCTCTAGTGCTATAGGGGGAGGTTGCGCGTAGTGGATGAATCCCCTATCTTGAGGAGTAGGGAGGGTATAATCCCAGGTCCTATCGTCCGTTATATGGGTGAGGGGCGTCTCACTTTCAAGGAAGGAATATGACCGCCTCCAATATTTACGTAATAACCAAGTTAGGGAGAAATTCTGACTTGGGGTAACTAGGTCAGGCGAATACACCTTGTGGGATAGCACTTTAGAGGAATTTTACCCGGTGAGACTTTACTCGGAAAAAATACTATTATTAAATGTTATATTAGTATGGTTATGAATACTGTAATGCGACTGAGTATATAATTAGGTAAATAATTATATACGGGCCAATTAATACAAAGCATGAGTTGTATTATATGTATAACAAATGTGGAAGTTATATGAAATAAAAAAGGGAGATGATTTAATTAAGTTAATGACGATAATAACTTAAAAATCATAATCAAGGTATACTCGGTTAGAGTAGGGTGTTTACAAAGGGCTTTATTATTTATCAAGTCATAAGATGAGAAAATAGGTGAATTTATTTAAGGCGTTAGTAGTGCACATTAGAGGATAGGTGAGGATGTCCTCAAGGGAGTGCGACACTAACTAAAATATGAAGAGCATGCATATTTATTTATTACTACAAGTTAATCATTTGTTAAATGTTTTTAAATGTTTTTGGGTACTAACCCTTTCTATAATTTTTTTTATAAACCTTTTAGGTGTCCAGCCACAGGGACGCCAGGCTTGACTCAATTCCAGGAATTCGTTGCTGCAGCACATGTGGATGTTTCCGGGTTTTTGATAGACGCCTCATTCTTTCATTCATGTAGACACTCTTTAGTAGTTTTGAGCATGTCGCTCACATTTTATTTGTTAGTGTTAAACTTGTTGAGATTGTCATCTTGTCTTTACTTGTATTGGTTATTTGGACCGATGGTTTATTTGGTTAGGTATTTTATTCGTGGATGGTTATTTCAGTTAACTGTGATTGTGTATTATTTTACATTCCGCATGAGTTTATTTCATTAATTGAAAGATAAAAATTGACACCAGTCTACTTTTCTCACTTAGGTGGTTAGTAATTATAAAGACGATAGTGATGCTAAGAATAAACCAACCGAGAAACCTATTCTAACTTCATTTAGGACTGATCACCCAAGATTAATTAGGCGGGGTGTCACATGGGCTCTGTAATCACCAAGGTCGGCCTCAATATTACATTTAATAGAGGCTGATCTGCGGATTTAGGCTAAGCTGTGGCTCCAAGCATAAGCTTCTTAACAGTTGAAGGTCGTCTGATCGCTGAGGCCGGGGTCCATGATGATCTCATGTATGACCCCCTAAATAAGGTAGTCTGGTTCAATTGTACCCTCGTCCCAGGACGAGTATAGCATCGGCCAAGATGAAGGTATATTTTGGCATATTAGGCGTAATACCCTAAATTTGTGTGGTTCTTCGATCAGGTGGGGATCCTTATTGAAAATAGGCTTGAGATCACACAAGAAATACTAGATATTTCAAGGAAGAATGCAATTCCCTCATTGAGATGGAGGGGGACCATGTCCACGGTGGTGAGAAAGTTCATGTGCTAGATAACTTTCTCGGACACCTATAGAGAAGTGAAGTTCCCTCACAACAGGACATTATAAGTCATAGTAAATGTGAATCAAGTGAGATTTTCAAGATACTTGATGTATGGACATGCCTCCATAAACATTATGCCTGTCAGCTCTTTTTATGCATCCAGTTTTTTAGGCAAGGCTAATCCCAAAGCATTTGGTGATTTCTGGTATGACAATCGAACTTCCAAGTCTATTAAGTATGTGAATGTTGGGATTATGATGGTAAATCTTACATCACACATCAAGTTCCACGTCATTAAAAGTGCTACTTCCTACCACATGTTGATAGGAAGGATGTGGATGCACAATCATGGATTAGTTCCTTCAACGTACCATCAATAAGAGAAAGTAAACATGAAGGGCATTGATATACTCATTCGAGTGACTAAGAATCCATTTTCCTAAGAGGAGGCCCATCTTGTGGATGTAGCACTTTATGGAGAATTGGCAAAGGATGCACGACTGTTAACATGACATATGGAGGTGTAAGGACATATGATTTTATAAATTTCCATCTAGAATCTAGAAATTTCTGAGTTGTCCAAGATCATTGTTAATATGTCGTATACCATTAAATTTAGCACGTCTTCAGACATTCAACCTTGACGTCCATCATTCGAATCTCTATCATCATGCATCATCAACATGAACCCATCATCTCCAATGTGCGTCGTGCATCTTCAATCGGACTCCACTAACTCCACTTCGTTAAAGGTATAATGTTTAATTGGATTTAGTAGCATTCACGTACATATTTAGGATATTTTTAAATAGTTTTTATAACTGTTAGTATATTATAAAAATAAGGCTGGTTATTTATAAATCAAATTTTGTTTAAGTCATTCAAACGACATGATAGTGTCGTTCAAATGACATTCAAGAGATGTCTAGATCCATGCTTCTCAGTCATTGAGTGCCTAGGAGGTTTTGGGTAGAGGCAATATCTACTGCGTGCCACATGGTGAAAAGGGTATATCTTCATTCAAACACACTTCAGACGCCTTATGACTTATGGACGCGGAAGAAGTCCAACCTTTTGTATTTTCGTGTCTTTGGGAGTAAATGATACATTCTCAGGGATAGAGAGTAATTGGGAAAGTTTGACTCCCATAACAATGATGGAATTCTATTAGGATATTCACCGAGGAGTAGATCATACTGAATTTTTAACCTGATCAGCTCTAAGGTTATGGAGTCAATAAACGTCACCGTTCAAGATGACAAACCGTCGGCATTTATTGATCCTAGCCTTTTGTATGAGGATGAAGCTATTCCATGTGATGATCTCATTATCCGTCACACACCTAGAGTGTAACCAATTCCTGATTTAGGGGACACTTCTACTTAGATTTGCAAGAGTCATGACCCTTTCGCCATTCTAGGAGATCCCATGTTAGGGGTCAAAACTCGTGCGCCGCTAGAGAAAGTTGTTATATTTATGTGTTAGACGTGCAATGTCGAGCCCAAGAATGTCAAAGAAGCACTCAAAGATGAACAATGGATACCCGCTATGCATGATGAGTTGCTTCAGTTTAGAAAGAATGATGCCTATGAACTTGTCCCTCGACCTAGTGTGAATAATGTGATTGGTACAAAGTGGGTATTTAAGAATAAGATGGATGAGAATGGTAACATTATATATAATAAGGCTAGGTTTTTCGCTTAGGTATACACACAGATTCAGGGCGTAAACTTTAGGGAAACATTTTCTCCTATTACAAGGCTCGAGTCCGTCCATTTACTACTTTCCATCGCACGTGACTTGCGCTTTAAATTATATGAGATGGATGTCAAAAGTTCCTTTCTAAATGTCATTCAATAGGAGGAGGTTTATGTGGAATAACTAAAATGGTTTGAAAACCCTAAGAACCCTAAATATGTCTATTATATGGGAAAGCCCTATATGGTTTGAAGCAGGCACCCTATGCTTGGTACAACATGCTTACTTCCTATCTCTTGGCCCGTGGCTTCAGTAGTGGGGGAGTACATAAGACATTATTTATTGGGAGAGTCAAAGGCATTATTTTTCTTGTCTGGTTATATGTGGACGACATAGTCTTTGGATCTAAGTTCTCCCACCATATTCACTACTTTGAGGAGGAGATGAAGAGTGAGTTCGAGATGAGCATGGCCGGTGATCTTACATTCTTCCTTGATCTCTAGGTACTTCATCTAGATGATGGTTTGTTCATCTCCCAATCCTTATGAAGAAATTTTTTTTAGACTCTGCTAGTCATGCATATACCCTGATGAGTATCGCAACTAAGTTGAGCAAAGACGCCTCTGGCAAGGACCTAGAGCAGACCTCGTATCGAAGTACGATAGGTAGTGTTCTCTACTTGACTTCCCGTTGTCCCGACATTACCTTTAGTGTTGGAGTATGAGGATGATATCAGGCGTCCCCTAAAGAGTCTCACTTACTCTCTCTTAAACATATTATCAAAAATGTGAGTGGAACTCTCTTATATGGCATTTGTTATTCCTTTGATACCGATGATCATTTATCAGCCTATTCAAATGTCGAATGGGACAGGGATGTAGATGGATGTAGGATAACTTCTGGTGGTTTTTTTTTTGGTTCTTCTCTATTCTTTTAGTTGAGCGAAAAGAAAAACTCCATCTCTTTGTCCATTATGGAGGCTGAATACATAGCTGCCGAGAGTTGTTGCACACAACTCATGTGGATAAAGAAGATGCTGGAGGATTATGGGATTTCACATGACACCATGACTAATTCATGTGATAACATGAACGCAATACACATATCCCACAATCTAGTCCAGTATTCGCGCATGAAGCACATTAGGATACACATGCATTTTATCCGAGAGTTAGTAGAAGAGAAAGTCGTGTACTTAAGTTTTGTGTCCATAGACCTCAAGTTAGCCGTTATTTTCTCAAAGACTTTAGATGCCCCTAGATTAGAGAGTTTTTAGAAGTCTTTAGGAATATGCACAGTTGACTGAGGGGTGGTTACCATGTCTAGTATAGGATGCACAATTCATGTTCATATCACACGGTTCCTATTACTAGACCGTATCATTTATGCTAGTTTTGTTTATTATATTACTTTTTTTCTTATTCATATTTTTAGAAAAAAATAAAAAAAATAATTGTTCTTTTTAGAAAGAGCAAAATACAAAAATATTTCTGGCTTTTAAGAAAAATGAAAATGATAAAAAGATTTCGTTTTTATAAAAATTTTGAAAAACACAAAAAGATTTTTGTAGCTTGTTTACACTTTTCGTGGATGGACATTTAGGATGACCAAAGTCAAAACATCATTTCAATATCCTACGTGACTTTTTGATAGAAATTTGAGACACTATATCATTTCATACTTGTGATTTACGAAGTCATTCAGATGCGCTTAGTGATATCTTTCTACATGTTTGGTTCATTATCTCCGTTAATGCACACATGCACAAATTTATTTTCAAAATTGTACTTGTCTGTCATATGTTGGTTTAGGTGTTTTCATCTCAGTTCTACCTATAAAATTAACCAAATGCAATAAAATGAAAATAATAAAAGTAGTGAATGTAAGAACTGTTGCTCGTGAGGAATTTGTTAGGAATAAAAATTTTGTGTGACCATTGGAAAGGACCGCGAGAGAATAATAATCTCATCGTGAAAGCCACCATTTAAAAAGAGCCTTGGAAAAAATTAAGGCATTAAAAGAGCATATTTTCTAAAAATGGGCCAATAGAAAATCTCTAAAAGATATATTGGTACCTCATTAGATAAAGAAAAAAAATTATTGTATATGTGGGAGCTGGGATGGAAATAAAACAACGGGTTTGCACGTACTTGAAAATCTCAAAAAAAAATTAAATAGTTTTGGGCATTATTGGTGTGGAAATCATTTTAAACTTTGATTTGTCGATTAGATCGCGTCAATTTCATATAGATTCACCTTTTCACACCTAAGTACCATTTTGAGTTCATTTGTTACGAGTATCCAAAATTCATCATGCACATATGTTATGAATGTTTGCATTGATTTTCCTATCGAATTTGATCACACCCCTACACGTATGCTATCATCGACTTGGTTATCTTAGTGTTATTTCAGGGCGTGATTCTTTGGTGTATATTTTTATTATAAAATTTTGAAAAATTCAAAAAGAGAAGTTTAGTAGTTTGTGACACTCTCCATATACAATGCTCTGTTTCTTCTTATTTGTCTATTTGGGGACATCAAAAAAAGGGGAGAATGAATTATGGGGGAATTTATTGATTGGGGTTTGTTTGTTTGTTTTATTTAATGATTTGCTTATGAATAATTGACATTGACATCTATTCTTATCATTATATTTCAAACTGTAGGGTATCACGATTATTTGTTTCTTGTCTCATGTGTGTAGGTACAAATTTATTATCATTCTTTTGGAACACCCTGATAATGACAAAGAAACGTTGGAGAATTAAAGCTTTGAAGATGTTGAAGATTTTGAAAACATGTACTTTGATATTTTCATTTATGGGTTTGGGGGAATATTAGATTGTATGTCTTTGTTTTTCTTTGGGATACATAATTCATATTTTTTATGTACGTACAGAGAGAGACACAGGGGGAGATTTGTAAGGACATGATTTTATAAATGTCCATCTAGAATATAAAAATTTCTGACGTATCCTAGATCATTGTTAATATGTAACATACCGTTACATTTGTCACATCTTCACACGTTCAACCTTGACCTCCATCATCCGAATCTCTAGCATCACGTATCATCAACAGACACCCATCATCTTCAATGTGCATCGTTCATCTTCAATCAGTCTCCACTAACTCCACTTCATTAAAGATATGATTTTTAATTGGAGTTAATAATATTCACGTACATATTTGGGAGATTTTTTAAATGGTTTTTTAAATGTTCGTATTTTTTAAAAACAAGGTTGGCTATTTAAAAGTAAATTTTTAGTTTATGTCGTTCAGACGACATGAAAGGGTCTCAAATGACATTCATATGTCGTTATAACGACTTGATTAAACGAAATCTCATGTTGGCTCTTAGGTCGCGAGATACCTCGTTTCTTCAATGCATCATACGACTACGTACTGTTTTTGTTTTTAATAAACCATTTTAGTGGTCATTTGTTGAGGGATCTAACGAGATAAAATGTTGTTCAAATGAGATACTAGATGTAATTCGAACAATATTGCTCCACCTTTGATGTTTTGGGGCGCTACATATACCTTCTCTAAATTAGGTTTTTGTCAAGTCTTTCACGACTCCGTTTTCTGCAGAACTGCTACAATTTTAGACTTCATCCTTTGAGGTTAAAACCTATTTTAATTCACCCAAATCATACATGGGAATCATTATTAAACTCATTTACTCATATTACCCATTGTTGGAGTAAATCTTGTGGAGAATAATGGTTGTCTCCATTGCTGACTATTGGTGATCTTGAGGGATCTCTTGCTGATTCTGGAGTTCTAGAGGGAACTCTTGCTGAAGACAACGAACCAAGGTGTGTGGGTATTTATCTATCAAACAAATTCTATTTCTCTATGTATATGTAAGTCGAGGTTTACAATATATAGTGAAATAAATGGTTTTTCCCTTTTTGAGTATTTTTCCTATATCCTTGTTTGTGATTGTTTGGACTGTATGCTTGATAGATTTGATTGATTTCAATCACTTTATATGCACGTTTAGGGTTTGAATAAAACTGGAGATATAATTGGAATTTAATTTAATAAGTTTAGACTTTGAATGGAAGCGCACTCTCACGAGGCGACCAGAGTCCTCTCAATCAAAAAAAGAATGGGGACCATGAATAACCAAGAAGAGGGAGGGGGAGGCACAAGTGGAATTTATAGAGTGGTATAAGTGAAGAATGTTAGTCCAAAAACCCAAGATATCTCTAGAGAGTTGAGAGATAGGATGAGGCCAAGGATTGACCCCATAGAGCATGAGGTCATACAGCAGAGTGTACTAAGCAGGTTTTCAGCGATCAAACTATAGGAAGCTGGGAAATAAAGGAAATGGAAGGAAATTACTTCGCCCAACCACTAATGTAAATGTCCAATTGGAAGACGGAAGAGTAGTCTACCACCTTTGAAGGTGTGGGTTGATCCAGAGTATAAGTGTTTCTTGGTGGATAATCAAGGGAAATGTCTTGTCATTGATAACTCCAATATTCATGAGTTTTTGGATGAGGTGGAAGATGAGCCAGAATGCATGACCTAAATACCAAATCCACAAGTGCAAGAGGTAGAACAGATTGACCTAAATGAGGAGGGAGGAGATTCAAGGCCTATTTACATTTTGAAGGATCAAGAAGCATAAAAGGAGAGAGCTGGCTGAGCTCATTCAGGAGTAAATAGATGTCTTTGTAACACCCCTTATTTTTGATGATTTAAATAATTATGTGATTAATTATTATTATGGGAATAAGTATGCGATTAATTATTGTTGTTAGATTAATTAAATTAAAATGTGATAAATTAATTTGTTATTAATCCGGATTAAAATAATTATAAACTAGCGTGCCAAGGGTTAATAGTTATTATTGAGAATTCTTGAATATTACTATGCGATATGTAATATGGAATTATGAAATTTGATAAATTTTCGAGGGTGAGAAATACGACAGTTTGGTACTTTAAGTCTGACACGCGTGTGAGTCGTGTCGGGACTAATTGAATAGAATAAAAAAAGATAATTTATTTTTATTAACTCGTATGGTCATTTCGAGTGCTTCGTTGAGTCTGAAAGGTCAAGATAGTCAAAATAGTATACCCGGGTGCTTAGTTTGGGTCCCAAGGCAATTTTAGGCCTAGCCGGCACCCCGAGAGGGCATTATGGTAAATGGTATTTTTGGGCTAAATTAATGGACAAAAATTGGGAGTTAATTTATCAGCAAAGAAAAGTCTTTTAGGGCTGGGAGACACGGGAAGGAAAGAACGGCCATAGAGGGTGTGAAGGAAAACAAAATTCCAAGAGAGAAGGCTAATCTATCCTCACCTTGCACAACCGTGACCACCAACGCGTAGATCGAGAAGAAAGGAACGTGTATATACTAACGTCACCAACAAATCAAACCGTCATATTTGAGGAAAGTGTTTATTACTTGCTTTCTTTTAGCAATAATCATGCTCATGTTAGTGTAGGTGGGATTAATCATGATTTACATATGAATTGGGTGAAAATTGGAGATATAAATTATGATTAAGGATTGGTTTAATTAGTGGTTGAAATTCCTTCATGTATGTTGAGGATTAATCATGAAATTGGATTAAATATTGATGAACGAATCAGGGTTGATTAGGTTCTTTAATTGAAAATTGGGAAACTAGGGTTCATATGAATTGATTTGGGGATTTCATATAATTATGATGATTTATGATGAATTAATGATCCTAGGAGGTTAGCAATGATTTATAACCTGTTAGGGTTGATGGGTATTGATGATTAGGCATTGGGTGTTGAATCTTAGAGGTTTTTAGGTTCATAAATGGTGGAACAATGCAGAATTTTGGGAAAGAAGACGAGCAGTGACATCTCGCGCGATCTCGCACGAAGTCGTTCGAGCGAGATGGCATCTCGTGCGAAGTCGCTCGAATGACACGTGGAAGTCATTCAAACGACAACCCTTCTAGTTCGAGCAACAAAGGGAATTTTCGGTGATTTTTTCAAAGTCCAGTTTTGAGTTTACCGATTTATTGGAGTGAGAGAAATTGCCATATAGTAAATTCAAATAGGACATAATTTCGGGAAAATTATGGGAGAATTAATACTTTAATTATTTCGGTATAGAGAGAATGTACCTTGGAGATTATGAGAGAGATAGTAATCTAAATATTTGTACTATACGTAGTGATGAGGTTAATATACGTATGAGGACGATATATGTAGGTTGGATAAATACCTATAAATTATAATAGGATGTGTGTATGCCTATTATGTGATATTATTATTAAGAGCACTAATGGGTGATAACCCGGGGGTGCAATAACCTTATAGTTCAGCACCAATGAGTGATAACTCTGGGGTGTAGAAACTCTATCGTTAAGTGTACTAATGGGTGATAACCCGGGGGTACAAGGATGACTATTGTTAGGCGAACTAATGGGTGATAACCCGGGGGTGCTGGATTATTATTGATAGGTGCATTAATGGGTGCTAAACCGGGGATGCAAGATTCTATTGTTAGTCGCACTAATGGGTGATAACCCGGGGGTGCTGAATTATTATTGATAGGTGCATTAATGGGCGCTAACCCGGGGATGCATGATGTTCTGGATAGGTGCCTAAATGGGTCTTAGCCCGGGTGTGCAGGATTAGTATATATATGTATAGGGATGATGTTACTATATATATATGAACTTGTGAATATTTCTAGTGTGTGAAATTTGTAGACTTGGTAATAATAATAATCATTACATTGCACCAAGAGGTCTTATTCTAAGGGTGCAGGATTAGTGTATATATATAGGGCTGATGAGAATATATATATGTATAAGTGTACTTGGTTAACTTTCTACTTTATGTGAATAGTAGATAAAATGGAAATGAGAAATAAAATAATCTTAGTGGATAAAAGATTAATAATTCAAACGGTGAAAAATGAAGCTTAGTATGCGAGATAAACTATTTGAATAGCGTTTTGTATGGACGATACGGGAATACTACTAGTGAGCATAGTTAGTATTAGTATGTTTTTTGACTAGTTAGACTGGGAGGTATAACTAGGGGGAGATTAGATGTACGTTAGGTGTGCACAATAGATGAGAGGTGAGAAACTCATGTGAGAGTTCGATAACTAACATGCGTATAAGACTTGTTTTAAGAAGCAGTTTTAAATACTTGCTAAATTATTTTTTACACATCAGGCTCTGAACCGTTTCTTGTATCTCTTCTCTCTTTTGCTATATATATGTATTATATCAGGTGCTCATCCACAGGAGTATCAGATTTAGAGATTGGGATTCCTTGACGTGCTACAGCTGTTGTGGAAGCTATAGGTCCTAGCAGTAGACGCATCTATCTTTTCCATTCAGTTTCATCTAGACTTCTTGATTAGGGCATATGTCCCCCACTTCTAGTTCTTCATCTGGGATATTGTATTCAGTTTATTTTATGGTTTGGAGTTCTGAACTGGGAGGTTTTATCCAGTCTTATTTATTTCAATATTTGATTCATGTTCCGTATTTATTACATTCCTATGTGTGGTGAATGGTTTATATTTTAAGACTGAATGAAAATGGATTTAATTGGTTTTACTAAATTGGAAATGTTTTGACACCTAGCTTAATTAAATGTTAGGTAATTAATTGGATTTAAGTTTTCGACAGTGGTGCTAAGAATGAGCCAACTGAATATCATGTTTTGAATTGGTAGAGGACTGATCACCCTATATTTAATTGGGCGGGGTGTCACAGTCTTTGCATGGAAGTATACCAAGATGGTTGAGCTATATCAAGAAGTGAGTTGCCATAGGTTGAATGTTATACCTTAGGCTATACCAATCAAGTAAGAGACTGAGACTTACAAGGAAGATATGGACTTAAAAATTAAAGCGTAGGTGAAATGGTTGCCAATGGAGAGGTTCATCATACCAATATGACATCTTATTTGGCTTTCCAGCATCATCCCAGTGGGAAAGAAAGATAAATATCAAATGCGCACCTGTGTGGACTTCAGAGATCTCAATAGAGGTTGCCCAAAAGATGAGTTCCCTCTACCCATAATTGATAGTTTTATAGATGCAACAGATAGACGTGAGATGTATAGCTTCATGGATAGGTACGTGGGCTATAATGAAATAAAGATGGATCTAAGTGATATGGAGAAAACAACATTTAGAACTCCATTAGGTAACTTTATGTACAAGGTATTCCCCTTAGTTTGAAGAATGCTGGAGAAATGAATCAAAGAACAATGATGGCGGTTTTCTAGGATTTCTTTCATGATAGGTTGGAGTTCTATTTGGATGATTTAGTCATTAAATCGAAGAAAGAGGTGTCCCATTTCGCTCATTTGAGAAAGGTTTTTAATAGGGGAAAAAATACAAGTAGAGGATGAACCCGGAGAAGTTCTCTTTTAGTGTGATAAGTGGTAAAATGTTGGGCTTTATGGTCGATCCTCAAGGGGTGTAGATGGACTAAGATAAGTAGATGGTGATTCTGGAGATGCCCATCCCAAAGACTGTGAAAGAGATTAAGAATTTTCTTGGGAATGTATCCTATATTAGAAGATTTGTAGCTAGGTTGTATGAGATAACTCATCCTTTAATAGATCTACTGCATGAGAACATGAAGTTCAAATAGGAAGAACCTAAGTAGGTAGCTTTAATCAAACTCAATAAGTTTCTCACTTCTATACAATCCATGATTCATCTAAGAGTTAGAGTGGTGTTGAAGATCTATCTCACTTCCCCTATGAGGTCAATTAGTTCCCTTCTAATGTAGGAGATCGATGGACAAGAAAGACCTATCTACTATTTGAGTAGGATCATACATGGGCTAGAAGAGAGATACGCCGGCATTGAGAGGAATTATCTATCTTTATTGTTTGTTTCGCCAAAACTTAGACATTATATGCTATCTTTCACCATTCATATTATGACAAGATGTGATACTATTAAGTTTTTATTGGCATAAGCCATTTTGATTGGGAAGGAAGTAAGGTCATTCCCTATTCTTTCAGAATATTATTTAAAGTATGTGGCTCCTTGGGCAATAAAGAGCTAAGCATAAGCATACGTGTTGGAAATTTCTCCATCAGGGGTATTTGATTACCCATGAGAAAGCATTCCAAGAGATAACTTGCTAGACTAATTATTGGATGCTAACGTGGAAGAGTGGGTAATGGAGTTTGATGATTGATCACCATAAAGGAAAGGGGGATCTAGGTTCATTCTTTTAAAAGGAAAAGAGGAGATTTACCTATCTTATAAATTAGATTTCTCTTTTTCCAACAATGAGGAGAAATATAAAAGCATTGGTGCTAACGTGACTGGAGGCCCTTTGAAGGGGCATTTATTCACTTTGCATGAAGGGAGATTAAAATTTGGTGGTTAAGAAAGTGAATGGGGAATATAACTTGAAGCACCTCATTTTGGCACACTTCAGAACAATTATCCAGAGGTTGATCAATCAGTTCCATTAAGTCAACGTGAAGAGGCAACCTAGAACGACGAACAGGCAAGCCGATGCTTATGCCACCATTGCACCAAAAGTATCCATGAGTGGTGAGACAACCACTGTGGTGATACAATGGAGGACTTCTCCCTCGATGGTATAGGTAATCGTGTTGATAGAGGATGATTCAGATAAGAGGAGAGAAATCAAGAAGCATCTTGAGTCTGTGGAAGGAAAGATGGAACTTAGAGAGGTATCGCAGTATTTTACAAGTAAAGGAAGTTTTTACTTTAGAAATTTGGGCGGGATGATTGTCACGGTGTGTTGGTCCATAGAAAGAAGAGATAAATCTGAATAGGACACATGAAGAGAACTACAAGTGAACCGAGATCCCTCTATACAAAAGAATCAAAAGAGAGGGGTACAATTGGCCGACGATGAGGCAAAGATGAAGCGACAATGTAAAAGGAATGCACCAAGTGTCAGCTCTTTTTCTAGGCACCTGAGTGCCACTTCCGGGAAGCTCAAGAAGATTGGAGGCAGACTTAAATTGACTTCATCATAGATGGAGTATTTCCTTTGAAAAATATTATTGCGATAGGGATTAGAAGGAAAGCCCATGGCTTTATGTTCAATAGGAGAACTCTATCATTGAGGATACTTCAATAGGCCTATAAGATTCATTGTAAGAGAAGAAGTAGCAAAAGTCATAAAGAAAGCCCATGAGCCAGCTCATATAAGGGGAACCAAGTTGTATGACTAACTCATGACTTTAGGTTATTATTGGATGACCGTGGAGAAAGATTCTGCTGAGTTTTTTTAGAAGTCCAAGGCGTGTTAGTTGCATGGCAATATGATCAATGCCCCTTCGGAGGACCTTCACTTGTTATCTACTCATTATCCATTCCATACTTAGGCATTTTATCTAGTAAGGTAAATACACCCATATTCAAGGGGCAAGGTATGGATACTCATAGCAACGGAGTGTCTCACAAAGAGAGGAGAGTTAATACCATTAAAAAGAGAAACAATGGGGGTAGTGGAAAATTTTGTTAGAGAGCATATAATTTGTCATTTTGGGATTTCTGAGGTTATTTAATATGATAATGGAACACCGTTCGTCAACAAGGATGTGACTTTTCTCATAGAAAAATAATCCATCATATACCACACCTCAACAGTAGCTTACCCCAAAGGCAATGGTTAAGAAGAAGCAACAAACAAGACATTGGTCAATATTCTGTTCAAGATGATGGAAGACTTACCACGAGCATGGGATGACAATATTCCATTAGTATTGTGCACATATCGAATGACTAAGAGGACACCAATAGGCTATACACCTTTTTCTCTTTTATATGGAACTGAATCTATATTATCGATAGAACTAGAAGTCCCCTTTGCTTAGATATGCCTTATAAAATAGCATTCTTCCCTGAAGAAGACATGTTTAATTGGAAGAGTTTAATGAACATAAATACAACATGATGCAACACTTTCAAATGTGCACAAAACAACTCTCTAGGCCTTGTGACAATTTGGTGAGACCAAGGAAGTTTGTGGAAGGAGACTTAGTATTGAAGGCATTTGTAAAGCACATCACAGGACCTCTATTGCTAAAGTTTACTGGTAACTAGGAGGGACTATTCATAGTGAAGGAGGCACATGCCTCAGGTTATTGATCCATCTCAAAGATGGAAGAATATAGACCTTTCAAAATCAATAACAAATGGCTAAAGTTTTATTATGTTTAAAGATTTGATAGCTTTACTTGAGTCATGTCTTGATGATTACCCATTGTTTTGATTTTTTTCTTTCATACTTTTTGTTCCTTGGTTGTTATAAAAAGGGAAAAGTTAGAAAGGGCTGTTGCAAATTGTAATGAAAAGCACAATGATACGAAATATTGCATAACCACATCACAATGAAAATTTGAGAAGTAGAACAAATGATGTATATAGACATTGGAGTGGCAAAAGAGTTGTTTCTTTCATATATTTTCTTTGAACAAAATTATAAGTGATGGGGAACTACCTCCCAGAAATACACGAGGAAAGAAAAAAAGAAGAGAAAATACAAATGAGGTGAATAAATGTGAGAACAAACAAGGAATGAGACTTTACCACATATATTAATTATTCTAATCAATTAATTCATTTATTTAAAATGGTCGAGATAATATTAAAATCACATGTCAACTCTCATCACAAATGTAATTTCAACATTATCCTTTTAGAAAACAAATTTTAAAAATGTCCCCAAAAGCTCATAAATTATATTTAATTAAATAAATCATCAGTTAAAAAATATTTAATCCTCGTAAAAATTAGCTTTAGAGTTTAAAATTTGATACGTAATGCTAGACTTAAATAAAAACCTATCCCTAGTTTGATTTTAAAATGAACATTATATCTCAAATTTTATTTTCTCTCGAAAATGATTTACCCTCTCTCGAGGCATAAATTAAAAAAAATGAAAGTTCAAGACTAATTTTCAAAGGAACATAACAAATAAATAAGTAAATAAAGTAAATAAATTAAAACAATAACAATATGAGTTCCATCCCACCCCTAGAGTGGGGTATTTAGCCAATCATTTGGATTGTATTATATACAAAATATTATACTATCACAACAAGAGGCATAAGAATAATATAAGAGAGAAGAGAACAATATGAACCAAATATCCTTATCTTTAAATGATCCTCCAAACATGGAATATGAAGAACACCAACAAATCTAAGTTAACACTCCGTAATTTCACAGACTATAATTATTATTTATCAAGTGATTATTAAAATAGTAAATGGAATTAATTATTACTCGTATAGCTTAGTAATAATATTTTCGCATGATTTAAATGGTTATTTAAAATGTGTATGTGTACAATAATCAAGTGGGTCATTTTATTAACCTCGAGATCTATTACTAAATATTATGGATAGTATCATTTAGATTTGACTCTGGGGTAACACAGGTGTCCGTTTCTATGTACTTATCACTTTAAATTTGTCCCTGGGGGTAGGTATAACCTCAGGAGAGATTATGCGATATTCCGGATAGCATTCGGGGAATTTTTAAGGTCTCAAAATTAGGCCTCATTGAGAGATGCGGGATTCGAATTTTAGAAAAAGTGCTAGATCACATCATTTAGTTATTTTCCATCTATTAAATTTAACTGTGGTAATAAACACTTGGGAGAAGTTAGGCATGCTCAGAGAGGAGAAAGCAAGGGGAATTCAAAAGGAGTTCTTCAATCTTCAAATTTCAGGAAAGAATTTTCTTAAAATATTTTTAATAATGTGTTCCTTAATTTACAAGTATACTTTCTCATACGATTTTGGGTCTTTAATAATGCCGGAGACTGATTTATATGATGATTTATGATTGGTGTTGATTAGGATTAATAGTATACACTCTTACATTGAAAGTTATTACTTTGGTGATAATACCCGAAATCAACATTGAATAATTGATGAAAAATATGTTAGAATCCATTTTTAGGTTTGTAGTTAATTTTTAATCTAATATATATCTAATAATATCTAATTCAAAGATATTTGGGATTTATTAAGGAGTTTGGGGATAATTTGATTATCCACAGAAATCATGTTGAAAACCATTGTTTATAATTAGAAATCATGAGGAATCTTACGCCTAGATGTTAGTTCTCGGTTCTGGTATGATGGGGATTTGAAGGGAGACCTTAGTGTGGTGGGGGGGGGGGGGGGGGTTAATGGAGTTTTTTGGAGAGTTTGTGATGATTTTCATAGTTGGGGACGAAGCACAGTGTCTTTATTGTTTGAACATCGTACAACGAAATGCCTTTCTCATTCCAAAGGTGACTTTCTCATTCGAACGAGGTACCCTTCTTGTTCGAACGACTTTGGAAATTCATTCAAGTTGCAAAGAATCAAAATGCAAAAGAGTGGGTCTTGATTTCCAATTTTTTTTTGCATTTGAAATGATTTTTCTACTAAACGGTGAGCGAGACTAAAAGTTGGATTTTGTGATTTTTAGTTGGGATTTTCCTTTAGGATTACTACACCTAATTTAGTGATGGATCGTATTTGGTTAATATTGAGGCTAGTTATTGAGGTTAGAGATACAACCCTTGTACTATTGTACTTACATTCAGTGTTATGATTTGGTTGGAATGGGTAAACACGTGAGTGAACGGTACCCTATCGTCGTATGTATATATCGAGTTTCAAGTTAAATTTTTTGGGCAAAGCAATTAAGGTCTTAAGAGATTTAGGTCGTGCAAGTAATTTAGTAATTAAATGAGGATATATATATATGAGAGAGAGTATGTGTATATATATAGGGATATATGTTCACATAGTTTAGAGATACAATAAACTAGGGTTCGAATTTAATAAGGTAAAGAGTTGATAAATAGAATAACTTAAAGAATATACTAGCATTTACGGATTTAATTAATTTCGGCGTGCATTAGTGTATGCGATATCCTACCTATTTATATATGTTTAACTTGGTTTGGATATATTGTAAACCTAATTTAGATAAGGATCTAACGATGTGGGGATCTGGATGTTTGGGTATGCTTGAGTGTATGCGTTATCCTATGGCTATATATATATATGTAGACACCTCATTCCGTTACCCCTAACTTTCCTTAGGTCCCTAGGACCTTCCTTCATCACTATAAACCCAGGTCATACCCCGAGTACTGACCTAGAAGCCATCGGGCACTCCCCGTCTCAGTTTGACCAAAAAGTCAAACTCTTCATCTCAACTGAGACTGAATGAATATTTGAAGGGCACTAAATACCCTTTCCAACAGTCCATCCCGTACGCGATTCCGACTTACCATGCGGACGAATGATCCGTTAGCGTCCGAAACTTGACCTAGTGGCCACCGGGCGCTCCCAGACTCTGTTTGACCTAAGTCAACTCTTCATATCAACCGAGGCTAAATGAATCTTTAAAGAGCACTGAATACTCTTTCCAATGGTCCATCTCGTGCGCGATTTTGACTTACTATGCGGATAAACGATCCGTTTAACTCGAAGAGGTCATCGAATGCTTCTAGGGCCCGGTTGACCAAAGTCAACTCCTCGAACCGAGTCAAACTGTTTGGAATGTCGAAGTAAATATCCTAACCTTTCCAAAAGTTCGCGCCGTGAGTGATTTGGACATACTATGCGGACGAACGATCCGTTTGCGTCCAAACGATTTCCCGTCCAATGGACCGACAAACGCTTCTAAGACATATTTGACCCAAAGTCAACTCTCGAACCCGGGAGAGGTCCAAAGGACTTTCAAAGGTCTCAGAATTACCTTTCTAATGGTCTTCCCCATGCACGATTCTGACCAACAGTTTGCACTCGATAGCTGATTTCCCGACAAGGCCTAAAACACACTGCCAAATGGCAGGTTCCAGACCCTGCCTATCGACAGGTGCTGATAGGCAGGATCAGGTCTATGCTGATCGGCAGTGACCCGAGCCTATAAAAGGAGTCCTTCACCTCATCTGCAAGGGGGAGCCCAGATCTGATAAAATTCACTCTCAACGAATCCCAGAAACCTCTCCCGAAGGCAGCGTGATTTCAACCTCCAAATCCCTTTTTTACTTCCACGTTTCATCATCCTTTTCATCAAACTTGGTGAATTAGCCACTCTCCATCATAATCCAAGTGCAAGGGCTGCTCTCCCACATTCAAGATCAAGCTTAAGGTCTCCAAGCAGGTCCATCTTTCGCAACTTTCTCTTCAAATTCTCTTAAATTTGCAATAACTTGTTTTATTATTTAGCACTTTTATTATCTCATTCCACACATCCTAATATATTTCTTTATTTAGTATTATTGCACATCTCATATTTTCATATAAATAAAACCCAAAAAACAAGAAAAAGAGGGTTTGCTCATAAATTCCAAATAGGGATTCTCATACTTTTCTCACAACCAAAACACTTTTTTTTCTACACACACACACAAACTCACAAATAAGAGATCCCCCCATTTGGATTTATGGGATAAACCCCAGCCCTCGTTTTGTATGCAAACTACGTGGACTTTGATGCCTTTATAGGCTACGTAGGCGTCTCGGGGTAAAATCCGAGACTCGAGTCCCTTTCTCACTTTTTCTCTTATTTTCTATTTTCTCTAAATCCAATCTCCTTATAATCTATATACCTGCCCTTAGTGACGTATTACTCCATATGCATTATCGTTCCATTATAACGATCAACATAAGGGTAATCGCGTAAATTTTACTTTCCAATATTATTCTTATATCTTCCTACGGATGACTCGCTTTATCTCTTCCATGATAAAAGTCGAGGATTCCTATCTCCCTTATATATATATACACATGCACACATGTCACGGGGAAAAATAAAAGAAAATGGAAAATATCCATGAGAGACCGAAAGGGCGGAATGGGTGCCTAACACCTTTCCATTTCGTAACTAAGCCTCTGAACCCTTCTCGAATCATTTTGGTTTCACATGCACCAGTATGTCTTTAGATGCCATCCTTCGGGATGGCTTCCCATTTTTATTTTATCTTTTTTGAGTAAAATAGACTAGTGACTCTGAATCTCTCTAAATTTTTTACACCTCATCTCAAATGATGTCGGCCGAAGTGCTCCCAAAGGGATGTGCGGGACCTGAGGATCCTTTCCTCCGCGCACCCGCCCGCATGGCGAGGATCGGGGATGGCCACAATGGCGACTCCGTTGGGGATATGTATATATTTTGAGGGATTGACTCTTTTTACATGGATGTTATATTTGTTTATATTTCCCCAATATCAACATGTTCCCCTTTTCCATGTGTATCCCATGCTTATGCTTACGTTCACAAACTTGTAAAAAATTCTCCCTGTACACTTCGCACCACGTGCACCTAGGATCACATATATCCGCATGTTGCACACATCACCCATCCATACTTGGTCTACCTTTGGTACTTGTACTTTGCTCCCTGGTTGGCATAATCAAGAAAGGCATTCTCATCATAAGATATTAATAAGAGAATCATTCATGATTCACACGACATCACCAAAGATCATTGTTATTGACCAAATTTTACCCAGTAACTGGAGGGTCACTTCGTAATGGGCACTGGTCCAGCAGGTCGCAGTTAGCCTAAGCGATATGACTCTCACCTTCCATTGGCTAAGTACCTTCGACGTATATTGAACGGTTCCCCCGCATCGTACTGCTTAACCGAAGTTATAACGGGTGGTATATCGCAGGGAATTCACTCACGTACGCCGAGTATATCGAATTCACTCTCACACATACCGTCCCCACGAGGTATATAGTGAGGCAATTCACATACACTCAGGTATATCAAATGGATTATCCACACGTACCAATTGCCCGCAAGAGCAATATGTATCTCATGTAAGTCACGCCAAAGGGTGGAACCCATTCCAATTCACCCAACCAACTGCATACTCGTATATAGGTGTCAAACCTAGGACATGCAATTTAGATTGCCGATTTCGACCCGAAACTCTGTCGAAATTCTGGGTCGATTTGTCGCCCAATTTTTTGTGCATTTTTAAAATGGGACCCTGTCCGTGAGCCTGGTTACAAGTCCAACCGTAGCTTCGCATATATTAAAAAAACCCACTTTTCCAGGCTCGGGTCCCGTCCGGCATTGCATTTAGGAGAATTAAATACAAAGTGAGAACATAATAATTGTAATAATCATGTTGAGTTCCGTCTCCGAAAATGTTTCTCCCTTCTTTATCAAAAATCCAAAAACATTTCTCCCTTCTTTATCAAAAAATCAAAAAAATAGTTTCTTCCCTTTTTCTAAAAAATAAACCTCATCCTACGCCTTCTCAGGTCGATCACAAGCCATTGTCCTGGCTCCCTATTGACTTCGGTCTTCAGTCAAATCACCCCAAAAAATTTTCTGGTCCTCTACTACTTCTTTTGAGTTCGAAATCCATCCACTTTCCATAGAGAATACATATCAAGTACCAGTCATACAGCCGGATCTGACGACAGTCCTAGCTCAGCTCGTGTCCAAGAGTGACAACCTCCAAACCGAGGTTCGAGAGATGCAACGAAACCAGGTTCCAATTCCTCAAGAGTACGAGGACCTATTCCCTAGTGCTATGGGTCCACCCGAGCCTATCTGGGTTCCCGAAGAATATCAGCACGCTCCACGTGCCCCTCCCGTTAATGGGCCGCCGTCTGCCCAACTTCCGATGCCACCACATTACCCAGCCTATGGTTAACCTGCCTGTGGTCGTTGATCCAAAGGAGGAGGAGTTGAATAAAGTCAAAGAGGATCTCAATATGCTCACAAAGAAGTTCGACCAAGTCATAATCTCAGGAAATTACATAGATTACACCCAGATGTCTCCTTATCCTAAAGCGAGATTACCGGAGAAGTTCAAGATGCCAAATATTGAGAAGTTTGGAGAGAGTGGACACTCGATTGTTCATCTTTGCAGTTTTCATCGTTCCATGACTCTACTAGGGGCTTCTGAAGAAGTGATCGCCCAATTATTTCAGCAAACTTTGAAGGATAATGCCTGTTGATGCAAAAAACTGGACCGAATCCCATTTTTATGATCACAGATTAATAGATAAAAGCAATCCAATCAAGCACATGAGAGACAAAGATTTTTAAAGTGGTTCGGATATGAATAAATCCTACGTCCACTGTTATTTTATTCCCAGGGGTTTACAATAGCACTATAGGGTGTAGAGAGAGAAAGGATGTGTATCTTGTGTATGGTGTTTCTAGGTTCTCCCGGATCTCTTTGCTTTTGGCTAAGGGGATACATGTATTTATAGTGATGGGAGATAAAGATATTCATTATATGTAGACATTTATGTCTACATTTAACGAATCTAATTGTTGAATTGCTTGGTATGCTATGTGTTGTCATCTATTAATACAGTATAAATGTACATTAAGGCTCATTAAATGCGTTGCCATCTTCATTAATGCACATTAAATGCATAGTTATCCTTTGATCTTCCGGGTTGGTATGCCGACCAACTCTCCTCGGGTGCCGACTAACTCTCCTCGGGTGCCGACTAATACTCCTCGGGTGCCGACCAACTCTCCTCGAATGTCGAATATTACCACGTAGGATGACATGTGTCCTTTTCTGATTGGTCCTCGTAGATGGATAATTTTTGCGTTAACAGAAGCCCCCAATGCTCCATGCTTGATGGTTTACTTGAAAGGATGGAGTATTTATTCTGTAGTGTTGCTCGGTGCTCGTGAAATTCTTGATCTACCTTCTTGATTTGTTCAACATAAAGTGCATTATCTCCTGGACGACATATAATGCAGGCTGATCGATGGTTGCTAATCTTTCTTTTGAGGAACTCCGTGTGCTATGTATCACCCCTAGGAATTTGGATGCAGCCATGCCATAGTATGCAGCTTGTAGCTTGTCATAATCTTCAAGTATGTTGATTGGTTTGCTAGCCGACCAACTGCCTCCTGTGCCGAGCAACTGAGTGCTAACTTAACGTGCTTGATTCTTCTGATTTATGATCCTCTGAATACTTTGTCGAGTAACATACTAGCTTTTGAACCCAACTCTTCAATCTGATTAGTACCAAGCTAGTGGTGGACTTCGAAACATTTTTATACAACTTCTTCTTCAATGTTGGTCGGGCAGTAGTAGTAAAGATCTCAGTGCTGTAGATGCTGAATTTAAATTCTGAACTTCAATAGTATGTGCATAATAACTCTTGAATATGCCTCCTGAACTTCTGAATGCCTCTTGAACTTCAATATGCCTCCTGAACTTCAATAGCATGTGCATAATAACTCCTGAGTATGCCTCCTGAACTTAAATAGCCTCCTGAACTCCAATAGCATGTGCATAATAACTCCTGAATATGCCTCCTGAACTTCATAAGCAAAATTAGCTCCTGAGAAAGAAAAATAACTTCTGAATGATAATTAGTTGGGGCTGAATCTGATACTCAACTGCATGATGTTATGAGAATGTGCCACCGAATGAACAACTGGATTTTTAATAGAGCCCCCAAGTGTGGAATGTGAACTTTGAATGCTTTTTGCTTTATCGCTTTCACATACTCATAAAATGTTTCCGACCAACTGTAGTTGACAGCTTCTTATTTCCGACCAACCAGAGTTGACATTTTTGGGAATAGATTAACTTCCTAACCAACATAAGTTGGCATTTTTAGGAATATATAGTTTTACTTCTCGTAGGAATACATAGTTTTACTTCCCGGAGGAATACATAGTTTTACTTCCCGGAGGAATACAAGTAGCTTTACTTCCCGGAGGAATAAAAGTAGCTTTACTTCCCAGAGGAATACAAGTTTTACTTCCTAGAGGAATACAAGTAGCTTTACTTCCCAGAGGAATACAAGTAGCTTTACTTCCCGGAGGAATACAAGTTTTACTTCCCTGAGGAATACAAGTTTTACTTCCCGGAGGAATACAAGTAGCTTTACTTCCCGGAGGAATACAAGTTTTACTTCCCGGAGGAATACAAGTTTGATAATAAATAATAGAGACTTCCTCGGAGCTGACCAACGGATTGTTGGGAATAAGATATAATAAATGCTGGAGAGCTGACCAACAGATTGTTGGGAATACGATAATATATGCTGGAGACATCCTTGGAGCTGACCAACAGATTGTTGGGAATAAGATAATATATATGTTGGAGACCTCCTTGCTGAAATAAGAATAGAATATGCATCCAAATAGATATAAAGAATAATTAAAAATAATAAAGTGCCTCGTTGATCTGTTGAGGTAGAATTATATAATGCCGAACAAGAATAAGATCTTCCAGAACATAAGAATATGGTCGAGAATGTTGTCAGGCCTGAATATAAATAAGAATCATCCGACCAACTATCCGTTGGGGGTGAAATACAACGAATGTTGTAATTCTCCTTAAAGCTGAATAAGTATCTTGTCGAGGCACAATTGCATAATACCGAATAAGAATAATATTTTCCAGAACATAAGAATATGGCCGAGAACTTTGCTGGGCCTGCATATAAATAAGAATTGCCTCGACCAACTATCCTTTGGGGGTGACATATAATAAATGTTATAGTTCTCGGAGCTGAATAAGTATCTCGCCGAGCTCCATGTTGAGATGAATATAGAATAGGAATCCCAATGGATATATAGAATCATTTGTGCTGGAGCAGATATCATAGCAATAATAAAATAAATAGTTCCTCGCTGAGGTGAAATTTCATATGGCCGAGCTGTGATAATATTTTTCAAAAGAGTAAGATTATTTCCGAGCATTCGTCGGAGTTGAATCTTGTACCTGTAAAAATTAATATCTTGCTCTACCATTTGTGTAGGCTGAATTGATTAGTCGTGAGAATAATTTAATCATTCAATAAATATATGATAGGTATATGTTTGAGAAATAAAAATATTAATTCCAAAAAATGAAATAATATATGTTGGCTGATATGTCGAGGCACAATTGCCTGATGTCGAGCAATACTACTTTTCCAGAGGTTTATGAGAGCTTTCATTGGGATTGAATATCGTCCCAATGAAATTTTAATAGGCTGCCCGAGCACCTGTCGAGACTAGAGAAAATAATTATTATCATGGGAATAATTATTCAGCCAAACAATATGTGATGTGTATCAGCATAAAAATTTCAAAATATAATATTTTTGTGCCAAATGTGTGTGAAATGGACAAATTTTTATCAAATATGCATCATAAATAAGACGTAGAGTTTTTTGTAAAGTTATTTAGTCTCCAACAACTAATCAGGTATAAGTTGGTGTTTGAAAATTATTTATCACTTGGTTTTAAAAATAGTTTTGGGGTGATCACAAGTTAAAAAAGACTTAAGCCCCCTCTTTGTCCCCGAGATGAACTCGTGTTTAAAGAAATATCTGGGGTGCTTCGCATTTTTTAATAACCCAAGATTCTACTGCTGCCGACAAACGGCATGGATGTTGCCGACCAACATTTAAGGATATCTCAAGTTATAGAATATACGGTGCCGACCAAAAAGCAAATGGCCCCCGACCAGCTGAGCAATTTCGCCGATAAAAAAAATGGTGCATTGACAGCACCGAACAACATTAGATGTCATCGACCAAAAAGTGGATGGTTGGATAGTTGCCGACTAGTAAATTGGACCCTCCGAACAAGACTGAGATGTCACCGATCAAGAAGTAGATGATCGTCGACCTGCAATTGGTTCCACCGAGCTAAAATATAGGGCTCCGACCAATAATAAGATACCTCGTAGTTGGATAAAATTATTTCAACGTTGCTGATGGATTTTCAAATCTTATCTTCGACAAACAAAAATGGTCTGGTTAACCTTCTCTGTAATAAAATATGGCCCAAGATGATGCCGACCAACAATATGTATGACTGACCAGAATATCTCGAATCCTTAGATCAGAAAAATAACATTCGATGTAAAATTTAAGCATTAAGAATGTTAATTAAATGAATAATTATCTAATCCACTATATCGTGTGATTCCGATAAAGAAACCATGTGATGTGATGAACGAGGGGCCAACATATCAAATTTGTGCCCAGAGTCTTGATATGGTCATGATTTGTTTTACTGATCCTTTTTTTCAAGAGGTGGGTAATGATTTTTCCAGTGAGAGAAAATTATTTTTTATATTGATCCTTTCCTATTCCATATTTGGAGAGATAAAAATATGTTGAATGATCGAAGTTATTACCAAATTTATATCAAAAATCAGTCAATGAGACTTTATTCACCTGGATGGCATGCGAACCAAATTTAGTATATAGCTCATAAAAATGAATACAAAGAGACTCAAACTTGAAGAGAGAGAAAGTAGATCCGGGTCATGATTTCCATGAGAAAACTTTTTATTGTCTTTAACCTTTTCCCATTCTCTGATTAAAAATGTAATGGGAATTTGAATAGTCATCAAAGATCTTACAAAATTTATAATGAAAATTATCAAATCTTCCCACCGTCATATATATTGGTATATGTAATCATTTAAAATATTTATTCCATGATATAAATTGAAACTTGAGAATCAAGAAAAAAGTTGTGATTTATGAAATCCATTATTTTTCAGATTTCTAAATAAGATTTATGATATGCAATATTTTCCAGATAGAAATTGGACAATTAATTTATGTATATAAACATAAAAATCATGATTGAATTAAAAGATGTAAGTATAATTGATTATACGTAGAGAAAATAAAAACTTAGCTTTTGATGGAGAACAATGCTTGTAACACGTTCCCACAGACGGCGCCAATCTGTTGATGCAAAAAACTGGACCGAATCCCATTTTTATGATCACAGATAAATAGATGAAAGCAATCCAATCAAGCACATGAGAGACAAATTTTTTTAAAGTAGTCCGGCTATGAATAAAGCCTACGTCCACTGTAATTTTATTCCCAGGGGTTTACAATAGCACCATAGGGTGTAGAGAGAGAAAAGATGTGTATCTTGTGT
The DNA here is from genome assembly GCA_949130495.1 of Sambucus nigra. Classification (NCBI taxonomy): domain Eukaryota; kingdom Viridiplantae; phylum Streptophyta; class Magnoliopsida; order Dipsacales; family Adoxaceae; genus Sambucus; species Sambucus nigra. Next base: position 458,300,027 of record OX422213.1, on the reverse strand, counting down.
ATGGTGTTTCTAGGTTCTCCTAGATCTCTTTCCTTTTGGCTAAGGGGATACATGTATTTATAGTGATGGGAGATAAAGATATTCATTGTATGTAGATATTTATGTCTACATTCAACGAATCTAATTGTTGAATTGCTTGGTATGCTATGTGTTGTCATCTATTTATACAGTATAAATGTACATTAAGGCTCATTAAAGGCGCTTCCATCTTCATTAATGTACATTAAATGCATATTTATCCTTTGATCTTCCTGGTTGGCATGCCGACCAACTCTCCTCGGGTGCCGACTAACTCTCCTCGGGTGCCGACCAACTCTCCTCGGATGTCGAATATTACCACGTAGGATGACATGTGTCCTTTTCCGATTGGTCCTCGTAGATGGAGAATTTTTGCATTAACAGTGCCCTCTGATGGTTTTTATCTCTTGAGGAATCCATAATCCGTAGCTGGGAGGATGTAGCCCAAGAATTCATGTCGCAATATAAATAAAACGAAGAGCTTGAGGTCACTCGTTGTGATTCAGAGCTGCTCAAACAGAATTTAGGGGAATCAGTCAGTAACTTCATAACCCGGTGGAGGGAGCAAGAAGCTACCATGACCAATCGGCCATCCAAGGAAGAACAGGTTAACATTGTGAAGAAGAACTTATTTCCCCATGTCCGAGCGACGATGGGAGGACAATACTATCCCCACTTCCGAGCTCTCGAAGAGGCTGGAGTAGAAATCGAGAAAATCCTTGTTAAAACAGAGGTTGAACCGAAGAAGGTGTCCAAACAGTTCACCCCTAGAAAGTATGACAAGCTTGCTAGTGCTATAGTATCTACCACTAATAACATCTCTCAACCAACCACATCATGGGCACCAGAAAGCCTCCCTGCCCCCATCTGAAGGGAATACACTAATCTCCATGCTCCCCTCTCCAAAGTTTACCAAGCCCTGTTAAGCCGAAACCTAATTAGGCCCTTGGATCCAAGTCTATTGCCAAATCCACTCCCAAGAAACTTCAAGGCCGATGCTCATTGCGCCTTTCACCAAATTGTCGGCCATACCTTCGACCAATGCTTTCACCTTCGAAACATAATCCAAGATCTCAATGAACGGGGTACCATCACCCCACCAGCCAATCCTAAGCCAAACACTACTCATAATCCACTTCCGAATCATGATAATGCCCTCTTCTTAGAAGAAAACCCAGATTTTGATCCATCAACTCAAATCACACCCATATACTCTCCTAAACCTCTTCAAATTTGCCCATATTTCCTCCTACACCCTAGTAGCCTCGCTGATCAGGCACTGTCACTCCTTACCAGAGCATGCATCGCTATCCGTACCCGTATTGAAAATGGAAGTATGGAATTGTCAGAAGTGTTAAACCAACTCCAAGATTTTGGGCTGAAATTACCCTCACAGATGGTCATCGATTGCTAGAGGTTCAGCACATTATTCTTGGGAGCACGAATATGGGCCGAGATTCAGACAAGTGGGTGGTACCAATCGACGAAGTCAACCTAGATGATGTTGTCCAGATTATGGCAGAATTATTCAGGCAAGCCAACAGCATTTGTAGTATCACTCGGTTACTTGACACTTTGAAGCTACAAGGGTGCTTGGTCCCTTAAATCACACATATCCCCTCAGAATGGGAGGGCCTGTATGAAGAAGCCGTTGAAGTTGTGGAATGCATTGACTTTACATGGAAAGACATAATTTTTGCCACTGGATGGGGGGGAGAATTCGAAGATTCGAGTGAAGAATAAGCTTCAAGAAGAGCTAGCCCAGTAGCCGACATATGTAGGATGATATCATTTGAATAACTCCTCGAAGAAATAAATAGGGTGGCAGAAAAACCTGGGATTGATGAGGAAACGGGATTCATGTTCTTTCATTCTTCAGTAAATCACATGACCAGATCAGGGAGACATTACCAGGTTCCAAGCTCACTACCAGCAAATGGCAAAGGGAAGGGCGTTAAAAACCTTCCTATGCTAGAGATGACCATCGAGGAGAGCAAGATCCTCGATCAACTGAAGAAAACTCAAGCTAACATCACTCTATGGGGACTTTTCATGTCTTCCCAGCTACACAGAAATGCTTTAATCAAATTGCTCACTGGACCCACAGTTCCTCCCACTACCTCACCGAAAGAAGCGATAAATCTGGTCAGATCTTTGACCTCTACCCGAATGCTATTATTTTCTGAAGAAGAAATCTTCAGAATTGGAGCAAATAACAATCATGCACTAAACATCTCTGTCGAAGTTATGGGGAAGGTTGTACCACTCTCCCTCGTCGATAACAGATCCGCCTTGAATGTTTGCCCTCTGAGAACCTTCAAATGTTTAGGCCTGAAAGAAAGCGACCTCGCTCCAACCTTCTCCACTGTACGTGACTATAATAATGCCCGTCGTGAGGTGATGGGTTGTAATAGTGGTTGGCCATATAAACCATGTCGTTGAATTCCAAGCCATAGACATCCCAGCTTGTTTCAACCTGTTGCTCGGATGACCCTGGCTCCACAATATCAAGGGTGTGTCTTCCCCACTCCATCAGAAATTGAAGTTCTTCACCGACGGGCGAGTCATCACCATTTTGGGCAACAAAGAAATTGTTGAGGGCGAAAGAACCAGCAGTCCAATCCTTGAGATACAACACGGGTCAAATGATATGCTCCTATCAGGATTCGAAGTTGAGTCACTCCTACTCCCAGCAGGGGATGATTTCAAAGAAATGGTTTTTCTGGAATATAACCCTCATGGAAATGTCAATGTGATTCAGATGTTCAGAAACATGCACTTCATGCCCGGACTGGGACTAGGGTAAAGGAAACAAGGGATACTTGAGCCCATCGAACTAAAGAAAGCTTTTCCTCCTTGTGGCTTGGGCTATCAACCATCAGAACAAGAGCTCAGAATGATCCACCAGTCTCGACCGAAGAGAAGATTAGACTGCACTCAAACTATCCTAGGAGACTCCTTGAATGGACGATTCATCAAAGAAGGCGTAGACTACCCTTTTTGGGATTTTCCACAACCATGGTATGACCACACAGACAAGAAGATGAAGCCTGGAATGGAGATCTTTTTCCAAGATAGCTACCCATGGGACGAAAGTTTCCAACACCGCGTACAACCTCTCATCAAAGGTACCAAAGAGACTGAGAAAAGCGATTTCAAAGATTCCTTCAACTTACAGACACTAGGGTTGGCACTCTGCATGGTTCGTTCAGGCACTACATCAATGGATCCATCCAATCTGATTAAAGATGCTGATACACCTCTCCTCAACTGGCATGCTGCACTAGTTCTACCTTTTGAAATCCCCCCAACCCTAATGTTTACCCTATTTCTTATTCTACTATCTATCCTTTTTCAAATGTAATCGAGACTTATTTTTGATAAGGTTCTCAACGCTGTTTTTCCTATCAATGAAATAAATGAAGATTTTGTGTATCTTACTGTGCCTTACATTAACTTCTTGGATTCTAATCAAACTTTTGATGATGATGATTTTGCAAGTGAACAATTCTTAACTGATCTAAATAAGGTTAATAATAAACAACATAACCACATTCAAGTTAATGAAGAAGAGACTGTTGTTATTAATCTCGATTCTAGTAGCCAACTGTGCGATATTATGATAGGGGCCACCCTTGACGAGCATGAGCACGCACAACTTGAAGAATTACTGAAGGAGTTCATGGATGTCTTCTCATGGTCCTATCATGATATGCCCGGCATTGATACATAAATAGCTCAGCACAAGATCCCCACTCTCCCAGATTACAAGCCGATTAAACAAAAATTGAGAAAACTTCGCACTGAATGGTTACTCAAGGTCAAAGAAGAGGTGGTCAAACAGTTAAACGTGGGCTTCATTCGGGTGATCGAATATCCCACATGGATAGACAACATAGAACCTATGCCGAAATCAGGGGGGAAGGTTTGAATGTGTGTAGACTACCAAGATTTAAACAAATCTTCTCCAAAGGATGATTATCCGCTACCCAATATCGACATGATCGTGGATCACACTACCAATCATGCTCTCAAGTCATTCATCGACGGGTTTGCCGGATATAACCAAATCAAGATGCATCCAGACCACTAAGAAAAAACTGCATTCATCACCCCATGGGGAACCTTTTGCTACACCGTTATACCATTTGGTCTCAAGAATGCTGGGGATACCTACCAAAGGGCTGCCACAACCATCCTGCTTGATCTGATTCACAAAGAAGTCGAGGTTTATGTGGATGATATGATTATCAAGTACAGAACTAGAGAAGGTCATGTTCCCGCTCTCCGAAAGTTTTTCGAACGACTGCAATGGTATCAGATGAGACATAATCCACAGAAGTGTGTCTTCGGCATTACAAAGGGAAAACTCTTGGGATTCATGGTCAGCGAGAAGGGGATAGAAGCAGATCATGTAAAGGTGAAGGCCATACTTGAGATGCCACCACCCCGAACTGAGAAAGAAGTCCGAGGTCTTCCTGGGAGATTGTAATATGTCAGTCGGTTTATTAGCCAGCTAACCCCCTTCTATGAATCTATCTTCACGCGCCTTCAAAAGGATTCAACCAAGGTTTGGAACGAGGCCTGCCAAGAAGATTTTGACAGAATCAAACAAAATCTGATCCAACCTCCAGTGCTCATTCCACCACGGCCTGGTCTCCCTTTGGTCCTATACCTAACCATAACCGACACTGTAGTTGGGGCTTTGTTATCCCAATACCTTGAGGACTCCTGGAAAGAAAGAGCCATCTATTACGCCAATCACAAATTGGCCGGGTACGAGGTCAACTACACTGCTTTGGAAAAGGCATGTGTCACAGTTATCTGGGTCATCCAAAATTTACGACACTACATGCTCACCTTCCCCATCAAACTTGTATCCCGAATGGATCCCATTATATACCTACTTGAGAAACCCACCTTATCCAGTCGAATGGCCCGATGGTTGATGCTCCTAACCGAGTTCGATATCGTGTACATCACATAGAAAGCTGTTAAATGAAGAACCATCTCTGACTACCTCACTGATTACCCTGTAAAAGAAGCAGATGTCCGGATCTCTGAATTTACAGATGAATATATCCTCTGCACCGCTCAAGATCGCCTTCATTGGAAAATGTTCTTTGACGGAACTGCCAATAAAAAGGGATATGACATTGGGATACTTCTGATCGCCCCAGATGACTCCCACACTCCCATCGCCATTAAATTGGATTTCCCTTGCACCAACAACATGACGGAATACGAGGCATGCATAGTAGGCCTCAAAGTTGCTCTCAAGAAAGGTATTAAATACCTTGATGTCTACGGGGATTCTGCCCTTATCATTGGTCAAGTGCTCAGAAAGTGGAAAATCAAGGACGAAAAGCTCTAACCCTTTTATGACCAATTAAAAGAGTTAGCCTCCCGATTCTGAGATATCACCTTCCATTACCTACCTCGAACAAATAATAACCTAGCTCATGCTCTCGTTACCTTGGCCTCCATGGTCGATATGCCCGAAGGAATAACAATGACCCCCTTCCTAGTTCAAAAGCAAGACAAACCGACCCACTGCTACTATATTGAGCTTGTCTCCACCGAAGATCCCGAACTAGCCGATTGCTGGTACTATGATATCTAGTGCCTCCTCAAAGATGGTAGGTATCCCGAGGGTTCCAACAAGAAAGATCGAATGAACCTTTGAAGACTGGCCGCCCAGTAAATCATCTATCATAAATCTCTACTCAAGAGGAACTTCGATGGAACTCATCTACACTGTATCACAGGCGATCAGGTTGAGAAAATAATGTAGAAAATCCACAGCGGGGAATGTGGGCCCCATATGAACGGTCACATGCTTTCTAAGAAGGCTACTACTGGACCACCATGACCCAAGACTGCATCACTTATGTCCGGAGATGCCTCAAATGCAAACAATTCTCCAATCTTCAACACCTACCTCAGCGAGAATTATATAACATGACCTCTGCCTGGCCGTTCTCCACCTGGGGTATCGACATCATAGGGAAGGTTATGCTAAAGTCTTCAAACGGACATGAGTTCATCCTAGTTGACATTGATTACTTCACCAAATGGGTCGAAGTCGAGTCATATGCAGTGTTGAACGCCAAGAAAGTGGCCAAATTCCTCAAGAAGAATATCATCTGTCGATATGGGGTACCACACGAGCTAGTGTCAGATAACGGGTTGCATTTCGAAGGAGAAGTCACAGAAGTAGTCAACGAGTACGGGATTTAGAGATAAAAATCTTTTCCCTATCGACCTCAGACTAATGGTGCATTTGAAGCCGACAGCAAGAACCTCAAAGCTATCATCAGCAAGATGACCAAAAGTTATAGGGATTGGGGCAACCGGATCCCGATCTCCCTCTAGGGCTCTCGAACCTCAATTCGAACCTCTACCGGGGCTACCCCTTACTCTTTGGTCTATGGAATGGAACTAGTCCTACATGTGGAGGTGGAAATACCCTCGCTACGCGTCATGCTCGAAAGCAAAGTCAGCGAAGAAGACTGGTGCCAAAGCCGTCTTGATGAGCTAGCCCTCTTAGATGAAAGAACATTAAAATCTCTTTACCATACATAGGGGTACCATCGCCGAATAGCGCGATCATTAAATAAGAGAGTCAAGGAAAGCGGTGTCCGGGAGGGGGATTTACCCCTCAAAGAGATAATAGAACCCATCTGGTACCCCAGAGGGAAATTCAAGCCCAACTGGAGCGATCCCTACATTATGAAGAAAATGTTATTCGGCGGTGACGCCATGCTCACTGACCTAGATGGGGAAGAGATGGCTCATCAAGTCAACCTGGACCGTCTCAAGAAATTCTTCCGCTAGTCTGAAATCTCGACGCGCTACGACTCTTCTCATCCCCCTTCTATTTAAAAAAAATCTCTTCATTTCCCTCTACCCAGAACTACGTGGGCCTGATCCTGTGCAAAAAAAACCATTTTTCAAGAAAAATAAAAAAAATTCAAAAACCCCAAAGGTACGTAGGCATCTCATACATCTTATAGGAGCACGACCCTTTCTTTTTCACAAAATACTATTATTTTCTTATCTCCGAGAACGACAGTTCATTCTAACATATACTTGAACAAAAGGATTATGTATGCATTAGCGATCAATATAGATAATTCAAAATTACAAAATTCATCGAAAGGAATAGCTAGATGATCAGAAACTTGTTTATTTCATTAATAAGAAATTACATCACGGATTACATAAGAAAAGGAATGAATAACTCCCTCCCCCTACTACAATAAAAAGACAAATAAAATCTTTGCATCTATTACACAAATAAACTTTCCAAGAGTCCTACCCACAACTACCAGAGGAGCCTGCACCCTCATCATATACATCCTGAGGTCCCGAAGTTTCCCCTACCTGAATAGAGTGTCGTAAACACTCCACGGACCGATGAGCCCGAACCATCTTCGAAAAGACCACAACACCCCCTTCCATGGTGTTAGATAAAACAAACCATCTTTGTCCAGTATCCACTGCTAACATCTTGCTGACTAATTTCCTCCACAGCCACTTAATATAATCTTTGGAGACATGCCAAACTTTCCCGGCAGACTGGGAGGGATGGGTCGACGGATGTCAATTTTCCCACAGAGATCCAAGAAACAGACGTAGGCGCTCAGTCAAATCATCTACCGGAAAGAAATTTGAGGTCCGAGGTTGAACGAACTGTGCCCAACCAAATTGGCGCAGAAGCCGCTAAGGGAAATAAAAGGAGGGCTACCTAAGACCAACCAGCCGCACATATGAATACTCTCCTAACTCCAGAACAGGTTGCAACTGCCCCCGCCAAGGCACTGACCAATACAGACCACGAGCCCCATGCTCCATAAGCCAATGCTCCCAGTTCTCAACATAAAGACCAACACTGATGAAGTAGCGCAAAAAGAAGTTCGGTACAGCCGACAAGGGATATTCTGGAGGAGTCGCCAAGCGGAATCTTTCAGATAACCACATTAATAGCATCAGGGGGCTACCCCTCAAAAAGTCAAAACGACCTTCTCTCCAGGCATCCAGGCCATTCATGGTCTCCGCTAGTATCACCGTCACAGGATTACGATGGTATGACATCCATAAAGTAATGGCTGCAAGTTGCGGGTCCACCTACAGTTCTCCAGTCGCCAGCAATAATTTTGAAACCAGACCCAGAATAACGACTCCAGCATAGCCAGCATCACCTACTTCCCACAAGTGCACGGACTGTAACACCGCCGGGAGGGAGATCATTCCTCCAATACCAATTATCTGGCCATCGAAGGAGAAACACGAAGAAGCCCGACCAAAAAATCCCCGAGAGAACGAGAAAATTTGGGCAAAGTCGTAGAAACACTAGGATTTATAACCAGCATGGAAGAAAATTCTTCGTAGGTAGGACAAACTTCATCCAATACAAAGAGGAATACAAGGTCTTCGGGGTACTAGAATTGTACCGCCGCCATCATCACGTTCCACTCAAGAGGCCAATTGCACCACAGGGAGACTCGACGCATGTTGGAAGCATCGCAGTCGACATTATAAGAGCACATTGCTTCAAAGGCTTCGAGATAATTAGCAAACTCAATGCTACTAGGGAGATCCATCTTGCAAGGCTAAAAAATAATGGGTAAGTAGGTGTGATGAAAATACTCCACCCTTACCCCTTTTTATACTTGAGAACCCTCACAAGAGACATAATCCCAGTAGAAATCGGAGGGAATCATACCCCACAAGGTACCAAAGGATGAAGAGGGTACCAATCAAAGCTTTGAATTGATGGGACTGGACTGAACTTCCGATAGGCAGGTCAGGGGGCTTGCCGATCGGCAACCCCACATTTTAGAAATTTCCCTTTTTTCCTCTTTTGTCAAACCAGAAAGCTCGATAAAAATAAATTGATATTCTCAATAGAATTTCAAAATCCCTTTGCTCCTTAGATAATTTCCCTTTTTAATTAAAAACTTTCTTTTAAAATATTCCAAATATATTCCTTTTTACGGTCTCAGCAGCAAAGTAAAAAGCGCATGTGCATGCATTAAATAAAAGATGATAAAAACTCCATTACATTGCATCTATTTGTGTTCTGTGTTATATCAATTTTGTAGGAAATAAAAGGAAAAAAAGCAAAAACAATGGGACTCATCCCTAACCCACATTCTCTCTCTCTCTCTCTCTCTCTCTCACTAAGCGCTTCCACCCCTGCGACGTGCTCTCTTTCCCCTACGGCGAGACGATGTGCCACCACTACCTGAGCCAGATTCCTCTCCAGACGAAGAAGACGGCACCAAGAAAGAAAGAACAGGAACTGCGTCCCGAATATCGGTAGTTGCCGAAGATATCCAGTCTCTGATGTCCCTTAGATAAGTGGTCGACACCGAAACTTGCTGCAAGGAAAGGCGAAATCAGTATCAAAAGAGAGATGACCAAAATAGAAAAGAAAGAAAGAGAGGAACAAAAAGGTATACCGTAGGTCGGAGAACCTCCTCTGTCAAACCTAACACCTCCAGATCCCTCGCATAAGGACGGTGCAACATAGGCACCATCCCTCCATCAGCCCGCCAAATGTTGTATGAGGGGGTATGCAACCGCACAAAAGGAACCTCTTAAGTCATCACCGTCGCAGATCCCTTTGGACCACTAATGCTATGGGAAGATCCCACTGCCCAACTCGAACCAGCAAGAGGGAAAGGCAGGGCATCAAATATGCAGGACACCATCAACCATCTCGTCACAAAGTCCAAATAGTCATATAGCACAGCCATAACGGTGTATAATAAGTAGGACTCGCTGATCATAGCCGCGATCCTCTCATCCATCGACAGTAGTCGCTCCCGCCTGATAGATGTAGGAGGCTACGCAGGTGGCACCACCACCTCCTCCTCAGCAATCTGATGAACCACCCACTCCCCGAGATGCCAAGAATGATCGAACTCATGCACCAGCAAATGCCTCATCCATATGTTCACCCTAGTCACCCCCGCATCCTGAATGGCTGTCCCCTAGGGATAAAAGGTCACCTGAAAATCTCCAAGAAAGCATAAATCAATACAAGATCAGAAGGTGCAAAAACCAAGACTGAAATGGAAAGAGTCTTACCCTACCGCTGGTCAGGTCATTTAAGGCCAGACGCACCGCCTCCAGAGAGAGAGATCCCTTAGACTGCTGATTGGCCTTATGCCATCGATATAATCGACAAAACTCCCCAATAGTGTCGTCCTTCAAAGCAATCAGCGGGGTATTGCACCCAATAACCTCATAGAACCACATCTAAATTCACAAAACAAAAAGAGATGCATAAGGAAAATGCAAATGCATAAAAGAAAAATGTGAATGCATGAAAAGAAATGCGCAAAAGGGATGTTCAAAAACATCCTCAGGTACGATAAGAACCACAAATGGACGACGTCGCCGCTCGACGCCACCTTGAAACCTCCCAACACCAGAAAAATGAATAACCGATCCATGTGCCTCACTTGCAGCCCGTCCTCCACATCAATAACCCTGCTCAGAAGAACATCCTTCAGCAGGGACAACCGAATAGAATCCCTAGAAACTATCCTCCCAACATTACCAAGTGTCGCACGCACTGCCTCCGGTCTCACCCGTAAAGAGCGATCCACCTCTATCTGCTCTCCATCACAATCCAACCCCAATAGATGCTACACGTATATGGGAGTCACAGTCATCTCCCCGAAGTTAAAATGGAAGGTGTGGGTAGTATCCCACCACCTCTCTCCCAAAGCGTACAGGACTGCTGTCGAATGAGACATCTCATCCAGCACCGATGCGAACCTCCCAAAACCCGCTGATGATACCACCCAACACACCACAGGTGGGAGATGCTCCCAGACATCGCTGAGCCCCGTCGTCCCACGGGCGCGCATGTTCTTCAAAGAAATATCAGACTGTCAAAAAGGAAAAGTCTCATCAAAAGTTAAGAAAGAAAGAAAAATCACCAAAAAGAAAGGAATGCCAAAGGTCGGGTTACTATCATAACCGTCAGGACTCACTCTCAAAGCCCGTTGACGTGATGGCTCCCGCAGCAAGGTCCATTCATCCACAATAGGCTCAAACGCATCAAAGGAGTTCTCACTCCCCAAAGCAAGAGGCGCCCTAGCCCTCCGATCCATATTCGCCCAGTCATCAACGGTCAACCACTCCCGGTGGATTGCAGTGCTCATAAAAGTGGCCATTTCTTGAAGATCGGAATACTAGAACGATTTGAAGAGAAATCACAAAAAAGAGAAAGCAAATAAGCTGTGAAAAATGAAGGGATTCGCCCCCTTTATAAAAGATGTCAAGAACCATGCCGATTGTCACTTTCCCCAACCATACCGATTGGCACTGACTCCTTACCTTCCCGAGGTAGTCCAAAAGTCTATGCCACTGCCGAATGGCACCCTTTCTTAAGGTACGTATTTGTTATATATCCTTTATAGTAATTTGGTTAATAATTCATTTAATTAAAATATATTTAAAAAGATAGATCATTACTTTTATGACATTAAGAATATGTTAATAAAAATACCTGTCTGGGCCCAAGGGTAAAATCCTATTTATATTAGTAGTAAATTTCCATAGTAGTTGTTCGTTACATGATAATGCTTAATTGTCTAGGAAAAAGAGACTTTTAGCATAATTATGCTTTGTCTTGGGACATGCACGTAGTATTGCACTTAGGTGAGAGGTGAGATACTTATTTCATGTGAGAGTCTATGGGTGGCATGTAATGCAAATTAACTGCATTATTATTTATTAGTGTTGAAATTTAATTCCTATAATTTTAGGACGATGACCCAAATTAAAAAAAATATCCCTAAGGTATTATTACTTTATAAACATGTTAACAAGTATAAGCAGTCAGACTTGTGGTCGTAGTGATCCAGCTTGGTATTCGTAGAGTTAGAGTTCCTGTTTCATCGTAGTTGTTAGTATATTCAGACTTATATAGAAGGGTTACCTTTGTACTCTATTTTTATTTCACTTGGGATGTTGGAATTATAGGAGGTTTCAGTTGTAGTCTTTTATTCAATTGGACAATTGTAATCATAGATTTTTATGCAATGGATTCACTTTTCATACTTTAGTTCTGTCTATTCATTATATTTTATTAAGGTCTTTACTATGTCTGTTTTAGTCGACTACAGTTTTTAGTTTATCGTTAATGTTGAGAATGATATAGATTGTTTTAGCATCCCTGAAATTTCATGTGCGACTTGATCAACTGGATGTTGAAAATTTCCAAGTGTCACGGCCGGTATCGAAGCATCCATATTTTAGTGTCCTCAAGATATGTTGCGTCCATTTCATTTTCTTCTAAGTGATCTTTGATGTGTCTATATCCTTGTATAATATTTTTTTACTCTAGTGTCATTATGACGTGTGTCGATATCATTTTATATCATTTGAGCATTGCCAAGACTTGAGGAGTATTTGAGGTTAGAGAAGCATAAGAATGAAGATTATTACTGGTTAGTAGTCAAGTATAGGATGAATGGTTGGACAATGGTGTTCACCATAACCGTGAGGATTATTATGGGCAATTTTCATGTTTGGGGGAAAAGTCTGCGATATAGAGACGTTAAGAGACACAAGTTAGTGAATGTGTTTCACGTTGAGTCTGTTTTTGGAGATATTAAGGAATTTGAGTTTTAAGGATCCTACTGGAGTTTTGGATTTTTCTTATAGTTACGTGGATTGTGATGAAAATTAAGTCTAGTAGAAGGATCTTACAAAATTTTATGCACCAAAGAGAGAAGGCAATGAATTATTGCAAATTAACAAAATAGAAAGATTTTAAGGATTAATTTATGTGTGATTATTCCATATTAAAGAGTGGAATTAGTGTTGCACTCAAATAGGATCAAGGTTCATTTATGTGGTTAAACCGTTTATGATTTGGGTGATAATAATATAATAGTGTTTAGACTTAGGAGTATGTTCACCGTGTGGTTATGTAATATGAGTTGGAGACTCTCTAGAGAGGATTAGTAATAAACATGAGTGAGTGAAAATTAGAGAGGATAATATTTATTTTCCTGTTGGTTAGATTTGAGATGACTCATTTAGAAATTTGTATGGGCATGGAGTTACTTACACAATAAATATGTATATTTTATTGATGTATTAGTTATGAATAAGGTTTAGGAACATGTAAGTTCCAAATAGGCTCAAAGAAAGAGAATGTTTTGATTGAGGGTTATAATTCTGAATGTAATATTGAGAGTACACCTATTAGAGACAATTGGGGGAAGATATAGATGGATGTTATGAAATAGAGAGTTGTGCGAAGAAAGAGAGATCCTAAGACGAATTGTGATTCAGATTTTTATAACGTGTGGAGTTTGGCCATGTAGTTGGATGGTGCCCGAATATGAATTTTGGGTATGGTAGTGTAGAACCAAGGATGGATTGGTTGAGTTTTGAAGAATATATATAGTGGGAACTACTACGGGAAGTGGAGTTATAGTTGTAGTTTTCATATGATTTAAGAAGTATCACCTTGTCGAGAGTAGTTGCAACAATTTGAAAATTTTAGGTTGGCTATTGATGTAGTTCTTAGACTATAGATATAATGATTTTTGAGTTCAAAGTACTTATATTGACTATATAATAATGTTGGCATACTTTATAGGATGGCTAAGTGGGATGGTTAGTCGACGATGGATTTATCGTAAGTATGAAAGGATATGGTTGATGGGAAACATTTGTATTGTAATATTTAGTTATTTTAAGAATTTTATGTCTAGTGCGGCCTCGGTTGCATGAAGTTGTGTATGGTCATGTGTGGTGTTAGCTTATGGGTGTTATTAGGGCAATGGGTGATATTAGACCCTAATTTGGAATGGTTAGATGTTTAGATGTTTAAGAGTGATTAAGACCTCTATTTATGGGCAGAGGATATTTTGTCGTATTTTTTAGCAAATCATGAGGTTTTAATGTTATTGGATAGATTAACTTAAAGGGTTTGGTATCACTCTTGGAAGGGGTGAGACTTTTGTTGGAATTTTCACAATATGAGATTTATGTGGTTAGTGCATTTTTTTGTGATTGGTCTTGGGCCAACAGATCTCGATAACAATACCGAGTTATGTACTAGTCTATCAAGATGGTTCCTTATTTGGATTTCTCTTGCGAGACATCCCATTCATGAGACTTAGTAAGTGTATGGAGTTGAGAGACATTAGGGCCTAGGACGTTTAGTTTAATATGTTTGACATTACTTTTGTGGAGATATAACGCATCGAGTGGCGAGGTATTTTATTAGTTAAGACCACAAGGCCAACGAGTGCAAGTCGAGAGCACTGAAGGATGTTTGTACCATTAGTTAAATGAGTGTAGCAATATCAAGAAGAGTTTAGTAGCGGTTAGTAAGGTAATAGAATGTAACATTACTTTATAGTTATCCATGGTAGGTGAGGTTGATTGTTAAATGTTTATATTTGTTGCATATGTGATATTTGTGCATGTATGCACGTGGTATAGGGTGTATGAGCGAGCCACTCGTGGAACACTATGATAGGCATATGTGACCCTTTTTCTTTTATCTCGTGGCATGTGGGTACAAACTAGTTGTGTGAAAGTCTATGGTATTTGTGTGGGTTATGCTTTAGCGAATTCAGAGGACGAAATTCCTTGATTATGGAAGAAGAATATAATACCTTGTATTTTCAGTGACTATTATTAATATTTATTAAGTGATAAATAAATTTATAAATAGAATTAATTATTAATCGCATGACTTAGTAATAATAATTTGGCATATTTTAGACGGTAATTGAAAATGTGCATGTGTAGAATAACTAAGTATGTTGTTTTATTGACATCAAGAGATATTACCAGATATTGTGGGTAGTATCATTCGGACTGAATGTCGGCATGACATGGGTGTTCGTTTGTGTGTTTTTATCACTTTAATATGGTCCCGGGGGTATGTACCCTTTGGAGAGATTTTGGGTGATTCTTGGTAGCATTTTGGGCTCTTTAAGGGCCCGCAATTAGGCTCCATGAAGATATGCAGGCCTAGAGTTTTCAAAAGGGGTTAGACCACATCATGTAGTTATTTTTAATCTTCTAAACCTAAAACTGGCATCCATAAACACTTAGGAGAGGTTAGGCAAGCTTGGAGTGGAGAAACCAAGGGGAATTCAAAAGGGTTTCTTCAATCTTCAAATTTCTGGAATGAATTTTCTTGAAATATCTTTAATAATGTGTTTCTTAATTCATAGACATGCTTTATCATACGATTTCGGGTCTTTAATTATGTTGGAGACTAATTTATATGATTATTTATGATTGATACTTATTATGATTTATAGTAATTACTCTTACTTTGAAAGTTAATACTTTGGTGATAAAACTCAAAATCGACTGATATGATCAAAATGTACCCTCGTCTCTTAGGACGACGGGCATCACATCTCATAAGAACCTCACATATCCTCAGCAGGGTCATCCAGATAAGGATCGGTCTCAGTAGGGTCAGCCTCAACAGGGTCGGCCACGACTTAATCCTCAGCAGGGTCATCCAGATAAGGGTTGCCCTCAGTAAGGTCGGCCTCAACAGGGTCAGCCATGGCTTAATCATTAGCAGGGTCATTCAGATAAAGGTCGGCCTCAGTAGGGTCAGACTCAACAAGGTCGGCCTCAACAGGGTCGGCCACGACTTAATCATTGGCAGGGTCATCCAGATAAGGGTCGGCCTCAGAAAGGTTGGCCTCAATAGGGTCGGCCTCAACAGGGTTGGCCATGGCTTAATCATTGGCAGGGTTGTCTAGATAAGGGCCGGAACAGAAGACGTTGGCCCCAGCCTCAGCCTCATAACTCTCATACAGCAGCTCAGCCTCGACCTCAGCCTCATAGATCAACAACCAGCGGTCTCATCCCAAAAAGGTCGGCCATGGCCGACGTTACTAGCTACCTCGGCAAGAGAGGTCTTGATGATCCATGGGGGGTTATTCAACAGACCACCCAAGTATGACAACCTCGGCTAGGTGCAGGACGAGGTTACAAGAACAATCCCACCATCATAACCAACCTCGACTATGAATCAGCCGACGTTCCTGCTACTCCACTATTACCTCGGCCCAAGCTGACATTGCAGTCCTGCATGCCTTACCTCGGCTCTGCTGGTAAGCCAAGGTCACCACTGATCAAGCAGTTGCCCTACCTCACCAACCTCGTCCTCTTCAAGGCCGAGGTTGGGACCAATCACAGATAGCCAAGCTCTTATGCGCATATGTGTGGTTGGGAACACGTGTACACAAATCAGTTATAACAAATCATTCCCCTCACATGGAGGGAATATTTCATCATCATTCTCTACATGTGGTAGTGACAGATGTCTTCATCAGATTTTCTAGATCAACACACACATGCTCATTGCATGCATAGGGGGTACATTACACCCCCCAGGTACTATATATAGAGGTCATCCTCTACCTTGAAAAGGATTCGAGGTTAGCAACCCTAGCTTAAACTCTGTTCAAATACACAGTAGAGAGAGAAAGCTTGAGAATTTATATCTATGGCCATTAGAGCCCTCATACAATGATAATAATCACACACTTGCATAGTGGACGTAGGCCTAATTGGCTGAACCCCTTATATTCTGGTGATCTTCCTCTTCTCCTCACCTCCTTCTATTATATGCTTATATGCTGCCATTGTTAACATTGAATTGAGCTTACAAACACCTTGAAGGGTGGTGCTATTTCCAGTATCATCATCGACATTGAATAATTAATGAAAAATATGTTAGAATCCATGTTTAGGTCTATTGTTACTTTTAATTGAATCCATTTCCAATAAAGCTTGAATTGAAAGATATTGGGGATTAATAAATTATTCTTGAGAAATTTGGAGTTAATTTGATTATTGATTGAAATCATTTTGAAAACACTTATTTATGATTACAAATCATTAGGATTCTGGTCCTTTGATGTTAGTTTTAGGTTCTGGTATGATGGGGATTTGATGGGGGATCTTAGTGGGGCTTTAATGGAGTTTTTTGGTGAGTTTTGGGGATGATTTTCATAGTTGACGACAAAGCACAATGTGCTTCTCGTTCGAATGAAGTTTCTTTCTCGTTCCAATTCTCATTCGAACGAGGATCCTTTCTCGTTTGAACAAATATGAAAATTTTCTAAAGATTTGGAGAATCGAAATACGATGGTGTGGTACTGATTTCATATTTTTCTGGTTTTTCATTTGATATGATTTTTCTACTATAAGTGCGCAAGATTGAAAATTAGATTTGATGATTTTTAGTTGGGACGTTCCTTCAGGATTACTACACCTAATTTAGTGATGGATCGAACTTGATTAATATTAAGGCTATACATTTGGTGTTAGGATAAGGTTAGAATGAGTAAACGCATGAGTGAGAGGTATCCTATGGTTCTATGAACATATCGAGCGCAAAGAGTATTGTGTTAATGTTTTTAGGCTAAGTAATTCAGGTCTTGAGAGATTATAGGTCGTGCATCAATTTAGTAATTAAATGAGGAAATATTTATGTACATCACGAGGGAGTGTGCACATATATAGGGATAAATGCACTCATAGTTTAGGGACACAATAAACTAGGAGTTGAATTTAATAAGGTTAAGAGTTAATAATCCTTAGAACATAAAGAATGGTCCATTCTTTGGGGATGTAATTGATTTGTGGTATTCTTGAGTGTATGTGATATCCTACATGTTTATATATGTTTAACTTGGTTTGGAGATATCGTAAGCCTAATTTAGATAAGGATTCAATGATGTGGGGATATAGATGTTTGGGTACACTTGAGTATATGCATTATATGTATATATACTGTGTGATTATGTGAACTTACCTTTACTCGTAGTAGGATCCATTAGTTTGGGGTTTACGTTCGATATTAGATTGTGTACCATACGCTAGCTGAGACGTGCTGCCATTGTGGAGGTAATTATTTTAAATCATACATTCAGGAATGGCCCTTCGTGATAAGAGAAGTATGTTTGACGGGAACCATTAGTCAGGTCCGGTATGGTCCATTTAGTGGTGCTACTACATATGATCGCCCCCTTTATTTTATGTATTTTTCTTAAGTCTGTTAGGTGTTTATTTCCTATGGACTTCACGATAGAGACACAAGATGGATACTGAGGGTAGATGCTTCATGTACTATGTATATATATTATGTAAGAATTAATGAATTCCAATGAGGTAAACAATTGTTAATGGATCCAATGCTACATATATATGCATTATGTGCTTTAATTGTATCATGTGGGGGTAGTATACGTGTGACCAGTTGCATCACTTTCTATAGGTACGAAGTTGTTACTTATCCTTTATGGTAATTCGGTTAATAAGTCTTTTAATTAAAAGATATTAAAATAGATGGAGCATTACTTTTATGAGACTAATAATTCGTTAATGAAAATACATGTGTGGGCCTTGGGGGTGAAATCTGATTTAGGTTATTGGTAGTGCTCCATGATAGTTTTTCATTATGTTATAGTGCTTAATTGTCTAGATATGAATACTTTTAGCATAATTATGCCTTAGATTGGTACATGCACGAAGTATTGCAATTAGGTGAGAGGTAAGATACCTATTTCTTATGAGAGTCAATGGGTGGCATGTATTGCGAATTATTGACATTATTCTTTATTCGTATTGAAAGTCAATTCTTGCATCATTAGGTCACTGACCCAAATTATAAAACGTCCCCCCCCCCAAGGTTATTTTATAAACATTTTAATTGAGTTGAGTGGTCAGACTTATGATTGTATCGATCCAACTTGGTATTTGAAGAGTAGGTAGCGCTGTTTCATCATAGTTGTTTGTATTTTAGGGATTGTGTAGAGGGGTTTACTCTGTACTCTATTTTTTTTAGTTGGGATGTTGTGATTAAATCATATTTTAGTTGTACTCTTTTATTCAGTTTAAAAATTGTAATTTGAGATTTTTATGTATTGGATTCAATTTCCACAATTTAGTATTATCTAGTCATTATATTTTATTGAGATCAGTATAGTTTTGGTTTTAGTTTACTATACTTTTTAGTTTATCATTGATGCTGAGAATGATATAGATTATTTTAGCATCACAAGTATTTCATGTGTGGCCTAATCAACAGGGTGTGGAAAATCACAGGGTATTACATCTGAGTTTTATAAAAATTAATCAATACTGAAAATTAGCTTAAACAGTAAAATTTGAATCTAATGTATTTGATTTATGCCTCACATTCAACTTACTAAAAAAATTACAAAAGAATAAATAAAAACTTAAAATACTATACGAATCCTAAAACTTACACTAAACTACCCTAAAAACTAATCTAAAAAACTTGTTTATTTCCCTACCACTCTCTATAATTCTCTGCACAATTAACTCCGTTCCAAACACCTTCAAGCATCATTTGTTTAGGTGAGGCAAATGAGGTACATTTTATGAAATGACAATAGGGTTAAAGGGTAATTTTGGAAAGTTAAAAATGGGTCATGTAATACTTTGTACAACAAGTATAGTGATTGGAGTAAAAATATCACGTGTATCGTTACTCGAATCAGTGTTCTCTTCTGCATAAAGAAAGTATGTCAGGAGGAAATTATTTTTTTTCCTTTTAAGTTTACTAATATGGGTAATTTATTCACATTCTTCAGATGATTTTTGCATCGTTGATGTTGTGACATTTTCACCTAATAAAACTGTAAATTATGTTTAAAAAATTGAAATTAGACCTATCATATCTGACATAATAATTTTTGAACGTTTATAATTTCAAGTAATAAGTAATTAGATTCATCAATATGTAATACTCTATCATACTGGTTTACATAACTTTTTATTACATGTGCATGAATTAATCGAGCTAGTCGTCGTACATCAGTTAAACGCAGCTTTTCAAGACTTGTTTTGGGATAATTATAGAATCTTCCAGTTCTATACATTTAACATAAACAAAGCCATAATAAGTGATATTTGATATTCTATCTAAAGTAAAGTAATGTGGGCAATTTGTTCACATTCTTTAGATGATTCTTCTATGGTTGATGTTGTGACATTTGCACCTTGTAAATCCATAAATTATGTTTAGAAAAAATTAAGTCAGGGATACCATATCTGAAATAATGTTTCATGAACATTAATAATTTCAACTAATAATTAACTACCTTCATCAGTATGTAATAATCTTTGATAATGGTTTATAGAACCTTGGATTATAGGTGGATAATTCATCGAGCTAGTCATCGTACATCTGTTAAATGCAGTGTTCCATGACTCGTGTTTTGGATAATTAAATAAGCTTCCATTTCTATAAATCAAACACAAACTAAGCCATAAGAAGTGATATTTTATGGTCTATCTAAAGTGCAATAATGTTGTGAGTTATGGCTAGACTCATAATTAATGCTTGTGTCCAAATTGCCATGTCACCTCACTTGTGCAATACTTTCCACATAAAAATTAATTGATGTTGTGAGCGGAACTAAGTTTTCATCGGTGGAAGGAGAAATATTGTCATCTATAGTAGTTGGAGTTCATAGTTCAAACCATGTGTCAAATTTTAATTATCTAGATCGACGCAATCGGTAATGATGATGCCCTCGAGCATTGTATACTGCTCGTTTTGCTGTAGTCATAGCTTATCCCCTATGTCATTAGCATATCTTGTCTCGTTCTCTTCATAATTACTCTTCTATCGTGATATTTTCCATTAACACAATGATTTTTCTTTATTAATTATGTGATTCTAAATGTTCAAATATGAGGAGAAGATCATTTGTTGGATGGAAGACAGTCAAGGATAACTTAAGGTTTTAGCATGCAACTAATATATCTTGAATTCAAGTTGTCGTAACTCCTTTTTTAGCATTAGAATGTTGGCCAATCTTCACAATTTTCATTATAAAAAAAACATGTCAGAAGCTCATTGTGATTTAGGACAACAGTGACATTTATTTGATTAAAAAATTCACTATGAACAATTGGGTATCAATTGTGAATTTGAAAACTATGAACTGCAGGTATAAATTCCTTAGAATTTTGAAAAACAAAGTAAATACAAAATGTCAATAATGGTTAGATACAACAATTTACATTTCACTGTGAACATGTGGGTCTCAAATGGATACCAAAAAAAATGAAGAATAATGAAAAGATCAAATTTTGGAGCAAAGAAACTGTAATGATTGAATTGTGGAGTTCATCGTCAACAGAGGCAAAATTAAATAAAAAAATAATCTATATCAACCGCCCTCTCTACATTTTTCATCAAATAGAAAAAATTAATTAAAAGATCAAAGTGGGTGTACAAAATACTTACCAAAAACTAGAAAGAACTCAAAAATATGGACCAAATGAATATCAACCTACATCACTACATTTTATCATCAAAGAGGAATAAATAAATCAAAACATCAAAGTGGATATTGGAAATCCTAACTGAATTGTGATATATAATGTAATACAAGTAGATTTAATTGTGAAGTTCACTACAAAATTATAGAACAAAATCATCTATATCAACCCACGTATCTCCATTGTATCATCAAAGAGGAAAACTTAAATAAAATATCAAAGTGGGTATAAGAAATCCACACTGAATTTTCATATTCACTAAAATGTTATTAGATTGAATTATTGAGATCACTCCTAATAGAGGAAAAATTAAATAAAAAATATCTATATCAACCCACATGTCTACATTTTATCATTAAAGAGTCAAAATTAAATAAAACATCAAAGAGTATATACGAAATCCTTACCAAAAATTAGAATTAACTCCACAATAGGGACCAAATAGTTTCATAATGAACCAAAGATTGAGGATCATATGGTTGATGTTGTATTAAAATAAGCAATTGGGAAACAAAAAGAATCAGAAAAACAGGGGTGCAATGAGGTCGAGTATATTTTGTGATGGAGAAGTGAATGTAGAGGATGTAAATGTTTTTGCAGAGAGGTGAATGTTGAGGATGCAAATATATTTGTAAACTATTCCATTTAAAAGAGTTGGAGGGAGAAATATTTTTGGGATAAGAATGCGACACCCCACCTATTCTAATATTGGGTGGCAAAGCCACTACTAAAATAAAACAAGAATCCAATATGGTTTCATTCTTAGCATCATTTTCGTAACGAGCAACATAAATATATATGAATAAAGCCACGCAAGAAAATGAATGTAATCAACGATATGAATAAATTAATAAACATGAACAAAATAAATCGTCGGTTACAAACAGTAATCATCCAACTAAAATAAAATATCTTTCACATAAATGTAAAGTCCTATCCAACTACAGACAATATGCCCCAAAAAAATACTACAATGAAAATGATCCTCTCTACATAGAAATATATGAGGCCACTAAGTCAATCTTATAGCGTCAATAGCTACTGCGACCCAAGAAAGATCTATCCATGCTATCCCTGCTGCAGCTGCACATCCGGGTTTTTTAAAATAAAACAAGAAAATAGATTTGCTCGGGGGTCAAAGCTCGTAAACATTTGAAAATATTTTACAAGTAATTAAATTATTTAAATAAATAAAATACGTTATGTATTACTCTCATTATTAATTTACTGATCACACTCACATGAGTCCAATACCTCGCCTCTCATTTATAGTGCGCACATAACCCATTCATTTTATTATCCTAATTATTCTACCCTGTCTAACTAGGACAATAACTGTTATCAAAGGCCAAACCCTTTTATAGTAACCACTAACAAAGTACATACTACCCTCACTAGGTATACGTACATAAATAATATCGTAGCGACATATATGCTACAAATGAATGTTCAAAAGTTAAAATTAACATAGTTACACTCGTGATTTAAAAATATGTAAACATTATACCGCATAAACATACATATATATCATTCGTTATATATGTATATCCATATCCCTGAGCATTGAGCTCGTGGATAAATCCCTCGTGCGATATCAGGTTCCTGGCATATCACACACCACACTGAGCCACCAGGTCAGAATCTCACCACTGAACCCAACGTAAGCACAAACAAAAGGAGGAAGTCATTAACATACGTCCCGGGGTTATAACGATACCTCATCGCTCCTAACCGATCTCTAAACCAACACCTATCCTCACATATGGATAATGAAAATGCAACAATATAATGAACTAGAGAATCAGTCCAAAACCTATTGGTCAATGCTAGGGTGGATTGCCCACTACGTGCAACCTCCTAAAGATTACACTACGGAGTAGGTATGTTTAATGCAAACAATAATCAATCACACACACACACACACAAATATATTTATATATATATATAAGTATTCCCAGTACCTATATATATAAAGTAAGGACTTCGTACGCAATCCCACAACGTAATAGTATCCCAAATCACGAAGTATAAATTGCATTTTTCGATTATGCATATAAGTTTACACTCACTTGAAATCCCGGTTCATCTCACCTGAACCTAAATACCCATTGGCTTAACAAATATACCAGTCCTTGGAAATATTCCCCAGTATTCCCACTGTTCCCTCGAATCCCCTACGACAATTCCCCAAGTTCTAATGGGTCAAAAATGCACATAAACAAAATCTGATCATGCTAATAAAGAAAATCTATTCGATTGGTAGACTAAACTAGTTTTTTTAAGAGAACCGATTCGCTCCCCTAGCAAACCGGTTCAATTTGCTGGGCTGCTAATCGTCATCCTCTTCAGATTTTCACCTATAAAACCCTCCAATAGAGGTCCCAAGCCTCCCAAAATATAAAATTGATACCCCACATAAATATAATATTGTCCTAGAAGTATTCTGACATTAAATTAATCCAGAATCCATCATTTATGCACAAGGATATCTTTCATTAATCAATTCAACCAAACCTAGAGTTAATTAAACTTGAATTTTCCATTCATTCTGACCCCTATCAATGTTTTACATATTCATAATTGTAAACCCATAATTTAATCACAAAATTATTACATATATACCATCAATTAAACTTAGAGGTTCAGTCAGCCTTTAAATCTTTTTCACTAAAATACGAAAGTTCTCATCTTTAATCTCAGATTAATCTTTTAATCAACTATGAAGGAATTAACTACATAATTGCATCTAAAGCAATTAAACACTTGCCTTTAATGATCTGAATCCAATGTTTCATTCGTTGTAATGGTTTGAATTCGGAGATTGCCTCTACTCTTCTCTTCGCCAAGTTATTCTCTCTCATTTTCTTCCCTTTTCTCTTTTCTTAAACTCTCTCTAAATTATAATTGTTAAGAGATTGAAATGTGGTTTTGTATCCATCCTTAACCCTTAAAAAACTTGTAATAACACCCTAATCCCGTTTCTAGGTTAAACCCTAGGTGTAAAAATACAATTATACCCCCATATGGGTTCTTCTATGGCTAAAAATTCCTCGTAAGCCAATCATAACACCCGGGTACCTATACTAGACTATTTTGTCCCATTTCGGATCATCGATGCACTCAAAAGGTCATCTAAGTCACCCATCTACAATACATCTCATTAATCGGCCCAGGCACGTGCTTATAGTACGCGTCGCCCATAAAATAGATAAATTTGTCGATGTAACTCTCTATTGACATAATATAATAAACCATCGTTTTTCACTCATATGCAACATATAATAAGTCACATATTTATTTACTCACAACACCCAAGTAAATAATAATAATAAATATTAATCCTTATCTTACTAATTTATATTTACCGAAACCCAATTTAATTTCCCTAATAAAATTAATAATTAAAGACACACGAAAATTAAATAATCATAAAAGTATTGGGTATTAGATTCACCCCTCTAATAATGGAATTTCATCCTCAAAATTTGAACATACCTTCCACGAAGAGCTCTAGATACTTTTTTTACATTTCATCCTCATGCTCCCACGTCAACTCGGAAAAATTGTGGTGTCCCCACTGTACACACACTAATGGTACTACCTTTGACCGAAGCTTCCGCCCGGTACGACCCAAAATGGAAATAGGTTTCTTCTCATAAGAAATATTTAACTGTAGGTTTATCTCCTCCAATGCTATATAATGATAAGCCATGTCATCCATAAGATACATTCTCAATGACAGCACATGAAAAATATCATGGTTCCACTAAAAATTCTCCAATAAGGCGAGCATGTATGCAACCGACCCTACCTAGTCGATAATGGGAAAAATCCTTACATACTTGGGAACCAACTTCCCCTTATTCCCGAACTGCATCACTACCTTCATAGAAGATACCCATATCAGTTCCCCATCACCCATTAAAACTCCAAAATCTCTGGTTAGTATCGTCTTAACCTTTCTTCCTATTGAGAGATACTCAAATAAGAATCCTAATCAACTCAATCTTTATTGACGTCTCCTAAATTAAGTCCATCTTGAGAAGATTATTATCCCCCACCTCTAACCAACAAAATGGAGAACGATAAGGTCTTCCTTACAAAGCCTCAAATGGTGCCATGCCAACAGTAAATTAACATGAGTTGTTATATGCAAAATCTACCATCAATAAATACTGCTCCTAGTTACCCTTAAATTTTATGATACACATCTTTAGCATATCCTCCAACAATTGATTGGCCCTATCCATTTTTCATTAGTATGTGAGTGATATGTCATGCTCGAACGCGACTCTATCTCCATCTCCTCCTAAAAACAATGCAAAAAGTGGGACACAAAGATCTTATCTCTATTTGAAATAATGTTGAACGGCACCCTATGAAATCTCATAATTTTTGCATTGAAAAGATGTGAATCTTGCCTTGTCGTGTAATAAACTCGAACTGGTAAGAAATGATCTACCTTGATCGATCCATCTGTAATGACCCAAATGAAATCGTGACCCCCCTGTGATTTTGGTAATCCCATGACGAAGTCCATATAAATACTATAACATTTCCATACGGAAATGTACAATGTCTATCGAACCCCGACTGGTCTTTGATGATCAACCTTCACCATTTCACAAGTGGTTCACCTGGAAACAACCTTTGCTATGTCCCGCTTCATACTCGCCGACCAATATTTCATCCTCATACCTAGTACATCTTATCCCCTCTGGGACACACTGAGAATCATGACCCATGTGCCTTATCCATAATTGTGTCGTAGGTCCTCATTGTTTGGTACAATCAACCTCCCATTGGAGCATATGCCACCCTCAAACCTGACTAAGTAATACTTCGTTCCACCCACCAATAAGTATCGAATCCTCTCCTGATAAGAAGGATCTATTGCCTCTACCTTCACAACCCTCACAATTATCTCGAGTGTGATGGTTATCACTATTATAGGCCTAGACTAACTCATCCTCCTAACAAGGCTCTTCCCACTTTGTTGTCCACACTGCTTCCAAATGCTAGCTCAATGCATTTGCAACCACGTTAGCCTTAACCAGATAATACTCAATGTCAAATTAATTATTCACAAACTCTAACCACCTACACTGCATCATATTCATCTTATCCTGCATGAAAACATACCGTAGTGACTTGTGGTCCATGAACAATAATAAATTTTCCCCTAGTAAATACTGTCTCCAAATAATTAACCAAAAAATAACTTCTAGTGACTCCAAATTATGCATAGGATAGTTCTTATGGGGATTAATCTTGCGAGAAGTATAATATATATCCCTCTTCTCTTTCTTTAAAAATTCCCCAAGTCCTTGTAAGGATGCATCGATAAAAATGAGGTACTCCACTCCTCCCATGAACAATGCGAGCATTAGTGCTGAAGTCAAATTGTCCTTTAGATTATCAAAACGTAACTGACAGTGATCATGCCAAATAAAAGATACTCCCTTAAGATTCAAATTCATCAAGGGAGCTACAATCTTTTAAAATACTCCAATAAACTAGAGGGTGTAACTCACTAAACCCATAAAATTACAAACCTCCGTCGATCTCGTGGGCTTTCTCCATTCCCTCGCCATTGAATAATTACTCAGATCCACAGAAACCCCTCTTTTAGAGACAATGAGTCCCAATAAATACACCTCCCGCAACCAGAATCCTCATTTCTCAAACATGGCATACAACAAGTGGTCCCGTAAATTTTGAAGAACCACATGCAAAAGCTCTGCGTGCTCTCCCTTTATCTAAGCATAAACTAAGATGTCATCTATGAACATAATGAGAAACTAATCCAAGAAATACCTGAACACCTTGTTCATGAGATCTATGAAAACTTTCGGTGCATTGGCTAGCCCAAATGGCATTACCTTGAACTCATAAGACTCGTATATCATCAAAAATGAAATCTTAGGGACATCCTACTCCCTCATACATAATTGATTGTACCCCGATCAAAAATAAATCTTATAGAATTAGGTTTCTCCTTTAAGCTTATCGAAAAACTCATCGATATGCGATGATGAATACTTGTTTCGAATCGTGACCTTATTTAACTCCAGGAAGTCGATACATAATCTCAATGACGTATCCTTATTTATAACAAACAATACTAGAGCATACCAAGTGATGTACTCATGCAATTAAAATCCTTCCCCAAAAGATACTAAATATGATCCCTCAACTCCCGCATATTTAAAGGATCCATACGATACGATGCTCTAGCTATTAACCTAGTCCCCGATGCTAAGTTGATCATAAACTGAATCTCTCAACTCGATAGTAACTCCAACATCTCCTGAAATATATCATCATAGTCCCTTACCACAAGGATCGAATCAAATGAAATAACTATACACTTAAAACTCTCCTCCTCGACATAATACAAATGTGTGATCAACCCTCCTTCCAGAAGGAGCATCACCATAAGAAACACCTCCTTCTCTGGAATAGTAAACACGATAGTCCTATTATAACATTCTACCATCTCTCTGTACGCTGCTAGTCCACACCAAGAATAACATCGTACTCATATATCTCGAAAATGAGTAGATTTTCTACTAATCATAACCTCCAAATGTCCACACCCACTCCCCTGCAGATGGAACGAATGAGAGCCCTGCTACCTAATTTTGAATTTACGATCTTTATAATATCGGATGTTGTGTCCACCAAACTCGTCTCACACAAAAATCTAGTGTTGACAAAAGAGGGTTATGCTCTCATGTTAAGCAATACCCGTTCATGTGCCCTTGGACAAAAAACATACCATCAACTAATGGCGGTTTTAGTGTCAGAAGTGGCCCACTGGCATTATCCACACACGAAAAATATAATTACCCATGCAAAGGTGAAAATGCTAGAACTACTGGTGGGGCTGGAAGCTGCTTCATTAAGGGTGAAAAGTAGCGTGTATCAAACGCCGATCATTGTTTCCATTTCACCGCCTTAATACAAAAATCTAAACTTATGACTACACTCAAGAAGGAAACATATCGGCCAAGTACGGGTATGAAAAATCCATAGAGGCAAGTTGTTAGAATTAAATTGGTCTAATACTTCTAAAGAAAAGTGTAAAAGGTATTTTCTAAACTAAAAAGAAAGAAAAGATAAACTAGGCATGCGTGTATTTAAACTACGTTACCAAAGAGAATAAAAACTATAGGTTGCGTCGAATATCCCTCACCTCTAGTTAATTAGTATAAAATGGTTACATGGGCTCACGAGTTATTAAGATTGCATCTCATTTCGACAGTTAATTAAATCAAGAGTTGTCACACCCCTAAATTCGCATAAAAGTGTAATAAGATTTTGGCGTCAACTGATACCCTGGAAATTACGCACGCAAGGTCGTAAATACGACGCATACATGATATACCCCGTTAAATATCCTAGGCATAATAACTAGGACATGCCACTTGAAATAAACACGTAAAACTCCATCACCAAAGCAAAGCAAACATCAACCCTAGGTGAGTTCAATCCGACACGACCTAGATTAGGTTAGCTAGAAAGAATATTAAAAGA
This sequence comes from Sambucus nigra, assembly GCA_949130495.1. Lineage (NCBI taxonomy): Eukaryota > Viridiplantae > Streptophyta > Magnoliopsida > Dipsacales > Adoxaceae > Sambucus > Sambucus nigra. The sequence goes on along the minus strand of OX422213.1, from coordinate 458,271,125 downwards.
CATTAATTAAATGAAAGCAATAAATGCTAGAAAGTAAATGAAAGTAATAAATGTAGCTTAAAAAGCTTAAAAACAATAATGGAACTTACATTAATGGAGAAGAAGACGGAATAGTAAACTTACAAACCCAAAATGGGAAGGAAAATCTAGGAGAGATAAGTTCTCAAAAACCTAATCTAAACTATCTAAAATGAAAAATATCCCTCAAATAAAACCCTACAACATTCTATTAATACCCCCAAACAAACCACCAATAAAACCAAGTCAAAAAACCCAAAATAATTCATTTTTCATCCAAATAGGATCGGACCGGTAAACCTCATGTTTGGACCGGTCGACCGCATGTTGGAATTTTTCCTTGGGTTGTTGACAACCAAGTTTTCTCTCCAATACAATTTTGATGCGTCGCACGGAAATGACTATAACTCCCTCATACGGAATCGAAATGATGCGTGGCTGAAACCGACGGGAAGCTAATTCAATTCTATACATGATTCTGTTATGAAAACCTCCAAATTAGGCATTATGAAATTACCAAAATTCCCCTGAAGTAGAAGAAAACATCGAAATCTTTCAAAAATGGTCATCACTTCCGGATACATAGTCAAAATGACACGCGGCAAATGCTCACGGAAAGATAATTTAATGAAATACATGTTGGTAACTTCATTCCATAAAAAACAGTGAGTTTGAAAATACCAAATTTCCTTTGAAGGTTCCTTCTGCGACGAAACGATCCCGAAACGCATCTAACTTCACACTATGCATCCATAATACCTACAAAAGCTCAAATTTACCTCATAAAACATATAGAAAAAAGGTTATTCAATATATGAGCTTAAATATAGGAATTAATGGACACGAGAATGCTAGAATGTGCAAGAATAAAGGGTACTAAATGCAATATTCACGACTTATCACACCCCCTCACTTACACATTGCTAGTCCCTAGCAATAAAGATGAACGGAAAAGAGAAAAAGAGGTAGATCAACCAGAATATATATATATATATATATATATTAAGGAGCCACTTTCGTAGGGAACATGATTACATTTAGCATATGCAATAAGCCATTAAACCCCTAGGTTACCCCCAATGGACAAGTGTCGTCTCGTGAGAGTTTTCAGGGATGAAACCCACAGACATCATTTGGTTTCCTCAAAATCTACCTAATCACATGCAACAAACCAAAAATAATGAAAAAGAAGTCAATCATGTTATTAGCAATGCAAACGAATTCATATAAAAAGTCCGTATTATCAACATTATAGAATAAACCTCGAATTGAAACCTTAAAATGTGGGAAGGGAGTGAGCACCCGAAAAGTATGATTTGGTAAAAACTTATATAAATCAGATAAAAATTAAAGAAAGTATATATTCAATCCTCATGGGAATTACACTCATCAAGTGAATTCACTCAAAACAGGGAGTTAACACACGGAACATGCAGGCACACATGTCACACATGAAGAACGCTATATATAAAATGAAAAATTATAATCTCAATGAAAGATATCGCACATTAAAATAGGCGAAATGCATGTTCACAGATTATCAAAACTATTTCAACTTTTAAATTAAATTCACCCTAAGATCACATATGACTTGTATAGGGTTATAATGTAGGCTAGGCTAGGGTACAAAACGAAGGATATGTATACACGGATTCAAAGTGTTCGGAGATGAAAACTTAGGATAATGGGAAAGTGAGAGAAATTTCAAAAATTGGAAAATACAATCCATAAAAGGCATTAAAAATAATAATGGGGAGAGTAAACAAAGCTTATTGAACACTATACCCAACATATACACATTTCTATTTATTTTCTTTTCTTTTCTTTTTCTCATTTTTACCTTTTGTTTTCTTTTGTTTTCTAAGTTTTCTTTTCTTTTTCACTACTTTCTTTTATTTTCTTTTCACACTCTCACATGCCTAAATTGCAACCGCAACACAACATCATTCAATCCCAAGTATCATTCCAAACAAAGGTATGGAAGGTAATATGCATGGCTTATAACTCCAATGCGGAGTTGGTTATGGGATTTTGGGCAGTGAAACGAAAGGCTTATATTTAAGCTCAAAGGGGTTGACGAGGGTAAACATATAAGGTGAGGTCAAGGCTAATATGGATGATATGGCAAAGATTGCCTATGATCATTTCATAAAGTTTACGCAATTCTCGAGTCAAAACAATATATGAAAATCTTGTTCAAGTAACAAATTTCAATATATAAACTCAATTAATGAACGATCAATGAAAGAATAATGAGATTGCCAACGAATTTAACGTTTTCAAAGAGGAAAGAAAAGTGTATAACACTCACAAACGATAAAAGGTACAAAGATTACTCGGTGTAAGTATATAAAATGCAACAAAAGATTACTGAGTTATGAAAATCCTAAACCAAATCAATAAAGCCAGAAAAATGCATGTGCTCATGCGATTAAAGTTTAATTCATGAAGTTATTTGTAACACCCTCGACTTTTGGAGACTGAGAAATTTAAATTTTGGGAAAATATAATTTAATTAAATTGGAGAATTTTAGAATTTGGGAAATGAGGTCCAAAAATAGAAAATATTTTAAAGTATTCCGGATGATGATTTTGAGGGTACCATCAATCCCAGAAGGGTCAAGATAGTCAAAATGACTGTCATTGGGTTTTATTTCGGCTCCGGAATGTTTTAAGTTATTTTGGTTCGAATTGGAGTAAACGAGTCATTTAAAGTGTGTATTAACATTTAAAACTGGGTTTGTTGTTTTTAAAGGATTTAAGGCTTACGGATGAAGCCTTCTCAAATAGAGAAAGAGAGAAAGAAAAAGGAAGAAAGAAAGAAGAAGGAAAAGAAGAGAGAGAGGAAGAAAAAGCTTGGGATTTTCGGCCCAACCGCGACATCGAGGATGATCCAACCTCTACAAATCTGAGGCAAGTGTTTAATCTTGCTAAATAGCTATTTGTGTATTTCATTTCATAATTTGTGGGTCAAAGGGATGGATTTTTGGGTATTAACATCAAAACCTAGATTTTTAGGTTTAATCTTGAAATCAATGTTTAAATTTAGAATTAATGACATAGAAATGATTGGGATCAACTTTGGGTTGGTTAATGGGCTTAAAATCATGATTTGATGAAGGATTGGGGGTTGGAATGAGAAATTTAGGGTTTAGAATTCGTGGGTTTTGAAGAAACAGATGAACCCTTCAAAAATTGCAGGTCCGAATCGATTCGCCCCCTCAAGCGAATCGATTCGGTTTGGTAAAATTGGCAGGTCTGCATTGACCGAATCGATTCGGACCCCAAGCCGAATCGATTCGGCCTATTGCAGAAGCCCAGGTCTTTGGACCCGAATCGATTCGCCTTGGAGGCCGAATCGATTCAGAAACAGGGCATTTTGAGGTATTTTCTCCATAGTGAATTCAAACCCTTTTTGGTTGGGTTTATTGATTTGGGGCCCTCTCTTATGATGAAAGAGATATGTTCTTGGAGACACATAAGGAGTTTCTCACACATTAGAGTTTTGGGGACTCCTTAGGGTAATTTGAGAGAAATGTATCCATGTATGTATTTGGAGTTATGTAGAGAGATTTTGGGGGAAAACCCTTTGGGATTGGGAATCCTAATTGAAGAATAAAAGTAAGTGTAGATGTGATGTGAGGCTAAGAACTCTTAGAGAGATCTTAGATTAGGGTATTCACAAAAGTGATCGAACCATAATCGAAATCGAGGGAAATGAGATTATTTGATGATTGAAAGAATGAGCTTGAGGCTGATAGACTATTAGTTATATGTATACCGATAGTCCAAAACGATTACTAGATTCTTTAATGTATTCTCGGATATAGATGAAATGCGTAGTGATGGATTCCTACACAAACTCTTGGGTGATAGCCCTAATGTTGAATATATATATAGGTATAGATATATACATATGGTTTTGGGAGACTATTCATCATAGGAAAATGATCGAATATGTTTCAAGTATGGGATTATATTCACGTATCGAGGTAAATTAAAGGAATTGTGGTGACGGCTTGTATATTGAGGACTATGTATACTTATAGGCAAGTATATATATATCTCATACATATGAACGAGAATTAGTTTATATATATATAGATAAGGATATGTGAATATGTGTTGATATATATATATATATATATGTATGTATATAGATATATGGATATCTTCATGTTGTGGATATACATGGTATGGATATTTAAACCGTATACGATGGTTTATTATTTGATCATATGATTGGATCATATGGATAATATATATTATGCATGTAAATGATATATATACTTAATTGGTTAAGCATACCCCGCTCATGCTATCATTGGGAAGTTGCGCGCGTAGAGGGTGAGCATCCTGGCTAGAAAAGCAGGGTGTGGATATTCCCCAGGTCATAGTCGTCCCGTGTGTTACCATATGATATATATTTATTTTTGGGATGAGACGTGATGGGTATGTTTCGTCTCATTGCCGGTTTGGATCTATGACCGCTTCCCGGGACGTCGTTTTCGTGAGTTTACCACGAGATGGGTGTCGTTTAGTCCCACCATGGTGGCCCCAGTTTTGCTACGTGAGCCGGGCACTGGGAAGATGATAGCATTGATGCAGTTTATCGGCGATATATATAGCCGGGTATATTATGTGCATGGCCTTGTACATCATATGTAGTATGTACACTTGGCTATTGGATTGATGATGATATATATACGGTTAGAAATAAATACCTATATATATATATTTATATATATATCCTATAGACGAAAGGATATGGACTTTATGAAGTACATCTTAGATGATTATGGTGTACTAGATTGATGGGGGTTGATGTATCGCACATAAGGTATTATTCGGTTACATCATCCCAAGGATATTATTGGAGGTTCTTTTATTTTATCTTATTTGTTTTCTTTCTTTTCTTTTCTTTCTTTCTTTCTTTAGGAGTTATAGTTAGTAGTAATGGTAGTATTAACTTGTATGTTGAGGATTATGGATCTCTAGGATCGACATTGCCCCGGAGTAGTGTAACGAGGTGGTTCCTTGTTTGGATTTCGCTTTGCGAGACACCTCACGCACGAAACACAGTGCCATGTCGAGATTTGAGAGAAGTAATTCCATAGGTGGCATCTCGGATCTCTGGTCTTGACCTTGTCAGGAGTAGTGTAACGGGGCGGTTCCTTGTTTGGATTTTGCTTTGCGAGACTCCCCACGCACTAAACGTAGTACAATTTTGGGATTAGAGAGAAGTTTTTCCAATTTTCCATGTGCATGTTATTAAGTATATTAATTCTTATGTTTTTAGCCTATATATGTATATATATATGTATATGTATAGGAGTGATGTTTTAAGAATTATGATGATATTAGTTCATAAGATTATTAATCGGAATTTATTAAGCCTTTTATGGCATAATTGTTGTAATCATAATCTAATAGGATTAGAAATGGGTGGATTCTTAGATTATGATGGGAAGGTAGCTCTCGTGGATATAGGCTAGGCCTGATAAGTTAGGTTGTCCTAAAAATCAATGGGGGTAATTTAACTAAAATTTGAGGACGCGAATAGGTGCGCGCCTTTAGATGAGAGGTGAGTTGGGGTTCCACGAGAGTGCGGTCTCACTTTATTTATGAAATTAAGTACACCGGTATTTATTATGCACGGTTAACACACCTGCTAAATATTTTACACATTCGGGGCTCTGACCCGTTTACTTCTCCCTCCTTCTTGTATATACATATATGTTTCCACAGGTATCCTACCGCATGGATGCCGGATGACTTTCTATCCAGAGTCTTGGGAGCCGTGACAGGTGCGGACTGTTGCGGGATGTTTCATGTAGCCGCTTCCTACTTCTTTAAAATTCTTGGTAAGATTCATGTTGTATATCGGGTTTGTATCATAGGGATATTTACATACATGTTTATATTTATTCCATTTCAGCTATTGTATTTGCTATGACCCGACAGCTTATTCGGGTTTATTTATTATGGAATATTCATGTATAGTGATTCCTTTCATTTCTTATAGTTCTTTCTTTCATATCTCTTATTTATTAGAAATTTTGTAGTGTTGGGTTGTGTTATGTTGCATGTTTTAATTTATTTAACATCTCGCTTATATGATATCGGGTAGTTAGTCCTATATTATATAGTACCGACAGTTGATGTTTAGACTGGACCATCTGAAATTCCTGATTTAATATAGTATAGGGCTGGCCACCCGTTATTATTTTAAGCGGGGTGTTACAGATGGTATCAGAGCATCAGGTTCTAGAGTCCTTAGGATCTGTGCGAGTTTCTGCATTCTTCCGTTAACGTTCTTGACATAAAGCCCTATAAATAGGACTGTTGTGTTCACTGCGTTATTTTCTTCTGTGAAGTATACTCACTTGATTGGCGTTCTGATAACAGTTGCTCTTGTTTCATTTCAGACGTCGCCTAGATTTTTGTCGTCTAGGAAAGAATAGGTTTAGAAATACGGAACCCATAATATATTTTGGGTTCGCTTTGATCGGGGGTAGTTGTTTTCCCCGATTCTGGAGGAGATATTAAGGAGATTTCTAGCATTGGTGTGAGGTGATTTATCGGCAGTTGAGTAATAAAGGAAATTTGCTCGAATGGCGAATCTTGGTCTTAGTAAGGAAAGTCCGAGGAGAGGCATGTAGTGTAGTCCTTGGGAGGTTTAGATTGAGAATCTGTTAACCTTAGTTAGGAAACCTGGTTTTGGTGACTCTTACCGATGTGAGGTAGGTGGAGTTGTCCCAATATTAGGAGTATCGCCTTCTAGGATGAGGGGGAATGCCTTTGGAGACTCAGTTTCGTTGTGTAGGACTGAAGGAGTTCTCGGCAGTTACAATCGCGCCTTGCCCTTCAAAATGGTTAGGAAGGATTTTGAGGAAGATGTTTCTCTTGTGAAGAAATAGGCTTAGGGATAATGATTGTCCTGGAAAAAGTAGAGGGTCTTGAATTGAGATCCTTGGATGAGGTGAAACCATTAGATTATGGAAGTATAAGGTAGAATACCTTTCTTTGGGTTTAAGTCATACTTTGTGCGATACCGGGAACGTCGTGAGTTATAACATTGAATTCCGGAGGTGAGGAATGTTAAGGTTTGCTGAATAGTGACTATAAGACTATTGTCTTATGGGTAGGTAGGGCATGTGATTATAGTGCGCCTAAGAAGGGAGACTTATATTGTGGAGAGCCGTTAATGTATGTAAAAGAGTTTTAGAGTTGTGAGATTTAAAGTTTAGTAGGGGTATGTGAGCGGATAATTTAGCTCATAGTTGTGCTAGTTTTGAGAACTAGATATTGGTTAGAGTATTGTATTTGTTGAGGCCTTGTGTCTTAAACATAAGGTGTTTGTTTGGCGTGTCGAAAGACGCGGAATATATTTATATTGTATTATTGTATAGGCCCTCGGGCAATATCTAAAATATGAGAAAATCTTTTTATAAAACCTTAACCCTGGTTCAACTAATCGCAATCCCCGACCTAGCTACACAGTAGTGTATTGGGAGGGTTCCTTGTTTGGATTTCGCTTGCGAGACCTCCCCCGCACGAAGGTGGCTAGCGTCAGGAATTGAGGAGAGTTCAACCAGTGAAAATTTTCAAACTTTTATATTTAGTATATTGTTATAGATTATATTACCGAGGGTTATCTTACAATTCTGAGGCGAATGGAGCCTGATTAAAATTCTACGAGTAGAGACTCGGGTACGGGGTGTATGGGCGCCCTGGGTAGCTAGTTGATTTTTTAGACCGGTAAGCATCTATGTAGTTCGACGTGAGAACTAGAAAGGATCGGCATAGTGATTTTGAGGATTGATGTAGGGACTAGATGATATTGAGGTCCTAGGCATGTCTTAAATTTCACGGACGAAATTCTTGTAAGGGGGGAAGATTGTAACACCCTCGACTTTTGGAGACTGAGAAATTTAAATTTGGGGAAAATAAAATTTAATTAAATTGGAGAATTTTAGAATTTGGGAAATGAGGTCCAAAAATAGAAAATATTTTAAAGTATTCCGGATGATGATTTTGAGGGTACCATCAATCCCGGAAGGGTCAAGATAGTCAAAATGACTGTCATTGGGTTTTATTTCGGCTCCGGAATGTTTTAAGTTATTTTGGCTCGAATTGGAGTAAACGAGCCATTTAAAGTGTGTATTAACATTTAAAACTGGGTTTGTTGTTTTTAAAGGATTTAAGGCTTACGGATGAAGCCTTCTCAAATAGAGAAAGAGAGAAAGAAAAAGGAAGAAAGAAAGAAGAAGGAAAAGAAGAGAGAGAGGAAGAAAAAGCTTGGGATTTTCGGCCCAACCGCGACATCGAGGATGATCCAACCTCTACAAATCTGAGGCAAGTGTTTAATCTTGCTAAATAGCTATTTGTGTATTTCATTTCATAATTTGTGGGTCAAAGGGATGGATTTTTGGGTATTAACATCAAAACCTAGATTTTTAGGTTTAATCTTGAAATCAATGTTTAAATTTAGAATTAATGACATAGAAATGATTGGGATCAACTTTGGGTTAGTTAATGGGCTTAAAATCATGATTTGATGAAGGATTGGGGGTTGGAATGAGAAATTTAGGGTTTAGAATTCGTGGGTTTTGAAGAAACAGATGAACCCTTCAAAAATTGCAGGTCCGAATCGATTCGCCCCCTCAAGCGAATCGATTTGGTTTGGTAAAATTGGCAGGTCTGCATTGACCGAATCGATTCGGACCCCAATCCGAATCGATTCGGCCTATTGCAGAAGCCCAGGTCTTTGGACCCGAATCGATTCGCCTTGGAGGCCGAATCGATTCGAAAACAGGGCATTTTGAGGTATTTTCTCCATAGTGAATTCAAACCCTTTTTGGTTGGGTTTATTGATTTGGGGCCCTCTCTTATGATGAAAGAGATATGTTCTTGGAGACACATAAGGAGTTTCTCACACATTAGAGTTTTGGGGACTCCTTAGGGTAATTTGGGAGAAATGTATCCATGTATGTATTTGGAGTTATGTAGAGAGATTTTGGGGGAAAACCCTTTGGGATTGGGAATCCTAATTGAAGATTAAAAGTAAGTGTAGATGTGATGTGAGGCTAAGAACTCTTAGAGAGATCTTAGATTAGGGTATTCACAAAAGTGATCGAACCATAATCGAAATCGAGGGAAATGAGATTATTTGATGATTGAAAGAATGAGCTTGAGGCTGATAGACTATTAGTTATATGTATACCGATAGTCCAAAACGATTACTAGATTCTTTAATGTATTCTCGGATATAGATGAAATGCGTAGTGATGGATTCCTACACAAACTCTTGGGTGATAGCCCTAATGTTGAATATATATATAGGTATAGATATATACATATGGTTTTGGGAGACTATTCATCATAGGAAAATGATCGAATATGTTTCAAGTATGGGATTATATTCACGTATCGAGGTAAATTAAAGGAATTGTGGTGACGGCTTGTATATTGAGGACTATGTATACTTATAGGCAAGTATATATATATCTCATACATATGAACGAGAATTAGTTTATATATATATAGATAAGGATATGTGAATATGTGTTGATATATATATATATATATATGTATGTATATAGATATATGGATATCTTCATGTTGTGGATATACATGGTATGGATATTTAAACCGTATACGATGGTTTATTATTTGATCATATGATTGGATCATATGGATTATATATATTATGCATGTAAATGATATATATACTTAATTGGTTAAGCATACCCCGCTCATGCTATCATTGGGAAGTTGCGCGCGTAGAGGGTGAGCATCCTGGCTAGAAAAGCAGGGTGTGGATATTCCCCAGGTCATAGTCGTCCCGTGTGTTACCATATGATATATATTTATTTTTGGGATGAGACGTGATGGGTATGTTTCGTCTCATTGCCGATTTGGAGCTATGACCGCTTCCCGGGACGTCGTGTGCGTGAGTTTACCACGAGATGGGTGTCGTTTAGTCCCACCATGGTGGCCCCAGTTTTGCTACGTGAGCCGGGCACTGGGAAGATGATAGCATTGATGCAGTTTATCGGCGATATATATAGCCGGGTATATTATGTGCATGGCCTTGTACATCATATGTAGTATGTACACTTGGCTATTGGATTGATGATGATATATATACGGTTAGAAATAAATACCTATATATATATATTTATATATATATCCTATAGACGAAAGGATATGGACTTTATGAAGTACATCTTAGATGATTATGGTGTACTAGATTGATGGGGGTTGATGTATCGCACATAAGGTATTATTCGGTTACATCATCCCAAGGATATTATTGGAGGTTCTTTTATTTTATCTTATTTGTTTTCTTTCTTTTCTTTTCTTTCTTTCTTTCTTTAGGAGTTATAGTTAGTAGTAATGGTAGTATTAACTTGTATGTTGAGGATTATGGATCTCTAGGATCGACATTGCCCCGGAGTAGTGTAACGAGGTGGTTCCTTGTTTGGATTTCGCTTTGCGAGACACCTCACGCACGAAACACAGTGCCATGTCGAGATTTGAGAGAAGTAATTCCATAGGTGGCATCTCGGATCTCTGGTCTTGACCTTGTCAGGAGTAGTGTAACGGGGCGGTTCCTTGTTTGGATTTCGCTTTGCGAGACTCCCCACGCACTAAACGTAGTACAATTTTGGGATTAGAGAGAAGTTTTGCCAATTTTCCATGTGCATGTTATTAAGTATATTAATTCTTACGTTTTTAGCCTATATATGTATATATATATGTATATGTATAGGAGTGATGTTTTAAGAATTATGATGATATTAGTTCATAAGATTATTAATCGGAATTTATTAAGCCTTTTATGGCATAATTGTTGTAATCATAATCTAATAGGATTAGAAATGGGTGGATCCTTAGATTATGATGGGAAGGTAGCTCTCGTGGATATAGGCTAGGCCTGATAAGTTAGGTTGTCCTAAAAATCAATGGGGATAATTTAACTAAAATTTGAGGACGCGAATAGGTGCACGCCTTTAGATGAGAGGTGAGTTGGGGTTCCACGAGAGTGCGGTCTCACTTTATTTATGAAATTAAGTACACCGGTATTTATTATGCACGGTTAACACACTTGCTAAATATTTTACACATTCGGGGCTCTGACCCGTTTACTTCTCCCTCCTTCTTGTATATACATATATGTTTCCACAGGTATCCTACCGCATGGATGCCGGATGACTTTCTATCCAGAGTCTTGGGAGCCGTGACAGGTGCGGACTGTTGCGGGATGTTTCATGTAGCCGCTTCCTACTTCTTTAAAATTCTAGGTAGGATTCATGTTGTATATCGGGTTTGTATCATAGGGATATTTACATACATGTTTATATTTATTCCATTTCAGCTATTGTATTTGTTGTGACCCGACAGCTTATTCGGGTTTATTTATTATGGCATATTCATGTATAGTGATTCCTTTCATTTCTTATAGTTCTTTCTTGCATCTCTCTTATTTATTAGAAATTTTGTAGTGTTGGGTTGTGTTATGTTGCATGTTTTAATTTATTTAACATCTCGCTTATATGATATCGGGTAGTTAGTCCTATATTATATAGTACCGACAGTTGATGTTTAGACTGGACCATCTGAAATTCCTGATTTAATATAGTATAGGGCTGGCCACCCGTTATTATTTTAAGCGGGGTGTTACATTATTCACAATATCAATAATTAGGACTAAAGTATAACAACTTCTAAAATCGAGAACATGCATCATTGAGTTATTTATTAGATCAGGCAATTATTAAAATTTATTATCGGAAACAATGGCAAAATGCCCAAAAAAGGAGAAAAAATATAGAAAATCTTTTTGAAATTTTTAATTTTTTTCCAAGAAAAGAATCTTTAGAAAGAACATATAATAAAATCAAAGAAACTACCAATGAATGGATATAATATCCCACACTCCTAACTTAAAACCTGACATTATCCTGAATGTAAATTAAGAACCAAGTGTAAGAGAGGAAAAGAGCGATATTACCCACAATGGAGCGATCTCTGGAAAGTATGAGTCCAAAGATTATACAAAACATGTTAGTACCAAAGAATAATTTTTTTAACTAATTACACTAGACTACAAGTAAGAAGAAAAATAGGCTACAATATACAACCTACAATTTTGACTTCTAACTAACTATACACTAGAAGTTGAAATTTTTGAGGGTCCACCCAAACTACAATTTGACTTTGGATGATAACCGGTGTACCCTCCCTTGAAAGCATGCCTTTCAAAAAATAGGAATTCCGTTTGAACAATGGAAGGCATGTGTAAAGTGTAAGAAATGAACCATCCCCAATTAAAATTTTTAGTGGGAGGATATGGGATTTGGATAAGACGGGTGATAAATACACATGGAGGCCAAGAAAAATTGAATCATCTCCCAAAGATTTAGAAATTAGAATGGGAAGTGGCGCCCATAGAGGCAAAGATGCCTTCATGGAGAGCAACTCGAGCAAGAACCCCTCGTCGGTGAAAGAGTTAAAAGTTTTAAAGTTCTCCACCAATTCATCGGGTACTTGTGACAATGTGATAACGTAGAATGAAAAGAGGGATGAAAGAAATTCAAACTCAATAGTTGAGTCATCATCGCTTGAAGATTGAGTTTCAAAGGAAATAAGATCATTTTCAATGGAATATTCTTCTTTGGGTAACAAAGAAGAAATTATTTCATTACAAATGGATACTACATCCATTTCATCCTAACTTTCATTCTCAATTAAAATATGGGTGAAGTCAAGAATGGTTTGTTCCAAAGTAGGCGCGAAGTCCTCATTTGGTTTAAAATAATCCTCAACTTTAAAAGTCTTGGAAGAGAAATCGTCGTCGGATTCGAATAACGAATCCAACTCCTGCTCCCAATAACAATTTTCTTATTGAAAACGGTCTTCATACCTCTCATTCTCAAGCATGAGAAAACCCTCACTGAAAGTTATAGGCCGGGGTGCGAATTCTTGGAAATGAGAAGCTTGAAAATTATTATCGGAACTAAACTCAAACTCATTATTATAAGAATTTTGAAAACTATTGCAATTTGTGTCAAAATTCCTATTATAAGGAATTAGAGGCGCAAAATCGTTATCATCCTCCTCAAAATAAATGCACTCCAAAGCTTGAATTTTATAATACTCGCCCAAAGTCATTTTTGAATTTGCCGTTTTTTGGGACTCTAAGTATTGACCAAAAGTCATAGGTTTGCAAGGATTTTGAGAATTACCATAATGATTACCAAAAGGATTGGAATAAGACATGCGCACCCCAAAGATGACTCGAAGTGGAGAATTCAACAAAGTGATGTGCACGCAAAAAATTCAAGCAGTTCTTGGCTCTCAAATGTAGAAGCCCTACAAAAATGTTAGGCTAAAAATACAAATAGAAAAAAAAAATACTACGAAATACTAAATCAAATAAGTTCTAAACCAAACAAGTACCTAGAAATGGCGACATTTTGATTAAGGGTGAAAAGTAGCGCATGTCAGACGCCGATCAATGGTTTATGTTCACCGCCTTAATACAGAAACCTAAACTTATGACTACACTTAAAAAGGGACTATAGCGGCCAAGTCTAGGCATCAAAATCCAAAGAGACGAGTTGTTGGAATTTAATTGGTTTAGTACTTCTAAATAAAAGTGTAAAAGGGATTTTCTTATCTAAAAATAAAGAAATGATAAACTACGCATGGGTGTATTTAAACTATGTTGACAAAAAGAATAAAAACTATAGGCTCCGTCGAATATCCCTTACCCTGTGTTAATTAGTATAAAATGGTTACATGGGATTACGAGTTATTAAGATTTCATCTCGTTTCTATAGTTAATTAAATCAAGAGTTGTCACACCCCTATATTCGAATAAAAGTCTATTAAGATTTTGGCGTCAACAAATACCCCGTAAATTACGCACACAAGGTCGTAAATACGGCGCATACACGATATACCCCGTTAAAAATCGTATGTGTAATAACTAGGATAACCCACTCGAAATAAACACGTAAAAATCCATCACCAAAGCAAAGCCACACGTCAACCCTAGGTGAGTTCATTCCGACACAACCTAGATTAAGTTAGCTAGAAAGAATATTAAAAGACATTAATTAAACGAAAGCAATAAATGGAAGAAAGTAAATGAAACCAATAAATATTGGTTACAAAGCTTAAGAAAAATAATGGAACTTACATTAATGGATAAGAAGAAAGAATAGTAAACTTACAAACCCAAAATGGGAAGGAAAATCTAGGAAAGACAAGCTCTCAAAAACCTAATCTAAACTATCTAAAATGAAAATATCCCTCAAATAAAACCCTACAACATTCTATTAATACCCCAAAACAAACCCCCAACAAAACAAAGTCAAAAAACACAAAATAAGTCACTTTTGTCCAAATATGATGGGAACGGTCGACCGCATGTTGGAATTTTGCCTTGGGCTATTGAGAATCCACTTTTCTCCCCGATCCCATTTTGACGCGTCGCACGAAAACGACTATAACTCCCTCATACTGAATAGAAATTATGTGTGGTTACAACCAACACGAAGATAATTCAATTATCTACATGAATCTATTTTAAAACCCTCCAAATTATGCAGTATGAAATTACAAAAATGCCTTTGAAGTAGAAGAAAACATCGAAATCTTCCAAAAACGACCATAACTTCCACATACAAAGTCAGAATGACACACAGTCAATGGCCACGGAAAGATAATTTGATGAAATACATGTTGCTAAATTAATTCCATAAAAATAGTGATTTTGAAAAGGCTAAATTGCCCTTGAAGGTTCCTTTTGCGACGAAACAATCCCAAAAATGCATCCAACTTCACACTACGCATCCATAATACCTACAAACGCTCAAATATACCTCATAAAACATATAAACATATAGGACAAAGGTTATTCAATATAGGCACTTAAATTTAGGAATTAATGGACACGAGAATGCTAGAATATACAATAATAAAGGGTATTAAATGTAATATTCACGACTTATCACTGTTCTAATTGCTTCCCTGGTTGGGCCTCTTTATACTGACCCCTAAAACTATATGAGCATGAACGCTTCACGTGGACCTTCTCCCCACATACAAAATATGTCCCCGTAAAATTTTTTGTCCTTTATCCCTGGCGAGGCTAACCCCATCTCTGGCCCTACTAACCACGTCCCTGTTGGCCTCTAGTCTAGTTTCCCTAGCCTTGGGGAGTATGCATCTGGCCTCATGGCCCTGCTTGAAATTTTTGTTACCAGTCATAAATATCTTATTCGATTCCCATGGTGGGAACCCCGCTCTTGTTTCCCACCCTACTTTTGTGGCACACCGCAAGCACCATTGCCCCAAGTCTTACCCTGTTGCATCGACTCTTTGGTCATCTTTGCTCCCCTCAGGTGGAAGCGAAGGTTCTAGTAGTGGAACAATGCAGTGTTAATGACCTGAGTATAAGTCCTCAATGTCGGGTTCCCCAAAAAACAGTGGAGGATCCTCTAAGTAAGCCCATATGTAAATTGGAGAACCCTCTTATGTTCAGTCTTCACCTCATTTGGCATAATGTTCGCCAAGATACTGAACTCCTCCTAATACTCAGCCACGGTCTAGACCTCTTGCATGAGATTCAAAAATATCCTTCTTATCATTGTCTGCATGTATGACAAAAAGAACTTGTGATAAAATCATAACTAAAAATCCAAAGTAATCTTAATATCCCTCTCCTATGGTGTGGTAACTGACTCCCACCACTAAAGAGCTACCCCAACTAGTTTGAATAAATCTAGTACCCGCTTTTCATTATCGTTGCACTAAATAATATGAAAATATATCTAGATGTCCTTCTTCTATTGGCTAGCTTCTACAATATCTGCACTCCCCTAGAGCTCTGGTGGATGGCCCTTCTACAAGGCCTATCTGACTTTCTCTTATTCTAATGGCACTCAGTGAGTTTAAACTGGTGCTGCCACCGATGGATGTGGATATGCCTTGGGAAAGTATTGTGTCAGGTCTGTCATAGGGGCATTAACTACCCCTTATACTACCTCTTTGACCTTTGTTATGGTCACGATCCCCCGAGTGGCCGGTAGCCCCGGCTGAGCCTCCTCCTTTACGGCCCTCCTCGTTGCATGTGATGGTCTACCTCTCCTAATATTTATAATGGGAAACAAAATATAAATTATATATGATTCACTTTAATTATATATAATGGTGGAAGAACGTAAATGCGTAATATGAATCAACAGTTCTAAGCATAGGTATTGATATGCCCCAAGTGTGACCTCGGCTCAGAGACACCAACCTCAACTGAGATTATGGCCGATGTTGGATATGTCTTGGACACGCGATATCATCCCTCGGCCACAGCAAGGTCGGCCTAGGACGACACTACCATGAGCCTCTCCAAGGGACATCACAAGGATCAGCAGCATTCTCGTATACCTTGGAATGGCAACCTCGGACAGACATAGGCCGAGCTCGCAGGAAGCCACCAACAACCTCATCAAGACATTAGTCGATACTCCAAACACTCCAGCTCAACCTCGTCTCAGGCCGACCTTGTCCATTGTCTCGATTGGGATTAGGCCGAGACCTCCATGGAATACTCGGACTGAACGAGTACTTAGACTTACCAACCTCGGCCTCTCCCAGACCGAGGTCATACACCAGGCGCGATAGCCGAGCATATGCTGACATTTGGATAAGGGCACGTGGACACAAATCAGTTATAACAAGATTATTCCCCACACGTGGGGAGAATATTACATCATCATTCTCGACATGTGACAGTGACAGATGGCTTTCCCATATTGGTAAGGCTATCACACACATGCACATTGCATGCATGGGGGGTATATTACACCCCCTGGTACTATATATAGAGGTCATCCTCTACCTTGCAAAGGATCCAGCTATACAACCCTAGCTAAAACTCTGTCTAGATATACAATAGATAGAGAAAGCTTGAGAGATTGTATCCATGGCCATTAGTTCCTTATTACAGTGAGGTTATTCACACACACAGTGGACGTAGGCCAATTTAGGCTGAACCACTTATGTCTTGGCGCTCTCTCCTCTTCTACTCATCTCTTTCTCCCACCTATTATGTAACAAAGCTACCATTGTTGTTCATAGGTTGAGCTTGAAAACACCTTATCTAGTGGTGCTAATTCTAGCATCATCATTTTGGCATCGTCTGTGGGAGAGAAAAGAAGTTCTCTTCCTCTTCTTCAACTTAACCTCACCGGAGGCTCTGGTGGTGAACCAGGCACCGCCCCTTGCGTGGAGCTGCTTCACCATTGAAAGATTTCCTTTGAGGTATTAAGCTCATCTGCTACTCAAGACCTATAGTGTTAACATATGGCACCAGAATTACCACCGCCTCTTCTGCCACCTGGGGGTGGAGGGCCTAGTTCCAGTCAGGCGCCCCCCAGTCCGAAATGGTGGAGGTAGCTGCAGCCTTGAGATATTTAGCTGCAACATAACAAGCTATGAAGGAGCAATTTGCACAGCTCAGCCAAACTATCATGAGGCCACCTGGAGTCTCACCGGATATGATCACTCCGACGATAGTTCAGCCTCATCTTGACACCAGGGGATAACCCCAGGCACCAATGAAGGACCAGCCTACACCCCAGCGGAGAAGGGATGTTGCTGACCCTAGGCACTTACGCCTGGGGAGGCAGAGAAACCGTTACCCAGAGGACAGGTATGATGATCTAGAGGCGAAAGAAGCCCCGGAAGACTGCTAGGAGCCGTATACGGTGTCAAGTAACACTGTACGACCTCTTCGGCAAAGTCAAGGTTGTGTCGGCCGAAGAGGTGAAGAGGCCCAACAAAGAGGGTCGGCCTTTGATAGGTTGAGCAGAGGGTCGACCTTTGAGAGATTGGGCCCGATGAATGACCTAAGAAAGAGACTGTCGAGATCAATGAGCGCAGCAGGCTCTTAGAGAGGGAACAGGCAGGGTCGGCCAGATCAAGGCCGACACTGTGAAAGAAGAGGCAGGGAACAAGAAGAGGTCAACAACCGACCCGTCGCGGCAGGGGAACCATCGGTCCATCCCATGGAGGTGGCAGGGGATAACCTCGTCCAAGTCGATGGCAGAAGACCATGGAATGACTCTATCCAGCGCCTTGAGGATAAGATAGGAGACCTCATCAAAAGCAGGGACCCATTGCAAAGGGGTTACTCAGAGGGCTCCCCATTTGTGGCTAGGATAGTGGGTTTCCCAACCCCAACTAAGTTCAAGCCTCCTACGATGTCTCCCAAGTATGGTGGCAGCACTAACCCTGTACATCATATCGAGATGTACCAGTCGATAGCAGACATCTACTCGATACCCGATTAGATGAAGTGTAGGGCCTTCTCTGGGACCTTAACGGGGGCAGGGAACGGTTGGTTTACCTCCCTTCCGAAGAACTAAATTGAAAACTTCAAAGGCTTGGCTGAACGATTCATCCACAACTTCTGCTTTGGGGTGAGGCCTCAAAAGAAGACTACCCACTTGCTGTATGTCAAGCAGGCCAAGGATGAGAGCCTAAGAGACTACATAGCGAGATTCAACAAAGAGAAGTTGGAGGTCGAAGATTATGAAGAGAACATAGCCATGACCGCCCTTATAAGAGGTCTCCAAAAGGGGAAGCTGTTGTGGAAACTTGTGGAAGACCCCCCTAGGTCTATGATGGAGCTACTGGCAACCGCAGGGAAAGTAATGAATGCGAAAGAGGCAATGGCTGCCAAGTATGAGGATGAGAACCGCGATGGCAGTGGAAAGTCCCAAAGCAAGAAAGATGGCAAGAAGAGGTCAGGTGATGACAAGTTCGCTCACTATACACCTCTGATTGTAAGCTGCGAGCACATCGTCAATGAGATTAAGACTGACAGGACTCTGAGATGGCCAGAGAAACTGAAGGCCCCACCACATAAGAGGAACAAAAACCTATGGTGCGAGTTCCACCAGGATAATGGCCATGTCACGGATAGATTCTTCGCTTTAAAAGATGAGATTGAAAAGATGTTAAAATCTGGAAAGTTGAGGAAGTATGTGGATGGTAAGGCTCCAAAGGGTGGAAGAGATGACCCTAAGAAAAGGAGAAATGACAAATGCCGTGACAGCGTCCCAGCGCGAAGAGACGATGACTTAGAGGGTGATGATGAAGACGATCCAGATCTTCCGCCGAAAGATGATAATACCCCAGTGAAGAGGGTTGGTATGATCTCATTTTGTGTAGACACCATATTCAGAGGATTTGTAGGAGGTGGCTCTAAAATAGCTGATAGGAAGTCTCATGTGGCAGAGGCCAAGTCGGTGGCCAAACTTGATGTTATGAACCTAACGTCTTCCGACATAGTAAAGAAGAGGAAGAAGGTGGACATAGACACCCTTGTAGTTGGGTTCTCCAGACTTGACTTCAAGGGTATCTTGGCCCCTAGGATGACCCTTTGGTCATAACGACAAGGGTGCATGGGTGTGAGGTGCAGAGGATCCTGGTAGATAGGGGGAGCTCGGCGGATATGATGTTTTGGCCTTGCTTCAAGAGCCTAGGTCTTAGTAGAGCAAGGTTGATACCCTATCATCACCCTTTGATAGGCTTCAGTGGAGAAAAGGTCCACCCCTTGGTCATGTATGAGATGGACATACGGATGGGTGATGAGTGGCCTAAGAGGCTGACGAGGAAGATAATTTTTTTTGTAATGGACGAGAATGTATTCTCGGCCTATAACCTCATCATAGGAAGAGTGGCCAAAAAGAGTTTGAGGCTGTACCGTTGATGGTCCATCAAATGCTAAAATTCCCGACCCCCTATGGGGTAGGGGAAGTACGAGGTGACCAGATCATAGTTCGACAATGTTACTTCAACTTGGCCGAAGAGAGGGAGGCCATAAGAGGGAAACCACCACTTATAGCATTGATACTCTTGATCCAAGGGATGAGACGAAACTGAAGAAGGGAGAGGCCGCGGAAGAGGTAGAATCCATCGTCCTCAATGAGGACGAGCCAGAAAAAACCATCCAAGTCGGCAAATCCCTTAATTCGGAAATTAAGGAAGAGTTGATAAACTTCCTCAGAAGGAGGCAGGGTGTCTTCGCATGGAGTCACGCAGACATGCCTGGAATCGACCCTGAGGTGATGAGTCATAAGCTCAACGTGACTAAAGATGCCAAGCCTATCAAACAGAGATGAAGAGGCTACTCTAGGGAGAAATACGACGTCATCTGAGAAGAGATCAAAAAGTTAAAAAAGGCTGAGTTTATAAGAGACGTTACCTATCCGGAGTGGCTTTCAAATGCAGTCATCCTGCCCAAGGCTAATGGAAAGTGGAGAATGTGTGTTGATTTCACCAACCTGAACAGATCTTGCCCAAAAGAAAGCTATCCCTTACCTCGGATAGATCAGATGGTCGACACCACGACAGGACACGAGCTCATGAGCTTCATGGATGCGTATTCAGGCTATAACCAAATCTTCATGGATGCTGAAGACTCACAGAAGACTGTCTTCATTATCGACAAAGGGACGTACTACTACAAAGTGATGCCCTTCGGTATGAAAAATCTAGGGGCAACATACCAACGTCTTGTCAGTAAGATGTTCGAAGAGTAAATAGGTAAGACTATGGAGGTGTATGTAGACGATATGCTAACAAAGAGCTTGAAAGCTTGCACTCACATAGCAGACCTTGAGAAGACCTTCGATGTTATGGACTCATACAGAATGAAACTCAACCTAGCGAAGTGTGTCTTCGGAGTAGGAGTTGAGAAGTTCCTGGGATTCATCGTTAACTAGAGAGGAATTGAAGCGAACCCTGAGAAAATCAAGGCATTACTTGACATGAAGACTCCCAGGAGTATCAAGGATGTCCAAAGACTCACGGGGAGAGTGGTTTCCCTTAACAGGTTTATTTCTAGGGCAACAGGCAAGTGTCTTCCATTCATTAAAGTTCTAAGAAAGGCCTTCCAATGGGACGAAGAGTGTGAAAAAGCCTTCAACCAGCTCAAATTTTACTTGGGATCCCCCTTATTGCTATCTCGACCCGTCGCAGGAGAAAAGTTGTATGTGTATTTGGCATTCTCTGAATCAGCCATCAGTGCAGCCATAATACAGGAAGATGATGGGATCCAAAGTCCTGTGTATTTTGATAATAAAGCCCTTCAAGGGGCTGAAAAAAATTACCCTCACAAGGGAAAGTTGGCCTATGCCCTGATACATGCTTCAAGAAAAATGAATCCCTACTTCCAAGCTCACTCCATGGTAGTCCTCACTGACTCCCCGCTAAGACAGGTCCTGCATAAACCTGAGAAATTCGAGAGGTTGATGACCTGGGCCATCGAGTTGGTGGAGTACGATCTTGCCTACCAACCTAGGACAGCCATCAAAGGGCAAGCCCTCGCAAATTTCGTTGGTGAGTTCACATGGGAAGAGGACGAGGCAGAGAAAGGCCTGGGGGGCATAGAAGAGACAAATCGCAGTGTCTTCCGAAATCAGTAAGAGACGACACCAAATGTCTTCCGAGATCTGGAAGAGGTCGCATCCAAAAAAGTTATGAGCAAAATTGCGGAGGACGAGGAGGATCGATATCTCTTCAAATAAGGAGTGATGACAGAAGGAGCCTTTTCATCAGATACAGACATATGTAGCCTCCTTATTGATGGCTCTTCCTGCGACAGTGGAAGCGGTGCGGGGTTGATACTCTCAGGTCTAGATGGTGCGAACATTGAATACGCTCTGAGGTTCAACTTCCAGGCCTCAAACAACGAGTCCCAGTATGAGGCCATGATAGCAGGTCTCTTATTGGCAACAACTCTTCGTGTAAAGTGACTCCTACTCCACAGCGACTCAAGGTTGGTTGTCAATCAAGTACTGGGGATCTATGAGGCCAAAGATGAAAGGATGGCCAAGTACTTGAAGAGGGTAAGAACGATGTTAATATATTTTGAAGAGGCAAAACTGAAGAGAGTGCCTCGACAAAGTAACAGTCACGCAGATGCATTGGCAAGGTTGGCCTCGGCAACGAAGACAGATATTAGAAGGACCATTCCGATCGAGGTATTAAGAAAGGCAACCATCGAGGAAGAAGAGGTATGTAACCCGTGTCACAATTTAAACCTAGGAGACTCATGGATCGACCCCCTCGTCAGGTATATTAGAGGGGAAGAGCTACCTGAGTCCAAGCTAGAGAGGATAAAATTGTGATATAGGGCTGCCAAGTTCTCGATGATAGGAGACGTCTTATACAAAAAGGGATTTTTATTGCCTCTCCTCAGATGTGTGCATCCCACGGAAGTTCCCCGGGTCTTACAGGAAGTTCATGAGGGTTCTTGCTCTAGCCACATAGGGGGGAGACCCTTGGGCAAGAGAATCATCACTTAGGGGTACTGGTGGCCAACTTTGTCCAAGAACGCCGCAGCTTACGTAAAGAGGTGTGATAAATGTCAAAGATTTGCCACTATTCCTCATCAGCCTCATCAACCTATGACGTCAATCACTTCTCCATGGCCATTTGCAGTATGAGGGATTGACTTAGTAGGGCCCCTGCCAAGAGTTGCCAACAATTATAGATTCTTGATAGTTGCCATCGACTATTTTTCAAAGTGGGTGGAGGCAGAGTCGATGATAACGATCACAGAGCAGAAGACCTTCCAATTTATTTGGAGGAATATCATATGCAGATATGGCCTCTCAAACACTCTCATCCCGGACAATGGGACCCAGTTCAAGAACTCCACTTTAAAAAAGTATTGCCTAAGAGTAGGAATAAAACAATTCTTCTCATCTCGTGGCCGACCTCAAGCAAATGGTCAGACCGAGGTCACAAACTGAACTATCCTGGATGGAATCAAGAAGAGGTTAGAAGATGCGAAGGGAAGATGGACTCAAGAGGTCTATGCTGTGTTATGGGCCTATAGAACCACGACAAGGACACCAACAGGAGAAACCCCGTTCATGTTGGCACATGGCTCAGAGGCCATCATACCAACAGAAGTAGGGCTCCCAACTCATAGGATGCAGACCTATGACCCTGACAATAATGGGGAAGAGAGGAGGCTAGACCTAGATCTTATCGAAGAAAGAATAGAGGAGGCTAGACCTAGATCTTATCGAAGAAAGAAGAGAGGACGCAGAGGTCCGACAAGTAGCCTACCAACAGAGGGCAGCGAAATTCTACAACCAGAGGGTGAAGTCAAGACCCATTGCAGTGGAAGACCTAGTGCTAAAGAAGACCTTAGAGAAAGCAAACAAACTCCACCCAAACTGGCACGACCCCTACAAAGTGACAGAAGAGGTTGTGCCTGGCACTTACAGGCTAGAAAACCTAGAAGGAGAACCTTTCACTAATCCATGGAATGCTGATCACCTAAAGAAATATTACATATGATGTTGTATGAAGTTGTGTAATTGTACCATCTTGTCATAAAGGGGTTATTAATAAAAGATCAGTTCCCAAGGTGGTACTTGCTCCATTTTGCACTTGTCCTTAACATCATTAATTTGGTGAGATTAATTATGAGGGCAACATCTTAGGTGATGACCTCATACCCTTACAACACCATTCGGTGGTGACGAGGTCTGAGCTCAGACACCATAATGGGATGACCTCAGACCCTTAACATCATTAATTTGGTAAGATTAATTATGAGGATAACATCTTAAGTGATGACCTCAAACCCTCATAACACCATTCAGTGGCGATGAGGTCTGAGCTCAGACACCATAATGGGATGACCTCAGACCTTTAACATCATTAATTTGGTGAGATTAATTATGAGGGTAACATTTTAGGTGATGACCTCAGACCCTTACAACATCATTCAGTGGTGACGAGGTCTGAGGTCAGACACCATAATGGGATGACCTCAGACCCTTAACATCATTAATTTGGTGAGATTAATTATGAGGATAACATCTTAGGTGATGACCTCAGACCCTCATAACACCATTCAGTGGTGAGGAGGTCTGAGCTCAGACACCATAATGGGATGACCTCAGACCCTTAACATCATTAATTTGGTGAGATTAATTATGAGGATAATATCTTAGGTGATGACCTCAGACCTTCATAACACCATTCAGTGGCGATGAGGTTTGAGCTCAGACACCATAATGGGATGACCTCAGACCCTTAGCATCATTAATTTGGTGAGATTAATTATGAGGATAACATCTTAGGTGATGACCTCAGGCCCTCATAACACCATTCAGTGGTGAGGAGGTCTGAGCTCAGACACCATAATGGGATGACCTCAGACCCTTAACATCATTAATTTGGTAAGATTAATTATGAGGATAACATCTTAGGTGATGACCTCAGACCCTCATAACACCATTTAGTGGCGATGAGGTCTGAGCTTAGACACCATAATGGGATGACCTCAGACCCTTAACATCATTAATTTGGTGAGATTAGTTATGAGGATAACATCTTAGGTGATGACCTCAGACCCTCATAACACCATTCAGTGGTGAAGAGGTCTGAGCTCAGACACCATAATGGGATGACCTCAGACCTTTAACATCATTAATTTGGTGAGATTAATTATGAGGATAACATCTTAGGTGATGACCTCAGACCTTCATAACACCATTCAGTGGTGACGAGGTCTGAGATCAGACACCATACGGGATAAACTCAGACCCTTAACATCATTAATTTGGTGAGATTAATTATGGGGATAACATCTGAGGTCAGACCATTAATTAAGTTTAAACAAGATATCATTGCAACAAGACTAAGAGAGAAAACATCACATGACATTTAATAAAAGTAAGTGAGGATGATCCTCCTCCGAGGTTGATACATTCAGAAATAATAGATGATCAAGGATTATAGAACAAGTTTCAAAATGTTATGGGTTACAAACAATGTTCAAAAATTATCTAAGGGTTTGAGGGGGGAATGTTGATATCCTCGGCTTGGTTAGGCTGGACAACATTGGTCACCTCGGTCATGTCATCATGATGGTCTGCCCCTTCAACCTCAGTGCTGTCCAATATGGCAGTCTCGGCAGGCGTGGCAGCCTTCTCCTCCACCTCCTGAAGGGCCTGGGCAAACTGGGGATCGGTAAAGTCGAGGCCTACGAAATCTGAGGCTTTTAAAGTACCAGCCTCCCTCTCCTTGACATCAGTCCACTTAATAGTGGCTCTGATACCTATTTCAAGGTATTCAAAGCCTAAGCTCATAAACTCATAAGAGGACTTGTAGTCAGAGATTATCTTCTCAGAGGCATCATCGTGGGCTACCCTAACAACTGAGTTGACCTTCTGCTGCAGAACATCATCCTTAGCCTTCAGAGCTGCAGTATGATCCATACTAAGGTGAGAGATGTCCTTCTCCAGCCCTTTCACCTTCTTCTCAGAATCCTTCAGCTCAGATTTAAGGCGATCAATCTCTACGTTCAGAGTGCTCTGGACCTTCTCGGCCTCTTGACCCTTTTGGATGAGGGGAAATTTCCTCAGAATCCAGTTTGATAAGTGGTGCATAGCTGCCAACCCCTGCATATTTTGTGATCATGAATGAGCTGAAGAACAATCAGATGTTGCACTTGGGGTGAAGAACAATCAGAAAAATCAAGTCATACCTGAATGGATCTGTGAATGCCGAACTCAACCAGCAATGGGGTGTCCAGTGACCTGAAGAAGCGTTTGTCAGCCTTGGTCATTGCAGAGACGAAGGCATCTAGGGCCTGAAGACTGTGGCCAACTATGCTGTCAGTTATTTTCAACTGATCTAGATGAGCCGATAGGGCGTCAGCTGAAGAGATGGGGACGGCAGTGTCAGCATTCTTCTTCTTCGGCCTCTGATCCTTAGGGGCATGACCTTCTGGAGACCTCTTCTTTGTGGCTTGGGGCTTAGAGGCAGAGGGAGCTGGGGGAGGAGCGTTAAGGCCAGCTTTCTTGGCAAGTCTCGTCAAGCTGGGTGCAGCTATTTCCCAAAGTTTGTTCAAAATATCCTGTGGTCGCTCTGCAAAAAATTAGTAGATCTGAGTTAGATAATCAGACATGAATAAACTCAGAGGTTCAACTTGAAACAAAAATGCTTACCAATCTCGGCAAGGGGACTTCCACCTTGATCTGTCCCAGAGAGGTAGTGGGGAGTCATCAAGTGTTCGAACATAACAAACGGACCGTGTGCCCCCTATCTTGAAGGGCTTTCACCTTCTGGAGGTTTTGTAGACTCAGGCCAGGGTCAGCCCTCGCAGACATTGTGACTTTACCCCACCTCAGGGGCATCCTCGGCTCTAGAATAGATGAGAGAACACATGGGCCAAATTACTATGGCCCATAAGCAAAGAAATACCAAGGCTTCAAGTTATGGTTGGAAGTCTAAGTTATTTGAATCACTTTCTTCTCAGGCTTTCGAGCTATAAAATGGTAGTAGCTCGGATGATTTTTGGTCTAGGAAGGGACATAGCAACCTACGAAGACCTGAACTGGAAGGTCTCAGTGGTGGACAGCCTTCCATAAGACTATGGCCCCTATTATGACTCTC
Organism: Sambucus nigra; assembly: GCA_949130495.1. Lineage (NCBI taxonomy): Eukaryota > Viridiplantae > Streptophyta > Magnoliopsida > Dipsacales > Adoxaceae > Sambucus > Sambucus nigra. Next base: position 458,244,602 of record OX422213.1, on the reverse strand, counting down.
CAGGCATTAGGGGATAGTTGAGAGGGGGCCAAATTGATATAGGAAAGTATGGATTTGATAATGGGGTGAATGGGCAGATGAAAACCCAACTTGAACATCTGCTCGTATAGGCAGATCTCGCCATATCGGCCATGATATGCCCTCTCCTCCCTCAGAGGACTCCTAAGCTTTATTGAATGACTGATAGAATACAAATATCTGAAGCAGAGAAGGTCTACCTCAGTAATAGTACTCTCGATCTCATCCACCTCAGAGACGTTGACATCGCTCTCAACCTCATAATCATCATCCACCTCAACGTCGGCAGGAGAAGATGTTGATGGGTTAATCGAGAACCTCTGAGAGAATTCTGCCCCGGTGACGGCCGACAGAGGGATGGCATCAAGTATGGGTGGTATAGCCACACTTGGCTCAACAATTTAAACCTCTGAGGAAGTGGCTGAGGTGCTTGAGCTATTATGGGATGAGGCTCGACTGGAGACCTCGGCATGATTAGGGGCCTGATCAGGCCGAGGTGTGAAGTCCATGGCCTCCTGAAAGGAATCCATAGACATGGGGTCTGAGGTAGAAGATTCAGACTCAGACATCAGTATGGGATCAGCAGGAACCTCTGTCTGAGTGAAAAACTCGGGGGGGTCAGGATATATCACCTTCAGAGGTGGTGGAAAGATGGGTCTAATGGGAAATTCTTATGACCTACGAGCCTCCTCCGGTGGTCTTTCTATTTGTCTAATCTTTTCTAAAGTCTTCTCTCTAAGGGAGGGGAACTCCTCAAGAAGCTGATATAAGGGTCTGAGCATCAGGGGCTGACACTACACTTAGGAGACTTCTTAAAACTACAAACAAGATTGGCTAGTGAAGTAAATAAGTAAAAGATCAAACTACCTAAATGTGGTAAGAATTGTTTGCCTGAAATCATGGTGGTCTCACCGAAAAACTCAGAAACTCGCCAGAAAATGCGAAAATAAGGAGACTTGTAGGAAAAATGAAGGAAAATTATGGCGAAGGTTACCTGAGGATGAAATAGTAAGGAGGAGACGAGAAGACGCGAGAAACCACCTTCCAAAAGCCTCAGCAAAGATCTTTCTAGAGAGAGAAGGCTGCAGGAATGAGTTTGGCTGGAAACGAGAGAAGTGAAGAAGAAAGAAGGGAAATAGGGTTCAAGACCCTTAAATATACAGGCGCAATTCCAAAGGCCCATCATTGCCTTGGGAGCGCCAAAGGGCGACTAACAGCACATGCCCACCAAGCAAGCATACTTCAGCATTGGACAAGTGTCAAAAAAATATTAACTCGTAATAGACAGGCCTCAGAGGTGTGATAATCCCCTAGTCACCTGCTCCCACATATGACTAAGGGCTGGGGTGTGATTGATATGCCCCAAGTGTGACCTCAGCCCAGAGACACCAACCTCGGCCGAGATTATGGCCGACATTGGACATGTCTTGGACACGCGATATCATCCCTCGGTCATAGAAAGGTCGGCCCAGGTCGACACTACCATGAGCCTCTCCAAGGGACATCACAAGGATCAGTAGCATTCTCGTATACCTTGGAATGGAAACCTCGGCCAGACATAGGCCGAGCTCGCAGGAAGCCACCAGCAACCTCATTAAGACATTAGTCGATACTCCAAACACTCCAGCTCAACCTCGTCTCAGGCCGACCTTGTCCATTGTCTCGACTGGGATTAGGCCGAGACCTCCATGGAATACTCGGACTGAACGAGTACCTAGACTTACCAACCTCGGCCTCTCCCAAGACGAGGTCATACACCAGGCGCGATTGTCGAGCATCTGCTGACATTTGGATAAGGGCACGTGGACACAAATCAGTTATAATAAGATTATTCCCCACACGTAGGGAGAATATTGCATCATCATTCTCTACATGTGACAGTGACAGATGGCTTTCCCATATTGGTGTGGCTATCACACACATGCACATTGCATGCATGGGGGGTATATTACACCCCCCAGGTACTATATATAGAGGTCATCCTCTACCTTGCAAAGGATCCAGATATACAACCCTAGATGAAACTCTGTCTAGATACACAGTAGAGAGATAAAGCTTGAGAGATTGTATCCATGGCCATTAGTGCCTTATTACAGTGAGGTTATTCACACACACAGTGGACGTAGGCCAGTTTAGGCTGAACCACTTATGTCCTGGTGCTCTCTCGTCTTCTCCTCATCTCTTTCTCCCACCTATTACATAACTAAGCTGCCATTGTTGTTCATAGGTTGATCTTGAAAACACCTTATCTGGTGGTGCTAATTCTAGCATCATCAGGTATCTATATCAAAAAACGCAATGCTAAAAAACGTAGAAAATTCGCACAGTTCCTAAAGGACACTATAACTTGATTTTCTGATACTAACTGTGACAACCCGCCTATTCTTATATTGGGTGGTCAATCCTCTACTAAAATAAAATAAGAATCTAGTATGGTTTCCTTCTCAGCATCATTGTCGCAATGAGGAATATGAATATAAACGAACAAAACCACACAACCAAATAAACAGAATCAACAATAGGCATACATAAATAAATGTTAACTGAAACCACTGGTCATAAATAGTAATTGACCGACAAGGATCCTATCTAGATAGAAAAAGTTGTTATGAATGATTCAATCTCATAGCAACCACAACTATTCTAATGGAAAGAACCATCTATCGTTGCTACTATTGCCCACCTGTAGTTTTTGGTAGAAAAAATATATATTTTTGCTCGCGGTTCAAAGCCCGTAAACATTTGAAAATATTTTTCAAGTAATTAAATGATTTAAATAACTCCAATATATAGTGTATTAGTTTCATAATTAATTTATCGATCACACTCACATGAGCCCAAAACCTCACCTCTCAGTTGCAATGCGCACCTAATGCATTCATGTTATTATATTAATTATAGTACCCAGTCTATTTCATTGGAATGATTGATTTTGTGTTAAAAAATAACTAAGTCTAACTAGGATAACGACTGCTATCAAAGCCCAAACTGGCTAATAGTCACCATTATCTATGTACATACTACCCTCACTAGGTATATCGAAATAAATAATATCGTAGCGACACATGTGTTAAAAATGAATGTTCACATATTAGAATTAATATAGCTTCACCCGTGATATAAATAGATATACACAATATATCGTATAGACATGCATATATATCGCTCGCTATATACAAATCTCTGTATCCCTGAGCATGTAGCTCCTGGATACACCCCTTATGCGCTATCATGCTCCAGGTATATCACACATCACACAGACCCACTAGGTAGGAATCTCACCACCTAACCCAACGTAAGCATAAACAAACGAAGGTGGTTATAAACATATGTCTGAGGGTCGTACAATACCTCATCACTTCTAAATGATCTCTAAACTAACACATATCCTCACACATGGATAGTGGCCATGCAACAATACTATGACCGGGAGAATCAATCCAAAACATGTTGGTCATTGCCAAGATGGATTGCCCACTACGCGCAACCTCCTAAAGATAGCACTACAAAGCAGGTACGTTTAATACAAATAAGAATCAATCACACACACACACACACACACACACACACACACACACACACACACACACACACACACATATATATATATACAAGTCATCCCAATACATATATATATATATAAAGTACGGACTTCGTACACGATCCTACAATATACTAGTCTCTCAAATCCCGAAGTTCGAACCATACTTCCCGATTTTGCATATAAATGTTCACTCAGTTGAACTCATGATTCATCTCACATAAAACCCATCCAGCCATTGGTCTAACACACAAACCAAACCCTGTAAATATTGCCCAGTAGTCCAACTCTACTCCAGAAGCCCCTGCAACCATTCCCTAAGCTCTAACGGGTTAAAACAACACAAAAACAAAATCTTGGTAGGCTAGCAAACCGAACTGTTTCTCTTGGAAGACCAAAGCATTTCGATCAAATGAACCGATTTGTTCCCAAGTGAACCAGTTCAGTTTACTGGGCTACGAATCATCTCCTTGCTTGGGTTTTCACCTCTAAAACCCTCCAATAGAGTACCCAAGCCTTCCAAAACATCCAATTAATACACCACATCAATATAATATCATCCCAGAAGTATTCTTACATCAAATTAAAACTCAAATCCATCATCTAAACACAAGGATTCCAAATCATTAATTAATTTCACTAAAACCAAAATTAATCAAGATTTAATTTTCAATTGATTCAAACCCCCTATGAATGTTCTATATATTCATACTTGTAAACCCAAAATTATTCACGAAATTCTTACATATTTACCATCATTTAATCTTAATTAATATCAGACGTTCAATCATCCTATATATCTTCTTATTAAAATACCGAAGTTCACATCTTTAATCTTAGATTTAACTTTTAATTAACTATGAAGATAATTAACTACATAACTGCATCTAATGTAAGTAAATACTTTCCCTTAAGGATCTTAGTCTGAAGTTCTCTACTCTTCTCTTCACTAAAATGTTCTCCCTATTTTCCTTCCTTTTTCTCTTCTCTTAAATTCTCTCTAACTCACAATTATACATATATTGCAAAGTGGGCTTTCATCCACCCTCTCACCCCTTAAATACCCATTAATCACACCCAAATCCCATTTTTAGGTTAAACCCTAGGTGTAGAAACACCACTATGCCCCCATACAGGTCCTGCTATGTCTAAAAGGCCCTTGTAACCCAATCATAATACTCGGGTACCTCTTCTGGACAATTACGACCCATTATGAATCATTAGTGCACTAAAAAAGGTCATTCGAGTCACCCACCTATAGATACACTAATATCTTATTAACCGAGCCCGACACGTGCATACAGTAATCCGTCGATGTAACTCTCTATCGGCATAATATAATAAATCGTCAGTTTTCACTCATACGCGACATATAATAAATCACATATCTATTTACTTATCATGCAAATAATAATAATAATAATAATAATAATAATAATAATAATAATAATAATAATAATAATAATAATAATAATAATAATAATAATAATAATAATATTAATAATGATGATGATGATAATGATGATGATGATGATGATGATGATGATGATGATGATGATGATGATGATGATGATGATGATGATGATGATGATGATGACGATAATAATAGTAATAATATTAATACTACTACTACTACTACTACTACTACTACTACTACTACTACTACTACTACTACTACTACTAATAATAATAATAATAATAATAATAATAATAATAATAATAATAATAATAATAATAATAATAATAAATATTAATCCTTATCTTGCTAATTAATATTTACTGGAACCCAATTTAATTTCTTCAATTAAATTAATAATTGAATGTACACGAAAATTAAATAAACATAAAAGTATGGGGTATTACAAGGAAAACGTGTGAGGAGTTTTGTGGGGAGTAATCTGAGGCATGGGAGATAAGGGGCTGAACTTGGTGAATTTGTGTCCAAACTATTGAGAGTGGCTTTCCAGTCCTATTCTAGTATAAATATACACAATTAACCATGAAATAAATCTTTGTTAAATAAACACATAGCAAGAGTGTTTTATGCATCATATCTGAGTGTATATAGATATTTACACATGGTAGTTGAATGATAGATTTCATTCATTCTTGTTCATGAACCGAATCCTAATATTACTCAATACGTGCTTGCTAGACTAATTTTCAAAGCAACCAATTTCACTAGTGTTTATTCAATCTTCAATGTTATATAGAAATTCAACATTTTTTAAGAAAATGTTTTTTTTTTAATATCGATATATGCTTTTGTCTATAGTTGTATTATGTAATCATTAAATATGCCTCTTGATGGGTGCGAGTTTGTGTTGGTTCCAAGAATAGATGATAGTTGTGGATTTACAAATAGTGCGATGGTGTGGTTTTGGTGATGTACTATCTCTTTATCAATATTTTTATAATCCTGGATATGCATATATTCCTCGCAAAATATGAAATTTTTTTATTGAGAAATATTTTAAAATCCAGCAAAATACATGTATTGAATACCATGTCATTGTCTGCACTTTTCTTGTGAATAATTTATGTAGTACATTTCATTTTTTTCAAATGTTAAATGAATTCCATCATAAGAGGTTTTTGAACCCTTGTAAATGGTATTATCTTTTGATTTTTAAAAATTTTCTATAATTGTAATATTTCTTAAATATCTTCTCGGTAAATTTTAGATTTTTGGATTTTTTCCCCGTAATTTTAGTTTTTAATAAAAATTTATGAAGTAATGTCCCGATATTTAATGATCGTTTTTGTTATTTTTAAAGATTTTAAATGTTTGTTGAAATTGCCAAAACTTTTAAATATTTTTCATAATTTTTAATTTAAAATATTTTTTCTCTCTAAATTTTCAGGATTTTGAAATGTTTTTCTAATGTAAATTTTATGTAATTTTAAATTGCCTTTCATCCCAAGTACCCTGCAGTGGCACGAGCCTCATACACTGTTTGAACTTGTTGTAAATTGCCTTCCATATGAGATTAGACAAAAATATACTTTCACGTGCCATGCTTGTGACTTTTTTCCTTCGAATGGTTAAACCCGATAGCTTTTGGGGTAATATAGGTTGTCAAAACAAAGGGTGGGGTGGGTGGGGTTGAGTGTAATTTAGAACATTTTAATAAGTTAAGAGGGTGGGTGCTGGAGAGGGGTTTGTTGTAATGGCCTGAATGTTTAATAACTAAATCTATTGGAATAATTAACAATAATAAAATATAATGGAAAAATTAGGTTTGGCTATTAATTTAATTGGTTAAATTAAATATGTAAGTTAATGGAAACTTTTGTAACACCCCGTACTTTTGGGGAATATAGAAGTTAATTAAAATTGGAGATTTAGGAATTATTTAATTCGGTGATTTAAATTTAAATAATTTGGTTTAAGGTTTAACCGTGCGAGTGTCGTAATTCAAGGTGGAAATGAGATGGTTTTTTAGTGACTCAAATAGTAATTTTGAGGTCACGGTTACTCCCAAAAGGGTCAAAATAGTCGGAAAAGTGTAGCCGAATGTACAATTTGGGTCCCGGGTCAATTGTAGACCAAACCGACACCTCTTAAGGGCATTATGGCCATTTAGCAAATAGAGGTGGGGAGACCCACGAAATTTGCAAGTTATATCAGATGGTTTGAGGTTTAATTTAGGGTTCATTACGTATAAAAATAGAGAGGAACCAACTGAAGGAAAAGAGAAAGAGTTCTCAAGGCTTAAAGAGGAGATTGTGAAGGTTCCAAAGGGATTCTTGCAACAAAGGACAATTGGGAAGGGAGATTGAAGAAGGAATCAATCGAACAACTTAATCAACCATGAAATCAGATCCTTATATAATCAAGACAAGTGGTTTACTGCAAATTTATGAAGTTATAATACCCATGTGTAGGGATTTTCAAATAAATTGTTTTTGTGGAAACTTCTTAGAGAAAAAGAATGAATTGATTACATGTTGGAGTAGCATTGCATGTAGTTGGCATTTACATTTGTAGAGGACTGATATCAAATGAATTTATATTGATAAATACGAATCTAAATCTGGGTTTATGATGTATAACCACGAAGAACTAAATTATCTAGGGTTTTGAGAATAGTTAGATTTGGATAGTTCTTGGATGGATTTAGTGAGGATTTGATGATATATTTATGTTGAGAATGATCCCTATACATTTATAAGATGATTGGTGATGCTGGGAAGGACTTTCACAAGGTGTAATGGAGTGTTGGATCGAAAAGACATGGTGAAACAAGGAAGAAGACGACCAACGCCTATCCGATCGATCGACCAACTCAAGAATGTCGATCGATCGATGGCGTAGATCGATCGAAGCCTTTTGTCGATCGATTGACCAAAGTTGATTTTGGGCTATTTGTGTTGATTAATTTTTCTTTGAATTCCAACGATGGGGGAAAATTTGAGAGATGTTATTATACCTATGAGGGACTTGATAAAGACCAGTAGGGAGAAAAATTAAGGTCCGTTATGACCGTTGAGTGTAAGGCTTCGAATATGGACCGATAGGGATAAACCGATCGAGTCACGCGTCGAAAATGTGGGAATTCAGTTAGGAGAGAGTTGACATCAATATAAGGTGTTTATTAGTAGGATACAGATAGTTTAACTACTGTTATGAATAAAGAGGTATCGAGAGATCTTAGAGTTGTGCAAATACTTTAATATATACGATAGTGAGATAAATCGTTGATTAACAAGTACGGTATGTATACGAGAGAAAACTACTATGTACACACGGGAATAATTTGGTTGTATGAATACCTATTGCTCTATAGTATTACTTGGGTTGTGAATGGCAATTGTATGTTTCCTAGTGAAAAGATTTATAAGTTCGATGAGACATTCCGAACTATTCTCAATGAGATATTCCAAGCCAGGTTCGAGGGGACATTCCGAACCATGTTCGAAGAGACATTCCAAACATTTCTCGAGGAGACATTCCGATCCAAGTTCGAGGAGACATTCCAAACCATTTGTCCTTAATGTGTGAAATATGACCGACGATAAGGTATGCTGTATTAGGTATATGTGTGTGTGGAAGATATATCGTCTGAATAATCTACTTATGTGTGATAGTAGTAAGATTAGGTGGGGCGTACCTAAATATTATTTTCAATATACTCCGGCGTGATAGTAGCGAGAATTATTAGTGCATAACTAAGATTGTATAAACTACTTATGAGTAAGGGTGGCTGGGACATATAAGTATGCAGCTATAATAGATATAAAATCTACTTGAGTGTGATTAGTAGAAAAGTTAGGTAGTGTGTACCTAAGATTTGATTAAGTGTGAGAACTTAATTTTTAAAGTATTGATAATAAAGCAAGAGTAATGATAATTACTAGATGTTCGGACACATACTGTATGGGCGGTATTGGAAGGTTATAGTGTAACTTAACTAATGACTTAATGTAAATTAAGGGTAGCATGTAGCGTACGGTATGGGCGGAACTGATGAGCTAAAATGTCTGAGGTGTGTAGACGTTGGAGACCTAGTTAAAGTGAGTCACGAGACTAGGTAGGAACGTTAGGTGCGCACGATATATGAGAGGTGAGGAGACTCAAGAGAGTGTGCGTGATCCTGACATGTGTAATCAATAACTGATATTTATTGCAATAAATTACTTGCTAAAGATTTTCAAAACGTTTTGTGTACTAACACTTGCTATAAAATATTTTTAAAATCTTTTAGGTGTCCAGCCACAGGGACGCCAAGATTGGCTTCATTCCATGGATTTTGGAGCTGCAGGATAGGTGGGTACTGCAGGGCATTGATTAGACGTTTCCTTTATCCTTCTGAATCTAGTGTAGGAACTCAATTTTAGTACTCTCATTTTGGGACATGTTGTCCACTCGTTACATTTGCAGTTATTCTGTTGTGTTGGATTTTGATATGGTTTTATTTCAGCCGTGGTTTTCGACAAGACATTATTTTATTCAGTTATTTATGTTGATTTGTTTTAGTACTGCTTAATTTATATTGTTCCGCATGAGTTGTATCTGTTTTAATAAAGATAAAATTTGGCACTAGATGAATTTCACTTAGGTGACTAGTAATTAAAAGAGGTTTTCGACAGTGATGCTAAGAATGAACCATATAAGAAACCTGTTTTAAAATAAATTAATGCTTGATCACCTAAGGTTTAATTAGGCGGGGTGTCACAGATGGTATCAGAGCATCATGTTCTAGTGTCATTAGGATCTGTGCGGCCTACTACGATTCCAGCGTATCGTTATATTGATATAGAGCCCAATTGATAGGACTGTTGAATTATCTTTGCGTGCTTGAGATAATGCTCTTATGCTATTATAATTTTATATAAACTGTGTACTTATACAAACTTGATTTTTATTTCAAAATGTCGCCAAGGAGGGAGGGAGCCGAGGGGTAGATGCCAGAGATGAGGCTAGGGAGGACCCTCAGGACCAGCAGGGACCCCCCACTCGAGATGATTTCTATTACTCAGGTGGCGATGATAGTGTCACAGGCTAGGGAGACAGCAATGAGGGCCATGGTAGCCCATTTCCCTCAGCCCCAGGAATAGCAGCTTACAGTTCCAGTTATTTAGGCCCATCCAGGGCATCCCACTTGGCACAACAGTAGAGAAATCTTTCAGAAAGGTCACCCGCCAGAGTTCCAGGGCAGAACGGATGTAATGATGGCATGCCAATGGAAGAGAAACATTCATCATCACCTACACATGTTGGATTACAGCGAAGTTCAGAAGCAAATGTTACCTACCTTCAGATTAGCTAGGGCAGCACTACAGTGGTGGGAGTCGGTGACCACTGCTGAGGAGAGAGATCTAATGAAAATTTTTGAGTTCTGGGTGCGGTTTAATCGCAAGTACTTTTCGCCGGCAGTGGATGCAGAGATGAGGAAGAAATTTAATAAAGTAGCTCAAAATGATCATTCGGTAGAAGACTACAAGGAAGAATTCACCCGTCTGGCTAATTTTATGCTAGATGAGGTAAGCAATGAAGAAAGAAAGAAATGAAAGTTCATGGGGGTTTGTCCCGGAGGATCAGGCAGTATTTGATAGGTAACCTTGCACTGGTGACATGCACTGATGTCGTTCATGCAGCCTTACTACACTGTTAGGATCATCGCTTCCATACGAAGGGGAGAAAGAGAGTGGATCCAAGCCAGTTAGATAAGGCCAATGGGGGTAGTGCCGGTGAAGCTCCACAACAGCAGTACGGTAGTCAACAGGGGCAGAATTCTCGATAAGGTAACTTTACCAAGAGGTTTAAGTTCAAAAGTTATAAGCCTAGGGGGGGGGGTTAGGCAAGGATAGCAGGGCCAGAGGAGACCATTTCCGGTATAGTGTTTTAGATGTGGCCAGCAGGGTCACAGACAGAGACAATGTCCACATCAGGATGGGGTTTAGCAACAGGATGCCCAGCAAGAACATCGGGCTTTGATAGCTCCAGCACCAGCACCGACCCCATAGCAGCAGGTCCATATGCACTATGGCCGTGTGTATAACGTTCGGGACGTACCGATGCCTCTAGATCCACAGGCACCACCCGCGATAGAGGGTATGTTTTCTATTTACTAGCTTGGGAGTTGGATTTTGTGTGATACTAGGCCTTAAAAAATGGTTTATTAGGGCTAGTTTTGCACGAGCCATTAGCATATTAGAGATACTCGATATTCCCTTTGTGTGTGAGGAGTCACTAGTGAATTGTGGCACATTTATGCATTCGATCTGAAGAGGAGTCGATATTATATTTGGGAGGTTAAATCTTGCGACAGGATGATAGACTAGGATGTAGAGCAATTTCTTTTATGTTTATCCATATGAGTATCGAATTTTTTTTTAAGTAACTTGGATGCTTCGTAAATGAGACGGTTAACACTCCAATTCATGAGAGAGTCAGGATTAGTGAGTGCGGTAGCAGTAGTAACCTTACTGGGTACGTACACAATTAGTTATCTGGGGGTATCGAAACTTTTGTATCGCATGAGAGAGAATGGAGGCATACACTAAGGGTTGTTGAACGACGTGGTAGTCTACTACCTTCCACAATTATAAGAATTAAGTAGACTACTTGCTGAGTTTTGACCGCTTAGCGATGGTTTAGGCTACAATGGTAGTTATAGCAAAATTTCGGGTTCGCTGTTATAGCATAAGATGTATTTTGATATGTAACACTTGAAAGAGGTTTAACATAGGTATGCGTGTATACATGTTATTATGTGTGGCATAATAGACTAATACAAATATGTGATTATATAGTTATATCTTATCCCGTGAAGTAGGGATGTCTACTGAGGTTATTCAGGGCAGTCAAGGTTATTTTCGAGCGAGGAGAGATAGCTCGGGGTTTATTTTATGCAAGAACTAATAATAGTAAGGGCGCGGTATCATATGTTATCAGTTGTAACATAAGAGTGGTATTGTGTGCTTTAGTGTTAAGAGACAGGTATTTGTGGGTACATACTATGAATTAAGGGTCTAACAGATCCTAATGACCGACAATGTTAGGTAGTAGTATATCAAGGGGGTTCCTTGTTTGGATTTCACTTTGTGACATCCCACGTATGAAACTTAGCGCAACGTTAGAAGTAGGGAAATGTTTGGTCGTTAGAACATGGGTTGGGTACCACGGTTATTATTCATATATGTGATATGACTATGGGTTGGAAGTTATATTCTGGTACACGGCTACTATAGTCGGGTGTTTTTCGTGCAGTTAAGCATGGGTATAGGGTGTGTGGGCGCCATAGTTAATTAAATAGTTGTAATAGTATAAGAGATTAGGGAGGACATAAATAAAATACATAGTGGCCTTAAGAGTAAAGGGTTAAGGAAGAGTAGAGAGCTTGGAGTGAGAACTTCATTTGAATTTCGAGGACGAAATTCCTTTGTAAGGGGAGAAGTATATAACACCCCATACTTTTGGGGAATATAGAAGTTAATTAAAATTGGAGATTTAGAAATTATTTAATTTGGTGATTTAAATTTAATTAATTTGGTTTAAGGTTTAACCATGCGAGTGTCGTAATTCAAGGTGGAAATGAGATGATTTTTTTAGTGACTCGAATAGTAATTTTGAGGTCACGGTTAGTCTCGAAAGGGTCAAAATAGTCAGAAAAGTGTACCCGGGTTTACAGTTTGGATCCCGGGTCAATTGTAGACTAAACCGACACCTCTTAAGGGTATTATGGCCATTTAGCAAAGAGAGGTGGGGAGACCCACGAAATTTGCAACTTATATCAGATGGTTTGGGGATTAAGTTAGGGTTCATTACGTAGAAACATAGAGAGGAACCAAATGAGAGAAAAGAGGAAGAGTTCCCAAGGCTTAATGAGGAGATTGTGAAGTCTCCAAAGGGATTCTTGCAACAAATGACAATTGGGAAGGGAGATTGAAGAAGGAATCAATCAAACACCTTCATCAACCACGAAATCAGACCCTACTATAATCAAGGCAAGTGGTTTATTGCAAATTTATTAAGTTATAATACTCATGTGTAGGGATTTTTAAATAAAATAAAATTATGGAAAGTTCTTAAAGAAAAAGAATGAATCGATTACACGTTGGAGTAGGATTGCATGTAGTTGGCATTTACATTTGTAGAGGACTGATAACAAATGAATTTATATTGATAAATACGAATCTAAATGTTGGTTTATGATGTATAACCATGAAGAACTAAATTATCTAGGGTTTCGAGAAAAGTTAGATTTGGATAGTTCTTGGATGGAATTAGTGAGGATTTGATGATATATTTACGTTGAGAATGATCCCTATACATTTATTATATGATTGGTGATGTTGGGAAGAACTTTCACAAGGTGTAATGGAGTTTTGGATCGGAAAGACATGGTAAGACAAGGAAGAAGACAACTTCCACCTATTCTATCGATCGATCGCTCGACTCAAGAATGTCGATCGATCGACGGCATCGATCGATTGAAGCCTTTGGTCGATCGATCAACCAAAGAAGATTTTGGGCTATTTGTGTTGATTATGTTTTCTATGAATTCCAACGATGGGGGAAAATTTTAGAGATGTTATTATACCTATGGGGGACTTGATAAAGACCAGTACGGAGTATAATTACGGTCCGTTATGACCGTTAAGTGTAAGGCTTGGAATATGGATTGACAGGGATAAACCAATCGAGTCGCGCATCGGAAATGTGGGAATTGAGTTACGAGGAGAGTCGACGTAAATATAAGGTGTATATCAGTAGGATATATATAGTTTAACTACTATTATAAATAAATAAGTATCGAGAGATCTTACAGTTGTGCGAATACTTTAATATGTACGATAGTGAGATAAATCATTGATTAATAAGTACGATAAGTATACGAGAGAAAACTACTACGTACACACGGGAATAAGTTAGTTGTGTGAATACCTATTGTTCTATAGTATTACTTGGGTTGTGAATGGCTATTGTATGTTTCCTTGAGATATGATTTATAAGTTGGATGAGACATTCCGAACTATGCTCGATGAGATATTCCGAGCCAGGTTCGAGGGGACATTCCGAACCATGTTTGAGGAGACATTACGAACATTTCTCGAGGAGACATTCCGAGCCAGGTTCGAGGACACATTTTGAACCATTTGTCCTTAATGTGTGAAATAAGACCGATGATAGGGTATGCTGTATTGGGTATATGTGTGTGTGGAAGATATAACATCTGAATAATCTACTTATGTGTGATAGTAATAAGATTAGGTGGGGCGTACCTAAATATTTTTTTTAATATACTCAGGCCTGATAGTAGGGAGAATTATTAATGCATAACTTAGACTGTATAAACTACTTATGAGTAAGGGTGGCTGGGACATATAAGTGTTCAGCTAGAATATATATAAAATCTACTTGAGTGTGATTAGTGGAAAAGGTAGGTAGTGTGTACCTAAGATTTGATTAAGTGTGAGAACTTAATTTTTAAAGTATTGATAATAAAGCAAGATTAATGATAATTACTAGACGTTCGGACACATACTGTATGGGCGGTATGGGAAGGTTATAGTGTAACTTAACTAATGACTTAATGTAAATTAAGGGTAGCATGTAGCGTATGGTATGGGCGGTACTGATGAGCTAAAATGTAAGGCCCTAAAACATGATTAGGAAGGTTAATTACATGATTAATTATAACTTAGGAGTTATAAGTTATAGATTGGTTATGTGTGTTAAACGTGTTAATTATCATGTTTAGGGGATGCATGCTCATGTGATATATGTGTTGTTTACATTAGGTGTTAATTGAGCTTACGATCGGGAATACCATGTTTAGAACATATGATTAGTTATGTGGTTAAATGTATCATAAATTATGTTTTTAATGCATGATTATGTTTATAAAAGTAAATAAGGGCGTTGATACGAAATTGACAATGTTTGGTCGCCAAATGTGAAAGTTTTGAGATTTTCGGTAAATTGCTACTTTCCTGTTCGATGCCCAAATTAGGCGTATTAGTTTATGATTTTGGGAAAACACAAAATAGGAAAGTTGTAGATGTTTAAGCTATCTACTCATAGACACAAAGAGAGAGTAAATTGGGGCCCGTGATAGTGAGTAATGGTAATTTTACCAAGGTGGGACAAATGTGTCATTAATGGAATTGTCTAATTCGACCTTCCAACCAACCAATCACGTGTTACCACTACCCCTATTGCTATTGGACCACTATACAACTTATTTCTGATTATAAATGAGAGGTATATGTTCTTCCTCCTAAGAAATAACAAGTTTTGCCTAAAGAGAGAGAAAGAGAAGAAAGTTAAGGAAGAATTTCTTTGAAAATTAACCATAAATCGAGGAATTCTCGTGAGGTAATTACATCTTTATTAAAGTTTGTCACATGGATGAGTTATGTACTTGGCATGTTTTTATTTTTGATTTGGATATATATTTTAATGATACCCATATTGCTGAATTGTGTTGGAACAAGGATGGGTTAAGAACATAGGTTAGAACCAGAGCTAGGATCGTAAATGCATACTTTAAAGCCCTAAATTTACATCATCTTTTCGTAAAGCATTTTGATTTAGAAAATCCATGATTATGATGTATATTTCTGCTAAAACATGTTTATTATATGTTTCCATGAATTATACTCAAGGTCAAGGTTATGTATGCTTAAAAATGTTAAGTTATACCTTAATGTTGTATTTTGACCTAGTTATGATAAAAATGGTATAAATCATGGAATACTTATTGGAATTGAGTGATTCAAGTTGGAGAGTAAAATACACTCATACATGTATAACATATCCGAAAATTGTGTAAAAATACCAAGGAATGAATCCTTGGTGATAGTTTGAAGTCGTGGTTTAAAATCTGCCCTAAAGGAGCAAGAATGCATACCAAGTGTTTGACATTTTGCTCGACATAGAAAATGAGCCCTAAAAATTATGAAACATTAAATTTGTATTATTCAATGTGTTTACTGATATTGGGTGGAATATCATGAAAAGTTATGTTGTACAAAAATTAAGAGAAGTTCAGGAAGTTGAAGTTGTGTTGTTGTTTTTCTTGAGAAACGAATTGGAAAAGGCTGTAATAAAATGGGCATAACTTTGTCTAGCAGATTCGTAATTTAATTCTGTAAATTGTGTTAGAACCCTAATTAATTGGGTGTTATATAAATGTGAAGTGTCATATGTAATTCCTCCTTAGTTATTTCTGATTGTCCAAATGATGTGATGTGTTACTGGATTTGATGTTAATCAGTGTATTCAAATACTAACGACATTGACTTGTTAGGTGGGCAAGCAGCTAATACTACCATACCAAGGAAGTAGTTGGTATAAATCTTAGCACCAAATCCAAGGTGAGTGACCTTCCTTATGAAATATAAATGCTTATAATTTCTTATGGAAATGTGTAGTTAAACACATGTGTGAAAATGTTTATGGGAGTGATGTTGTATTTATGAAACATATGCATATGATTAAAAATGTTAAGCGATGTTATATAATGATATGGACTAGTGAGTCCTTTATCTAATGTTAAGGACTGTGGTGGGTCCTACTGGATGTGGTGGTCCTTTTAATCCAACTTAAAGGTTTGTGTACCCGGGCCTAATAAAGGGATGTGGTTGTCCCTAATAACTGTGGTGGGTTAATTGGACTGTGGCGGGTCCAGGCTTGCGAGAGTTTCACAATTCCTGTTGGGTTATAGCATTAGAACAAAATAAAAATGGTTATTCAAATTGGTTATATGTGTGGTATGTGGTCATTCACTAAGCCTTTATAGCTTACACTCCTATAATGTTTTGTTTCAGGTATGCTTATAATTTGGAGTTCACTGCCAAGTTAGGACCTTAAAACGGGGGAGTGACGGATATTTAGTACGGTTTGAATATCAATATTCCTTTTGTGTAATTATTAAACTAAGGATCTTGGTTATGTAAAGTTATGTAGTACTTATAAGTTATAAGTAAAGGCAGTTATGTTTTCATCTACACATACCTTTGGGAAAAAAAAAATCTCATGCTATTTTCCTCAGAGATTAAAATTAAAGCATTGTTTAAGGCAATTTATCTCTAATTAAAAGGATGAGTTTAACTTAATTAATTCGGGGCGCGACAACTTGGTATCAGAGCGTGGTTATTTGGTTCTGGATAGGGTGTGAGGGTCTAGATTGGCAGTGGACACTAGAAAGTGAGTTTGTTATGCATCTGAATTTTGACTAACAATGTTAATATTAAACTGCTGCTATTATATTTTGTTTAAGTTAATTATATTGCAGTGAGTGATGGATCCACACGAGCCGCATGATAGAGCAGAGGGTGAGACATCCTATGTACCTAATAGTCAGCAAGGACATAGACCTATTGAAGTAGATGAACCAGAGGTGCAACAACAACCTATTGATGATGTGGGAAGAATATTACGTGCTGTGGCACAACTTATGGAACAAGCAAGAGGTGGAGAACATGGTGGGGATAGGGACAAATTATATGAGAGGTTCATGAAGTTAAGTCCGCCTGCATTTACTGGGACCACAGATCCGTTAGTGGCAGAGGGGTGGGTTAGAAAGATGGAAACAATATTCAAGGTGATGGAAGTAAGAGATGAACAAAAGGTTTTATTAGCAACCTTTAGGTTAGAGGCTGATGCAAAGTTATGGTGGGATGCAACAGAAAGGTTACTTACTACAATGGGGGGAGTGGTGCCAATAAATCCTCCACGAATTACATGGGAGAGGTTTGTGAAAGTGTTCTTTGAAAAATATTTCCCAAGGCTTTATAGGAAGGAGAGAGAGGAAGAATTTATCACGTTGAAATAGGGGAATCGAACAGTGGCAGAGTATGAAGCTTTATTTATATCCTTATCTAGATTTGCACCTGACTTGGTGAGGATGGAAGAAAGTAAATGTGATCGGTTTCAAACCGGGCTAAGTGTAGATATAAAAAGCATGGTTGCTAATATGAAGATAACGGATTATGTGGACTTGGTGGATAGGGCCATGGTGTCAGAAAAATCAATAAAAGAAATAAAAGTTGAACACTCGAAGAAAGCTAGACATGATAATATAAGATCATATGGATGGGAGGCGGGAACCTCAACTCAGAGTGTAGCACGAGGAGTGCCTAAGGGCCAAGAGTTTAAAAATAATAGAAATGCACGTGGAAGATTTCAAGCTCGAGGTGGAAGGACTGGGATGAATCGGTCAGAAAATGCATCTGTGATGGGATCGTGGGCCATATTTTGTTATAGATGTGGTGGTCAAGGGCACATGTCTCGGGAGTGTACAATAGCTGAGACGACACCTTTATGTTTCCATTGTCATCAACCGGGGCACTTACGAAAGAATTGTCCAGCGATGGGAGCTACAACTTCAGTTGGGAGTGTGACAGTAGGAGATAGGATTTCTACACCGAAAGTACATAGGGGAGGTAGAGGAGGCGTGTCTCAAAACCAAGGCCAAGGCAGAGTGTTTGCACTAACTCAACAAGATGCACAAGCTATGCCTAACGTAGTGACAGGTACACTTCCTATTGGTGATAAAGATGCTTATTTGTTGATAGATCCTGGTTCTACACATTCTTTTGTGTCTTTGCTTTATCTGTTGCATCTTAATAAACCATTATCATCATTAGATTCTGGTTTAGCTATTGTTACTCCAGTGGGGGGGTTGGTTTTTATTGAGAGGGTATATAGGGAGTGTGTGGTGCGAGTGGGTGAAAAAGAATTACTAGTTGACTTATTACCTCTCGATATGCGCGACTTTGATGTAATACTGGGTATGGATTGGTTAGCTTCATATCATGTATGTTTGGATTGCTTTAAAAAGGAGGTAGTGTTCCAGTTACCGGGTGAACCTGAATTTAAATTTATTGGGGAACGAAATGTCACTCCAACTTGTTTGATTTCTGCTACAAAATGTTATGAACTGCTAAGGAAAGGATGTGAGGGTTATCTTGCCCATGTGGTGGACATACGACAAGAGGCTGGAAAATTATCAGAGATACCAGTAGTTAATGAGTTTGCAGATATCTTCCCAGAAGAACTCCCAGGGTTAGCACCAGATCGTGAGGTAGAATTTGCGATTGAGTTGGTACCAGGCACTGCACCGATATCTATTGCACCATATCGCATGGCACCTGCAGAATTAAAGGAGCTAAAAATACAGTTGCTAGATTTGTTAGATCGTGGTTTTATAAGGCCTAGTGTATCACCGTGGGGAGCCCCAGTATTGTTTGTGAAGAAGAAAGATGGAACCATGAGGCTGTGCATCGATTATCGTCAATTGAATAAGGTGACTATCCGTAACAAATACCCACTACCCCGCATTGATGACTTGTTCTATCAGTTGCAAGGAGCCAAAGTGTTTTCTAAGATTGATCTCAGATCCGGATATCATCAATTGAAAGTAAGAGATTGTGACATTTCTAAAACTGCTTTTCGTTCCAGGTATGGACATTATGAATTTCTTGTCATGCCATTTGGGTTAACAAATGCACCGGCCGTATTCATGGATTTGATGAACCGTATATTTCACCCATATGTGGATTCTTTTGTTATTGTCTTCATCGATGATATTTTGATATATTCTCGTAGTAGGGATGAGCATGAATGCCACCTGCGTATTATTTTACAGACCTTGCGAGAGAAGCAGTTGTATGCTAAATTTTCTAAATGTGAATTTTGGCTAGCCAAGGTAGTATTTTTGGGGCATGTTATTTCTGCTGATGGTATTTGTGTAGATCCCAAAAAGGTTGAAGCAGTAATGAATTGGGAAAGACCAACTAGTGTGACAGAGGTGCGTAGCTTTTTGGGATTGGCGGGCTATTATAGGAGGTTTATACCGGGGTTTTCTTCTATTGCATTGCCATTAACTAAGCTTACCAGAAAGGAGAACAAGTTTGTGTGGAGTGGCGATTGTGATAAAAGCTTTGAAAAATTAAAGGGTAAGTTGACATCAGCTCCAGTATTGACTATCCCAACGGGTACAGAAGGTTTAGTTATTTATAGTGATGCCTCGTATCAAGGACTCGGTTGTGTGTTAATGCAGCATGGAAAGGTAATTGCTTTTGCTTCTCGACAGTTAAAGATACATGAACGCAACTACCCTACACACGATCTTGAGTTGGCTGCAGTAGTTTTTGCATTAAAAATCTGGAGACACTACTTATATGGTGTTAGTTGTGAAATTTTTACTGACCATCAAAGCTTAAAATACTTGTTTACACAAAAAGACTTGAACTTGAGGCAAAGAAGGTGGATGGAACTTATAAAAGATTATGATTGCACGATACATCACCATCCAGGTAAAGCTAATGTTGTTGCTGATGCTTTGAGTAGAAAATCTCTAGGCATAGTATCTTGTATTTATTGTATTCGAGTTGACCTGCTGAGAGAGTTAGCTTTAATGGGGGTGGAATTAACTTTGAATGAGTCTTATGGAATAGTAGCACATTTAAATGTTAGACCCATGTTGATTGACTGGATTAAACAAGCACAGGCGGGAGATGCAGAATTGGAGAAAGTTAGAGATAATATGAAAAAGGGTAAAGCAAATGAATTTTCTACTCGGGATGATGACATTGTTATGTACGAAAACCGTTTGTGTGTACCTAATGTGCCTGATTTAAGAAGAACAATTTTGGAGGAAGGCCACTGTTCGTTATATGCTATGCATCCAGGGAGCACGAAACTGTATAGAGATTTGAAACAATGTTATTGGTGGCCGGGAATGAAACACGACATTGCAGATTTTGTTGCTAGATGTCTAGTTTGCCAACAAGTGAAGGTGGAGCTTCAGAAGCCAAGTGGTTTACTACAGCCCTTACCTATTCCTGAGTGGAAATGGGAGCATGTTACTACAGATTTTGTTATAGGTTTACCAAAATCATCACGAGGGTTTGATTCTATTTGGGTTGTCGTTGATAGGTTGACTAAGTCTGCACATTTTCTTCCTGTTAAAACTACTTATTCCATGGATAGATATGCCAAATTATATGTGGATGAGATTATCAGATTGCATGGTGCACCTGTTTCTATTATTTCTGATCGAGATCCTAAGTTCACTTCTCACTTTTGGCCTAGTTTACAGCAAGCTTTGGGGACTAAATTGAAATTTAGTACAGCTTTTCACCCTCAGACTGATGGGCAGTCAGAAAGAACGATCCAGACACTCGAAGATATGTTACGAATTTGTGTATTGGAGTTCAAGGGGAGTTGGGATGAACACTTGCCACTGATAGAGTTTGCTTATAATAATAGCTATCATTCGAGTAT
This sequence comes from Sambucus nigra, assembly GCA_949130495.1. Classification (NCBI taxonomy): domain Eukaryota; kingdom Viridiplantae; phylum Streptophyta; class Magnoliopsida; order Dipsacales; family Adoxaceae; genus Sambucus; species Sambucus nigra. Next base: position 458,223,300 of record OX422213.1, on the reverse strand, counting down.
TAATATGGCCCCTTATGAAGCTTTGTATGGGAGAAAATGCAGAACTCCAGTGTGTTGGACAGAAGTAGGAGAACGAAAACTACTTGGGCCAGAAATCGTACAGCAGACTACTGAAAAGATAAATCTTATCCATAATCACTTGAAGGTGGCGCAAAGTAGACAGAAAAGTTATGCAGACAACCGAAGGAAAGAATTGAAATTTGAGGAAGGTGATCGAGTATTCCTACGTGTTTCTCCTTGGAGAGGGGTTATGAGATTCGGGAAGAAGGGAAAGTTAAGTCCCAGGTACATTGGCCCTTATGAGATAGTGAAACGGGTTAGAGCTGTAGCTTATAAATTGGCGTTACCACCAGAATTATCCCGGATACACGATGTTTTTCATATATCCATGTTACGTAAGTATGTGCCCGATCCTTCACATGTGTTTATCTCACAACCGATAGAGCTTCAAGATGACTTAACCTATGTGGAGGAACCAATTGCTATTGTAGATCGAAAGAAGCAAGTGTTACGTAGTAAAACCATTTCACTAGTTAAAGTGATGTGGAGAAATCGGAATGTGGAGTATGGCACTTGGGAAGGGGAGGATAACATGAAGAAGCAATATCCTCATCTATTTGGTAAGTTTCTTATGCGTTAAATTTCGAGGACGAAATTTTTATAAGAGGGGTAGAATTGTAAGGCCCTAAAACATGATTAGGAAGGCTAATTACATGATTAATTATAACTTAGGAGTTATAAGTTATAGATTGGTTATGTGTGTTAAACGTGTTAATTATCATGTTTAGGGGATGCATGCTCATGTGATATATGTGTTGTTTACATTAGGTGTTAATTGAGCTTACGATCGGGAATACCATGTTTAGAACATATGATTAGTTATGTGGTTAAATGCATCATAAATTATGTTTTTAATGCATGATTATGTTTATAAAAGTAAATAAGGGCGTTGATACAAAATTGACAATGTTTGGTCGCCAAATGTGAAAGTTTTGAGATTTTCGGTAAATTGCTACTTTCCTGTTCGATGCCCAAATTAGGCGTATTAGTTTATGATTTTGGGAAAACACAAAATAGGAAAGTTGTAGATGTTTAAGCTATCTACTCATAGACACAAAGAGAGAGTAAATCGGGGCCCGTGATAGTGAGTAATGGTAATTTTACCAAGGTAGGACAAATGTGTCATTAATGGAATTGTCTAATTCGACCTTCCAACCAACCAATCACGTGTTACCACTACCCCTATTGCTATTGGACCACTATACAACGTATTTCTAATTATAAATGAGAGGTATGTGTTCTTCCTCCTAAGAAATAACAAGTTTTGCCTAAAGAGAGAGAAAGAGAAGAAAGTTAAGGAAGAATTTCTTTGAAAATTAACCATAAATCGAGGAATTCTCGTGAGGTAATTACATCTTTATTAAAGTTTGTCACATGGATGAGTTATGTACTTGGCATGTTTTTATTTTTGATTTGGATATATATTTTAATGATACCCATATTGCTGAATTGTGTTGGAACAAGGATGGGTTAAGAACATAGGTTAGAACCAGAGCTAGGATCGTAAATGAATACTTTAAAGCCCTAAATTTACATCATCTTTTCGTAAAGCATTTTGATTTAGAAAATCCATGATTATGATGTATATTTCTGCTAAAACATGTTTATTATATGTTTCCATGAATTATACTCAAGGTCAAGGTTATGTATGCTTAAAAATGTTAAGTTATGCCTTAATGTTGTATTTTGACCTAGTGATGATAAAAATGGTATAAATCATGGAATACTTATTGGAATTGAGTGATTCAAGTTGGATAGTAAAATAAACTCATTCATGTATAACATATCCGAAAATTGTGTAAAAATACCAAGGAATGAATCCTTGGTGATAGTTTCAAGTCGTGGTTTAAATCTGCCCTAAAGGAGCAAGAATGCATACCAAGTGTTTGACATTTTGCTCGACATAGAAAATGAGCCCTAGAAATTATGAAACATTAAATTTGTATTATTCAATGTGTTTACTGATATTGGGTGGAATATCATGAAAAGTTATGTTGTACAAAAATTAAGAGAAGTTCAGGAAGTTGAAGTTGTGTTGTTGTTTTTCTTGAGAAACGAATTGGAAAAGGCTGTAATAAAATGGGCATAACTTTGTCTAGCAGATTCGTAATTTAATTCTGTAAATTGTGTTAGAACCCTAATTAATTGGGTGTTATATAAATGTGAAGTGTCATATGTAATTCCTCCTTAGTTATTTCTGATTGACCAAATGATGTGATGTGTTACTGGATTTGATGTTAATCAGTGTATTCAAATACTAACGACATTGACTTGTTAGGTGGGCAAGCAGCTAATACTACCATACCAAGGAAGTAGTTGGTATAAATCTTAGCACCAAATCCAAGGTGAGTGACCTTCCTTATGAAATATAAATGCTTATAATTTCATATGGAAATGTGTAGTTAAACACATGTGTGAAAATGTTTATGGGAGTGATGTTGTATTTATGAAACATATGCATATGATTAAAAATGTTAAGCGATGTTATATAATGATATGGACTAGTGAGTCCTTTATCTAATGTTAAGGACTGTGGTGGGTCCTACTGGATGTGGTGGTCCTTTTAATCCAACTTAAAGTTTTGTGTACTCGGGCCTAATAAAGGGATGTGGTGGTCCCTAATAACTGTGGTGGGTTAATTGGACTGTGGCGGGTCCAGGCTTGCGAGAGTTTCACAATTCCTGTTGGGTTATAGCATTAGAACAAAATAAAAATGGTTATTCAAATTGGTTATATGTGTGGTATGTGGTCATTCACTAAGCCTTTATAGCTTACACTCCTATAATGTTTTGTTTCAGGTATGCTTATAATTTGGAGTTCACTGCCAAGTTAGGACCTTAAAATGGGGGAGTGACGGATATTTAGTACGGTTTGAATATCAATATTCCTTTTGTGTAATTATTAAACTAAGGATCTTGGTTATGTAAAGTTATGTAGTACTTAAAAGTTATAAGTAAAGGCAGTTATGTTTTCATCTACACATACCTTTCGGGGGAAAAAAAATCTCATGCTATTTTCCTCAGAGATTAAAATTAAAGCATTGTTTAAGGCAATTTATCTCTAATTAAAAGGATGAGTTTAACTTAATTAATTCGGGGCGCGACATAAAATGTCTAAGGTGTGTAGACGTTGGAGACCTAGTTAAAGTGAGTCACGAGACTCGGTAGGAACGTTAGGTGCGCACGATATATGAAAGGTGAGGAGACTCAAGAGAGTGTGCTTGATCCTAACATGTGTAATCAATAACTGATATTTATTGTGATAGATTACTTGCTTAATATTTTCAAAACGTTTTGTTTACTAACACTTGCTATAAAATATTTTTAAAACCTTTTAGGTGTCCAGCCACAGGGACACCATGCTTGACTTCATTCCAAGGATTTCGGAGCTACAGTATAGGTGGGTGTTGCAGGGCATTGATTAGACGTTTCCTTTATCCTTCCGGATCTAGTGTAGGAACTCGGTTTTAGTACTCTCATTTTGGGACATGTTGTCCACTCGTTACATTTGCAGTTATTTTGTTGTGTTGGATTTTGATTTGGTTTTATTTCAGCCGTGGTTTTTGGCAAGACTTTATTTTATTCAGTTACTTATGATGGTTGGTTTTAATACTGCTTAATGAATATTGTTTCGCATGATTTTTATCTGTTTTAGTAAATATAAAATTTGGCACCAGCTTAATTTCACTTAGGTGGCTAGTAATTAAAAATGTTTTCGATAGTGATGCTATGAATGAACCATTTAAGAAACCTATTTTAAAGTAAATTAAGGCTTGATCACCCAAGGTTTAATTAGGCGGGGTGTCACAACTTTGTCATGTCATATGTTCATGTTTGTTAATTAATTACTTTTAAAACCAAATATGTTACAAATAAGTTAACTATGTGAACATATTTAATAAATTGATTCGATGTTGGTAAGTAAAATAGATTTGTTAATTGGTTCAACTCAAGAAATTTGACTTAAGAAAATGTTCATTTTATTTGGGTTTTAAGACTTATTTGGAGCCAAAATAAGGGAAATATAGTGGAAAGTATAGTTATGGGTTAAGTAACCCTTTGTTTGGGGGGAGGGGGGTAATACATTTTAAATAGGTTTTGAGGCCTATAAGACACTTGAAAATTAAGTTAATAACAAATGATAGGAATAACTTATTTAAATATCAAATTAGCTAAAACACAACCCCCTTAATCTGTTAACTGACAACCTAATCCCTAATATTGAACATAACTATAGGAGGAGGCCGATCGTTAGAGAGTGTGAGCATAAAGGAAAACTACAAGATTTGAAGAGGAGGTTAGATTTGATTGGAATTCACGAGACAATAATTGATTATAATCTAATTTTCAAGGCAAGAACTATGTCCTATTCTTTCCCTTTGTATCCATATTATAATATTTAAATTATGTTTAGACAAAATTATTAATAACCGTTGATTTAAATATTAGAATCCTTTTTGCGTGTACATCCTATATTTAAATTATAATTCTCTCTTCATCTTGTAAATTATGATTTTAAAATATAAAAATCGTAGATTATCATTGGTGAGTTAGGAGTTTCATGAAATTAGAACTCATGTAAAAATATTGTTAATTTGGATAACTAACTACTCATCTTTTTAAATATATGTTATAGTATTGCATGTTAGATGATGAAATTGGTAAATAATATTTGTTAGAAAACATTATTTTAGACATAACTTAAATGGAATTCATGCTATTATATCATATTCGTGTTTTCAGAATTACTATTGTTTATATTGATTTATGTTAATTTGGTGCTTCATCTCGTAGTATTATTAGAATAGATATCATAAAGACATTATAAATAAAAATAAACATCTTACAATTTGTTTGGGACTAATTGGAATAAGATTGAGGGATGTTTGGTAAAATAGTGAATTTTGAGTTGTCTAACGAGGTCGATCGATTGGTGACCTGGGAGGGGCAATCGATCGGGGTAGGTCGATCGATCGGGTCCCTATAAGTTTGATCTATAAAGTATTCGAGGAAGGAATTGTGTTTTTGGAAATTTTAACGTTTGGGGTTATTCTGGGTTAATTTGAAAATATACTAAAGTTCAACTAAATAACATTGTAAATGGACTTCAGTTGGGTAATGGGTGAATGCGAATCTTTGGGATGGTAGGTGAGGCTTAGAACCCTATGTCCTTATTAGACGTCAATCATGGTAGTTATGTGTCGAGTATTTATGCACGTGTAATTTTTGTGGTAGCTAATGTGGATTTAGTTATAGACTTATTTGGATGCCTTATATACATAATAGGCGGGTGTGTAGGGTCATAACATATTAACTAGTCAGGATTTTATGAGACGTGCACAAAATTATGTTTACGCCACTACTGATTAAGGGTGAAAAGTAGCGCATGTCAAATGCCAATCGTTGTTTTCTGTTCACCGCCTTAATACAAAAACCTAAACTTATGACTACACTTAAAAAGGGAGTATAGCGGCTAAGTCCGAGTATCGAAATCCACAAAGACGAGTTGTTAGAATTTTATTGGTTTAATATTTCTAAATAAAAGTGTAAAAGGTACTTTGTTAACTAAAATGAAATAAAAGATAAATTAGGCATGCGTGTATTTAAACTAAATTAACAAAATGAATAAAAGCTATAGGTTGCGTCGAATATCCCTCACCCCGAGTTAATTAGTATAAAATTGTTACATGGGTTGATGAGTTATTAAGATTGAGACTCGTTTCGACAGTTATTTAAACCCAGAGTTGTCACACCCCTAAATTCGCATAAAAGTCTAATAAGATTTTGGCGTCAATAAATACCCCAAAAATTACGCACACATGGTCGTAAATACAGGGCATATATGATATACCTTGTTAAATCTCCTAGGCGTAATAAGTAGGACAACCCACTCAAAATAAACCCATGAGAAATCATCACCAAAGCAAAGAAACCCGTCAACCTGAGGTGAGTTCAAATCCGACACAACCTAATTTAAATTAGCCTCTAAGCATGATTAAAATCATTAAATAATTTAAACTAAGTAAATAAGACAACTAATTAATTTAACTACACAATTTAAACTAGGCTTGAAAATAAATGGAAAGCAAGAATAAAAAAAGGCACAAAGCTTAAAGTTGGCAAAAGAGACAATAAATAGTGTCCACTTACATTAATGGGTGTCAAACCACCAAGAAAATAGAGAAGAGGGGTGTCTCCACAAATAAACCCCAAAATTATCTCTAACCTAGGTCTAAAGAGAGAAAAGGAACTAAAAAAATAAGATATTATGAGCTCCTATACAAAAATAAACAAAGTTTGGTATTTATACTAAGTTGGGAAAAAGGAAAGAAAAGAAAAAATAATAATACAAGAAAAACGGTTAAGTTGCATTTAAACAATAAAAGAAATAAGAAAAAGAAAAAAAAAAGGGGCAACAGAAGGCAAAATATCTTGAACAAAAATAAAGGACCGGTCGATCGGAGTCCCAAATTTGGTCGACTGCGTGAATAGATGAAAGGAAAACTGAAATGGACGTAAGCATAATTTCCAAAACCCGGTCGACTACGTTATGGAAGCCAATCGACCGGTCTTCTTAGTTCAGCCACAAAAAATTCCCATGTCGCACAGTAGCAAACCAACAATTGGTGATACCCATTCCCATAAATCGCAAGACCCACTTCGCACAAAAATCCATTATGGTCGAAACCAGCTACAACATCATAAAACCCAAGCTCAAAATGGACAAAGCCATGATCCAAAACGAGTTACACCATTATTGTAAAGCCAAGAAAAACCCATGACCTCCATCTCCATTAATGGCCAAAACCATGAAAATATCAAAATGGGTACTCGAAAAACCCGATCCAACTGACCCACAACTAGTTTCGTACGCAATCCAAGCTTCAATTTTGGATGAAAGCTCGAATTTTGGATGAAACCAAAACCCGAGCAGAATCCCGGGACAAAAGAAAATCGCCCATGGAAGCTCCTGCAAAATATATTCATAAAATAATAATAAATAAATAAAGTGATCTAGCGGTAAAAGTGTGTTTGTGTGAGGACACAATCATTGTGTGTTTCGCCGCCGCGATGCAAAAACCTAAGCTACTACTACACTTGCGAGGCAAGCACAGTGGTAAGTCGGGTATCGTAAGAAATCCACAGGGAGTGATTGAATTTTAGATTTTATTTGTTTTAAAAATTCATGAATAAAAGTGTAAAATAAATAAAAGAAAATGTGATGTGTGGTTATAGTGGAAAAAGAAAAGAATAAGTTACGCTACTTATCTAGGGGCTAAGCATGAAAATGATCTAAACTAAACTATAACTAAACTAATTACAACAAGAAATAAATTAATCTAGGCAAGAAAGTAGAGAAAGCATGTAAATTAAGGAAGACAACTAAATTAATGTAATTAAAATTAAGGTACAACTTACAAAACAAAGAGTACAAGAGAGGAGTAGGGAAAATCTCCCTCTACAAAACCCTAAAATCTAAGACAAAAATGGAGATCCCTCTCAAAAATGAGAGAAGAGTGTATTTATACAAAATCTCCCCTGGCAAACTTGTAATAAAAAGAAGAAGAAAAACTGCAGAGCCGAATCGATTCGCATGGTGCGAATCGATTCGCAATCGCTGATAAATATCTTCGAAGCTACAAAAGGGGCGAATCGAATCGCATAGTCCGAATCGATTCGAAATGGAATAACTGGCACTATGGCTCAACCCTAATCAATTCGGATGGGCCGAATCGATTCGGACCTACAGGTCTTAAATACTTCCCCTGTTTTTGGTTGGTTTGAAATTCTCTTTCATTCAAAAGCCCATAACTTTTTTGTTCGGACTCGGAATCGCACACCGTTCATGGCCACGCGAAGCTTGTTCAGAGGGATTAAACTTCCGTGAAGACATTGGTCTAGTTTCCCAAATTGTGAAATGACTAAATTGCCTTTGCGCGTGCGATTGTGTACAGAACCTCGCCGGAATGCATCCAAACTTCATACTAAACATCCAAACACCTACAAAAGCTCAATTAACCCCTGCAAAACATGTTAACATAGAAATACGAGGTTGCCTGGTTAACGAGCATAAATATAGGGATTAAGATACCCGAGGGGGCTAATAACGGGTAGGCTAATGGGTGAAATACATAATATTTGCGTCGTATCACACCCCCTAACTTACACATTGCTAGTCCCTAGCAATGAAATAAGAAACAACACGAACTACAAGTAAACCAAAAGAAGGATACAAGTACAAAATGGGATGAAAAAGTAATAAAAAGATAAGGCCACTTTCGCGGGCGAACGATTGCATTTAGCATATGCAATAGGCCATTAAACCCCTAGGTTACCCTAGCAGACGAGTGTCGTCTCGTGAGGGTTTTCGGGGATGAAACCCACAAACATCAAATAGTTTCCTCAAAATATGCCCAACCCAACATGCAACAAACCCAACAACAACGAAAAATATTTCAAACGCGTTATTAGCATATTCAACGAATTTAAGCTAAAGTCCATTGTTATTAACAGGTTGAATGAACCTCATAGAATTGAAACTTTAAAAGTGGGAGGGGGGGATAGCACATGCATGATATGATTTGGTAAAAAGTTAAATAAACCGGATAATTAACATTAAAGAAAGCATACATTCAATCCTCACGGGCATTACACTCCTCAAATGAAATTCACTTGAAACAAGGAGGTAATACACGGAACATGCGGGTATAAAGAGTAAATGAAAATGGAAACTAGGTCGCGCACATGTCACAGATGAAGAATGCTATATAGGAAATGAAAATTTTGTAATATCAATGAAAGATATAGCACATTAAAAGAGGAGAAATGCATTTTCACAGATTATCAAAACTATTATGACTTTTAAATTAAATTCTCCCTAAGATCACATAGGACTTGATAGGGTTATATTGTAGGCTATGCTAGGGTACGAAATGAAAGAAATGTATGTACGGATTCAAAGTGTTCAGAATGAAAACTTGGAATAATGGGAAAAATGTGGGCAATATCAAAATTGGAAAACATGTTCCAAAAAGGCATGTGATATAACAATTGGAGAGTAATAAAAGCTTATTGAACACTATATACAACATTTACAACTTTCTTTTTATTTTATTTTCTTCTTTTTCTCACTTTTTCTTTTGTTTTCTTTTTCTTTATTTTGCTTTTTACTTTTTCTTTTCTTTTTCACTACTCTTTATTCTTTTCTCACTCTTTTCATGCCCAAATTGCAACCACACTACACAACATCATTCAATCCCAAGCAACATTCCAAACAAAGGTATGGAAGGTAATATGTATGGTTTAAAACTCCAATGTGGAGTTGGTTAAGGGATTTTTGGTAATGAAATGAAAGGATATATTTAGGATCAAAGGGGTTGACTAGGGAAATTATATAAGGTGAGGTTAAGGCTAATATGGGTGATATAACAAAGATTTCTTATGATCATTTCATAGAGTTTACGCAATTCTCGAGTCAAAACAATATATGGTAATCATGCTCAAGTAACACATTTCAAGATATAAACTCAATTAATGAATGAACAATGAAGGAATAGGGAGATTACCGATGAATTCAACGTTTACAAAGAGGAAAGAATAGTGTATACACTCACAAATGACAAAAGGTTCAAAGCTTACTCGGTGTAAGTATATACAATGCAACAAAAGATTAACGAGTTATAAAAATCTTAAGACAAATCAATAAAGCAAGAAAAACGCATGTGCTCAAGGGATAAGGTTTAATTCATGAAGTTATTCACAATATTAATTATTTGAGGACGAAAGTCTAATAACATCTAAAATCGAGAACATGCATCATTGAATGTCCATTGGATCGGGAAATTATTAAAATTTATCATCGGAAACAAGGCAAAACTTCCAACAAAGGGTAAAAACAAAGAAAATACTTTTGAAATTTTTTAATTTTTAACAAAAAGCATACTAAGTAACTAACAAGTAAGCAAATGAATGGACTACACATGAAATGGATAGAATATCCTACACCCCCTAACTTAAATGTTGCATTGTCCACAATGCTTATTAAGAACACAACACAAAGAGAGGAAAATAATGATATTACCCAAAATTGGAGCGATCTCTATAAGCACAAGTCCAATGAAATCTACAAAACAAGTTAGTACTGAGCATAGCAAAACCAAATAACAAAAAGTTAACTAATTACACTAGACTAAATTAAAAGGAAAGAAAAAAAAAAGCTAACTATTTACAACCTACTATTTAGACTACACACTAACTATACACTAGAAGTCTAAATAGTTAAGGGTCCACCCAAATAGGGATTTTACTTTGAAAGATCAACGGTGTACCCTCCAAAACGAACATGCCTCCCGGAAAATAATAATTCCGTTTGAAAAATGAAAGGCATGTGTAAAGCATAAGAAATGAACCATTGTCAAATAAAAAATTGAGAGGGACGATGAGGGATTTGGATAAAATGGGGGACAAGACCACATTGATCCATGGAAAATGGAAATCACATCCCTAAGATTCTTCAATTGTAAGGGGAGGCGGGGCTAGTGCAAGTGAATAGCCCATGATATGAACCATCTTAAAATAACATTTATGTTCAAGAATCAGGTCAAAGTCCTCAAGACTTTCAACCGATTCTTGTGATAAATTTAATTGTTTGGGAATAGTAGGGAATAAAGGAAAAAAGTACCATCAACCTCAATACAATTGAAAGAATTAATAAGAGGTTGAAATTCGAAAGTGCTAAAGCTTGGATCACTCTCAATTATTTCTTCAACAAAAAGGGGTGGAGATGAAATGTAAGTTTCAACCTCGACCCGGTTTTGTAAAGAAATAATCTCATCGAGCATGGCATCATTTTCCAAAAACCAAGTTTGAGAACTTTCGGATTCGTCATTCATTTCCTTTATCATTAACTCATAATCATACGAACAAGAAGATATTTAACCTTCTTGTGTGGGTTGCTCATTGCTTATAGATTCCCCGCATTCCAAATTACCATCACAAGGCGATGAGGGATTACTTACGTACGCTTGAATTTCATGCACAATGCTCTCATCTTCAAGAATTTGTAGGCATTATCTCATTGTTTTGGGAGTATAACTTAGAAAACAATTATCAAAACAATTAAGGTTAACTAAAGAGTTATAACGAGATATTTAAAAATAAGCTATTCAATAAAAGAGAGAAGCGCCAAAATTTCAATTTCTTGAAACAATCTAGCACAAGTAAAAAATAAAGGAGAAAATGAAGAATACAAATATGAATGAAAGAAATATTATGAAACCATAAAACAATTACAATCTAAAATACATTACCTAGAAACAACGCCATTTTGATGGAGCGGTAAAAGTGTGTTCGTGTGAGGACACGATCGTTGTGTGTTTCGCCGCTGCGATGCAAAAACCTAAGCTACTACTACACTTGCAAGGCAAGCACAGCGGTAAGTTGGGTATCGTAAGAAATCCACAAGGAGTGATTGAATTTTAGATTTTAATTTTTTTAAAACTTCAAGAATAAAAGTGTAAAATAAATAAAAGAAAAAGTGATGTGTGGTTATGGTGGAAAAGGAAAAGAATAAGTTACGCTACACAAAAGTAAAGCGGGGATCGGGATCGCATCCTACCACACAAATAGAAACAACTACTAATTAGAGTTAAGGATCGAAAGAAATTTAATCAAGCATTTTCAATTAAGCATAAACATCACACAGTAAGGAATTAAATCCAAAGTTGCGAGATTAAACATTTAATGGAAAATGGTCACACACGGATTAAATTCAGATTGTCGCTATAAACACTAAAGTTGCATGACAAACAAATTTAAACGCATAACAATCCAACTTTAATACACACGATTTCAATTAAATGCGATTTTACACAAAACTCTAACTTTCGAGGTCCAAACCTTTAAATGGCGGAACGAAATCCCGGCCCTATTTATCTAGGGTCTAAGCATGAAACTGAACTAAATGTGACACCCCGCCTAATAAAATACCGGGTGAGCAGTCCTATACCAAATTAAAACAGGAATCCCAGTTGGATCATCCTTAGCATCACTTTCGAAAACTTTTTAAAACTTACTAACCACCTAGTATTCCAAAAAAGAACTGGTGCCAATTTTAACTTTTTAATTAAACAAAACAATACATGCGGAATTAAAATATACACCATTCACACAACTGAATGAAAGTAAATAAAATAATAATCACACAACTTGCCGAATAAATCACCGGCCACCAAATAAATAATCCAATACAAATATTCAACACCTGAATGAATTACACCTGAAAAATGTACCGAGAAGTCTGGGCTACAGGCCCTAAATAAAGCTGAGACTGATACAAGATTCCTACTCTAGGAATGAATGATTGATGCGTCTAATCCAAACTCCTGCTAGCATCCACATATGCCGAAGCTCCGTGTCTCTGGAATAAAATATCAATCCTAGCGTCCCTGTGGCTGCACACCTAAAAGGTTTTGAAAATAGTTTTATAGCAAGGGTTAGAACCCAAAACATTTTGAAAATATTTAGCAAGTGAATTAACTGCAGTAATTTAAAATCCATGAATGCGCTTCATATTTAAGTTAGTGTCACACTCCCTTGTGGACATTCTCACCCCTCCACTACTGTGCACACCTACCGGTTATCTCAACCCCACCTAGTTGTGCTACCCCGTCCAACTAGTCCTGGTATAACCTTCCCTTGCCATACTACTCTAACCCGAGTATAATGATCTCCTGAATTATAATCCATTTTACAATTAACTTAATTAATTCCTCTTAAATAGTAACATATAACCGTATCACAAGTTATATAAAATAAATACATCACACACTGTATTATTTCCACAAATGATTAACTTAATTAATTTCTCATTAATTAACAACATATAACTGTAACCCGAGTTGTATAAGGTAAATACATCACGCACTGTATTATCACCTACATATAATATTTACTACCATATTATACGTACCTTTACTAACATCCACACATATATCATACGTGTATCCATCCTTTCGAGTATACCCTCACCGGATGATTCACTCTAAAATGCCATCTCACTAGGTGTTCTCACAAAACCTAGTTTTCCAAGTTGGATTCGCTCACCAACTTGGACTAAAACATAAACGAAGTGGAGACGGTCATATTCCTTCCTGAAAGTGAGATAATCTCCTCACCCATATACCGGACGCTATGACCCGGGGATATACTCACCCAACTCCTCAAGCTAGGGGATTCACCCACATCGCGCAACCTCCCTTGATAGCATTTGAGTTTATAGTTTGAATTAATATCTAGTCACTGATATTTAATATCACACACAATATATACACGTATATATATACTATCACGACACCGTATATATATAATATAAACCCCGGCTTTACTGTGTACTCTAAATCCCGTATACTGCCTGAAATCTAATGTCATGCACAATAGACACGTATATATATATATATATATATATATATATATATATATATATATACTATCACTACACCGTATATATATGTTATAACCCTGACTTTACCGTGTACTAAATATCCCGTATACTGCCTGAAATCTCCTGAGTCTGTGGCTCGGCTCAACATAATTAATTTTCTCACTTAATAATTTATCGTTTTCCCGAGACTATGGTCCGACTTTAATATATTTTATTACCACTCCTATTAATTTAATCCTAACCGAGTCTACAATCTGACTCTAATTAAATTAATTATAACTCTTATTAGTTTAATCCTACCCGAGTTTACAATCTGACTCTAGTTAAATTAATTATCACTCTTATTAATTTAATCCTACCCGAGTCTACAATCTGACCCTAATTAAATTAATTATCACTCTTATTAATTTAATACTTGGTGTCGCCCAACCATTATCCCCAGACTCTCTCACTTAGCCCGTACCTCAACATTTCCCGAGTCTATGTTCCGACTCCAAACTAATTACTTTCTCTCAATAATTAATTTAATACCTTGATGTCACTTAACCAACATACCCGGACTCGTTCACTTGGTCCAATTTACTTCTCATAATATAATACCCACATTTTCGCCTACAATGTGTCACACATTTATTTCTGTAATTTTCCCAATTATATTTGCCTATAATTAATAACATACTCGGACTCGATTCACTTGGCCCGAAATTAAATATTTCCTGAGTCTATATCCCGACTCTAAGTTAATTAGTTTATCTCCAAACTTAATTCACTACCTTGGGGTCGCTTGACCAATATACCCGGATTCTCTCACTTGATCCGTATCTCACTATTTTGGAATAAAATCTCTCAAATTCATCCATTAAATGCCCCACATAAATTCATCCTAGTCCCAATTACTCTCTCTCAAAATTGCTAGGAATATTTGTTTCATATTTATTTATCACTAATTAATGTTTGGGAATTAAATTTCTAATTAATTTTCCCCTTATATACAAACTGGGCGAACTTCTTAGAATTTCGAATCATCGGTCGATCGAACCCCTGGGTCGATCGATCGATCGTCCCTGACTTCATCTTCTCCAAGAAGCAGTCCCACCATTAACGAAAACCTTAAACTTTCCTTCTTCCCCCTGGACTAACCCAAGCCCAATCAACCCTATTTCTACATAAGAATAGGATCAAAGTACTTATAGAACATCAAACTGAAATTAAATCTCACAATTTCTTACTTTTTCCCGATTTGGGTATTATCCGGGTTTCAAATCCCCAATCCGAATTTCATTTATTTTAACAGCAATTAACCATCTACTCTTACTGGTTTTAACATCTGATTCAGTCCTCTACATTCTAGAATCATACACACGATCAATCTCCCCCTTAATCTCATTAAAGTATATAAATTTACAAAAACCCAATTTAAATTTTGGTGACACGCCCAAAATGAATTTTCATACACACATCACTATGATATGAATTGATTATCAAACTTTTAGAAATCACAACAGTTAACCACTTGCATGTAAGTGTTCGTAGTGTCTGATCCGTTGGCGTAGTCCCTCAATTTCGCTCCAATAACCTCCAATTTGTTCTTGATTTGCTTTCCCCCAAATCTCCTCTCAAACCCTAGGTTTAGAGTTATGTTGGCTACCATTCTTTAATCTCCCCATTAGGTTAAAAACCCTTAATCCCGTTTTTGACCTAATAGGCTTAATTAAAGTGGCCCAACTCACCCCGTGTGGGCCCGACTATGCCCAAAAATACCCCGAGACCCAATTACTATCCCCGGGTACTCTTTTCTGACTATCTTGACCCATATGGACTCAACCGCGCACTCAGAATTGGCATCCGAATTAATTTATAAAAATCCTTATCTCACACCCAATTTAGTCTATACCGACTCCCGGCTGGGATAAGTGTATACCTCGTCATTAATACTCGAAATGACGTAATTAAATTATTACTATTCAGTTAGTAAATAAATTTCCTTAAACATTAACCATTCACTCCCCGATTAATATTTAAATATATATATTGCCATAATTAATTGAATTAAAATTACAACACACCAGTAATTTAAAATTCCCGAATTAATTAAATATTAACTATACAAAAATACGGGGTGCTACATACTCCCCCCCTTACAAAGGAATTTCGTCCTCAAAATTAAGATAAGCTTAGTGTTCCAATATTCACATATTATTCACTAATCAAGTGCCTCCAAGCCCGCTATATCCATCACATCCGCTTCTAACCATACATTACACAAGCATGCATTTAAACCTTGTCAGGGCGCCCATACACCCTATACCCGTGCTTAACCGCACAAAATTTGTCTTAATTAACCCGGGTGCCCATACACCCTATCCCCGCACTCTATCGCACGAAAGTTACCCGACTATGCTAGTCATAACCCGTAATATAACTTTAAACCCGTAGTCATATTACATATATATATATATATATATATATATATATATATATATATATATATATATACATATATAATTACTGTCCGGGTACTCAACCCATGCTACGTCTAACTATCTCCCCATAAATACTTATCTCTCAACACAAAAGAATATACGCTTACCCTTATGCTACCAAAGACAACATGATACCGTGCCCTTACTACCACTAGTCCTTGCGCAAAATAAACCCCGAGCTATCTCTCTTTGCTCGAAAATCAATTTAACCAGCCTGATTCACTTCAGTAAATATCCCCACTTACCGGGATAAAATGTGAGAACACAAAACCTCACTATGTTCCATCGCACCACGCAATACAACGTATATATCCACATATATATAGGCTATACGCCCTCTCCGGTGATACCTAGTACTAACCACACCCTGGTGTCGCGGACACCAAAATTTAACTCCACTATCCACAATAGTTAAATTCCATCGCTATACAACCGATGTTTAAAAAGTATTATCAACCCTACTTCCATAATTATCAAAAGTAGTAATTCCTCGCATAATTCAACCAATCACTCAGTGTACGCCTCCACTCTCCCATGAAGAACACTAAGGAACTCCGCTACCCTACGGAAAGTTTACCCACATGCTATGGCTGCTACCACCAACGCACCCACTAAGTTCGACTCACATGCAAACTCTAGTGAAAAATAAGTCTTATACTGTGACATCCTCTTTGTCACTCAACAATATACCCCATGCCCCTAGGGTAAAATAATTACTTCTATACTCCAGCTGCAACGGTTGGTTCTCGATTTTCGGAGCAGCTTCTCCCTGACCGAATGCACCCGTGACTTGCTTTAGTGGTTGTACATCCAGGACCTCGTCCTGTAGTTGACCCCTGACTCTCTTAAGGCAATATCTCTTCATGTGTCTCTCTTTTCCCACAAATGAAACACTTTCTAATATGTTCACCCTGCCACTGATCCCTTCCATGCCAACCTTGTTGGAATTCCTGGCCATCTCGCCAATAGCCTCCAGTTCTAGATCGTTTGGCATGATTTCCTTGACGGAAATCCTGCCCCTGATCTCCCCCAGTCTGCTGCTGGGATACCCTACTGGTATTGTTCCCTTCTGCCTCATCCGACTGGTTAATCCCCACTCCCTTCCCGCTTCCTTTCGCGTGGAAGAGATATTCCCAACAGTGCCGGAGTGTTGCGTTAATGACATCAGTATAACCTACTAATGCAGAATTATCAATTAAATATTGTCTGATTCTCCAGACTAACCCGTCCATAAACTTTTCTTTCTTTCTCTTTTCCTCGTTTACCTCATCCAGTACAAAATTTGCCAACGAGTGAAATCTTCCTCGTAATCGACCACTGAACGGTCTCCCTTTGAGTCTCCTCACAAAATTTTCTCCTCATTTCGGTCTCGACCACTGAAGGAAAAATACTTGCAGTCGAACCGCACCCAAAACTCTGCAGTAGCTAGTGTGTCCCTTTCCTCAACTATGGTGATCGACCCCCACCACTGTAGCGCCGCTCCCACTAACTAAAAGTGGTTAGCTTTTATTTTCGCACCCCATCGCAATCTTCCATGCATAGGTGACGCTGGATACCTCTCTTCCTTGACACGCTAGTACTACACCTGAACCTCCTCGCAACTCTGGTGGGTTCCCACTAAAAAATAACTACTCTTTCTTATTTGCACCCCAACGACCTCGCGTGAGTCTGAACATCCGACGCCACTAACACTTGTGGAGGATCCCGTGGAAAGTACCTTGTCGTTTGCGACTACCGTCGTTTCAATCTCCCACGCCATTAGTTCGGTTACCTGTGCTGCCAAAATTATCTTTGGCAGTTGCTACCGTAACTCTTACTCCTGACGAGCCTACCTCGTCTCACCTCCCCCTACTGCCCTAGCTGCTCTCCCTCTCCTGGGCGTCATCTGGAATGAGAATCGAATTTTATGAGTCCACTTTCAAATATAAATTCGCAGAAGAACATATATGCACATACGTATGAGAATACAACAATCCTATGATAGGGCTCTATATCAATGATTGCTAAGTCGAAGCGTGAAAAGCCACACAGATCCTAAGGACACTAGAAACTGATGCTCTGATACCATCGGTGACACCCCGCCTAATAAAATACTGGGTGATCAGTCCTATACCAAATTAAAACAGGAATCCCAGTTGGATCATCCTCAGCTTCACTGTCGAAAACTTTTTAAAACTTACTAACCACCTAGTATTCCAAAAAAAACTGGTGCCAATTTTAACTTTTTAATTAAACAAAACAATACATGCGGAATTAAAATATAAACCATTCACACAACTGAATGAAAGTAAATAAAATAATAATTACACAACTTGCCGAATAAATCACCGACCACCAAATAAATAATCCAATACAAATATTCAACACCTGAATGAATTGAAAACTGTACCGAGAAGTCTGCGCTACATGCCCTAAATAAAGCTGAGACTGATACAAGATTCCTACTCTAGGAATGAATGATTGATGCGTCTAATCCAAACTCCTGCTAGCATCCACATATGCCGCAGTTCCGTGGCTCTGGAATAGAATATCAATCCTGGCGTCCATGTGGTTGGACACCTAAAAGGTTTTGAAAATAGTTTTATAGAAAGGGTTAGAACCCAAAATATTTTGAAAATATTTAGCAAGTGAATTAACTGCAGTAATTTAAAATGCATGAATGCGCATCATATTTAAGTTAGTGTCGCACTCCCTTGTGGACATTCTCACCCCTCCACTATTGTGTACACCTATCGTTTATCATAACCCCACCTAGTTGTTCTACCTGTCCAACTAGTCCTGGTATAACCTTCCCTTGCCATACTACTCTAACCCGAGTATAACGATCTCCTGAATTATAAGCCATTTCAAAATTAACTTATTTAATTCCTCTTAAATAGTAACATATAACCGTATCACAAGTTATATAAAATAAATACATCACACACGGTATTATTTCCACAAATGATTAACTTAATTAATTTTTCATTAATTAACAGCATATAATTGTAACCCGAGTTATATAAGGTAAATACATCACGCACTGTATTATCACCTACATATAATATTTACTACTATATTATACGTACCTTTACTAACATCCACACATATATCATACGTGTATCCATACTTTCGAGTATACCCTCACCGGATGATTCACTCTAAAATGCCATCTCACTAGGTGTTCTCACAAAACCTTGTTTTCCAAGTTGGATTCGCTCACCAACTTGAACTAAAACATAAACGAAGTGGAGGCAGTCATATTCCTTCCTGAAAGTGAGATAATCTCCTCACCCATATACCGGACGCTATGACTTGGGGATATACTCACCCTACTCCTCATGCTAGGGGATTCACCCACATCGCGGAACCTCCCTTGGTAGCATTTGAGTATATAGTTTGAATAAATATCTAGTCACTGATATTTAATATCACACACAATATATACACGTATATATATACTATCACTACACCGTATATATATAATATAAACCCCGGCTTTACTGTGTACTCAAAATCCCGTATACTGCCTGAAATCTAATGTCACGCACAATAGACACGTATATATATATATATATATATATATATATATATATATATATATATACACTATCACTACACCATATATATATATATATTATAACCCTGGTTTTACCGTGTACTAAATATCCCGTATACTGCCTGAAATCTCCTGAGTCTGTGGCTCGACTCAACATAACTAATTTTCTCACTTAATAATTTATCGTTTTCCCGAGACTATGGTCTGACTTTAATATATTTTATTACCACTCCAATTAATTTAATCCTACCCGAGTCTACAATCTGACTCTAATTAAATTAATTATAAATCTTATTAATTTAATCCTACCCGAGTCTACAATCTGACTCTAGTTAAATTAATTATCACTCTTATTAATTTAATCCTACCCGAGTCTACAATCTGACTATAATTAAATTAATTATCACTCTTATTAATTTAATACTTGGTGTCGCCCAACCATTATCCCCGGAGTCTCTCACTTGGCCCGTACCTCAACATTTCCCGAGTCTATGTTCGACTCCAAACTAATTACTTTCTCTCAATAATTAATTTAATACCTTGATGTCACTTAACCAACATACCCGGACTCGCTCACTTGGTCCAATTTACATCTCATAATATAATACCCACATTTTCGCCTACAATGTGTCACACCTTTATTTCTATAATTTTCCCAATTATATTTGCCTATAATTAATAACATACCCAGACTCGATTCACTTGGCCCGAAATTAAATATTTCCCGAGTCTATATCCCGACTCTAAGTTAATTAGTTTATCTCCAAACTTAATTCACTACCTTGGGGTCGTTTGACCAATATACCCGAATTCGATCACTTGATTCATATCTCACTATTTTGGAATAAAATCTCTCAAATTCATCCATTAAATGCCCCACATAAATTCATCCTAGTCCCAATTACTCTCTCTCAAAATTGCTAGGAATATTTGTTTCATATTTATTTATCACTAATTAATGTTTGGGAATTAAATTTCTAATTAATTTTCCCCTTATATACAAACTGGGCGAACTTCCTAGAATTCCGAATCATCGATCGATCGAACCCCTGGGTCAATCGATCGATCATCCCTAACTTCGTCTTCTCCAAGAAGCAGTCCCACCATTAACGAAAACCTTAAACTTTCCTTCTTTCCCCTGGACTAACCCAAGCCCAATCAACCCTATTTCTACATAAGAATAGGATCAAAGTACTTATAGAACACCAAACTGAAATTAAATCTCACGATTTCTTACTTTTTCCCGATTTGGGTATTATCTCGGTTTCAAATCCCCAATCCAAATTTTATTTATTTTAACAGCAATTAACCATCTACTCTTACTGGTTTTAACATCTGATTTAGTCCTCTACATTCTAGAATCATACACACGATCAATCTCCCCCTTAATCTCATTAAAGTATATAAATTTACAAAAACCCAATTTGAATTTTGGTTACACGCCCAAAACGAATTTTCATACACACATCACTATGATATGAATTGATTATCAAACTTTTAGAAATCACAACAGTTAACCACTTGCATTAAGTGTTCGTAGTGTCTGATCCGTTGGCGTAGTCCCTCAATAACCTCCAATTTGTTCTTGATTTGCTTTCCGACAAATCTCCTCTCAAACCCTAGGTTTAGAGTTATGTTGGTTGCCATTCTTTAATCTCCCCATTAGGTTAAAAACCCTTAATCCCGTTTTTGATCTAATGGGCTTAATTAAGGTGGCCCAACTCACCCCGTGTGGGTCCGGCTATGCCCAAAAATATCCCGAGACCGAATTACTATCCCCGGGTACTCTTTTCTGACTATCTTGACCCATCCGGACTCAACCGAACACTCAGAATTGGCTTCCGAATTAATTTATAAAAATCCTTATCTCACACCCAATTTAGTCTATACCGACTCCCGGCTGGGATAAGTGTATACCTCGTCATTAATACTCGAAATGACGTAATTAAAATATTACTATTCACTTAGTAAATAAATTTCCCTAAACATTAACCATTCACTCCCCGATTAATATTTAAATATATATATTGCCATAATTAATTCAATTAAAATTACAACACACCAGTAATTTAAAATTCTCGAATTAATTAAATATTAACTATACAAAAATACGGGGTGTTACACTAAATTAAACTACAAATAAACTAATGACAACAAGAAATAAATTAATCTAGGTAAGAAAGTAGAGAAAGCAAGTAAAGGAAAGCATGGAAATTAAGGAAGACAACTTAATTAATGTAATTAAAGTTAAGGTACAACTTACGAAACAAAGAGTACAAGAGAGGAGTAGGGCAAATCACCCTCTATAAAACCCTAAAATCTAAGACAAAAATGGAGATCCCTCTCAAAAATGAGAGAAGAGTGTATTTATACAAAATCTCCCCTGGCAAACTTGTAATAAAAAGAAGAAGAAAAACTGCAGAGCCGAATCGATTCGCATGGTGCGAATCGATTCGCAATCGCTGATAAATATCTTCAAAGCTACAAAAGGGGCGAATCGAATCGCATAGTCCGAATCGATTCGAAATGGAATAACTGGCACTCTGGCTCAACCCTAATCAATTCGGATGGGCCGAATCGATTCGGACCTACAGGTCTTAAATACTTCCCCTGTTTTTGGTTGGTTTGAAATTCTCTTTCATTCAAAAGCCCATAACTTTTTTGTTCGGACTCGGAATCGCACACCGTTCATGGCCACGCGAAGCTTGTTCAGAGGGATTAAACTTCCGTGAAGACATTGGTCTAGTTTCCCAAATTGTGAAATGACTAAATTGCCATTGCGCGTGCGATTGTGTACAGAACCTCGCCGGAATGCATCCAAACTTCATACTAAGCATCCAAATACCTACAAAAGCTCAATTAACCCCTGCAAAACATGTTAACATATAAATCCAAGATTGTCTAGTTAACGAGCATAAATATACGGATTAAGATACCCGAGGGGGATAATAACTCGTAGGTTAACGGGTGAAATACACAATATTTGCGTCGTATCAGAAAGTCTTATATTTTAAACCCCTAAATATATTAATAAAATAATAATAAATAAAGTCTTATATTTCTTCCCCGATTAAATGTTCGTGTTTCCTTTGTTCGATCTCTGATTCAAGCACCATTCGTTACCACGCGAAGCTTGAACCAAGGGCTACAACTTTCGTGAATATTTAGGGTAAAACCCCTAAGTATGAAATTATGAAAATGCACATGAACGTTCGAATCGCGATGAAACTTTATCGGAACGCGCTCAAACATCATACTAAGCACCATAACACCTATAAAAACTCAATAATACCTCAAATAACATGTTATCATATAAAACAGAAGCTGTCTGATTACTGAGCATAATTATAGGCATTAAAGTACCCGAGGGGGCTAAAATGCACAAGTTACAAGAGTAAAAAGTGTAATATTCGATACAAATCACACCCCCTAACTTACACATTGCTACTCCCTAGTAATGAAATTAAGCAATAAAAGGAATAAGGCCACTTTCGCGGGAAAACGATTCCATTTAGCGTATGCAATAAGCTATTAAACCCCTAGTATACCCTAGTGGACGAGTGTCATCTCGTGAGGGTTTTTAGGGATGAAACCCATAAACATCATATGATTTCCCCAAAATATGCCCAATCAACATGAGACAAGCCCAACAATCCGAATATTACATACGCATTATTAGCAAAGTGAACTAATTCACACAACAGTCCATATAAACTTATATAAACTTGATAAACATAAAAGCAAGCATATATTAATCCTCGCGGGCATTACACTCATCAAATGAATTCACTCGAAATAGGGAGGTAACACACGGAACATGTACGTATAAAGAGTAAATGTAAATTAAAACTAGGCGGCGCACATGTCACAAATGAATAACGCTATATAGGAAATTAAAAACTGTAACCTTAGTGAAAGATATCGCTCATTAAAAGGGATGGAATGCATTTTCATAGAGTATCAAAACTATTTAAACTTTTAAATTAAATTCACCTGTAAGGACATTATTTTATAAGTTCGTTATCAATTAATTATGTCGTATACCGTTACAACCGTCGAAGAAGTTCAAGAGCAATCTACATCAAGACGGATCCGAATATATAAAGGTTCTTCATCAAAACGACTCCGCAAAGTTTATTTTGGTAAGGTTATGTTTTAAATACCTTAACTTTGCATTTAGATCTTTGGGATATTTTTTCAAAATATTTTTTAGGTGTTGGAGCAGACTTTTTTGTCAAAATTTGAGAATGAGTAATTTTTATAAGTCATGTAGCATTTCTCAATTTTGACGCTCAAGTCGTTCAAGCGAGATCTCATCTCGTTCGAGCGACATGGTGATGTCGCGCGATGTTGTTCAAACGTCGAGCAAGAACCCTATTTTGTTCAAACGACTGAGGCAGAACATTTTTCTATAAATACTGATTAAATGGTTTCATTTTCATTAAGAAGTCTCAGTGTTCTGAAAGACAGAAAACTGCGAATCTGCATAATTCTTTTTCACTTCTTCTTTTTGGGTTTTATCCCTTTTTTCTTTCAATTCACAAAAATCCCATATGCTTTGGTGAATTGTTTGGTGTTCAAGAACACACTTTTCTTTTGTTCATTCTTTGTGGGAATAACTCTACAACCAGAGAGTTGCGTGCTATTGTGGAGGGAGTCCTTGTGAAGACTTTAGACTGTGTATCTAGACTACGTATCCTTGTGGTATAGCTGCATGTGAACCACTGTTGATTTCTAGCCATTTGAAGGTTTGACGAAGACACCGTGCGTTACTCTTGTGGGCGAAAACAAGATGGTATGTAAGTCAATGGTCTCGTAAACTTGTCAGAGTTTTAGAAATAAAAGGTTTTTCCCTTTAGGGATTTTTCGTGAAACTTGTGTCACATGATTTATTTATTTATGGGTTGACACACGCGCACACGTAGTTTCATGTTTAGGGGATGAATTGATTTAGTTTAAAAATAGACTCTAAATAAATAAGTGTGCCAAAGTAGAAATTTGCGAATTTAATTAATTATCACACCATCACATACGTTTTACAAATTGGTATCATAGAAGGTTACCCTAATTTATCGTGTGATCCTGAATTTTCAAGGGTTTGCTTTTTGATACAATTTGACTTCTCACATCGTCAAATTGGTATCATAGCTTATTTAAGAGATTGTCCCTTTTATAAATTGTAAGGACATATTTTTATAAATGTCCGTGACAATTAATTATGTCGTATACCGTTACAACTGTCAAAGAAGTTCATGAGCAATCTACATCAAGATGGATCTGAATATATCAAGGTTCTTCGTCAAAAAGACTCTGCAAAGTTTACTTTGGTAAGGTTATGTTTTAATACCTTAACTTTGCACTTAGAGCTTTAGGATATTTTTTTAAAATATTTTCTAACTGTTGGAGTGGACTTTTTTGTCAAAATTTTAGAATGAGTAATTTTTCTAAGTCCTGTAGCATTCCTCGATTTTGACGCGCAGGTTGCTCAAGCAAGATCTCATCTCATTCGAGCGACATGGTGATGTCACGCGATGTCGTTCAAACGACACGTGTCCTTCGTTTGAGCGAGATCCCTATTTCGTTCAAACGAGTGAGGTGGCACGTTTTTCTATAAATACTCATTAAATGGTTTTGTTTTCATTAAGAAGTCCCAGCATTTTGAAAGACAGAAAAATGTGAATCCGTAGAATTCTTTTTTACTTCTTCTTTTTGGGTTTTATCCTTTTTTTGTTTCAATTCACAAAAATCCCATATGCTTTGGTGAATTGTTTTGGTGTTCAAGAACACACTTTGCTTTTGATCATTCTTTGGGGGGAGAACTCTACAACCAGAGAGTTGCGTGATATTGTGGAGGGAGTGCTTGTGAATACTTTAGACTCCGTGTCTTGACTGCGCGTCCTTGTGGTATAGCTGCGTGTGAACCACTTATAATTTCTAGCCGTTGCTTTGAAGGTTTGACGAAAACACCTTGTGTTACTCTTATGGGTGAAAGCAAGATGGTATGTAAGTCAATGGTCTTGTAAACTTGTCAGAGTCCTAGAAATAAAAGGTTTTTCCCTTCGGGGATTTTTCTTGAAATTTGTGTCACGTGCTTTATTTATTTATGGTTTGGCATACGCACGCACGTAGATACATGTTTAGGGGCTGAATTGATTTGGTTTAAAAATAGACTCTAATTAAATAAGTGTGCCAAAGTAGAAATTTGCGAATTTAATCAATTATCACACCGTCACATACGTTTTACATCACCCTAGTATCACATATGACTTTATAGGGTTGTAATGTAGGTTAGGCTAGGGTACGAAACGAAGGATATATGTACGAATTCAAAGTGTTCGGAATGAAAACTTGGAATAATGGGAAGAATGCGGGCAATAACAAAAATTGAAAAATACAGTCCATAAAAGGCATTGAATATAACAATGGGGAGAGTAAACAAATCTTATTGAACACTATATATAGCAAATACAACTTTCTCTTTATGTTTCTTTTCATTTTCTCATTTTTTCTTTTATTTTCTTTGGCTTTTTGCTTTCTCTTTTTCTCTTTTTTCACATCTCTTTTTTTTCCTTTACTTTTCAAACTCTCACATGCCTAAATTGTAACCAAAACATAATATCATTCAATCCCAATTATCATTCCAAACAAAGGTAAGTGAGGTAATATATATGGATTCAACTCCAATTTGGAGTTGGTTATGAGATTTTGGGTTATGAAACGAAGGGCTATATTTAGGCTCAAAGGGGTTAACGAGGGAAAAAATTTAAGGTGGGGTCAAGGCTAATATGGGTGATATAACAAGTATGGCCTATGATCATTTCATAAAGTTTACGCAATTCTCGAGTCAAAACAAAGTTTAAAAATCATGCTTAAGTAATAAATTTCATATATGAACTCAATTAATGAACGATCAAATGAAAGAATAGAGAGATTACCAATGATTGTAACGTATTCAAAGAGGAATGAATAGTGTATAACACTCACAAATGATGAAAGGTACAAATCTTACTCGATGTAAGTATATACAATGAAACGACAGATTATCGACCTATAAAAATCTTAAACCAAGTCAACAGAACAAGAAAAGTGCATGTGCTCATGGGATTAAAGTTTAATTCATGAAGCTATTCATAATATCAATAATTAGGAATAAATTCTAATAACTTCTAAAATAGATAACATGCATCATTGAGTTGTCTATTAGATCAAGCAATTATTAAAATTTATCATCGAAAATAAAAGAAAAATGCCCAACAAAGGATAAAAAAGAAAGAAAATTTTTTTGAAATTTTTTATTTTTTACAAGAAAAGCATGCTTGGAAATAACATGTAATCAAATCAAAGAAACTACCAGTGAATGGATAGAATATCCCATACTCCCTAACTTAAAACCTGACATTGTCCTTAGTGTAAATTAAGAAACAAGATAAAAAGAGGAAAATAGTGATAATACCCACAGTGGAGAGATCTCCGGAAAGTACGAGTCCAAAGATTCTACAAAACGTGCTAGTACCAAACAATAACAAAATGAAGATATAAAACTTTAACTAATAACACTAAACTATAAGTAAAAAGAAAAATAAATTAACTATTTACAATCTACCATTTAGACTCCTAACTAACTATCTGTGACAACCCGCCTACTAAAATAATATGTGGCCAGCCTAACACTCTAATAATCACAGGAATCATAGATGGTCCATTCTCAGCATCATTGTCGATTAAAATAATAGTACGAGATAATCATCTATCATTTTAGAAAACGGACTGTCAAATTTAAAATTTTGAAAATAAAAGAAAAACACTTAGACAATCCCATTTGCAAAAACGGTGGATATCAAAAATCAACGAATAAAGAATGACAATGTAATAAATAATCACCGAATAAGCTATCGGTGAACAGACCAATATAAATAGTTATACCGAGTATTACACATTCAATATTACATTATAATAAATGAATGCAGAGTGTGGGTAACCCACCCGAATAACAACTGAACATAACTAGGGTACAATGGAAAGAAGCGTCTAATACAAATAACCTACAACATCCGCAATATGTTGTAGCTCCATAACCACTGGAATGGAAATGTAAATATGGGTGTCCGTGCGGAAGAGCACCTGTACGGCAAGGAGTATATACAAAAATATAGAAATATATACGGGTCAGGGCCCAGTTTGATATGATTCCCATGTGACTAAAATGCATGACAGTTAAGTGCGTAGTTCTCTCGCAATTAACATAATATTTATCACCTCTCAATATAAAAGCACAACCTAGCGCAATATCATGAGATGCACTAGTTAACTTAAGTCCTAAGGGCTAACTTCTCCCAATCTCAACACTATGCCCTATTCGTGCGTGGGGTGTCTTACAAAGCAAAATCCAAACACGGAACCCCCTCGATACACTAGTACTTAGGCAAGGTTGGTCATCGAGTTACATTAGACCCTCAGAACGAAATAAATTAATATATGTTCTAGTTAACCCAAGTACTAAGGGATAACTTCTCCCCAGTCTCAACACTATGCCCTATTCGTGTGTGGGGTGTCTCGCAAAGCGAAATCCAAACAAGGAACCCCCCCGATACACTACTACTTAGGCAAGGTTAATCGTCGAGATACATTAGATCCTTAGTAGGAAATAAATTAATATTTATGAATATGCGTGGGAGGTCACATTTATCACTACTCAAGGGGAAATAAAATAAATCCATCCACAACCTAGTGGATCAATTCTTATTTCTTTCTTTAGGAATATACATATGTGGTAATTTTATTTTGTCAAATGTTTACCAATTAACCTTAATTCAAAACCTTCTTTACCAGTTTTATTTCCTTTCTTCCATCCAGTAAAATACACATTTTGAAAGCAAGCTTAATTAACATAAAATGCTTTACCTTTTTCTCATAAAATCCCACTTCCCTTCTTCCATCCAGGAAGTGTAATCAAAAGTCATTTTTATTATCATAAATATACTTTTGTACACCATATGCTTCCATCTCCCTTCTTCCATCCGGGAAATGTATCCGAAGACAAACCATATTCAATTTCCCTTATTCCATTTGGGAAATGTATTTAAAGCCAATTCATTATCATGAATTGCTTTAACATATCTAAGACCGTCCCTCCGGGTTTCCCCACTGGACACCTAAATGGCTATCATCTTCCAGGTCCTATCAAATAAGGCGACCTGGGAACCTACCAACATCGGGAAGCGGCCATATGCCTGCGGGAAAGTCAAGACCACACCCAGAATCTCCTAACCGGCGCAGTACAATAAACGCCATATGGCCTAGGGACTATATCCACCCTGCATTAATTAGTCACGGGGCTTCACCATACACGCGTAACTTCCCGTATGATAGCGATTTAGAGAGGTGTGTATCATAAATTATCATTTATGAAAATCATTTTTCCATTTTGAAAACATCCACTTTTATATCCTCAAAATCAGTTGTACTTATTCATTTAGTACTACATATTAGCATATGTCTTTCTTATTCTTTGTGTCATATTTTATTAATGATCTAAGACCCGAAGTGCCATTAACCTCAAACTAGTCTCCAAAGGGGTTCATATAATTTCATGAAACATCAAAGTGAGTCTTCATCAATAATAGACTCCCAAAACTCCCACCATTAGCATATTATCTCCAATTAAATTTTAGGTTAACTTCCTATTTCATTCGGTCATTAACCTATACAACCTAGCCCTCGGGTAAGCCCAATCATCCCATTCTATTGTAGAAAATTAGTCTACCCAACACCACCCTCTAGGAACTTTTATTAATTACCAAAGGAATGGTCCTAAACCTCGGACCTAAAAGAAAAAGGCCTAACAAAATCAAACTTGGAAAAATCTCACAAAAACAGGGCAACCGAATCCATTTACCCCTTGGGCCGAATCGATTCGCCCTTGAGAATCGATTCGCCAAAAAGCCGAATCGATTCGGTGAGTAAAACTGGACTTCTGCCATTGTCCGAATCTATTTGGTCTTAACCCGAATCCATTCGGTCTCCCAGACTTGTAACCTACCCCTTAACCGAATCGATTCTCCTGGGAGCCGAATCGATTCGGCCTTGCAAATTTGCCGAGTTTGGCCTACGGGTTTAAAAACCCTAAAATCCCAAAATCCTCAAATCCTTGATTTTATCCAACATCAACAATAACTAATTCTCCCAAATTGTTTCTACATAATTTATAACAAATAATATATCCTCAAATCAAATCAAAACATAAATGCTCTCTTTTAATTGCTAATACACCTTAAAATGACTCGTATACACATAATTGAGTCATAACACCCCAAAAGTTCCCAAAACTCAAAAATACAGCATGGCACTTATTTTGACTATCTCGACTATTCTAAAAACAACTGTACCCGGCATTCGGGATAACGTGAACAAATTTTATGTTCTAAATTCATTTTACTTCATTAATTATACTCCAATTTAATTATGAGTCATAACCGTCATTTCACATATAACGACGCAATATATCACAATATAATGCTATTTACCTTCTCATAACGGTAAATAGACAAAACATAGTGAATATTATCCCTAAATCTCACGGGAGATAATATTTACTCCAACTTCCCCTATTTTATAAAATTAGCCCATCAGGCAAAATAATATAAAATAGTCGCTCAAAAGCCTGGGTTGTTACATACTCCCCCCCCCCCCCCCCCCCCCAGAAGGGAATTTTTCCCTCAAAATTCAGGCGTACCCCATAATCGTACAAAGGGTATACTATTCCAGGCTATCGATCTATCATTCTTAACAATCGCCTTGGTAGTGCGGCGTCCCAATGGACTCGGGCTAAGGTCATTACTATTCGATCTCAGTCCACACTCTTAGATCTCTAACATCGCACCAAATCGCTCCTCTTGAACTATCGAACCTACCGTGCTACTACGAAATGAGATACCTACACATCTTGGCACAAATTGCCTCACTTCCCGAAATAAGTTACACCCTTATTAGAGAATAACTACACTAACTTATAGTCGCTCTACCCCAACACTACTTACTCCTATACGCATTGGCATGGCCCTTAAAAGTATGCGGCTCAATGAGCCCAATCATTTAGGGAAATGTTCTCGGATAACTCCAAGTCCAAGAAATATACTATCTGTTGGTTCCATTACCACGAACAGGCAAGGCACACATTCGACTACACTAGGACACACACGGCACTATACTTATAGGAAACAGCTCGGCCTATTGTACGGATGTTCGATCCATAAAGAGCTACTACTCCAATCCTTCCTCATTCCACCACTAGTCTCTTCACACTAGTCGGTGAATTTGTCAATCACTTGACGTGAACACTCTTATTATAGCATCCTCCCAGTTAAGATCATTCCACTAGGCATCCCATGCCTCAACTAATCTCTCCGACGTTTTCTACCCGGCGTACCTACTACTCCATCCGCACTTCCTTAGCGAAAGGGAATAACCAATTTGATAGTCCTCTACGAACTCCAACTTGTTGCTCGTGAAAAGATCAACTTTCCTGCCCAGGAATTAGTGCCTCAGTTTCTTTAAGGTGAATACTACTGCTATGAACATTAATTCAAGCGATGGATAATACTTCTCACTAAGCTCAAACTTGTGAGACGCATAAACAATGGGTCCATGCTCCCGTATTAATAATTTATGTTCCTGGTAAAGACTCGTTCGTTAAATCCACTCTCGATCTTAACAACACGAATATAGGAGTAAAAGTCAACTCCTCCTTTTAACTCCCCAAAAGATAGGTTACCAAGGTAACACTCTATCTAGGAGAGGCCTCACCTTCCGAATCACTATAGATCATATACTTCTCCATTCTAGGGACTTAATCCCACTTGGAGTTAACCCACAAACCTATTATGGTCAACTCCCTACCACCATCCCAAAATAATTATTGCATGCCTTAAGGGCCTTACGTTCTAAAAATCCTAAAGTCGATCTACAAATCCTAATCGAGTAGTATAAGTATAATACTAAGTATATCCCTAGTGTACAAGACCTTTCCCGACTTCCGAAATTAGCTCGGTTTCATGCGTGGGACGTCTTGCCGAGGCGAAATCCAAATAAGGAACCCTCCCGTTACACTAGTACCTTGCATTGTCGGTCGTCGAGAAGTAATGGTCGAAAACACATGATCGGGACCGCTAAAATCCTAACTTGTAATCCTACTAATGTACATCTACTTCTACATTTTACCATCATAATTAACTGAGGCTTTTACTTTCTGTAAGATGCCACAAACACTTTACCCCAATATACATACACATATCTTTTTAAATGGCCTTCTCATTAAGGCAAAACTATTAGTCTCTATTGGACTTTCATAATCTTAGTCTTCCCCACATCGATCAGAGGTAAAACTATCATAGTGCTCATATATCGCACATCAACTTAGCCCTTCAATCACTCATTTACGTGATTATCGGCTACCATCCAACCCAGCACTAAACCAACAGAAAGAAAGAAAATAAAGAAAAGAAAACAAAATGCAACATCTCTCCACTCCCAACGTCGTTAAGGTTCATGCGCGGAGTGTCTCGCAAAGAGAAATTCAAACAAGGAACCCCTCCGACACAATCCCCTTAACTTGTTGGTTGTGGAGATAAGGCAACATCATACACAATCAAGCAATCAAACAAAACAAACAAAACACATAAAAAATGTAAACTACCTACATACCGTAAACCACCTCTATAAAGTCTCAACCTGTATCCAGGAGAGATATTATAGAACAACTAGTCCTTCTTCTTAGAACGAGAAATAGTATAGCCTCACGATTTCTTCGCTTGCTATCGCACCCACCAAACTAAGAATATCTCTACTCGTATAATACATATAATACAAGTAGCACATACAGCACATAAACATAAAATATCATCACCCGCCTTATAACGAGTGAAGGAAAAATATAGAACTTCCCTACCACGAAAGCCATATAGATACATTTACTATAATAATATCGGTGCTACCTCAAACTCGATATACACACCTGTAACAACATTTTTGTCCATCGTCAATTTGTTATGTCGTACGCCATTACACCGTTGAAGAAATTCAAGATTCGTATTATTATCAATGGATCCGAATATCAAAGAAGAGGGGGAATTAAAATTCTGACAGGCCAGACTGGTCTGCCCAGGGAAAAAGAATCGATCCGCCTGCGGACCGATCCGCCTCAAGCCGGACCGATGCACCTTGCTGAAGATCCAGTAGACCCTGGACTGGTAGCGAACCGATATAGCCAAAATTAAAATGAACTGATCCGCCCCCTCGGACCGATCCGCCTCAGACCCGGACCGGTCCGCCTGGGATAAACTCAGCCAGATCCTGTAGAGATTTTTTAGGGCCAGGACTTCTTTTATAAACCCACTACGGGGAGTTGGTTTTGCAAGAATTCTACACACGATTTTCAGAGTTCAAAAACTCAAAGTCTTCATCTTAATGAGTTCACAAACTCATATTTAATTCACAAACCTTTCCATATCTGTGTGAATCACTTTGCAACCCAAGAACACACTTTTGCTATTCATACCCTTCTGGAGAAGACCGTTCTTCTTCTTCATTGCTGCCCTCCTGGAAAGGGAAACTTCCAGTCGCCGAATACAGATCCGACGCCTGCGGGCAATTCTGTGTCACCCTTGTATTTTCATTGTAATCCAAGAAATTGTAAAGTTACAATATTATAGTGAAAATAAATGGTTTTGGCCCTTTGGGGGATTTTTCCTCAATTGTGTGTGTTTGATTGTACTAGCATGTTCTACATATTATTCAATCACACCTAGTTTCATGTTTAGGGTTTAATTGGGTTAAACTGTGTTTAATTATATAATTTCCTATTTGAACGCAAGCGCACTCTCCTTTTAAATTGGTATCAGATAAGGTTACGCTAATCTATCGCGTATTCCTAGTTTTCGCAAAAATTTTCTAAGACATCAATTTTCTAAAAAATTGATTTTTGAAAAAGTGCGTGTTTAATGGATAAATCATATAATAAAATGCCAGTTTTTGATGATACTAACTATGCATATTGGAAATCCCGCATGAGGTCATCTTTAAAGGAGATAGATGAAAGGGTTTGGATTTTAGTTGAAAGAGGGTGGACACATCCCTCCGTCACTGTTGAAAACATGACCAATTTAAAACATGTCACTTCTTCGACTGAAGATAAATTTAAATGGTCTTCTTTTAATTCTAAGGGTTTGAGTGCTAATTCCAAATCCATCACTCCTGATGAGTTCTGATGTATCATGACGTGCACCACGTCAAAAGAGGCATGGGATGTTTTACAACTCACCCATGAAGGAACTAATGCTGTGAAAGAGTCTAAATTAAAAAATTTGACAACTCAATTTGAAACCATCACCATGTATGAGACTGAATGTTTTGATGATTTTTATGCTAGACTTTCTGACATTGTTAATACTAGCTTTAATATTGGTGAACATATTCCTAATTCTAGAGTTGTTAAAAAGATTCTTTGTTCTTTGCCTAAGAGTTTTATCCCTAAAGTCACTGTGCTAAATTCTATGTGTAATTTAAATACGCTAAAATTGGAAGAACTTGTAGGAGATTTGCAAATATATGAAATTGATATGTTCCCTAAAACTGCTAGGTATAAAGATAAGAGAATTGCACTTAATTCCCAAGAGACAAAGAGTGAGGGGTCGTCTAGAAAGAGGGTAGAGTCATGTAGAAAGAGAGAGACCGAAACGTCAGATTCTAATTGTGATTTTGACTTAGATGATTTGGCTCTTTTTGTAAAAAAATTCAAGAGGATTCTCAAATTTAAGAAAAATGGCAATTTTAAAGATAAAAAGAAATTTGAGAAAAATAAGTTTGAAAAGAAAAATGAAAAAGTTTTTAAAGATCCTCCTAAGAAAGAAAGTGAGAGATGATTTGAATGCGACGGTAGGGGTCATAGAGCCTTTGAGTGTGGCACATGTCTGAACAGAGAGAAAGGTAAAGTTGTCCTTAATGCTACCCTTAGCGACGACAGTGAGGTCTAGTCGGTGGATTCTGGAGTCGAGTCACCGTCATTCATGGCTAGTCATGTGAGCACTTCTAGTTCTCCTCACGACGATGAGGATGATGCTTCACAGGGACACCTCGACAGTGAGAGCGATGTGAGTGAGGGGGAGGACGACACAAGTGAGAGCGAGAGTGATATTCAACGCACCTACGCTGAGTTATATTCTGAGTCATTTAAAACTAAAAAGCGTAACAAAGCGTTAATTCTTAAGATCACCGCCTTAGAGGAAGATTTAATAAAAGCAAGAGAGAGAGACTCCTCCACCTGCACCACCCTGAGAGAGAGAGAGAATATGCCTGTATTGAGAAAGAGAGCTTGTTAAGAGAGAGAGAGAGAGAGAGTAATTTTGAGAAAGAGAGAGGGGACTTGACTAAACAAGTGGATAGTGTTACGAGTCAGCTCCATTCCTCCGTGGAGACTCGGAAGAAACTTGAAGCCCTTGATGCCCAGCTGACTCGTGATCTAGAGAAAGCACGGAAAGCCAATGTACAAATCAAGGAAAGATCTAGGAAAATGGGAAAGATGTTCCTCGGCCCCGCTTTAGGTTTTGGTGATAGGCATGGAATTGGGTATGATGGTGCCTCCACGTCCCAAATTGCACCAAGCCCAGTTCCTGAGTTTACTACGACTCCTTATGGCCATCGTCAAAAACCTCACAGGAGAGTTCGACCAAGAAAAGCAAATAAAGGTCCACCTTTGACTGTGTTCTTTTGTACTTATAGCAAAAGAAAAGGCCACCTCAGGGAGTTTTTCTATAGCATGGGTCGGACACGACGTACTACTGCTCCACCATGTCATACTGATGAGTTTTCTAGTTTGAGAGAGTGAGTTGAGTTCTTAGCTGCCACGTCTCAGAGTTTGATGGAATAATTCTGACGGATGTCTTTGCCGTTAGTGAATGCTTCTCACATTCCAGCTAAAACCAACAACAACAAAGGCAAACAAAAGGTCACCTCTTCTTGGGTACCTAAGAAAGATAAAAATGCCTTCGTTGTTCATGTTGCTCTCAAAGCACATAATACCTCATAGTGGTATTTTGATAATGGATGCTCCAGACACATGACAAGTGATGTCTCACTTTTTACCCACCTTGAGGATTATAAGGATGGTAGAGTCACCTTTAAAGATGGGAGCAAGTCTAGTATTATAGGATGAGGTACTATAGAGGTACCAGGATTTCCTAAGATAGAGAATGTGTTGTACGTCAAAGGTTTAAAAGTAAACCTTCTCAGCATTAGCCAACTGGGCGACACTGACTTTACAGCAAAGTTTGACCGGGATGCATGTAATGTCTTCAATCAAGCCAGTAAACTTTTAATGCAAGGGGTGAGGATAGAGGATAATTGTTATGGGACTGTGCCTACTTCCTCACTTGCCTACAACAGCGCCACGGTCACTCCTATGGATCTTTGTCACCAACGTCTAGGTCATGTAAATATTAGAGATCTCACTCGCTTAGCTAAAAAGGATCTAATACGTGGCTTACCATCTCTTGGAAGGCCAACTTTGACGGTTTGTGGACCCTGTCAGTTGGGAAAACAAATTTGTAGTCCCCATAGGAAGTTTCATTACATTACCACCTCTCGTGTTCTTTAGCGTATACACATGGATCTTATGGGTCCCACTCGTACCGAGAGTCTGGGTGGTAAGAGGTATATGCTCGTGATGGTGGATGATTTCTCTAGATACTCCATTGTAAGTTTTCTGAGAGAGAAATCCGATGCTGTAGTGTTTTTAATGACCATGTGTCGTGTCCTGTAAAATCAATACGGAGTCACTATTAACAGGATACGTAGTGACAACGGCACTGAATTTAAGTAAACAAAGGTAGATTTGTATTGTGATAGCCTTGGGATCAAACATGAGTTTTTTGTTGTGAAGACTCCTCAACAAAATGGGATTGTTGAAAGAAAGAATAGAACGATCCAGCAAATGGCTAGATCTATGCTTCTAGGTTGTAAAGTTTCTAGGAGATTTTAGGTAGATGCAGTGTCTACTGCATGCCACACGGTGAATAGGGTTTATCTGCGTCCACACACACTTCAGACACCTTATGAGTTGTGGACTTGTAAGAAGCCCAACCTTGCATATTTCCGTGTTTTGGGGAGTAAATGCTACATCCTACAGGATATAGAGCAATTAGGAAAGTTTGACTCCCGAAGCGACTAGGGAATTCTGTTGGGATATTCATCAAATAGTAGAGCGTACTGGGTTTTCAACCTGAAGAGCTCAAAGGTTATGGAATCAATAAACGTCACCGTGCAAGATGACGAACCTCCGACGGTTATTGATCCTAACCTTCAGTGTGAGGATGAGGACTCATCTGACAGTGATCCACTTGTCCCCCACCCACACTCTGTGGTCCCCACTCTTGTTTTAGGGGACACACCTGCTTGGGTTCGCAAGAGTCATGACCCGTCTGCCATTGTTGGCGATCCCACTCTAGGGGTCAAGACTCGTGCTCAGCTATAGAACGTTGTTATCCATATTTGCTACACGTCCAAAGTTGAGCCCAACAATCATAAAGAAGCACTCAAAGATGAACACTTGATATCTGCTATGCAGGATGAGTTGCTTCAGCTTAAAAATAATAATGTCTGGGAACTTGTCCCCGACCTTGTGAGACTAATGTGATAGGTACCCGGTGGATTTTTAAGAATAAAATGGATAAAAATGGTACCATAATCAGAAACAAAGCTAGGTTGGTCGCCCAAGGCTACACACAGATAGAGGGTGTTGACTTTGGAGAGACATTTGCTCCTATTGTGAGGCTTGAGTCCGTCCATTTACTACTCGACATCGCATGTCATCTTCGCTTTAAGTTATATCAGATGGATGTCAAGAGTGACTTCATGAATGGCATTCTACAGGAGGAGGTTTATGTGGAACAACAAAAAGGGTTTGAAGACCCTACGCACCCTGAGCACTTTTTTTATCTGACGAAAGCCTTGTATGGTTTGAAGCAAGCACCTCGTGCTTGGTACGAAAGGCTTACTTCCTATCTCTTAGCCCGTGGCTTCAATAAAGGGGGAGTTGATATGACTTTGTTCATCAGGAGAGATGACGGTGCTATTTTGGTTACCCAGGTCTATGTGGATGGCATAGTCTTTGGATCCACATGGTCCCAGCATGCTCACCACTTCGAGGTAGAGATGAAAAGTGAGTTTGAGATGAGCATGGTTGGTGAACTTACTTTCTTCCTTGGTCTCCAGGTTCGTCAGCTAGAGGATGGGATGTTCATCTCCCAATCCAAGTATGCTAGAGACCTAGTGAAGAAATTTGGCTTAGACTCCGCTAAGCATGCACGTACACCTATGAGCACTTCTATCAATCTTAGTAAGGACACTTCAGGCAGGGACGTAGGGCAAACCTTATATCGAAATATGATATGTAGTCTTCTCTACTTGACTGCTAGTCGTCCCGACATAGCCTTTAGTGTTGGAGTCTGTGAACGATATCAGGCATCTCTGAAAGAGTCACACTTACTCGCTCTAAAACGTATCATCAAATACGTGAGTGGGACTCTCTCATACGGTATTTGGTATTCCTTTGATACCGATGACCGTTTTGTTCGCCTATTCGGATGTCGATTGGGCCGGGGATACAGATGGATATAGGAGCACTTTTGGTGGGTGTTTCTATTTTGGTTCTGCTCTTGTCTCTTGGTTGAGCAAGAAGCAAAACTCCATCTCTTTATCCACTGCGGAGGCTGAGTACATCTCCGCGGGGAGTTGTTGCACGCAACTCTTATGGATGAAGCAAATGTTGGAGGATTATGGGATTTCACAAGACACCATGATCATTTTCTGTGATAACACGAGCGCGATTCACATATCCCGCCATCCCGTCCAGCATTCGTGCATAAAGCACATCAGGTTACGCGAGCACTTCTTATGTCAGTTAGTTGAAGAGAAGGTCATATCCCTGAGTTTCGTTCCTACCGACCATCAGTTCGCCGATATTTTCACGAAACCTTTAGATGCCCTTAGATTTGAGAGTCTTAGGAAGTCTTTGGGGATTTTCACAGTTGACTGAGGGGTTGGTCCATGTCTAGCATAGGATGCATTGTCATTATCATATCATATGATTCCTATTGCTAGATTGTATCATTAGTTTGCTTTATTTTTTCTTTTTTTATAATTTTTTTGAAAAATACAAAAAGATTTTCCTTTTTAGAAATTTTTTTGAAAAAGCCAAAAAGATTTGTGTTTTGCACCTTCTATGGATGAGCATTTAAGATAGCCAAGTCACAACTTCACTTCATATATCCATGTGACTGCTTGATAGAGATTTGAGACACTACATCATTTCATCCATGTGCTTTACATTATTTGGAGTCTTTGAGATGTGATTAGTGATATCTACCTACATGTTTGACTCCTATATCCTTTATTGCACACATGCACGTCTATATTTGATTATTGAACTTGTCTATAACATATTGGATGGAGTGTTTTCATCTCAATTATGTCCATACAACGTTCAATATGCGATAAAACTTGACAAGATTGGAATGCATGTAACAACCGTTTTTGTGAGACTGTGTGTTTAAATTGATAACGGGGAGGGGCTGCGAAAGGTAATCATATATCATTTGCGCAAAATCCACCGTTAAAAAGGACCTAAAAAATTGAGGAATTTTATTATCCAAGGTCCAAAGAGGTTAAAAGAGCCCCGAAAAAATTGAAAGGCAATAAAAAGATATTCATGCCAAAATATGGGCCATTTAGGTTTTTGCATTAATTCTCCAAAGTTTGATAATTTAGAAATCCTCTATTCAAAATAAAAAGTTGAGGAAGTTTGGTTGGAGAATATAAACGGGTTTGCACTTCCTTGAAAGTCCTGAAAAGTATGAAATCGTTATGGACGTTATTGGTGTGAAAATCACTTTGAGCTTTGATTTGTTGATTTGATTAAGTCAATGTCCTATATTGCCATTCTTTTACACCAAAGGAAGCATTTGAGTTCTTTCATTAGGAGTATCTGATATTCATCGTGCACATATGTCATGTTTGTATGCACTGATTTTCCTATCGAATTTGATCACACCCATTCATTTATGCTATCATCGTCTTGGTTGTTTTGTGTTCATTCATGGTGTGATTTAGTCCTTGTGACACCCCGCACTTGCTTGGTTGATTTATTTCTCTCATTGTTATATTTGGGGACATCATAAAAAGGGGGAGAATGAATTATCTTATTATGGGGGAGTTTTGAAATTTTGAGTTTTCTCATACATTGGTATATATGTTTATCTCATTTCAAACTCGATATGTCACTTGGTATTTGCTTTGTCTCATGTGTGTAGGTACTACATGGATTATCATTGGATTGCACACCCTGATGAGCAAAGCGTTGAGATTCCTGAAGAGTTGAAGATCAAATCGATGAAGTCTTATTCATTTGTACCTTTTCAGTTTTGGGTTCATGGAAGGGTAGATTTGTATAGGCATTTTTTATACTTGATAATTCGGATGTTTTTATGTTTGTACCGGCATATACATAGGGGGATATTTGTAAGGAAATTTTTGTCCATCATCAATTTGTTATGCTGTACGTCGTTACACCGTTGAAGAAATTCAAGATTCATATTATCATCAATGGATCCGAATATCAAAGAAGAGGAGGAATCAAAATTCTGACAGGCCGGACCGGTCATCTCATTATGGGGGAGTTTTGAAATTTTGAGTTTTCTCATACATTGGTATATATGTTTATCTCATTTCAAACTCGATACATCACTTGGTATTTGGTTTGTCTCATGTGTGTAGGTACTACATGGATTATCATTAGATTGCACACCCTGATGAGCAAAGCGTTGAGATTCCTGAAGAGTTGAAGATCAAATCGATGAATTCTTATTCATTTGTACCTTTTTAGTTTTGGGTTCATGGAAGGGTAGATTTGTATAGGGATTTTTTATACTTGTTAATTCGGATGTTTTTATGTTTGTACCGGCATAAACATAGGGGGAGATTTGTAAGGACATTTTTGTCCATCATCAATTTTTTATGTCGTACGCCGTTACACAGTTGAAGAAATTCAAGATTCATATTCTCATCAATGGATCCGAATATCAAAGAAGAGGAGGAATCAAAATTCTGACAGGTCGGACCGGTCCACCCAGAGAAAAAGAATCGATTCGCCTCATGCCGAACCGATCCACCTTGCTGAAGATCCAGTAGACCCTGGACCGGTAGTGAACCAATATAGCCAAAATTAAAATGAATCGATTCACCCCCTTGGACCGATCTGCCTCAGACCCGGACCGGTCCGCCTGGGATAAACTCAGTCAGATCGTGCAGAGATTTTTTAGGGCCATGACTTCTTTTATAAACCCACTACGGGGATTTGGTTTTTCAAGACTTCTACACACGATTTTCAGAGTTCGAAAACTCAAAGTCTTCATCTTAATGAGTTCACAAACTCATGTTTAATTCACACAACCTTGTCATATCTGTGTGAATCATTTTGCAACCCAAGAACACACTTTTGCTGTTCATACCCTTGTGGAGAAGACCATTCTTCTTCTTCATTGCTGCCCTCCTAGAAAGGGAAACTTCCAGCCGCCGAATACAGATCCGACGCCTGCGGGTAATTCTGTGTCACCCTTGTATTTTCATTGTAATTCGAGAAATTATAAAGTTACAATATTATAGTGAAAATAAATGGTTTTGCCCCTTTGGAGGATTTTTCCTCAATTGTGTGTGTTTGATTGTACTAGCATGTTCTACATATTATTCAATCACACCTAGTTTCATGTTTAGGGTTTAATTGGGTTAAACTGTGTTTAATTATATAATTTCCTATTTCAACGCAAGCGCACTCTCCTTTCAACACCCGAATCTAGGGTTAATATCGTACTACTCCATCTTATCTTAAGGAACTGCTCCACCCTCAACTAAGGTGGAAATTCCCATCAACATACTTGCCAATCTCTGGCCACTACAACTAGTTCCAAGACACATCGTTCTAGTCTTATCCGAACCAAGCTACTTCCATTGAAGTGTTAACAACACTTACTTGTGAGCCTATCATTTCCACTGAAGGGCTCTCTTTATGGGCAAGACTTCCCACTCCATCAGCATATGGCGACAACCATATCCGCCACTTCAACCTTACTCTTATGTGTGAAAGATTTTCCTCAAAATCTTACACCTTGGCACTTCTATACCCCTCTCTACGCCAAACTCTCGGGCCTTATGTTCTTATCGAATGAGATTACTCTTCCTCCAACCGACCAAACTTTAACATGTAGTCCTTTTTCAAGAAGTTATCCACTTCACTTATAGCATTGCTTGGAATCCCAAGCTTAACACCACTCTCTACTAGCAGCGGTACTTGGAAAACTCTATCTACTGTACTTAGTAGTCACGGTAGCAATATTAAAATAATACTACAGAGGAAGAGACCTATAAAGCAGCCCTCATCCCCGACTACCTCTTACATCTCTTAGTAATCCCATCTCATGATGCCTCCAAAAAATCCTTCCTCGACGCCCTTCATCTGACGACTCATAAGTCTCACACGAACGCGTAGAAGATTTTTGGGGTTCTCATATAATAGCAGGAGAACGAGATCTCACAAGAGAAATCAACGATCTTAATCTTAGGGCTCTATAACAATCATAAGTAACGATGAAAGCGTAATACATTCGCACATATTACTAGGGACTCTAGAACCTAATGCTCTGATACCATCTGTGACAACCCGCCTACTAAAATAATGGGTGGCTAGCCCAATAATCTAATAATCACGGGAATCATAGATGGTCCATTCTCAGCATCACTGTCGATTAAAATAATAGTACGAGATAACCACGAATCATTTTAGAAAACGGACTGTAAAATTTAGAATTTTGAAAATAAAAGAAAAACACTTAGACAATCCCATTTGCAAAAATGGTGGATATCAAAAATCAACGAATAAAGAACGACAATGTAATAAATAATCACCAAATAAGCTGTCGGTGAACAGACCAATATAAATAGTTATACCGAGTATTACACATTCAATATTACATTATAATAAATGAATGCAAAGTGTGGGTAACCCACCCGAATAACAACTGCACATAACTAGGGTACAATGGAAAGAAGCGTCTAATACAAATAACCTACAACATTCGCAATATGTTGTAGCTCCATAACCACTGGAATGGAAATGTAAATACGGGTGTCCATGCGGAAGAGCACCTGTACGGAAAGGAGTATATACAAAAACAGAGAAATATATACGGGTCAGGGCCCAGTTTGATATGATTCCCATGTGTCTAAAATACAAGACAGTTAAGTGCGTAGTTCTCTCGCAATTAACATAATATTTCTCACCTCTCAATCTAAAAGCACAACCTAGCGCAATATCATGAGATGCACTAGTTAACCTAAGTACAA
This sequence comes from Sambucus nigra, assembly GCA_949130495.1. NCBI lineage: Eukaryota > Viridiplantae > Streptophyta > Magnoliopsida > Dipsacales > Adoxaceae > Sambucus > Sambucus nigra. Next base: position 458,180,337 of record OX422213.1, on the reverse strand, counting down.
AGGGCTAACTTCTCCCCAATCTCAACACTATGCCCTATTCGTGCGTGGGGTGTCTCGCAAAGTGAAATCCAAACAAGTAACCCCCCGATACACTACTACTTAGGAAAGGTTGATCATCGAGATACATTAGACTCTCAGAACGAAATAAATTAATATATGTTCTAGTTAACCCAAGTACTAAGGGCTAACTTCTCCCCAGTCTCAACCCTATTCCCTATTCGTGTGTGGGGTGTCTCGCAAAGGGAAATCCAAACAAGTAACCCCCCCGCGATACACTACTACTTAGGCAAGGTTGATCGTCGAGATACATTAGATCCTTAGCACAAAATAAATTAATATTTATGAATATGCGTGGGAAGTCACATTTATCACTACTCAAGGGGACATAAAATAAATCCATCCATAACCTAGTGGCTCAATTCCTATTTCTTTCTTTAGGAATATACATATGTGGTAAATTCATTTTATCAAATGTTTACCAATTAACCTTAATTCAAAACCTTCTTTACCAATTTTATTTCCTTTCTTCCATCCTGGAAAATACACATTTTAAAAGCAAGATTTATTAACATAAAATGCTTTACCTTTTTCTCATAAAATCCCACTTCCCTTATTCCATCCAGGAAGTGTAATCAACATTCATTTTTATTATCGTAAAAATACTTTTGTATACCATATGCTTCCATCTCCCTTCTTCCATCCGGGAAATGTATCCAAAGCCAAACCATATCCCATTTCCTTTCTTCCATCCGGGAAATGTATTTAAATCCAATTCATTATCATGAATTGCTTTAACATATCTAAGACCATCCCTCCGGGTTTCCCCACTAGACGCGCCCCTAAATGGCTATCATCTTCCAGGGCCTATCAAATAAGGCAACTTGGCAACCTACCAACATCGCGAAGAGGCCATATGCCGGCGGGAAAGTCAAGACCACACCCATAATCTCCTAACCAGCGTAGTACAATAAAAGCCATATGGCCTAGGGACTATATCCACCCTGTATTCATTAGTCAGGGGGCTTCACCACACGCACGCAACTTCCCTTATGATAGCGATTTAGAGAGGTGTGTATCATAAATTATCATTTATGAAAATCATTTTTCCATTTTGAAAACATCCACTTTTATATTCTCAAAATCATTAAAAACTTATTCATTTAGTACTACATATTATCATATGTATTTCTTATTCTTAGTGTCATATTTTATTAATGACCTAAGACCCGAAGTGCCATTAACCTCAAACTAATCCCCAAAGGGGTTCATACAATTTCATGAACCATCAAAGTGAGTCTTCATCAATAATAGACTCCCAAAAGTCCCAACATTAGCATTTTATCTCCAATTAACTTTTAGGTTAACTTCCTATATGATTCGGTCATTAATCTATACAACCTAGACCTCGGGTAAGCCCAATCACCCCATTCTATTCTAGGACATTAGTCTACCCAACACCACCCTGTAGGAACTTTTATTACTTCCCAAAGGAAGGGCCCTAAACCTCGGACCTAAAAGAAAAAGGGCTAAAAAAATTGAACTAGGAAAAATCACACAAAAACAGGGAAACCGAATCTATTCGCCCCATGGGACGAATCGATTCTCCCTTGCAAATCGATTCGCCAAAAAGCCGAATCGATTCGGTGAGTAAAACTGGACTTCTGCAATTGTCTGAATCAATTTGGTCTTAACCGGAATCGATTCGGTCTCCCAGACCTGTAACCTACCCCTTAACCAAATCGATTCGCCTGGGAGCCGAATCGATTCGGCCCTGCGAATTTGCCCAGTTTGGGCTACGGGTTTAAAAACCCTGAAATCCCAAAAGCCTCAAATCCTTGATTTTATCCAACATCAACGACAACTAATTCTTCCAAATTGTTTCTACACAATTTATAACAAATAATTTATCCTCAAACAAAATTAAAACTAAGATTTAAGGGTTAAATCAAGAAAGAACCCATTTAGGGTTTAAATTTCCAAAACTTAACTACACATGCAAATTATCACATTAAATCAACATCTAGCAAGTAAGAAATTTTTCTCGGGGTTTGTAGTCTCGGATCCTTTCCTGGTGGGAACGATTTCAGGCCCAAATCTTCCATATCTCTCTCTTTTCTCTCATTTCTCCCCACTCTCTTCTCTCTCTCTCTCTCTCTCTCTCTCTCTCTCTCTCTTGGCTTCTAACACAAGAACGAGGGAAATAAAAGGGTTGGGGGACTTAAACGGGTCTTAAAACATAAATGCCCTCTTTTAATTGCTAATACACCTTAAAATGACTCATATCCACATAATTGAGTCATAACACCCCAAAATTGCCCAAAATTCAAAAATACAACAAGGCACTTATTTCGACTATCTCGACTATTCTAAAAACAACCGCACCCCCTATTTTGGCATTCGGGATAACGTGAAAAAATTTTATGTTCTAAATTCCTTTTACTTCATTAATTATACTCCAATTTAATTATGAATCATAACCGTCGTCTCACATATAACGACGCAATATATCACAATGTAATGCTATTTACCTTCTCATATCGGTAAATAGACAAAACATAGTAAATATTATCCCTAAATCTCACGGGAAATAATATTTACTCCAACTTCCCCTATTTTATAAAATTAGCCCATGAGGCAAAATAATATAAAATAGTCGCTCAAAAGCCCGGGTTGTTACACTATACAGTAGAAGTCAAATTTTTTAAGGGTCCACCCAAAATATAATTTGACTTTGGAGGATCAAAAGTGGACCCTCCCTTTCATGCATACCTCCCGAAATATAGGAATTCTGTTTGAACAACGGAAGGCATGCGCGTGGTGGAAAAGGTGAACCATCACCAATTATCAATTTTGGGCCGACGATGGGTGATTTGGAAAAGGCATGTGTTCCAAAAAAATTAAATTTCCTCCCAAATATTTTTCAATTGGAATGGGAGGTGGCGCATATGGAGGCAAAGATGCCTTCACGAAAGGTGACCCGAGCAAGTACTCCTCATCGGTGAAAAGGTTTGGAACTATACAGTTTTGAACTGATTCATTGGGCACTAAAATTGTTGTGATAATATAGAATAAAGATGGGGACAGAAGAAATTCAATCTCAAGTGATGAGTTATCATCGCTTGAAGGCTGAATTTTGAAGGAAATAACATCGTTTGCAATGAAACTTTCTTCTTTAAGAATCAAAGGAGAAACGAGTTCATTGCAAATGGATACTATGCCCATTTCTTCCTCATTTTCATTCTCTACTATACCATGGGTCAAGTCAAGAATGATTTGTTCCAAAGTACCTATAAAGTCCTCATTTGGTTCAAAACATTCCTCGACTTCAGAAGTCTCGGAAGAAAAATCGTCAACGGATTCACATAATAAATCCAACTCATGGTCCCAACAATGATTTTCTTCGTGATAACGGTTTTCAACTTTCTCATTTTCAACCACGCGCAAGCCCTCACCGAAAGTCATAGGGCAAGGAGCGAATTCTTGCAAATAAGAACTTTGAAAATTATCATCGGAATGACGATCAAAATCATTAACATAAGAATTTTGAAAGCTATTGCAATATGTTTCAAAATTCTTATCATAAGGATCTTGCGACCCAAAATCAAAAGGATCATTCCCAAAATTTATGTAATCCATACTTTGACGTTTGTAATACTCACCCAATGTCCGTTCAGATGTTGCAAATTTTTGGCTTGTAAGTATTGACCAAAGGCCATAGGTTTATGAGGATTTTGAGAATTATCATTAGGATTACCAAAAAAATTAGAATAATACACGCTTACCCGAACAAAGGCCCGAGATGGCTATTTCCACAATGATGTGCGGCCGGAAAAATTCAAGTGTTTCTTAGAGCTCAAATGTGGAAATCTTGCAAAAAAGGTTAAAACATATAAAACAAATATAAAAGAAAAATACTACGAAATAATAAGACAATTACAATCTATAATAAAACACTCCCCGATAACGGCACCATTTTTATTAAGGGCAAAAAGTAGCATGTGTCAAACGTAGATCATTATTTTATGTTCACCTCATTAATACAAAAACCTAAAATTATGACTACACTAAAAAAGGGAGTATAGTGGCTAAGTCCGGGTATCGAAAATCCATAGAGATGGGTTGTTAGAATTTAATTGGTTTAATACTTCTAAATAAATGTGTGAAAGGTAATTTGTTGACTAAAAAGAAAAAAAAATAAACTACGCATGATCTTGATTAAATTAAATTAACAAAATGAATAAAAGCTATAGGTTCGAATATCCCTCATCCTGAGTTAATTATTATAAAATACTTACATGGCTCGACGATTTATTAAGATTGAGTCTCGTTTTGACAGTTAATTAAACCCAGAGTTGTCACACCCCTAAAATCGCATAAAAGTCTAATAAGATTTTGGTATCAACAAATACCCCCAAAATTACACACGCAAGGTCCAAAATACGGGGAATACATGATATACTTCGTTAAATCTCTAGGCATAATAATTAGGAAAACTCACTCAAAATAAACTCGTGAGAAACCATCACCAAAGCAAATCAACCCATCAACCCGAGGTGAGTTCAATCTGACACAACCTAATATAAATTAGCTGCTAAGCATGATTAAAAGCATTAAATAATTTAAACTAAGTAAATCAGACAACATATTAAATTAACTACACTATTTAGACTAGGCTTGAAAATAAATGGAAAGCGTGAAAAAAAATGGGCACAAAGCTTAAAGTAGGAAAAAGAGACAATAAATAGTGTCCACTTACATTAATGGGTGTCAAACCACCAACAAAATGGAGGAGAGTGGTGTCTCCAAAAATAAACCCCAAAAGTATCTCTAACCTAGATCTAAAGAGAGAAAAGGTATACGTCGATCGTTGGTATCGGCTCCCACCGCTATGCAAAATCCTAAACTCTAACTACACTTGTTTTATAAGTATAGCAGTAAGTTCGGGTATCGAATGCACAGGGAGTGTTCGATAGATTTTAATCAGTTTATTAATTCAGGAATAAAATTGTAAAAGTTGATGGGTGGTTGTAAATAAAAGGAAGAAATAAGAAATAAGAAATTTAAACTAAACAATAATTAATAAAATGAGGGCCGGGATCGCGTCCCCTTCATGAGCTAAACACGTGGAATTAGAATTTCCATTCGAAAACATTTAATTGAGCATTTTTAGTAAACATAAACATCACACATGAAGGGATTTTAACCCAACAATACGAGATTAAACATTTAATTCGAAATGGTCACACGAGTCTTAAAATTAGACTATCTTTAGAAATACTAACGTTGCGTGACAAAGAAAGTGAAACGAATATTAAATCCATTTTAATATGCGAGATTTCGATTAAATTTAATTTTACACAAAACCTAATTTTCGGTGCTCGACGTCCATCAATGGCGAACACACGACCCAAATCCTATTTAACTACTGATAACATGAATACTTAAATTAAATAACTAATTAATAATTAAAGAAAGAAATAATTAAACTACACTAATTTATCTAGACATGGAAATTAAATAAACATGGAAAAGGAACAAAGCAAGAATAATATGGAGAAGAAATAGGAATAGTGAAAAAGAAGAAGAAACTAAACTTACATTAAATGGGTACACCAAAGAAAATGGAGGAGTGGGGTTATCTCCAACAAATATCCCCAAATATACCAAACCCAAGGTCTAAAACAAGAAAGAAGGAACGAAAACTAATCTCCCTACAAAAATACACCAAAGGGTGTATTTATAGTAAGTTACAAATAAGGAAACAAAATAAATAAATAAAAATAGAAAAGAAGATAAGTCTCCTAATAAGAAAAAAAAGAAAGAGGGAAAACAAAATAAAAAAATAGAAAAAGGAAAGTAGCAGTAAAAATATTGGATGAAACAGGACACAGGTCGATCGGGGCCTCAGGTCGGTCGACCGCGAGAATGGGAGTGGCACACTAGAATCCATCCAAGCCAAAATGTCAAAACTCGGTCGACCGCAAGTTGGCCGCCGGTCGACTCGTCTACTAGATCCTCCCCACCACGCTTCTACACCATGTGAATCCAACATTCATTTCAAACCGTGAGCTACAATAGAAAAACTACCATGGCTGAAATGTTAAGCCATGACCTGCTACGGAACTACTACTTTGAGACCTGCTACCGATTTCAACTGGGCAAGGCACATGGCTGCAGCCAAAACAAACCAAGCCGAGATTGTCCTCTCGTGGGGTAAAAAATAAAGACCGCAATCGCTGATAAAACCGTGACCTACTGTCCAAACCCATGGACACATCCATGCCAACTGCACCGAGACCACCATTGCTAAAGACCCACAACACCAAATGGGTAAAATCAAGACCCGAAACCCGCACCTGCGTGCCGTGGACCAAACTTGAGTTCCAATTTCATCAAAAACATCCCAATTTTCCGCGTGGCTAAAACCCGAGAAAAACCCGAGAAATCACCCAAAATTTCCATTCTCAATGTGAGTCCTGCAAATTGGCCAAAATAGAAGATAGGACATAAACGGAATTCAATAGATTGTTAGTTAATTAATAAAATAAAAATAAATAAATTCTTATAATTCTTCCCCGATTAAAGGTCTGTGTTTCCTTCGTTCGGACTCCTATTTGTGAACCATTAGCGGGCATACGAAGCTTGGACCTAGGGCTATAACTTCTGTGAATACTTTGGGCAAAAATCCCGAAGTGTAAAATTACGAAAATGCTCCTGAACGTGTGAATCGTGACGAAATTTTATCGAAACGCGCTCAAACTTCATACTAAGCACCATAACACCTATAAAAGATCAATAATACCTCAAATAATATGTTGTCATATAAAACAGAGGTTGTTTGATTACCGAGCATAATTATAGGCATTAAAGTAGCCGAGGGTGCTAAAATGCACAAGTTAAAAGGGTATAAAGTGCAATATTCGATACGAATCACCTACTGGTGACGCCGATTAGGTATAGGTTCATTATCCTGATCCTACATACTGAGGTCGCTATCTACCGAGTTTTGATAATGGTGTTATATTCTTCCGTGTAGACATTGCTACGTGGTTAAATGGTTGGTGTGATGGCATAGTGATTTACTAGTGTTGTATATTTAGAAAATTAAGGAATCGGGACCTTCTAATAGTCATAAAATAATAGAGGTGTGATAGATTCCCAAAGGAATATCATTAGACCATCGTGAGACATTTATCTGGGGGATGTGAGCATTCCCTATGATACTTGTGATTGATTGTAACACCCGTATTTTTTGGCATATTATTTAATTAATTAAATCAATTGTGAAAATTAATTATGCGTGCTTGTTGTGACCAGATATGTTACCATTTATAATGTTATGTGTTATTTAGTCTTGATTGGAACTTGGACTTAAGACATATGTGACAACCCACCTAATAAAATACCGGGCGATCACTCCTATATCAAATTAAAATAGGAGTCGCATATGGATCACTCTTAGCATCACTGTCGAAAGTCCTTTTTAATTACTAATAACCTATTAAGCTAGCATCAAAATTTTACTTAACTACTCTTTTTAAACAACTACAAATAAAACATCCACATAGTTTACGTAAATAAAACTGAAATGAAATAAAATGATCGAACACTCGGTCAAAATATACATCCATATCGAATGCCGTACTAAAAGAATAAATAAATGCAATTAGGCCATTGGCCCGAATGTGTATACAGTACCTCATATCTAGAGTACAATGATAGAAGCGTCTATCGAGAAACATGCATGCATCCACAGCAGCTGCAGCGGACGTCTAACTCGAAAGATGTGTCATCCAAGCGTCCCTGTGTCTAGACACCTATAATATATATATATATATATATATATATATATATATATATATATAGAGAGAGAGAGAGAGAGAGAGAGAAAGAGAGGGAAAAGTAGATAAACGGGTCAAATCCCGAGTTTTGAAAATATTTAGCAAGTGCATAAATACCTTATTTTAAGAAAAAGGTTTTATCTCATATTTAAATTTGGTATCGCACTCCCATGAGATACCCCTCACATATCTTCTAATACTCCACTCCTAGCGCATCCATCTAAACATCCTAGTCCGACCACACCGACTAACGAAACCGCCACCCGTCTTCTAACAGCCCTAATTAAACCAAGTACAAAGGGATAAACTTATCCCCAGTCTCAACACTATGCCATGTTCTTGCATGGGGTGTCTCGCAAAGCGAAATCCAAACAAGGAACCGCCCCGATAGAATACTACGCGGCAAGGTCGATCGTCGAGATCCATTAGACCATCAGTACATGAAAGATATATATATATATATATACATACCATATAAGAAATCCTAATATTAGAGAACTAAGAGTTAAACTTCTCCCCAGTCTCGACACTAAGCCATGTTCGTGCGTGGGGTGTCTCGTAAAGAGAAACCCAAACAAGGAACCCCCCTCCCCGATGCACTACTACTCGGCAAGGTCGATCGTCGATATCCCTTAGACCCTCAGTACCCAATTTATACATACTCATCTTTTATATACTTATCATGTTACACTTGCGGATAATGCACGTCCGGATATATCTCCTGGAATGAGATTTACTTTATTTCATTTTCCTCAAAACTTTCCATTTCCTTTCTTATATCCAGGAAATGTATTTAAAAGCTAATTTTATTATCATAAAAATGCTTTTTCATCTCATATGCTCCCATTTCCTTTCTTCTATCATGGAAATGTATTTGGAGCCAATTCATTTATCCCATTCTCCTTTTTCCATCCAGGAAATGTATTTAAGGCCAATTTATTATCATAAATTGCTTTAACATCAATAATGTCCCACATTATTGAGAATAGTTACATTACATATCATATAACGTTTCTAAGACCGCCCGTTCGGGTTTCCCCACTGTGCGCGCCCCTAAATGGCTATCATCTTCCAGAGACTATACATCAAGACAACCTGAGATCCTATAACGCAAGACGTCGGGAAGAGGCCATATGCATGCGGCAGAGTCATAACCACACCCAGAATTACCCCACCATCGCAGTAAAACATATAATAATCGCTCATATGGCCTAGGAATATTTCCACCCTGCATTCATTAACCAGGGGGCTTCACCTCACGCGCGCAACTTCCCTAATGATAGCGATTTAGAGAGGTGTGCATACATAAATTACCATTTATGAAAATCATTTCTTTTTCCATTTTGAAAACATTCATATTGTTCATTTTCAAAAGTCATTTATATCAAATCATATATATATATATATATATATATATATATATATATATATATATATATATATATATATATATATTCATCCTCGAATATATATATATATATAAATGGCCATAATTGCCAATCACATCTAGAGATGACCAATAATCCCAAATATTCTCTCAAAGAATCATAATCATGCATTCATATACGCATGAGACTATACGCAAAGTATTTCCTCACTTTTATAAATAATAATTACCTTATTCTCATCTAAGGATTTAGTGGGTATATCCAAATTCCCATCCTAATAACTTCATAGGATTTACTCAACCAATATCAATATATTTATGCTTTCCTAAACGCATAAACTATATAGGCCTAAAAGCCCACAGAAATATCCCGGGGATTATTCTCCCCCTAACACTCTTTATTTAAGGAGGTTGTGGTTTCCATTTCCACGAACCCAAGGGCTACATCTCGTCCAATTAATCATTTAGAGGTCCCCACCCTATTTTAGGAACCCGAACATTCAAAATCCTCAACTTATCTGTTTTCCTCGAAAATATTGTTTAAGGGTTACACATTAAAGCCCTCACCTTGCCCTCCTAAATTTCCTCAATTGGAGGACTATATATTCCTAAAAGGTCCCTTATGGTATCCCATAATTAACCTCGAATCAATTAGAATTGGAATACATCCCATCCAATTCACCCTAGGAAAATTTTCCTAAATTTCCGTAGGGGTCGATCGATCGACCCTTGGCCGTCGATCGATCGATCGATCGATCCCCCATGCTCAATCGATAGATCATGGCGGGCAGATTCTTCTCCGAGAAGCTGTTTCGGCCATGAAAGCTTCTCCCAAACTTTCATCTCCGTCTCTAACATCCTAGAACCTCAACCAACAACATCTACACATATAATAAGGGTTCTAAACATCCTAGAGCCCGAAACCAACAATTAATTTCGATTAAACCCTAAGTTCCTCGAATTGAAACATTATTGGGGTTTATTTGTTTTAACTCCCGAAAACCCGTTTTATTCACGAAAACTCAACCCAAAATCATTAGGGTTTGTTGTTACCAAACTACGATATGAGATTTATGCTCAAAAGTAAATAAAGCAAGTAAACACTTGCCTCGTGGATAAAATTCGACGATCCCGAGTCAAGCCCGGCAGAATTTAGCCCGAGATCTCCCTTTTCTCCTCTTTTTATTCCTTCCTCTCTCTCTTATATATTTTCTTTCTATTCTCTCCCTCTCTCCCTCCTTATATAGGGAGAAAAGGGTTTATACCCCTTAAAACCCAAAAATGACTCGTTTACTCAATTATGAGCCCTTTTAACTGTAAAATTCCCCGAAACTCAATTTCGACAATCGGACACTCTTTTTTGACTATCTCGGCCATTCCGAGACTCACGGGGCAGTTGAAATTTCCATCCGATGTACTTGACCGCAAATCACTATTTTAACCCAAAACAAATAAATGTGGTATTCCCATTAAAATATCATCTTATGTCGCTTTACCCAACGGCGACATATTATTAAAATACTTTAATTCATTTACTAAATCCCAAAAGTGAATACAACACCCATCAAAAATCATCTTATCCTTGAAAATCCCAAAAATTACTATTTCGAGAAATTCCTCCAAATTCCAATTTACACCCAATTATCGAATTTAACTATCCCCCAAAAGGACGGGTTGTTACATACTTCCCCCGTTAAAATGGAATTGCATCCTCTAAATTCAGATACAACCTACACCGCCAATCCTAGAATCGCTCCAAATCCCAATACTTAAAGGGGAACGATACTAACCCAATGGTTCCCAACCATAAACTATACGGCTACCACGGTCGTAAAGTGACTCCCATAGCGTCACATTGCACCCATCATTTCTAGTGCCTCATGTAGAAAGACAAGCCTACAGCCGCCACTCTAACGTCCAAACACGATTCTAAACGTTCCATCCAACACACTCCAAATCCATCCGTGCTGCCTTAGGGAATAAACTTCAACTTTATATACTACGCCCCTTCTATTTCAGGCGGTATATAAATCAACTTACTAAGGTACCCATACACCTTCTTACCCCGTGCACATCTGGACATCCATTGTGAACGTCTGACACGTAACACTCTCTCCAACTAAGGGTCTACTTTCCTCGGTGTAATACTCACATATGGGTCCTCCCAACCCGCGAAATCTGATTCTCCTTACATCGGCGCCACTAACTCTGTCGACTTACATCCTAATAATGCTAAAGTCTATGCGTTACCCTACCTACACGAAACGAGTATAATCCTAAATATGTCCCTAGTGCCCAAGGCCTCTCTACACTTTACGACATTTGCTTGGTTTCATGCGTGGGACGTCTCGCAAAGCGAAATACAAATAAGGAACCCTCCCGTTACACTACTCCCTCACGTTATTGGTCATCGAGATATAGCGACCTAAGGCACACCAGTGGGACGTACTAAATCCTACCTTTCTAACCTACGAACGCAAATCTACTATTCTATTCTTCCACCTATACGAAAAGGAAATCCAACTAATCGAAGTGCCAAATATCTATAAAAGCACTACGTACATCATACCCAAAACATATTTCATCAAAATTTGCCTTTTCATTAAGTCCTAGCCATAATACTCAAATCAATTTCTCTAAGTCCTACTTCACCCACCCACTTGTGGTGAGAGGACCACCTTAGTGCTTTTCCATAGCATAATATTTTCATAAGCATACCATCATCAGATGCCTCATAGTCTATAGTGTTTCATCCACCCTATACGACTTATCAACAAAACCAACATCCTCGCATCCTATAACATCTCTCCACTCTCGATGTCTTTAATGTTCGTGCGCGGAGCGTCTCGCAAAGCGAAATCCAAACAAGGAACCCCTCCAATTACACTACTACTTAACTTTAACGGTCGTGGAGGTCTGTCAATTTCAAAAATGCACCTGGGATAACCCCATCCCATCTTTCAACCGAATGTGGTCTGAACTCCCGACTCTATTTAGGAGCCATACCACCAAGCGCTCGTACTACTCTCAGTCCTTGCGCAATCAATAATGAGCTTAGACTCACAGCTCAGCAGTTAACCCGGAACACCTCAAATCATATCTATAAGGTCGCCACATACTCAAATTATGATAACGAAACCTCTGCTCATCGAAGTTCCATCTATGCACACGACAAAGGCGAACTCAGCCTATATCCAGGTGAGATATCGCAACAACAACCCGTTCCACCCTGGAACTGCGGACATGATAGTATTGCCACTATTAGCCTGCTATCGCTCCTAACAACTAATAACATTATTTACTAACCATATTACCATACTCTTATAACACATATAAAACGAGTATCACAAGCCAGATATATGTTTAAAATATCAACACCCGCTTTTATAGCGAATGAAGGAAAATAGAACTCCACTACTACGGAAAACACATAGGCCTATATTATATAATGTTATCGAGACCACCATAAAACTCAAAATACACACACGAGTCTAGGGCTAACGAAACACCGCAACTTTATCTATCCACGCCACGTATGCTACTTCATATTACTCTTTATCCACTATCGGCCCCTAGCCGATCCTGATGTGAATAATTCAGAGTTGCATTCCATCTGACTCAACCAAAGGAACTCACGGTTAAAACCGTCCATAAAATTCCTCTATGAGCAAACATCCTGCTCCTAAGAGTGAAAATCTTCCTCAAACTTTCACGTCTGGGTATTTCCATACCCCACTTTAAGCCCAAACTCCCAAGCATTATACTTCCACTAGGTAGTGCTACAATTACTTTGCACAACCCAACTTCAACGTACGGTCCTCATCAAAGATCCATTTTTCAAACCCTTAGCTTCCGAGGGTAATTCAACTCGAGTACTACTTTTCCACTATAGCAGTACTTGGATGCTCCTAACTACTATACTTTAGTAGTCGTTTCACCAATCCTTAACAATTGCCATAAGGGGAGTGACCTCTACTACAGTCCTCATTCCCAACTTCAACTCATAGCTCCAACTAAGCCCCACCTCCTTCCGCCATCCAAGCACTGAACACGATTCTCGAACGAGCGCGTAAAAGATTTACATAATCTTATAATATGGCAGGAGAACGAAATCTCATAAGAGAAATAAAAAACCCTAATCCTGAGTCTCTATATCAAATCGAGAGCACTCTAAAAGCGTAATACGTCCGCACAGATTCCTAAGGAGACTACAACCTGATGCTTTGATACCATCTGTGACACCCCGCCTAATAACATATCGGACGATCACTCCTATATCAAAATAAAATAGGAGTCGCATATGGATCATTCTTACCATCACTGTCGAAAATCCATTTTAATTACTAATAACCTATTAGGCTAGCATCAAAATTTTACTTAACTACTCTTTTTAAACAACTACAAGTAAAACATCCACACAGTTTGCGTAAAGGACAGTAAAATAAAATAAAATAACTAAACACTCGGTCAAAATGTACAACCATATCGAATGGCGTACTAAAAGAATAAATAAATGCAATTGGGCCATTGGCCCCAATGTGTATAAAATACCTCCTATCTAGAGTACAATTATAGAAGCGTCTATCGAGAAACCTGCATGCATCCACAACTGCTGCAGCGGACGTCTGACTCAAAAGAGGTGTCACCCAGGCATCCCTGTGTCTCGACACCTATATATATATATATATATATATATATATATATATATATATATATATATATATATAGCAAGAGAGGGAAAAGTAGATAAACGGATCAGAGCCCGAGTTTTGAAAATATTTAGCAAGTGCATAAATGTCTTATTTTAGGAAAAAGGTTTTATCTCATATTTAAATTTGGTATCGCACTCCCATGAGATACCCCTCACTTTTCTTCTAATAGTGCACTCCTAGCGCATCCATCTAAACATCCTAGTCACACCACACCGACTAACTAAACCTTCACCCATCTTCTAACAACCGTAGTTAAACCAAGTACTAAGGGCTAAACTTCTCCCCAGTCTCAACACTATGACATGTTCGTGTGTGGGGTGTCTCACAAAGCAAAATCCAAACAAGGAACCCCCCTGATACACTACTACGCGGCAAGGTCGATCGTCTAGATCCATTGGACCCTCAGTACACGAAAGATATATATATACAAACCATATAAAAAATCCTAATATTAGAGAACTAAGGGTAAAACTTCTCCCCAGTCTCAACACTAAGCCATGTTCGTGCGTGGGGTGTCTCGCAAAGCGAAATCCAAACAAGGACCCCCCCCCCCCCCGACACACTACTACGCGGCAAGGTCGATCGTCGAGATCCATTAGACCCTCATTACCCAATTTATACGTACTCATATTTTATATACTTATCATGTTACACTTCCGGATATATCTCCCGGACAGAGAATTCATTTACTCGATATTCAGCTTTATAATGCACATCCGGATATATCTCCTGGAATGAGATTTACTTATTTCATTTTCCTCAAAACTTTCCATTTCCTTTCTTATATCCAGGAAATGTATTTAAAAGCTAATTTTATTATCATAAAAATGCTTTTTCATCTCATATGCTCCCATTTCCTTTCTTCTATCATGGAAATGTATTTGGAGCCAATTCATTTATCCCATTTTCCTTTTTCCATCCAGGAAATGTATTTAAGGCCAATTTATTATCATAAATTGCTTTAACATCAATAATGTCCCACATTATTGAGAATAGTTACATTACATATCATATAACGTTTCTAAGACCGCCTGTTCGGGTTTCCCCACTGTGCGCGCCCCTAAATGGCTATCATCTTCCAGGGACTATACATCAAGACAACCTGAGATCCTACAACGCAAGACGTTGGGAAGAGGCCATATGCCTGCGGCAGAGTCATAACCACACCCAGAATTACCCCACCATCGCAGTAAAACATATAATAATCTCTCATATGGCCTAGGAATATATCCACCCTGCATTCATTAACCAGGGGGCTTCACCTCACGCGCGCAACTTCGCTTATGATAGCGATTTAGAGAGGTGTGCATACATAAATTACCATTTATGAAAATCATTTCTTTTTCCATTTTGAAAACATTCATATTGTTCATTTTCAAAAGTCATTTATATCAAATCATATATATACTTTAATCACATAGTATATATATATATATATATATATATATATAGGGAGAGGTTCACAAGTGGACCAAAAGAATGGACTTTTTAATGGACCTTAACAAAAAACACATAATAACACATTAATTTTAATTTCTATAGTGTAATTGGTCCGCGCCAGCGGCACCCGAGAATACACCTTCACTCCACTAACCCACCACCCCACCCCCCACCGCCCCCCCCCCCCCCCCAACCACCACCATCACCATAGCAGCCCTTGTGGAAGCCCTTATGACATCAGAGCTTCCATGGGGGTGGGGGTGGGAGGGTGGGGGTGGGGTGGGGTGGGTGGGGGGCGTGTGCGAGGTGGGGGATCGATCGACACGCGTATTTGGTGCCGCTGGCGTGGACCAATTACACTATAGGAATTAAAATTAATGTGTTATTATGTGTTTTTTGTTAAGGTCCCTTAAAAAGTCCATTCTTTTGGTCCACTTGTGAACCTCTCCCTATATATATATATATATATATATATATATTCATCCTCGAATATATATATATAAATGGCCATAATTGCCAATCACATCTAGCGATGACCAATAATCCCAAATATTCTCTCAGAGAATCATAATCATTCATTCATATATGCATGAGACTATACTCAAAGTATTTCCTCACTTTTATAAATAATAATTACCTTATTCTCAACTAAGTATTTAGTGGGTATATCCAAATTTCCATCCTAATAACTTCATAGGATTTACTCAACCAATATCAATATATTAATTATTTCCTATACGCATAAACTATATAGGCCTAAAAGCCCATAGAAATATCCCGGGGATTATTCTCCCCCTAACACTCTTTAATTAAGGAGGTTGTGGTTTCCATTTCCACGAACCCAAGGGATACATCTCGTCCAATTAATCATTTAGAGGTCCCCACCCTATTTTAGGAACCCTAACATTCAAAATCCTCAACTTATCTGTTTTCCTCGAAAATATAGTTTAAGGGTTACACATTAAAGCCCTCACCTTGCCCTCCTAAATTTCCTCAATTGGAGGACTATATATTCCTAAAAGGTCCCTTATGGTATCCCATAATTAACCTCGAATCAATTAGAATTTGAATACATCCCATCCAATTTACCCTAGGAAAATTTTCCTAGCTTTCAGAAGGGGTTGATCGATCGACCCTTGGCCGTCGATCGATCGATCAATCCCCCATGCTCGATCGATCGATCATGGCGGGCAGCTTCTTCTTCGAGAAGCTGTTTCGGCCATGAAAGCTTCTCCAAAACTTTCATCTCCGTTTCTGACATCCTACAACCTCAACCAACAACATCTACACATATAATAAGGGTTCTAAACATCCTAGAGCCCGAAACCAACAATTAATTTTGATTAAACCCTAAGTTCCTCGAATTGAAACATTATTGGGGTTTATTTGTTTTAACTCCCGAAAACACGTTTTATTCACGAAAACCCAACCCAAAATCTTTAGGGTTTGTTGTTACCAAACTACGATATGAGATTTATGCTCAAAAGTAAATAAAGCAAGTAAACGCTTGCCTCGTGGACAAAATTCGACGATCCCGAGTCAAGCCCGACACAATTTGGCCCGAGATCTCCCTATTCTCCTCTTTTTCTTCCTTCCTCTCTGTCTTCTCTCTTTTCTTTCTATTCTCTCCCTCTCTCCCTCCTTATATAGGGAGAAAAGGGTTTATACCCCTTAAAACCCAAAAATGACTCGTTTACTCAATTATGAGCCCCTTTTAACTCTAAAATTCCCCGAAACTCAAATCACTATTTCAACCCAAAACAAATAAATGCGGTATTCCCATTAAAATATCATCTTCTTTCGCTTTACCCAACGGCGACATATTATTAAAATACTTTAATTCATTTACTAAATCCTAAAAGTGAATACAACACCCATCGAAAATCATCTTATCCTTGAAAATCCCAAAAATTACTATTCCGAGAAAATCCTCCAAATTCCAATTTACACCCAATTGTCGAATTTAACTATCCCCCAAAAGGACGGGTTGTTACATACTTCCCCCCTTAAAATGGAATTTCATCCTCTAAATTCAGATACAACCTACACCGCCAATCCTAGAATTGCTCCAAATCCCAATACTTAAAGGGGAACGATACTATCCCAATGGTTCCCAACCATACACTATACGGCTACAACGGTCGTAAAGTGACTCCCATAGCGGCACATTTCACCCATCATTTCTAGTGCCTCATGTAGAAAGACAAGCCTACAGCCGCCACTCTAACGTCTAAACAGGATTCTAAACGTTCCATCCAACACACTCCAAATCCATCTGTGACTTCCTTAGGGCATAAACTTCAACTTTATATACTACGCCCCTTCTATTTCAGGCGGTATATAAATCAACTTACTAAGGTACCCATACACCTTCTTACCCCGTGCACATCTGGACATCCATTGTGAACGTCTGACATGTAACACTCTCTCCAACTAAGGGTCTCCTTTCCTCGGTGTAATACTCACATATGGGTCCTCCCAACCCGTGAAATCTTATTCTCCTTACATCGGTGCCACTAACTCTATCGACTTACATCCTAATAATGCTAAAGTCTATGCGTTAGTCAAATTGGATCTACAGATTGGACAAATTATTCACTGACAGAAAAAAAAATGAAGAATCTGACTGATAGAACAAGCACAATCAGAAATCAAATAGAAAGAATTACAAAAGAGAAAAAAAAAGTAACTCCAGGAATAAATAGTAGTCCTAACAAAACAAGTTATAATGTAGACTCACAATCACCAAAAAGTATTTGGCAAATATTAAAAAGAAGAAACACTAGATTAGTCGGTAAATTACATTATTTTCTAAAAAATTTCATTGAAAAAATATACATAGATATTTTTCTAGGTATCATTAATATTCCCAGAATCAATACACAACTTTTTCTTGAATCAACAAAAAAAATTCTTGAGAAATACATTTACAATAGTGAAAAAAATAAAGAAAGAGTTAATAAAACAAATCAAAATACAATTCGTTTTATTTCGACTATAAAAAAGGCACTTTATAATATTAGTAATGGTAAGAAGAATTCACATATTTTTTGTGACTTATCTTCCTTGTCACCCTACCTACACGAAACGAGTATAATTCTAAATATGTCCCTAGTGCCCAAGGCCTATCTCCACTTTACGACATTTGCTTGGTTTCATGCATGGGATGTCTCGCAAAGCGAAATACAAATAAGGAACCCTCCCGTTACACTACTCCCTCGCGTTGTTGTTCATCGAGATATAGCGACCTAAGGCACACCAGTGGGACGTCCTAAATCCTACCTTTCTAACCTACGAACGCATTTCTACTATTCTATTCTTCCACCTATACGAAAAGAAAATCCAACTAATCGAAGTGCCAACTCTCTATAAAAGCACTACGTACATCATACCCAAAACATATTTCATCAAAATTTTCTTTTTCATTAAGTCCTAGCCATAATACTCAAATCAATTTCTCTAAGTCCTACTTCACCCACCCACTTGTGGTGAGAGGACCACTTTAGTGCCTTTCCATAGCATAATATTTTCATAAGCATACCATCATCAGATGGCTCATAGTCTATAGTGTTTCATACACCCTATACGACTTATCAACAAAACAAACATCCTCGCATCCTATAACATCTCTTCACTCTCGACGTCTTTAATGTTCATGCACGGAGTGTCTCGCAAAGCGAAATCCAAACAAGGAACCCCTCTAATTACACTACTACTTAACTTTGACGGTCGTGGAGGTCCGTAAATTTCAAAAATGCACCCGTGATAACCCCATCCCATCTTTTAACCGAATGTGGTCTGAACTCCCGACTCTATTTAGAAGACATACCACCAAGCGCTCGTACTACTCTCAGTCCTTGCGCAATCAATAATGAGCTTAGACTCACAGCTCAGCAGTTAACCCGGCACACCTCAAATCATATCTATAAGGTCGCCACATACTCAAATTATGATAATGAAACCTCTGCTCATCGAAGTTCCATCTATGCACACGACAAAGGCGAACTCAGCCTATATCCAGGTGAGATATCGCAGCAACAACCCGTTCCACCCTGGAACTGCGGACACGATAGTCTTGCCACTATTAGCCTTCTATCGCTCCGAACTACTAATAACATTATATACTCACCATATTACCATACTCTTATAACACATATTAAACGAGTATCACAAGCCAGATATATGTTTAAAATATCAACACCCGCTTTTATAGCGAATGAAGGAAAATAAAACTCCACTACTGCGGAAAACACATAGGCCTATATTATATAATGTTATCGAGACCTCCATAAAACTCAAAATACACACACGAGTCTGGGGCTAACGAAACACCACAACTTTATCAACCACGCCACGTATGCTACTTCATATTACTCTTTATCCACTATCGGCCCCTAGCCGATCCTTATGTGAATAATTCAGAGCTGCATTCCTTCTGACTCAACCAAAGGAACTCGCGGTTAAAACCGTCCATAAAATTCCTCTATGGGCAAACATCCTGCTCCTAAGAGTGAAAATCTTCCTCAAACTTTCACGTCTGGGTATTTCTATACCCCACTTTAAGCCCAAACTCCCAAGCGTTCTACTTCCACTAGGTAGTGCTACAATTACTTTGCACAACCCAACTTCAACGTACGATCTTCATCAAAGATCCATTTTTCAAACCCTTAGCTTCCCAGGATAATTCAACTTGAGTACCACTTTTCTACTATAGCAGTACTCGGATGCTTCTAACTACTATACTTTAGTAGTCGTTGCACTAATCCTTAACAATTGCCATAAGGGGAGTGACCTCTACTACGGTCCTCGTTCCCAACTTCAACTCATAGCACCAACTAAGTCCCACCTCCTTTCGCCATCCAAGCCCCGCACACGATTCTCGAACGAGCGCGTAAAAGATTGACATAATCTTATAATATGGCAGGAGAACGAAATCTCACAAGAGAAATCAAAAACCCTAATCCTGAGGCTCTATATCAAATCGAGAGCACGCTAAAAGCGTAATACGTCTGCACAGATTCCTAAGGAGACTACAACCTGATGCTTTGATACCATCTGTGACACCCCGCCTAATAAAATATCGTATGATCACTCCTGTATCAAAATAAAATAGGAGCCGCATATGTATCATTCTTACCATCACTGTCGAAAATCCATTTTAATTACTAATAACCTATTAGGCTAGCATCAAAATTTTACTTAACTACTCTTTTTAAAAAACAACAAGTAAAACATCCACATAGTTTGCGTAAATGAAACTGAAATAAAATAAAATAACTTAACACTCGGTCAAAATATACAACCATATCGAATGTCGTAGTAAAAGAATAAATAAATGCAATTGGGCCATTGGCCCCAATGTGCATACAGTGCCTCCTATCTAGAGTACAATGATAGAAGAGTCTATCGAGAAACCTGCATGCATCCACAACTGCTGCAGCGGACGTCTGACTCAAAAGAGCTGTCATCCATGCGTCCCTATGCCTTGACACCTATATATATATAGCAAGAGAGGTAAAATTAGATAAACGAATCAGAGACCGAGTTTTGAAAATATTTAGCAACTGCATAAATGACTTATTTTAAGAAAAAGGTATTATCTCATATTTAAATTTGGTATCGCACTCCCATGAGATACCCCTCACCTTTCTTCTAATAGTGCACTCTTAGCGCATCCATCTAAACATCCTAGTCAGACCACACCGACTAACTAAACAGCCACCCATCTTCTAACAACCCTAGTTAAACCAAGTACTAAGGGCCAAACTTCTCCCCAGTCTCAACACTATGACATGTTCGTGCGTGGGGTGTCTCACAGAGCAAAATCCAAACAAGGAACCCCCCTGATACACTACTACACGACAAGGTCGATCGTCGAGATCCATTAGACCCTCAGTACACGAAAGATATATATATACATACCATATAAGAAATCATAATCTTAGAGCACTAAGGGTTAAACTTCTCCCCAGTCTCAACACTAATCCATGTTCATGCATGGGGTGTCTCGCAAAGAGAAATCCAAACAAGGAACCCCCCCACCCGACACACTACTACGCTGCAAGGTCGATCGTCGAGATCCATTAGACCCTCAGTACCCAATTTATACGTACTCATATTTTATATACTTTTCATGTTACACTTCCGGATATATCTCCTAGACAGAGAATTCATTTACTCGATATTCATCTTTATAATGCACATCCGGATATATCTCCTAGAATGAGATTTACTTTATTTCATTTTCCTCAAAACTTTCCATTTCCTTTCTTATATCCAGGAAATGTATTTAAAAGCTAATTTTATTATCATAAAAATTCTTTTTCATCTCATATGCTCCCATTTCTCTTCTTCCATCCTGGAAATGTATTTGGAGCCAATTCATTTATCCCATTTCCCTTTTTCGATCCAGGAAATGTATTTAAAGCCAATTTATTATCATAAATTGCTTTAACATCAATAATGTCCCACATTATTGCGAATAGTTATATTACATATCATATAATGTTTCTAAGACCGCCCGTTCGGGTTTCCCCACTGTGCACGCCCCTAAATGGCTATCATCTTCCAGGGACTATACATCAAGACAACCTGAGATCCTACAACGCAAGACGTCGGGAAGCGGCCATATGCCTGCGGTAGATTCATAACCACACCCAGAATTACCCAACCATCGCAGAAAAACATATAATAATCGCTCATATGGCCTAGGAATATATCCACCCTGCATTCATTGACCAGGGGGCTTCAACTCACGCGCGCAACTTCCCTTATGACAACGATTTAGAGAGGTGTGCATACATAAATTACCATTTATGAAAATCATTTCTTTTTCCATTTTGAAAACATTCATATTGTTCATTTTCAAAAGTCATTTATATCATATCATATATATACTTTAATCATATAGTATATATATATATATATATATATATATATATATATATATATATATATATATATATATATATATATATATATTCATCCTCGAATATATATATAAATGGCCATAATTGCCAATCACATCTAGCGATGACCAATAATCCCAAATATTCTCTCAAAGAATCGTAATCATGCATTCATATACGCATGAGACTATACCCAAAGTATTTCCTCACTTTTATAAATAATAATCACCTTATTCTCATCTAATGATTTAGTGGGTATCTCCAAATTTCCATCCTAATAACTTCATAGGATTTACTCAACCAATATCAATATATTTATGCCTTCCTATATGCATAAACTATATAGGCCTAAAAGCCCACAGAAATATCCCGGGGATTATTCTCCCCATAACACTCTTTAATTAAAGAGGTTGCGGTTTCCATTTCCACGAACCCGAGGACTACTTCCCATCCAATTAATCATTTAGACGTCCCCACCCTATTTTAGGAACCCCAACATTCAAAATCCTCAACTTATCTCTTTTCCTCCAAAATATAGTTTAAGGTTTACACATTAAAGCCCTCACCCTGCCCTCCTAATTTTCCTCAATTGGAGGACTATATATTCCTAAAAGGTCCCTTACGTTATCGCATAATTATCCTCGAATCAATTTGAATTAGAATTTATCCCATCCAATTCACCCTAGGAAAATTTGACTAGCTTTCAGAAGGGGTCGATCGATCAACCCTTGGTCGTCGATCGATCGATGGCTCGATCTATCGATCCCCCATGCTCGATCCATCGATCATGGCGGGCAGCTTCTTCTTTGAGAAGCTGTTTCAGCCATGAAAGCTTCTCCCAAGATTTTATCTTCATCTCTAACGTCCTACAACCTCAACCAACAACGTCTACACATACAATAAGGGTTCTAAACATCCTATAACCCAAAACCAACAATTAATTTCGATTAAACCCTAAGTTCCTCGAATTGAAACATTATTGGGGTTTATTTGTTTTAACTCCCGAAAACTCGTTTTATCCACGAAAACCCAACCCAAAATCTTTAGGGTTTGTTGTTACCAAACTACGATATGAGATTTATGCTCAAAAGTAAATAAAGAAAGTAAACACTTGCCTCGTGGATAAAGTCTGATGATCCCGAGTCGAGTCCGGCGGAGTTTGCCCCGAGATCTCCCTTTTCTTCTCTTATTCTTCCTTCCTCTCTCTCTTCTCTCTTTTCTTTCTATTCTCTCCCTCTCTCCCTCCTTATATAGGGAGAAAAGGGTTTAGACTCCTTAAAACCCAAAAATGACTCGTTTACTCAATTACGAGCCCTTTTAACTCTAAAATTCTCCGAAACTCAATTTCGACAATCGGACACTCTTTTCCGACTATCTCGGCCATTTCGAGACTCACGGCGCAGTCGAAATTTCCATCCGAGGTACTTGACCGCAAATCACTATTTTAATCCAAAACAAATAAATGCGGTATTCCCATTAAAATATCATCTTCTGTCGCTTTACCCGACGGCGACATATTATTAAAATACTCCAATTCATTTACTAAATCCCAAAAGTGGATACAACACCCATAGAAAATCATCTTATTCTTGAAAATCCCAAAAATTACTATTTCGAGAAATTCCTCCAAATTTCAATTTACACCCAATTATCGAATTTAACTATCCCCAAAAAGGACGGGTTGTTACAACATGGTGATTAATTAATATCACTACACCAAAAAAGGGAAATTGCAAGTGCTTTAAACACTTGCAAATGGAATTTTAGACGGTTTAAAACCTACAAATTGGTGTGTTGCAAAAATTTTGCAAGCGTTCAAAACTGTTGAAAAATGGTATTTGCAATAGCTTATTGCAAACAAATGTTTGTTTTGAATAACCGTTGCAAACAAAAAATGGTACATTTTTCAACACTTACAAATGAAAACTTTACAAGGATGGTTCATAACCGTTGAAAATTTAGTAAGCATTTTTAGTTTGCAACGGTTCTAAACAATTTAAAATAAACATTATGTATTTTTTTGTAACGGTTAAAAACACTTAAAAATATTAATATATAAGAAAAAAAATATTCCTATTGTAAGTTTGATGAACCGTTACATAAATTAAAATATTAAAAAAATAAAAATTATCCACCACATTCCACCACCCTCACATACTAAAAAATGCCAAAAAACATAACAATTATATCCAAAACTCTACAAGTTACCAATTTGATAAAAAGAAATGGAATTAATTTACTTAATAATTTCAAACTGCATTAGAACCCAGGAAATACTTCACAATATGTCCAACAGCAGGGTATGGGGAGGTGAATAAGGTCAAACACTTTCATATATTTCATATACCCCAAAGTTCAAACACTTCCATACTTCATTATATGTTCAATAATGGGGTATATGGTGGATGACGCTTGCTACTACTTCGATTGTAGTGGGACCATGATAAGGATCTTGTGTGGGAGTTCATTTTAACTGTGAATATACATCCTTATACAATAAACCATTTTGATTATATATAAGAAACAAATTGAGAGTGAAATATGTCAAAATAGGTATACTAAGTAAGCATACCTGAATGTCCCCATATATTATTAGCTGGGGAGTGTTTTTATGGTCCATAGCAGTAAACTCACTGTCAAAGACTGTTTTATTAACTATTCTCCCACTACCAGAATTGAACACTTGTAATATAAATAATATATATAATACCAAATGTGAACCAAAATGGCTAAATGAACTAAAATCCAATTTGATATGATACATATTAATAAATATCCAATAATACAAAGGCGTGAAGAATGTCAATGTAGTTAAAAAGGTTTTACAATATATTCTTTTAGAATGATACCATCGCATGCCTAGAAATTTCATCACACTATCTGAACCTATGTTGTGGAATTGTAAAGAAGCACAAGCTATGTTCATTTTATGTTATGATCAGAACTCATTCCAACCCCAAAGTAGTATTACACCTCATTATTTAATACACTACCTTCAAGGTCATCATCATCATTATCATCTTCCTTGCCTTTGTACCATATATGGGGTCGGCCACATAGATTCTCCTTGTCATTCTAATATATTATATGCATTATTATCATTCAATTTTAATTCCTTAAGGTCTCTTCTAATAATTTCCTCCCACGATAGCTTAGGGGGGACCTATTTTTTCTTTTACCCTCTATTTTCAACAATATTCCTCTTGTTATAGGGGCTTATACTGGTCCACACAATACATGCATGTACCACCCAAGTCTAATTTCTCTTAATTTATCGCTGATGGAAGTTACTCCTAACTTTTCTCTCACGTATTGATTTTTAATTTTTTCCTTTATAGTAATTCCTATCATCCACCAGAGCATCCTCATCTCACTAACATGGAGATTTTATTCATGTTTTTTATTTAATGCCCAACACTCTGCTCCATAAAGGTTCACTGGCCTAACAACTGTTCTATAAAAATTACATTTTAATTTATTAGTTATCCTCTTATTGCATAGCACCGCACTCGCTTGTCTCCATTTCATCCAACCAGTTGATATTTTACTCGTAATATCCTCATGAACATCCCTATTACTTTGTATCATTGAACCTAGATAACGAAATTTATTAAGTTGGTTTAGAACTTTTTCTTCAATATTTAACATTATGTTACTCGACACCTCATTATTAAATTCACATTCCATAAATTCTGTTTTATTTCTACTGATTCTTAGTCCCCCTTGGACACTAAGGATTTTCTCTAGTTATCTACTCTCGTCGTTAAGCTTTCCTTTGAAGTGTGTACTAAAACTATATCATCCACAAATAACATACGCCATGGGATATATTCTTGTATGTCCATTCTAATCTCATCTAAAACTATGACAAATATATAAGGACTTAAGGCAGATCCTTGATCTAAACCCACTTTAATCGTAAAGTAATTAGTTTCTCCACATATAGCCCTTACTATAGTCTTTGCGTTATCATACATATCTTCAATAAGTTTAATATAACTCATAGGGATTGTTTTCCTCCTTAAATCCCACCAAATTATATCATTAGGTACTCTATCGTAAGGTCTTTCTAAATCTATAAAGAACACATATAAATTTTTATCCTTACTTCTATATTTCTCCATTAACCGTCTTAAAAAGTAAATAGCTTCCATGGTGGATCACCCTAGCATAAATCCAAATTGATTGTCCTAAATAGTTGACTCATTTCTTAAACATTGTTTTATAACCTTTTACCATAATTTTATAGTGTGATTCATCAGTTCGATTCCTCTAAAATTATCGCACTTTTATATATCCCCTTTATTTTTATACAAATGTATGTTTCCTTCTCTTCAAGTTTTATTAAATAAGCATGTTAACCATTCTTCTAAGGGTTCTCCACAGCCATATGGATAATTTATCCGAGCCAACCGCTTTATTCTTTCCAATTTTCCTTATTAATATATCCACTACTTTTACATTAATCAGACATATCATTTCAATATTCCGTTCAATTTTCTCAACATCTTTTTTTGAATATTCTTCTTTCAATAATCATTTAAAATACTCTTCCCATTAATCTCAAATTTCTTTATCGTTAATTAATATATTTTGGTTTATGTCTATAATATAGTTCAATAGACCCATAACCCTTGTCAATCTATCTCTATTCTTCGTCAATTTATATATTTCCTTTACACGTTCCTTTCTACCTAATTTATTATAAAGATTATCTAGTGCTTTTTGTTACTCATTTCTAATAATATTTTTTACATCACTTTTTAACTTCTTGTACTTTTCTAGATCTTTTTTATGTTTACTCTTTTGCCACTCTTTAAACTTACTCATTTATTTTCTATTATCTTTTGCACTTCCTCATTCCACGACCAAGTCTCTTTTTTATGAATCTTTTTCCTTTTGTCTCACTTGCTTACCTATTTTATCGTTATCATTCTTTATTCTTGGCCAAATGTTGTTAACATTGTTGTTCCAATTCCACTTCATGTTTAATAAGATCTTCTATCAAAATTCAATCTCTTTGCATCCTTTTAAATCATTCACTTTTATGTTTTGATAACCTATTTTCTCTTTTCATGACTTAAATCCTTTAATTTCTATATTTATTAGACAATGTTGATTTGTTAAGCTTTTAACTAGTATAACTTTAAAATCTTTGCATGTGTACAAGTCTCTTCTTCTAATTAAGCAATAGTATATTTTAGTTTTACTCTCTTCGCTTTTAAATGTTCTTCTCTTTTAAAAAAATGTGTTTGTTAAAGCTATGTCTTATGCATTCTAAGTTAGTTTCCCCTCCTTTATTTATCTTACCAAAACTACAACCTCCATGTATCCTTAGATAACCATCCCATTATACTCCTACATGTCCATTTAAGTCACCTCCAAAAAATATGTTTCCATGCTTAGGAATTTGTTGTAATACTTCATCCAATAACTCCTAAAATAATTTCTTTACATTTTACTTTAAAGCCCTTTGGGGCGCGTAAGCACTTACAATCTTCAATATACTTTTATCTAAGATGATATTAATACTCATTAATCTATCTCCCCATCGTTTAACATCCACAAATGTATCCTTCATATAGTGATCAGCAACAATGCCCACCCCATATCGACGATTATCTATCCATCCCGAGCAAAATAATTTATGACCTTCTCCTATATTTCTAGCCTTTTCACCCTTCCATTTAGTTTCTTGCATGCATGATATGTTGATTTTCCTCCGTTTTAAGGTATCCATAAGTTCTTTACACTTATGAGTTAGTGTTCCTAAATTCCACGTACCAAATCTGATTTTATGTATGCTATTTTTATTTACATTTTTTTTAAATAGAGAATCCGTCACAAGATTTGACATAATTTTCAAATTCGGTTGTCAACCTGACACTAACCCACCTCGTCTTACATTTGAGATTAGGCACCAACAATGGTAGAGCCGAAAAGATTAATTAATTAGTTAATTATTTAACTAATAAAGTACTCTTATAGATAAAGATACAAAATAAATGTTCTAGCAACTAAACCAAGAGTACAATATATATGCCAATAATAAATATGCCATCAATAATATAAAGCGAAAATAAAACATGTCTAAGTATAAAATCATACAAATTAAAAAAACACTAGAATAGTAAATAATGGAAGTAACACATCTGGGTAGTGCAAATCTCACGGCAATGAGTCGTCTTGTAGTGTTCCTCTCACAAATATACTTGAAAGAAAAATAGCTTGTCACAGAGTATTCAACCTTAAATCGGTCGATCGCAACCATGTTATACTTTGTGGTGAAACTATTTGGCCGATAAAACTCTTTTGGTCGGGGAGAAAACAATGGTTGTATCAAAATTTCGGCGATGGAAATAATAAAACATACACTATGTGGCTAGCGAGCTTCAATCGATCTAACCATAAAAAGAGAACCGACAAATATGCCCCATAGAAAATCATGTAAACCCAATATAAATAAAACAAGTCACCTCAACCACTGTTGTGTAACCCAGACCAATTTGAATAAATGAGCTATCACGCATGGCGGTTCTTATTCAATTAGCATACATGGCCTCCAAGTTGTTTCCTTGCCCATGTCCATTAGATCAATGCCTTTGGAAGACAATTCACTCCTTATCTAATCACCTTTAGAGAAATCTTTGTTTTTCCATATTAATGCTCTTTCCTCAATTAGATGCAATATTTACATCATGGACCGAATTACCTTAAGAATTACCAATATTAGTCCACACATATTTGTCACCGAAACTTCTAAAATTCTACCTTAAGACTGCACATTGCATTTATAGTGCCCATTAAATCAATTTGAGTCTCCAAAAATGAATAAATTAGAATGTAACATAACAATCGCCAAATCTATCCTATCAAGGAAGTGTGTAATAAGAACTAAATTATTGGTGTTGGGTTAAAGAATAATACATTCTTCCAAGTGAATTTGGGAACATGACATGTTAATCACACATGAATTGAAAGAAAATGCAGAGAAGCTTATGAGATTTACATATTGGCAACCCTGATACAAATAATGATGATATATTGTTAATAGGAGATTTACTTAATGATGGAATCTTCAAAATCATTGTAGTTTTTTAAGATATTGGGGACTTCTGCCATGTAACTATTCCAAAACTGTCAAATGGACTTCCATATTCCAATGCATTATCAGTTTTTATAGTTGTGCAATATTTGATATCCAATGCATTATTCCTACTAACTTCATCATAAAACTATTTCACAGACGTCTCTACCAATTCATCAATAGTTTCGACAAATTATACTACCTCAAGTAAGATTATATAATCCACTACAATTAACTACCTTCAATATATAATGTCATATTCTAGCCCAAAGATCTTTGGTTCTACCTTAACTATAAGGTCACATTTATTTAGTATAATTATTTATGACCAATTATTCAGTACATATCAATATATTAGTCAAAGATACATTCCATTATCATCACAGATAATTTTCCCCCTTTTAGTACTGTTACTAAGCTACCACAAATTTCCTTAATAACATTGGTTTCTTGAAAAGACCTACAAGAAACAATATATACATAAACAGATGGATGAGATCAATTATATAGTTATTGTTTTGCCAAAATTTCTAATTATGATCCAAGGTTGTGATTATTTATTTACCTTCCGAAGCTCAAACATTAGAATCTAAAATACAAATGAAGTCTGAACTGACTATATCAAAACAAACACACCTAATACCAATGTAGGTAAAGATAAACAAACAAACCTTAATATATTAGAGCATAATAAGGTCTTGATATTGATGTTTGTTCTTTCGAAATATAGGTGTATATTGAAATTTACTTAGAAAGGGTGTTATCTGCAAGGACTAATAAATCAAAAGGTCCCAAGGCACCACCTTCAGCTGCTCTCGTATTTTCTCTACAACAATACTCCACATTGCCACC
Source organism: Sambucus nigra (assembly GCA_949130495.1). Classification (NCBI taxonomy): domain Eukaryota; kingdom Viridiplantae; phylum Streptophyta; class Magnoliopsida; order Dipsacales; family Adoxaceae; genus Sambucus; species Sambucus nigra. The sequence goes on along the minus strand of OX422213.1, from coordinate 458,150,110 downwards.
ATTCACTCTCTTAATTATATCCATCTCAACCTCAAACTCAGCACTTATATCAAATTGTTCCATCTAGAGATTTTTTTTTTATATTTATGAAATATTGTACCAACTGGATTTATTAGATGAAAATAATATACAAACCTTAGAGGCTGAGCCTACTTCGAATGGGATGACTGACCCTGCTCAAACCTCTACCTTGTTGAATTCCTTTCCCCTTTATTCAAAGTCTCTACCTCTTCAATTGTCAATTGAAGTATATTTTTGTCGGTCTTCTTGTCAAACAATATTTTACTCGAGATGCCATATTGTACATTACCACATAGGCTTAATTCATATATGATAACGAGACTTTGGGTGGCAGAGCTATAGTTTTATTTCAATAATCCAATTTTTTTAAAAAAATTTCAATCAAGAATTATAGTAAAGGGCATTAAAAAAATCATAACTTTAAAAGTACAATATTCGATATGTGTGCAAGTCAACAGCAAGCTATATTGTTTCTAATCATAGAGAGAATTATAAGTTTTAATCTTAATTTAGTTTTCTTATATAAATAGAATTATACGAACTCAACAGACTAACATATGAAACACTTAAAATAATACATATTGACAACTGAATAAGAGGATGCACCAATTACATACTTAATTAGAAATAAATAAAGGTTAGTTATTTTGCCTCGCAAATCGACGGGAAAATTTTAAAAGGATTCAAGTTCAATCAATCGAGTTCATCTAACGTTTGGTTTACTAACGAGAGTTTCGCTACAAATATTGGTAACTAAAATCGGAGGACCAAGGATTATCTTTTGGAACTTCCTTAAATTTCTTTAGCTAATGTATGTCACATTTCTAAAGACACATAAAATGCAATTGCATTCCCAACCTGCATATACCTCTCTTTGACAGGCCAAGAGCTTGTAGCAATCCAGGAAACCATGAATTTTCACAAATAGTCAGCACTCTATCTCGAGTTGGGTGAAGAATGACATGATTATGAGTTAGCACTCTATCTTGATCAAGATTATGAGTTAGCACTATATCTTGATTGTGATTGTGAATTTTCAAGAATAGTGAGCCCTTTATCTTGATTTGGAGAAATAGAAAAAAACCTCATGCAAACCATTAAAAAAATATACATATATATTATTTTGACTATATATATGAAAATAACACAACTAATTCTTTGGAGTGAGTTTAATATTGCTTATGTACTTAACTAATGATTCTAGTCTAATAACCACTTTGAAATATTATAGTCATGACTTATGGGAGATCATAATAATGATATTTCTATAATCAATTATAATCTTTGAGCTCCTAGACCCAAAAAAAACATTAACATAGTTCGTGAAGTTAAATGCTCATAAATAACCCATCATTCCAAGAGGCAACCCAATTTTCACTTGACCATAGAATGAATATATTTACACAACCATTGAAAAAACAATTACAAAACATTAATAATATGTATTTACATACAAAATAATCTTTTTGTATTATCTATATAACGTTAGTTTAAAAAACACCGGCGGAAATTTGAATGCCAACATTTAATATAACTAATAGCATGATTATTAGAAAATGTCGAACCAAAATACAACCTAGACTAGGAAAAATTCAATTTTAAGTTTACCTAAAATTGAACTTTCGATATGTATAGAAAAATGAAAATGAAAAAGAATGACTCTGGAACAAGGCATAAGAAGAGTACATATTGCCTACCTTGCTAAAATGGGCCTGAGGTTAAGCATAGGAACTTAGCGAATATAAACTTAAAATGTCTTATGTATGTTAGATGTATGAATGCCTATTGGTAGACATTAATGAATGTAAGATGAAATTACCTATCATAAAAATTGTATCACACACACACACACACACACATATATATATAAACATTACATCATCATATATACATACATACACAAACATTATATCATCATATATATATATATATATATATAAGTTTGTTAGTTGGATGTTTTCTTTGACCGGGTATGTTAGATATTGCTACCAATGTCTCTATACATGTAGGTACCCTGGTGGGTAAGGGTGATGCCTTATGTAAGGTTTGTAGGGACGTGGATGTTGAGATTAGTGAATTGTGTTATTCTATTGACTTGTTACTTTTGGATATGTCAACATATGACATTATATTAAGGATGGATTTGTTATCGACATACCATGCATATATTGACTATATCGGGAAAGCTATCATGTTTGCCATCCCCAATAGGATATATTTCTTATTGAGATCCTTAGATTCAGGGAATTCTATGAAACACTTGTATTACATAAATGTGAGTACATTATAGGAGGCCACTGCGTCTTTAGGATCTATTCCAATTTCCCAAAATTTTACGAACATATTTGATGAGGTGCCAAGATTATCGCCGAGTAGAGAGATAGAATTTTGTATTGATTTAGTGTTAGGAACCTAGCCCATTGCTATGTCCCCATATCAGATGGCTACATTGAAGATGTGTGATCTTTGGGACAAGATTCAGTAGTTGTTGATATAGGGGTTCATTATGAGGAGTACATCTATGTAGGGCAGCTCTAGTGTTATTTGTGAAAAAATAAGACGGTTCTCTTTGATTATGTTGATAGTCATGAGATAAATAAGGTCATGATACGCAACAAGTATCCGTTATCTCATATCGATGACTTTTTTGATCAATTGAGAGGTGTATAATTCTTTTCCATGTTTGATTTGCACACAAGATATTAACATTTATGTATTTGGGAGGAGGACATTCTGAAGATGACTTTCTTAACATGATATGGATCATATGAATTACGGGTCATTCCATTTGGGTTGACCAATGCACCATACATGTTCAAGGAACTATTGAATCAGGTATTTCCTCCACTATTGGATCAGTCCGTCATCGTATTCATTGATAATTTTCTGGTCTATTCAAGTTCAGAGGAAGAACGGGAACAACATTTGAGGATGGTTTTGTATACTCTTTATAGAACAAACCATATGTCAAGTTCGCTAAGTATGGATATTAGCTCCGCGAGGTACAATTTTTGGGGCACGTAGTATCTGAGGTTGGGATGTTTGTGGATCCTAGCAAGGTATCTATGATTTTATAATGGGGAAAAACCTCAATTCCTACAAAAGTTAGGATTTTCTTAGGTTTAGTATAATATTACATGAGGTTGATTCAGGGGTTCTTGAAGACTGTCGATCCACCTACTCACCTCACTCGAAATGGGATACCATTTGTATGGAGTACCGACTATTAGAGAGCATTTGGTGAAATCAAGGAGAGTCTCATTCCCACCTACCCTTGTCTTACAATGGGGTGGCACTAATTATACGGTTTATATAGATGCGTCACTCCAAGGGCTAAGAGACGTGTTGATGCAGAAGGAGAGACATATCGATTATGCTTCACATAAGCTTAAATATCTTGAAGGCAAACACCCCACCCACGATTTTGAGTTAGCAATGGTAGTTTTTCTATACGTATATGGAGGATATTTATTAGGAAAAAATTTCACACTATTTTTATCATATGAGTCTCCAGTACTTGTTTACTCAGAGGGATTAGAATATGTTACAGAGGATATGACTCGAGTTTATGAAGGAATTCCACTTTTTAAAGCAGTATCATTTTAGGAAAGTGAATATGGTAGAGGATGCATTGAGTTGGAGACCGACTGTTCCATTAGCATCATTATAAGAAGCATATAAGGTATAATTATCGGACATTTGGGTGGCTCGATGGAGCACCACACGAGAAATGGATTTAGAAGATGCCTTCTTGGTAATTGTGATTATTACAACTTATTATGTGATGCGAATAATTCAGGCAAAAGGTTTGGACTACTTATCTTAAGAGAAGGTATGATATCTTTTGGCTAATGGAGTTACCTTTTTCTATATTACATCAGATGGAGGATTGAGATTCCAGCGACGTTTGGCAGTGCTAGAGGATTTAGAGTTACGAAGGGAAATTTTGGCAGAGGCACACAGCTCCCCCAAATGAGATAAGATGTACCAAGATATGGGGATAATATGTTAGTTTTTGAGGATGAATAGATTTGGTAGAGTTTGTGTCCATGTTTACCACATATGATCTTGTATAGGTGGAGCACCAATGACAAGTCGAAGAGTTAAAATCATTAGAGATGTTCGAGTGGAAGTAGGAGATCATCTCTATGGACTTTATTGTGGGGTTGTCGAGGTCTCAGAAGGATCATCCTTATATGTGGGTCATCTTCGACATATTTACAAAAGTGGATCATTTACTTCCAGTGTAGATAGATTACATCTCATATAAGTATGCCATATTATTTGTGTAAGAGATCATACGACTTCATGGGGTATCACTATATATCGTGCCTGACAGGAAAAACCATTTATATCCCGATTCTAAAGAGGTTTTCAATAAAATATGGGAGTGTAAGTGAATATAAGTATATCATTTCACGCTCAGATAGGCGGTCGAACTGAGAGGGTGAACGACATTTTTGAAGAGATGCTTAGGGCATGCTTGTTGGATCTCAAGGGGTTCTAGGACCAGGACGTACCACTTGTGGAGTTTTCCTACAGAAATAGTCATCAGTAGACTATTGATATCGAACCTTATGAGGTATTATATAGGCAATCATGTCGGTCACCAAGATGTTTGTTGGAGGTAGGGAGCACATGATGTTTGGAGCAAAAAATGTTTGGGACACCTCAGAGAATGTGACACTCATCTAAGTAAAGATGAACACATCGCAAGACTGGGAGAAGGGTTACAAGGATAAGAAAAAGGTTAAACTAAAATTTTGAATTGGGGATCATATTCTATTAAGGGTCTCCCCGATGAAGAGCATTGTTCAATTCAAATCCAAAGGGAAGTCGGCTCGTCGATACGTAGGTCCCTTTACAATACTGGATAGGGAAGGTCTGATGGCATATGGATTGGGCGAACCTGATCATATTCAAGTTTTTCATGTGTCCATGTTGAGGAAGTCTCTTCGGGATGAGTTGACTTACTAGAATATCGATCTCGAGGGCATCGAATTGTAGTCCGATGTGAGCTACGAGGAGTGACCATAATGTATTCTTGATCGGAGAGAGAAAACTCTGTGATTGAAGGTAGTACCTGATAAGCACCAAAAACTGTACATTTTATACCCCAAATAGATGTACTTTAGTTGCTAATTCTCGACAATATGGGTCTTATGTGCTTAAATGTTAATTATGCAGGCCCAAATGTGCATTGTAGAGTTCAAACGCTTAAATCAAGACAATTGCGCATTTTATGGAGCTAATACCCTTGACCCGAGCCTAAACCTACCCCAATCCATGTGTGTGTTTTGTTTGTGCCCTTTTATTATTTTTTTTAGATTTTTAGTTTGAGTCATTTTTATTTTTAAGATTTATTTAATTTTTTCTAGGTTTTATTTTCTATTTTTCTATTTTATGTTTTCTTTAGTATAATTTTATTTTATTTTTATTTTTATTTTTATTTTATTATGATTTTAATTTTTAGGATTTTAATTTTTTTATTAGTTTTTACATTTTCTTTTTAGGATTTTAATTTTAAGTTTTTTAGATTTTTTTTTTATTTTTTTTATTTCTTTCTAGTTTCATTTTTAACTGAGTCTTTATTTTATTTTAAATAGGATTTTATTTTTTTTAGGTTTTTATTTTATTTTATTAATTTTATTTATTTTTTATTAGTTAGATTTTTTTAGGTGTCCAAATTTGACACACACACACACACATAACCCATAACTCAACTCACCCACACACTAACCCTATACACCCACTTACACCCTATCCTCACAAATTCATCTTCAACCTCCAACACCCACCTTCACTCTCTCTCCTCCATTAAAACTCCAATAACCACACATTATACCTCCCATTCAGTACCCATTAACCCAACACCATCATCCACCTCACTACCTTCCTTATCCACCCATACACCCCATTTGACCCCTCCGTCGGCGGCCTGACCACCAGCCCGTCGCCGGAGCTCTCGCTCCCATCCTCAACCGGCGCCACCTACTCCCGATGCCGCCCTCCAATCGCAGTCCTCACTCCGCCAGAAACCCAAACCCACGGCCAGCACGAGCTCTGATACCCTACACTCCCTATTTCGGCGCGACCTTCTTCCCTAACCTTCGGTGACACAATCATCCCTCTTCCCTTACTCAGTGTCGTGATCCTGCTACCGCCGTCGTTAAGCCCAGCTCCGGCGAACTCCTCACCTCCGGCCACCATTTTGCCAAGGACCCATTTCAAACCAACAACCTAGCTCCATACCCATTTTCATCCAACCTTATCCCTCCATGGAAACCAAACCAAGACCCAATATTGCTTTCTACAAACAAACCCATTTACCTTCTCTTACCCGATTTTTCCACCTGCTATATCCCAAGCCAACAAGCCAACCAAAGTCAAAAAAACCAATTCCCACATTTAACCCACATGTCCTTAAACCCATTATTCAACTTGTCCCCATTTTACCAATATACCCCCAACAACCACTTCTACCTCAATTACCCAAATACCCTCTCCCAAAACAGATTTTATTCCTCACCTCACTTCCCGCATGATCTCAAACACCCCCATGCACATGTGCTATCACCTCTCCCACATGTTCACCATAATCAATTCCCATTTTTACCCCCATGCTCCATGCCTTTTATAAATTGAAGAGGAAGACCCATTTGCAAAGGATCTCAAAATTAGTTTTTACACTTAGTGTGATAAAATTCTCTCCACCCCTTTATGTTGAGTATTTGCATTTTTAGCAAATACCTCAATATAGAGGTGTGTAGTGAAAATTATCTCTAGGATAAAATTTACCCCACCCCTCTATTATGATTTTTTGCATTTTTAGCAATTAATTCAAAATAGATTGATGTAGTGAAATTTATCCCTTATGGGAGGTAAATTCTAACTCATTCCTTTATGTTGAGATTTTGCATTTTTAGCAATTATCTCAATATAAATTAATGATCTAAAATTTATTTCTTTGGGTGAGTTCTAATATACAATTTTATATTGTTAGCATTTGCATTTTTAGCAAATCTCTTTTATTATTTAATTGTCCGTTATGAATTCATCCACTATCCTTTTAATTTTTATTTTGTAATTTTTAGTTTATATTCAATAAATATATGAGTGAGGAATTATAATTGAGAGATTGATGATGTAATTGAATATTTCATGTCAATTCAAGGCTTAAATGGGTTTGATCTATTCCCCTCTTATTACTTTTAGTTTAATCTTCTTTTGATTTTATTTGTGGATGATGATTAGTGAGGGTTAATCTCCCATTAATGGGATGAAATTTTGAAGCCCTCGTTAGTCCAATTTTGTTAGTTTACTTATTAGGACAATTTTGTTTACCTCATTTTTTATTAGCTTTTACATCTTAGTAGTACTTTAAAAATTAGTATATAGTTAGTTGATTAATATTCCCTTGAAAAATTCATAAAAAACTAGAAAAAGTAAAAGTAGAAAAATATAATAAAATGCAAATAAATATATATTTATGTCCTCCCCAATTTTGTGTTTCACCCTTAGATTTGGATTGACTCCCTTACTTACCCTCTACACTAGTTTTGTTATAATTTTGTAGGTTCAAGGGAATTTTGATAGAAAGAAGTTGCAACAACGATAAAAATCTACATTAGAGGCAATTTTCTCTTTCTATCAGTACCATTAATTAGAGTCCATTGGGGACATCACAGTGAGGTTGACTCTACATGAGAAATAGAGAACATGTGGGTGAGGTATCCATAGTTATTCTAGTGAGGTATAAATTCGAATTTTGAGGATGAAATCCCTTGTTTAAGGGCGGGAATGTAATACCCCGTATTTTCATGTAAATTAAATTAAATTAGAAATTGTGATATTTCCCTGCAATGACATTTGATGTCACTATTTATCATTGTCATATGTTAAATGTGTTATATAATTCAACATTATTGAAATCAAACATAATACACTATAAGTCATTAATTAAATATTAAAAGTGTCTATTTATTATGGGAGACTATCAAATGAACTGAAATTTGGTATCGTAGGTTTCCTTATTATAGATCGTGAAGTAGATTCTTATATTGTCGTGACATGTTTGATTAATAATTAATCATAATTTTTAGACATAGATACCATTTGTAACACCCCGCCCACCCAGGGAGAGCGGAGCGGAGCGCCATTATCGATAAAACTAACCAAATTCGCAAATAGTAAGGTATGGAGCATCTAAAAGAATCCCACAATAATATAAAATCACAAATCTCAATACTCAAACTTAAATACAACAATTGTCTCTTGAAATAATATAACTATCTATCTCGAAATAAAAATAAATCACCAAATGCTCTATACAACAAAAATAAATACAAATCTTCCAAAAAATATTCTTTCCAAAATAATCCACACTAAAATCATCCCAATTGATCCATAGCGCTCAAATCCACGCTAACCTGCCAACTAAAAGAAAATATGGGGAAGCACACAATACAACAAGAAAGATTCTAAACAAATATATTAGCAATGAATAAAACGTAACAACACGAGTACGAACATTCAAATTAATCTCATATGCATGTATCAATAAATTTCTCAACAACACATCAATGGGTCACCAGGCCTCACCCCATCTGCATATGCTTTATCAAGACATAGCCCTGGGAAGCAGGAATTTTGGAGGGTGCCTAACCTCCGTGTCATATTAAATCTCATGACAACGTGCTCAACAACAACATAATGATACCACATGAATTAAAATAATTCAACAATTATTTTTCCAGATTTCAATTAATTTAACAATTCAAATATGAGTTCAATTAAACATGAAATCAACGGAATAACTCTCGAGAGATTTAAAGAGCATCTTGTTAAAACTCCATACCTTAAAATCATTGCATGAATCACCACATAAATTCAGCCTCAAAATCTTATCACACCATCACGTTCCTCCCGCAAAAATAATCAAATCATGTTCTAGGCCCAACACGACATAACCCTAAATAGTCCTATTTTAAAAACTCCAAAAAATTGGCTCTAAAAATTATTCGAATCACTGATCCGACTTTATATTTGGATTCTAGACAAAAAAATTGAGTCATGTATCTGCTTGGAATTTTTTTTCAAATCTCATTCGAATGGACTTAAAAAGAAGATCTAAACTTCTGAATTAGTTCTCCTCATTTCACTTATTAGTTTGCCTCTTCTTATTTCATTTTTGGCCTCTATTTTTCATCTCCCTTTCCTTATAATCACCCATAATATTTCTAATATATTCTTTCTCTCAAACTCTAGCTTGGTGCCTAAGCTAACCTATATTACCATATTTTCCTTTAATTTAAAATTGTCAACTTTACATATTTAAACCATTACAAAATGTCCAAAAGCCAATTAAATTTGAATTTAAATATTCGATTCATTTCAAATACTAATAAATATAATATCAATATCCCAATTAATAAAAATAATAATATTATTACATATTCATAAATAAAGCCCTCAAAATTACGGGGTATTACATACTTCCCCCTTGAAAAGGAATTTCATCCTCGAAATTCGACGAAACCTAACACTCGAAATAAAATGCTACTCGATTCTATTTTGTAATGAGGATGTTTAGAATGAATTAATTTGAGAACTTTAGTGTGTGATTTTGGTAAATAGAATCGAGTAGCATTTTATTTCGAGCATTAGGTTTCGTCGAATTACGAGGACGAAATTCCTTTTCAAGGGGGAAGTATGTAATACCCCGTAATTTTGAGGGCTTTATTTATGAATATGGTATATAATTTTAATAATATTATTATTTTAATAATTGGAATATTGATATTATTTTTATTTTTATTTGAAATGAATCGAATATTTAAATTCAAATTTAATTGGCTTTTGGACATTTTGTAATGGTTTAAATATGTAAAGCTGATAATTTGGAATTAAAGGGCAATATAGTAATATAGGTTAGCTTAGGCACCAAGCTAGGGTTTGAGAGAGAGACTATATAAGGAATATTATGGGTAATTATAAGGAAAGGGGGATGAAAAAGAGAGGCCAAAAACGAAATTCAAAGAGGCAAAAACAAGGGGAATGAGAAGAGCCAATTTGGAATGTTTAGATCTTCTTTTTTAGTGTATTCGGATGAGATTTCAGAAAAACTCAAAACACATACCTGGACTAATTTTTCATCTAGAATCCAAATCTGAAGTCAGATTAGCGATTCGAATGATTTTTGGATCTAATTTTTTAGGGTTTTTAGAGTCGAACTATTTGGGGTTATCTCATGTTGGGGCTAGAACATGATTTGATTATTTTCGCGAGAGGAACGTCATGGTGCGATCAGATTTTGAGGTTGATTTTATGTGATTATTCATTCAATGATTTTAAGGTATGGGATTTTACACAATATGCTCTTTTAATCTCTCGAGAGTTATTCCATTGATTTCATGTTTAATTGAACTCATATTTAAATTGTTAAATTCCTTGAAATCTGGAGAAATAATTGTTGAATTATTTTGATTCATGTAACATCATTATATTGTTGTTGAGAATGTTTTCATTAGATTGTAATATGACACGGAGGTTAGGCACCCGCCAAAATTCCTGCTTCCCGGGGCTATGTCTTGATAAAGCATATGCAAATGCGGTGAGGCATGGTGACCCATTGATGTGTTGTTGAGAAATTTATTGATAAATGCTTATGAGATTAATTTTAATAGTCGTACTCATGTGGTTACGTTTTATTCACCGTTATTCTATTTGTTGAGCATATGTCCTATCGTATTGTGTACTTCCCCATATTTTCTTTTAGTGGCAGATTAGCATGGATTGGGACGCTATGGACCAATTGGGATGATTTTAGCGTGGATTATTTTGGGAAGAATATTTTTAGATGATTTATATTATTTTATTGTATTGTATAGAGCATTGGTGATTTATATTATTTCGAGAGACTTTGTTGTATTTAATTTGAAGATTGAGATTAGTGGATTCTTTGATATATTGTGGGATTTGTTTTAGATGCTCTATACCTTGTTATTTGTGGATTTAGTTAGTTTTATCGCAATAGCACGTCGTGTGTCTCTTTCGGGAGGTTTATGGCCTATTGGATCATTATTTGCTCTCATTAGGTTAACGTTTATATGGTCCTTATATCTAGTTTCATGGTTAAGTAGGTTAAGGGATCATTAAACTTAACCTAATTCTGCGGAGAGGCTAACGAGAGGAACCCTAAAGCTAGAGAGAGGAAGCACTCCAAAGGAGAACATAATTTGGGGGGCTTTGGATTAGATTCACCCTAAAACTCTTAGACAAGTGTACCTAAACTAAATATTTAATTTAGAGTTTGCGTTATAATGATAATTATTCATTTGAATTTGTTAAATTCATGTTTAGAAATATGATTTATATTAATTTAGTAATTTAATTAATTTAGGAGTTTAACCCTTCATCCCTATTTAATATGATAAGAACATTAGTGTTGAGTCCCTTAAAAATTGCGTAGATTAGTAATGGATTTTTTTATATACACATTCTTATTCGTAAATCATTAAAAATCCCCTTGTTAATATGAGGTTAGATGTCTTAATTCTTAAAACAAGGGGTCTTTAATAAAAATCTTAAATTAAACATCTAAATCTTTATGCATTGAGTTAAAACATTTAGATGTAGAGTTATGATGATATTATAATGCAGGAGATGGATTATTATTGACTTTAGAGGGTGTTACGATGAATTGGAAATTAGGTTGGCCCCCATTGTTGATGAATAAAGCTCTGGGCAAAGACCAGATGGCGAATCAATTCGCGGGTGGTGGGGAATACATTCAGATCAAGATCTAATTGATTCAACTGGGGAAGAATCCTAGAAATAATTCATTAGGATTTGGTTTGGAACCTAATCAACCTTAGATATGGATTTAATTCTTAATTAAAAGGGATTCATTAATGTAAGAACTTAGGTTTATTACATTAATCTATGATAAATTAATTATGTTAATATGTGCTTTTATATGTAAGCATGCCACGTATGAGTGCTCGTTGGGGACATACTAGGGGGATTTTTATGGGTTATGTTGATCGCACTATTACTCCAGTGATAGATATGGGATATACCCAGGTCCTTTATCCCAATCCTACGTTAGATGTACCCATATTTCTAAGTGGCAAAATACAGGGGAGCTCTAGTTTATAGCCTTGGGTATGGAGCCCATATATTATGACAGGAATGCATAATTATTATCCATTCCTAATGATTTTTAGGTTATAGGTTCAAGACGGACTATAACTATATCGTCCACACATGAGAGATCCCCAAGGGAGATAAGGATAGGCCTTTGTATACTTAATGTGTATACTCAAAAGTAGTCAAGTTACTTGTACGTGTTAGGGACCGCACCTATGTGGACATTATACTTGAGATGGTCGTATTCCTACTTGATGAAATATTTTAGAGGATTAATCTGATATAGATGTGTTGGGACTTTAATTATGTTCAATATAAATGAATAATGATTGAATATTGGGCTTATATGGGATTGGGATTAGACGCATGTGATATCTAGCATTGTTTGGGTTGAGAAAACTTAACAACTAAAAGATTGGAGGAAATGCCTAGTTTATATTTGTAGCCCAAATTCAGTTAAATATTTATTCTTCGTAGAGTTCTTGAAGTTGTTGTTTATTATATTTTTGAGGACATAGGCATTCGTTGCTGCCTCAACCCTAATTTATCTACCCACTCCTTTCTTCATTTGCGTCTCTTCTAGGATTTGCTCTCTTTTTTATTTACATTTACATTCGGTCATATCAGATTTATAATAAATGTTATTTTATTGGGAGAATTCGTTTAGTATTGATACAGTAGTACGTTTAGTTTCGGATTTTATTATTTTTGTAGTTATGGTATCATAGGTTGTATGGGTTTTATCTTTTGTTTGTATCCAGCTATTATCTTAATACTTTAGTTGTATTTTCTAGTTACGCTTACAATTATATTCAATTGTTCTAGACTCATGTATGATTTATTTTAGACCTAATCAGCCAGGTTTATATTTTATGGGGTGTCACAAAATATATTAGGAAACTAGAGAAAAAATAATCTTGTTTGCTAAAGAATAAATTCGAAAGCTCCCCTAAAACATATGAACAGTTATATTAATAAAATATTTAATACACTATTTGACATCAAACAAAATACAAGAAATAAATTTTCAAGCCCGCCATAGAATACATAACCCTAGAAAGAATATAATTTTACTCACAGATTTGTTATTATACTTTTTGTGAAATATCGCGCTTGTTTTTCTTTTAAAATGACAAGTTCTTTTATTTTACATATGGGGTCGTAATTTTTTACTCTAAGTTCCTTCACCTTTTTTTGTCTTTGTGTGTTGAAACTTTATAATTATCTTTTTGAAAATATAAGTTTGATTTGCACAAAATTTATTTACTTTGAAAGCTCTCAACGATCTCTACCAAAAAAGATACATGAAGCATAAGTAAATTTGAAAATTATCAAAATTTTATCATTGAAATTAAATATTTTTTAAAAATACAATTTGATTTACATGACTTCTTTTCACATAAAGCTATTGATAATATCTATTCAATAAGTCTATGAGGCACAATTTGAAGTTTTTGAAATTTTATTTTAACACCCAACATTTTTTTTATTTTACATGTTTATCAATGATACCACACAAGGTTCCCCATAATCTTGTCGAACAGTACAAGTTCACCTTTCCCAAATTTGGGTTTTAGAGCATTCTTAACTTTCTTTTAATATCTTTTTTTCTATGTATGTGAGGTTTTCACAACTGAGTTGAGTCAAGATTTTAGGTTCAAGGTGTGAAAAGAAAATCACTATTAGGTTTAAGGACTTGTATGACAACTATCCAATTCATATATTACAAAACTTCTCTATCTTCTCTCTTATATCCTTGAGATAAAAATAAGCACTCAAGACATGATGAAACCTATTTCCAAGATTGTACCAGTCAAGTAACCACAAACTCAAGATAATCATCACTTGGGAGAAGAAAACATGTACCAAAAAAGGAAAAATTCAAAGAGATCATCTTTATATAAAATACCCATAAAAGTCATGAGTTCATATCCTTCAAGAAATTCATAATGTTAGAAATAAAATAAAGATACATGCATACTCAACACATCTAGAAGTTCACTCAATGCCTAACGAGCGTAAGCAGTCAAGATAGTGAATTCATATGTCCATCATGTGACCTTTAAAGCACAATGAACTCTATCTCATTAACCATCCATTACAAATCAAAGACGATTATCATAAAAATAAACTAGAAGAGGAATCATAAGTTCCATGTAGCCAAATAAAGTCATCTAATTCCAAAAGACCCTCTCAGAGCTTTGAGTGATTAGGGAATGATTGGAATCGAGTAAATGAACTTGCATTATCATGTATTTGACCAAAATAATGAAACGAATCCTCCTTAATCATAGAAAAAATCCAAAAAATAGCTTGAACATCAAGTCAGATACTTTTAGTGAACTTAATTGACTTAAATTAGCTATCCAGATTTTCCTCTAATATTGATAAAGAATAAAGTTTGGGGAGAAAATAAAAAAAAATGGTATGGGAATATAAGTTGACTCAAACTAATTTTAGCTATGTTAAAGTGACTTGGTGGCTTAAAAATTTAATAACTAGTTTTCAATTTTCAAACTTCAAAAGCCCCATAATTTACCTAAGTACCCTCCAACGACTAGTTTCTAGGAAAACCTATACAACGACCATTTGGGTTACTTTTTTAGACACACAAGATTAATAAAACATTCTCCAAATACCAAAGATTCAACTCATATATTATGTCCATATACTTGAGTTTTCTAGAGAGAGATACCAAGTTTTCAAATCCATTTTCAAGTTGATAGTTTCAAAACCAAAATTCCACTGAAGAAAAAGCTCTAACAAAACATACATTTGAGCTTAAGCTTCATCATCAAATCCTCTTTATCAAAAGATCAAAACTGAATGCCCACTTGCACTAAAGATTTAACTCAAACCCCGTTTGAGAAACATACTTGTGATTATTTTACCATTGTTCTAATTAAAGAAACTTTACTTTACAATTCGTGTAATACCCCATAAATTTTTTCTAATATAATAAATAATCAAATATAAAACTAGGTGAATTTCAATGGATTATTTAATTGGATATTTAAATTTATAGATGATTTAGTTATCAAAATAAAGTTTTAGTGAAATTTAATTACTTGAAATTATAGAAAATTATTGTGATTATATATTTAATGAATTATAGAATTTATTTTGAGATTTAATAAAGTCTTTGTGTGTGATTGTAAATAAATTAAAGCAAAGATTTATTTGGTATTTATAGAAAGTAAATGAGTTATGAAACAAAAAAAGAAATTGTCGCATGAGTCTAGGGTTATATATGTAATTGAATGTTTGCTTTAAAAAGGGTTTAGGTCAAGGGTTATCATAGGAAAGATAAGAGAGGCATTTTCTCGTATGTTTTCTCTACAACTCTAAAATAGAACTCTACTAGAGAAACAAAAACTCTACTGCATGCTTATAACAATGCATCATCCAACCTTTAAACAAAATCCAGTATCCACTCAAATTACACCATTACAACTAAACTTTTTTTTATTTTAACTCAAGACCACAAATTGGATATCTAGAGCACTTTTTAGGACTTAAATGTTCACAACAAATGGAGGGCCTTTTTAATATATTTTTCAAAAGGAATCGGTGAATACAGAAACAATTGTATGATATTAGAAAATTTCATGAGTTCATTCTCATTGATCTAGTATGAAGAATGTCCTCACATGTAATATAAATATTTAAATGTAGTTTTCTTCTAGTATGCAAAAATCTCTACACTTAATTGGACTAAATTCTATTGTTGAAATTTTTAAATCTCCCTTGTCGTAAATGTAAGGATAATTAGTGATTTGAAAGATTAGTAGAATTGTATAAATCCCCAAATTTAATTATTAAGGCCTTTAGACTTTAGTGTACATGAATTATGCCTCACCTGATCCCTTAAATGAATAAATATTACGCAGGGATTAAAATAGGTAGATGATTAGAAAATAAAATAAAGTTAACGAGTATGCGATGATAAGAGACATTAAAAGATAATTGATTGTAGTGTGTTGAGAGTGAATATACATCATTCTTTTATGCATGACCGTATGTGAGGGGACGTGTGTGTTTAATATTTATTTTGATGGATATGTTTTGGGGTGTATATAGTGAAGGTTAGATTTCGTATAATGGGGCTTCATGACACCAAAGGGGATTGAGGGTCAAACAAGATTACAATGATTCATGGTGGTGTTTTGGGGTTTATAAGAAGGAGGTTTGATTTTTATGTGATGGTGTTTTGGGGCGTATATAGAGGAGGTTGGACTTTGTTATGATGGGAATTTACTTTACTATTGTTCATTCTTACATATGTTTGGAGGATTCTAATTACCTCTAGGGGAGTGGGGTGTTTGGTACATTCACAATCTTCAATAATGTTTTAAATTTATGTAACAACCCTCCCTTTTAGAGATGATTAAATTCCATAATTGAGTATAGATTGGCAATTTGGAGAATTTCTCGAAATAGTGGGTTTTGGGATTTTTGAGGATTTAATGATTTTCGATGGGTGTTGTAAATATTTTTGGGATTAAATAGGTCGAAGTATTTTAATTATATGTCGTCGTGGAGTAAAGAGACAAAAAGGTAAGATTTTGATTAGAAAACCCACATTAAGTTATATGAGTTAGAATAGTGATTTGCGGTCAAGCACCTCGGATGGGAATTTTGACTGCGTCGTGAGTCTCAGAATGTCTGAGATATTCGAAAAAGAGTATCCAATTGTCGAAGTTGAGTTTCGGGGGATTTTGGAGTTAAAAGGGGCTCGTAATTGAGTAAACAAGTCGTTTTTAGGTTTTAAGGGTTTAAACCCTTTTTCTTTCTTTATAAAGAGGGAGAGAGTGAGAAACGAGAAAGAGAAGAAAGAAAAGAGAGAGAAGAGAGAGAGGAGGAAGAAAGTGGAGGCGAAAAGGGGAGACTCCAGCCAAACTCCGTCGGACGCGACTCGAGGTCATCGGATTATATCCACGAGGCAAGTGTTTACTTTCTTTATTTAATTTTGAGCATAAATCTCATATCGTAGTTTGGTTTAAACAAACCCTAAAGATTTTGGGTTGGGTTTGCGTGGATAAAACGGATTTTGGGGAGTTAAAACAATTAAACTCCAATAATGTTTCAATTTGTGGAACTTAGGTTTTAACCTAAATTAATTGGTGATTTCGAGTTCTAAGACGTTTAGAACCCGTATTATATGTGTAGTTGTTGTTGGTTGAGGTTTTAGGATATTGGATGCGGAGTTAAAATCTTGGGAGAAGCATTAATGGCTGAAACAGCTTCTCGGAGAAGAAGCTGCCTGCCATGATCGATCGATCGATCATGGGGGATCGATCAATCGAAACCAGTGATCGATCGACGACCATGGGTCGATCGATCGACCCCTGCTGAAAGTTGGCAATTTGTCTAGGTTGATTTGGATGGCATAGATTCCATCTCATCTTGCTTCGAGGTTAATTATGTGATAACATAAGGGACCTTTTAGGACTATATGGTCCTCTAAATAAGGGAATTTAGGAGGGCGAGGTGAGGGTTTTAAATGTATAAACCTTAAACTTTATTTTCGAGGAAAATAGTATAATTGTGGAATTGGAAGGTTTAGGGTTCCTAAGTTAGGGTGGGAACCTTTAAGTGATTTTATGGACGAGATGTAGTCCTTGGGTTTATGGAAATAAAATTCATAACCCCCCTAAATTTAATGTTGTTTGAAAAAGTTAAATCCCTAGGGTATTTTTGTGGGCTTTTAGGCCTATATACGTATAGGAAAGCATGATTATGTTTATGTTTGGGTAAATCCTATGAGAGGATTAGGATGAAATTTGGGAATATAGGTATATATTCACTAAATGTAAAATGGTATGATTGGAGATATCCAATAAATCCTTGGAGGGGATTAATGTATGTATTATTTATCAAGGTGATGAAATACTTTGGGTTTAGTATCATGCATATATGAATGCATGATTATGATTCTTTGAGAGAATCTTTGGGATTATTGACCATCGCAAGATGTAATTGGCAAATATGGCCATTTAGATATATTCTAGGAGGAATATATGGTATATATATGTACTATGTGATTAAAGTATGTATATGATATGATGTAAATGACTTTTGAAAATATAAATATGAATGTTTTCAAAATGGAAAAGAAATGATTTTCATAAATGATAATTTATGGATACGCACCTCTCTAAATCGCTATCATAAGGGAAGTTGCGTGCGTATGGTGAATCCCCCTGGCTAATGAATGTAGGGTGGATATAGTCCTATAGGCCATATGGGCGATTATATGTTTTACTGCACTGGTGAGGTAATTTTGGGTGTGGTTATGACTTTCCCGCGAGCATATGGCTACTTCAAGACGGTTCGATAGGTTCCCAGGTTGTCTTGTTTGATAGGCCCTGGAAGATGATAGCCATTTAGGGACGCGTCTAATGGGGAAACCCGGAGGGACGGTCTTAGATATGTTAAAGCAATTTATGATAATAAATTTTCTTTAAATACATTTCCGAATGGAAGAAGGGAAATGGGATAAACGATTCGGATACATTTCCCATATGGAAGAAGGGAAATGGAAGCATGTGATATGGTAAAAGCATTTTTATGATAATAAAAATGGCTTTTAAAATACATTTCCTGGATGGAAGAAGGGAAATGGGATGTTTTAAAACGGAAAAGCATTTTTATGATAATAAAAACGGCTTTTAAAAAAATTATGTGGTATGTTAAAGCAATTCATGATAATGAATTGGATTGAAATACATTTCCTAGATATAAGAAAGGAAATGGAAAGTTTTGAGATAAAAATGAAAATGAAGTAATTCTCATTCCGGGAGATAGATCCGGATGTATATTATAACATGATTATATATGTATAAATTGGGTACTCAGGGTCTAATGGATCTCGGCGATTGACCTTGACGCATAGTAGTGTATCGGGGAGGTTCCTTGTTTGGATTTCTCTCTGCGAGACACCCCACGCACGAATATGGCATTGTGTTGAGACTGGGGAGAAGTTTAATCCTTAGTGATCTAATATTAATATTTCTTATATGATGTATGTATAGGTATATATGTTACGTACTGAGGGTCTGATGGATCTCGACGATCAACCTTGATGCGCAGTAGTGTATCCGGGGGGTTCCTTATTTGGATTTCGCTCTGCGAGATACCCCACGCACGAACATGGCATAGTGTTGAGACTGGGGAGAAGTTTAGCCCTTAGTACTTGGACTATCTAGGGTTGATAGTAGTTGGGTGATAGACTAGTTTCGCAGGATAGCTTGACTAGCATTTTTAGAGGGATGCGCTAGGAGTGCACTATTAGAAGTGAGGTGAGGGGTATCTCATGGTAGTGAGATACCAAATTTAAATATGAGTTAAAAACTTTTTCTAAAAATAAGGCATTTATGCTCTTGCAAAATATTTTCAAACTCGGGCTCTGACCCATTTATCTACTTTTCCTCTTTTGCTATATATATATATATATATATATATACATAGGTGTCTAGACACAGGGACGCCTGGATGGCACTTCTTTCGAGTCAGAAGTCAGTTGCAGCAGCTGTGGATGCATGCAGGTTTTTGATAGGTGCTTTTATCCTTGTAATTTAGATAGGAGGTACTGTATAAACATTCGGGCCCATGGTCCAATTGCATTTGTTTATTCTTTTAGAGCATCATTCGATATGCTTGTATATTTTGACCGAGTGTTCGGTTATTTTATTTCATTTCAGTTTCATTTATGCAAACGGTGTGGATGTTTTATTTATAATTGTTTAAAAAGAGTAGTTAAGTAAAAAATTTTGACGCCAGCCTAATAGGTTATTAGTAATTAAATGTATTTTCAACAGTGATTCTAAGAATGATCCATATGAGACTCCTATTTTAATTTGATATAGGAGTGATCTCCCGGTATTTTATTAGGCAGGTTGTCACAGATGGTATCAGAGCATCAGGTTCTAGTGTCCTTAGGAATCTGTGCGGATGTACTACGCTTTCAGCATTGCTCTAGATTTCTTATAGGGCCTCAGGATTAGGATTGTTGATTTATCTTGTGAGATTTCGTTCTCCTGCCATATTAGAAGATTATAGTAATCTTTTGCGCCCTCCTTCGAGATTCGTGTGCGGGGCTTGGATGGCAGCAGGAGGTGAGGCTTAGCTGGAGTAGATGGTAGAAGTCGGGAATGAGGACCGTAGTGAGGTCACTTCCTCTACAGTGTTTGAGAAGGTTTGTCTCAACGACTACTAAAGAATAGTAGTTATGAGTATCGCAGTACCGATGTAGTAGAGAGTGGTAATAAAACTGAATTTCTCAGTGAGGTAAGGATTCGAAAGGGATCTTACGGATAGTTTTAACCGTGAATCCCCATTATTCAACAGGAACGAGAAGAATGTTGTTTTGGATTATTCACATAAGGCTCGGTCAGAGGCCGACAGTGGATAAAGAGTGATATGGAAAGTGAACCGTGTACCTAAGTGAGTTGGGTGCGATGAAGAGTGAGTCCTTTCAAGGAATGATAGGCTCACTAGAGAAGTGTTGCTAACACTTATGGAGAATGTGTATGTTTGAGGACTCCATTGGTGGACATCCACCAGGGGAATTTGTTAAAACGAAGTTGTTATTAGGAGTTTTACCTCAAAGAAGGAGGTATATTGAGTGTGACTAGATAATGTCACGGTATTCGTTATCCCTACACTCGTGTGTGTAAATTGAGTTTAGTGGCGGACTCGATAACAGTATATCATGTGTGCCTATGTGTTTTTCCACAGTAGCGGAGTTTTATTTTCCTTCATTCACCATAAAGGCGGGTGTTGATATATTTAATATATATATCTGGTTAGTGATACTCGTTTTATATGTTTATACGAGTATGGTAATATTATGAGTATATAATGTTATTGGTTGTTCGGAGCGATAGCAGGCTAATGATGGAAAGACTATCGTGTCCGCGGTTCCAGGGTGGAACGTGTTTTTGTTGAGGTGTCTCACCTAGATACAGGTTGAGTTCGCCTTTATTGTTATGGGTAGATGGAAATTCGATGAGCAGAGGTTTCATTATCATGATTTGAGTAAGTGGCGACCTTATAGATATGATTTGAGGTGTGCCAAATTATTGTTGAGCTATGAGTTTAAGCTCATTATTGATTGCGCGGAGACTGAGTGTAGTGCGATGCGCTTAGTGGTGTGGCTCCTAGATAGAGTCGGGAGTTCAGACCACATTTTGTTAAAAGAGGGGATAGGATTATCCCGATTGGATGTTTCAAATAACGGACCTCCATGACCGACAAAGTTAAGTAGGAGTGTGTGGAGGGGTTCCTTGTTTGGATTTGTCTTTACAAGATGTTCCACACATGAATCTTAACGGTGTTGGGAGTGGAGAGATGTTATAGGATGCAAAGATGTGGGTTTTGTTGATAAGTCTTACAGTGTGGATGAACCACTATAGACTATGAGCCATGTGATGATGGTATACTCATGGAAATATTGTGCTATAGAAAAGCACTAAAGTGGTACTCTCACCACAAGTAGGTGGGTGCAGTAGGACTTAGAGAAATTGTTTTGGGGATTATGGCCAGGCCTTAATGAAAAGGCAAATTTTGAGCAAATATGATTTGGGTATGATGTACGTATTGCTCTTACAGAGATTGGTCCCTTCGATTAGTTAGATTTACTTTTGTATGGACAGAAGGATAGAATGGTAGGAATGCGTTCGTAGGTTAGAGTGGTAGGATTTAGGACGTCCCGCTGGTGTGCCTTAGGTCGTTATATCTCGATGACCGACAACGCGAGGGAGTAGTGTAACGAGAGGGTTCCTTGTTTGGATTTTGCTTTTGCGAGACGTCCCACGCATGAAACCAAGCAAATGTCGGAAGTTGAGAGAGGCCTTGGGAACTAGGGATATACTTAGGTTTACACTTGTTTCGTATAGGTAGGGTAACGCTTAGACCATAGCACTATTAGGATGTAGGTTCGATAGAGTTAGTGGCGCCGATGTAAGGAGAATTGAATTTCACGGGTTGGGAGGACCCATATGTGGATATTACACCGAGGAAAGGAGACCCTTATTGGGAGAGAGTGTTACGTGTCGAATGTTCACAATGGATGTGCAGATGTGCACGGGGTTAGAAAGTTGTATGGGCACCTTAGTAAGTTGGTTTATATACCTCCTGATATAGGAGGGGCGTAGTATAAAAAGTTGAAGTTTATGCCGTGAGGAACTAGATATGATGAGTGCAATGTGACGCTATTGGAGTCACTTTACAACTGTGGTAGCCGTATGGTATATGGTTGGGAACCATTGGGTTAGTATCGTTCCCCTTTGAAATATTAGGATTTGGAGTGATTCTAGGATTTGCGGTGTAGGTTGTATCCGAATTTCAAGGACGAAATTTCGTTGTAAGGGCGGGAGTATGTAACAACCCGCCCTTTTGGAGATGATTAAATTCCATAGTTGAGCATAGATTGGCAATTTGGAGAATTTCTCGAAATAGTGGTATTTGGAATTTTCGAGGATTTAATGATTTTCGATGGGTTTTGTAAATATTTTTGGGATTAAATAAGTCGAAGTATTTTAATTATATGTCACCGTGGAGTAAAGCGACAAAAAGGTAAGATTTTGATTTGAAAACCCACATTAAGTTATATGGGTTAGAATAGTGATTTGCAGTCAAGCACCTCGGATGGGAATTTTGACTACACCGTGAGTCTCAGAATGTTCGAGATAGTCGAAAAAGAGTGTCCGGTTGACGAAGTTGAGTTTTGGGGGATTGTGGAGTTAAAAAGGGCTCGTAATTGAGTAAACGAGTCATTTTTGGATTTTAAGGGTTTAAACCCTTTTTCTTTCTTTATAAAGAGGGAGAGAGGGAGAAAAGAGAAAGAGAAAAAATAAAAGAGAGAGAAGAGAGAGAGGAGGAAGAAAGTGGAGGAGAAAAGGGGAGACTTCTGCCAAACTCCACCGGATGCGACTCGAGGTCGTCGGATTATATTCACGACGCAAGTATTTACTTGCTTTATTTAATTTTGAGCATAAATCTCATATTGCAGTTTGGTATAAACAAACCCTAAAGATTTTGGGTTGGGTTTTCGTGGATAAAACGGGTTTTTGGGAGTTAAAACAATTAAACCCCAATAATGTTTCAATTTGTGGAACTTAGATTTTAACCTAAATTAATTGGTGATTTTGGGTTCTAGGACGTTTAGAACCCGTATTATATGTGTAGTTGTTGTTGGTTGAGTTTGTAGGACGTTGGATGCGGAGTTAAAAGATTGGGAGAAGCTTTAATGGCTGAAACAGCTTCTCGGAGAAGAAGCTTCCCGCCATGATCGATCGACCGATCATGGGGGATCGATCGATCGAATCCATCGATCGATCGATGGCTATGGGTCGATCGATTTACCCCTGCTGAAAGTTGTCATTTTTTCTAGGTTGATTTGGATGGGATAGATTCCATTTCATCTTGCTTCCAGGTTAATTATGTGATAACATAAGGGACATTTTAGGACTATATGGTCCTCTAAATAAGGGAATTTAGGAGGGCGATGTGAGGGTTTTAAATGTATAACCCTTAAACATTATTTTCGAGTAAAATAGTGTAATTGTGGAATTGGAAGGTTTAGGGTTCCTAAGTTAGGGTGGGGACCTTTAAGTGATTTTATGGACGAGATGTAGTCCTTGGGTTTAGGGAAATAAAATCCATAACCCCCTAAATTTAAGGTTGTTCGGGAAACATAAATCCCTAGGATATTTTTATGGGCTTTTAGGCCTATATAATTATGCGTATAGGAAAGCATGATTATGTTTATGATTGGGTAAATCCTATGAGAGGATTAGGATGAAATTTAGGAATATAGGTATATATTCACTAAATGTAAAATGGTATGATTGGAGATATCCAATAAATTTTTAGAGGGGATTAAGGTATGTATTATTTATCAAGGTGATGAAATACTTTGGGTTTAGTATCATGCGTATATGAATGCGTGATTATGATTCTTTGAGAGAATCTTTGGGATTATTGATCATCGCTAGATGTAATTGGCAAATATGCCCATTTACATATATTCTAGGAGGAATATAGTGTATATATATATACTATGTGATTAAAGTATATATATGATATGGTGTAAATGACTTTTGAAAATATAAATATGAATGTTTTCAAAATGGAAAAGAAATGATTTTCATAAATGATAATTTGTGGATACACACCTCTCTAAATCACTATCATAAGGGAAGTTGCGTGCGTATGGTGAATCCTCCTGGCTAATGAATGCAGGGTGGATATAGTCCTATAGGCCATATGGGCGCTTATATGTTTTACTGCGCTGATGAGGTAATTCTGGGTGTGGTTATGACTCTCCCGCGGGCATATGGTCGTTTCCCGACTGTTCGGTAGGTTCCCAAGTTGTCTTGTTTGATAGGCCCTGGAAGATGATAGCCATTTAGGGGCACGTCCAGTGAGGAAACCCGGAGGGACAATATTAGATATGTTAAAGCAATTTATGATAATAAATTGGCTTTAAATACATTTCCCGGATGGAAGAAGGGAATTGGGATAAACGATTGGCTTCGGATACATTCCGCGGATGGAATAAGGGAAATGGAAGCATGTGATATGGGAAAAGCATTTTTATGATAATAAAAATGTCTTTTAAAATACATTTCCTCGATGGAAGAAGGAAAATGGGATGATTTAAAACGGAAAAGCATTTTTATGATAATTAAACTGGCTTTTAAAAAAAATTATGTGGTATGTTAAAGCAATTCATGATAATGAATTGGCTTAAAATACATTTCATGTATATAAGAAAGGAAATGAAAAGTATTGAGATAAAAATTAAAATGAAGTAATTCTCATTCCGGGAGATAGATCCGGATGTATATTGTAACATGAGTATATATGTATAAATTGGGTACGGAGGGTCTAATGGATCTCGACGATCGACCTTGCCGCATAGTAGTGTATCGGGGGGTTCCTTGTTTGTATTTCGCTATGCGAGACACCCCACGCACGAATATGGCATTATGTTGAGACTGGGGAGAAGTTTAATCCTTAGTGCTCTAATATGAATATTTCTTATATGCTGTATGTATAGGTATATACGTTACGTACTGAGGGTCTGATGGATCTCGGCAATCGACCTTGACGCGCAGTAGTGTATCAGGGGGTCCTTGTTTGGATTTCTCTCTGCGAGACACCCCATGCACGAACATGGCACAGTGTTAAGACTGGGGAGAAGTTTAGCCTTTAGTACTTGGACTATCTAGGGTTGATAGTAGTTGGGTGATAGACTAGTTTAGCAGGGTAGCTTTACTAGGATGTTTAGAGGGATACGCTGAGAGTGCACTATTAGAAGAAAGGTGAGGGGTATCTCATGGGAGTGCGATACCAAATTTAAATATGAGATAAAACCTTTTTCTAAAAATAAGGCATTTATGCACTTGCAAAATATTTTCAAACTCGGGCTCTGACCCGTTTATCTACTTTTCCTCTTTTGCTATATATATATATATATATATATATGTGTGTGTGTGTGTGTCCAGACACAGGGACGCCTGGATGACACTTCTTTCGAGTCAGACGTCTGCTGCAACAGCTGTGGATGCATGCAGGTTTTTTATAGCCGCTTCTATCCTTGTAATCTTGATAGGAGGTAATGTATAAACATTCGGGCCAATGGCCCAATTGCATTTGTTTATTCTTTTAGAGCATCATTCGATATGGTTGTATATTTTGATCGAGTGTTCGGTTATTTTATTTCATTTCAATTTCATTTACGCAAACTGTGTGGATGTTTTATTTATAATTGTTTAAAAAGAGTAGTTAAGTAAAAGTTTTTGAGGCAAGCCTAATAGGTTATTAGTAATTAAATGGATTTTCGATAGTGATGCTAAGAATGATCCATATTAGACTCCTGTTTTAATTTGATATAGGAGTGATCGCCCAGTATTTTATTAGGCGGGTTGTCATAATTTATAAATGAAAGTTTAATAATGGATTGTGAGGCACGTAATTCGTTGTGAGTTATGAATATTATAAACTGTGAATTTATTATTTAATTACATAATTGTCATTGGGTGTGCATCGATGTTATCCTCCAGTGTCCTTATCAGCATTGTTGAACTCCCCTTTCAGTTGTTCATGTCCATTATGTCTAGCATCTATATTCCTACAACGTCGAGTCTATCCCAGCCTCACCACCAGTATATAATATATAGGTTTCATTCTTTTATATCAGTTATTTACTTTTTTAGAGATGTGAGGATTGTTATTACAGTTTGATCATGTAATCTATTTAGTTTGGTTCAAATTTTACTGTGGTGGCATATGGAGATTTATCTTATAATGTCGGTATTGGGATTTTATTGTAGATTTTGGATTATGGTTTTATTTTATGTTCTATTTGGTGGCAATGTCTTTTCGATTCTATTATCTTTTCGAATTTATCTTATCATTTATTTTCACTCATGCTAAGGAGGAATAGCTAACTTCCATTAACAAACTGTAAGATTCAATAAATAGACTTGATCACCCTAATTATTAAAAATTATGGGTGTCATCTTTTTCTTTAATATATTACTCTTCATACTTACTATTGAACTTCATTGTATCTTCACAGCCGGTAATGTCTTTATTTTGTGGAGTCAAGCCTTGATAAGACCTTGGGATATTTTGTATTTTTTTGGGCAATGACGAGTATAATTTCCTTATTGGTTGAGATTATAAGGATTTATAATTCCTTGTGAGGTTTTTATTACACCTTTCTAAACCAAAGATAGTTCAGTTTTTTGAGTACCGTCTCGAGTGTGGATGAAGGCAAAGTCGAACCACATTAAAACTTCAGTTTGTAAAATTTCTATACACTATCTCTCTCTTTTAATTATGAATGCCTATTGCTTGATCAAGCTCTTATAATTAAATTGATATATCATACTGAAATTCATCTTAAACGAAAGTTAAAGAAGCTTTGAAATTTCCATTAAATTCATAAATACCTATTTCACCCCCTTCATTGGTATAGTTCCGAGACAACAATTAGTATCAGGGCCTATCTCATAGATGCTTTTTAAAAAATAGTTTTCTTATGAAGATAAAAAAAAACAATGGAAAGACTCTCATGAAAATTTTTGTAAATAAATGATCTACACATTTTGATAAAATATTATTATAAACCATGAAGATCTACAACTCCTTATATTATCCAATACATTGACTATTATTTATGGAAAATGGTATGTGATGAGAAATCACCATTCCTTTATAGGTTAAGTATACAAATAAAAGATGAATCAAATAATGAATTTATGATAATCTTACATTATTCCTTATATAATGTTGGTTCATATATTGTTGCAGATTGCAAAGAAGCCATCGAGTTTTGGGATATTCTTAGAAAAGAATATTTGGAAGAAACCACTTTAGATAAAAAAAAAAAAAAGAATAAGAGAAAGTTTCGATAATCACTTCATAATAGACCACTCCATTAGCCAATACAAAATATATACCTCTTCACCAAATTCAACAAAATGAAGAAGAATAAAGATTCTTCCTACGATAAAAGGAAGGAGAAATAATTGAAGAGACCTCAAGATCATCATCAGTTGAAGAAGTCTCACACATTCTCAAACAAGAATTTTTTACAGAATATTGCACAAGCTCATTATCTAAATAAAAATCTAATGGAAATCATGATAATGCAATGAATAATGAGAAAGAAACCCAATGCTCATCATTTTCATCAAGAGGAAGCAATAAATCAAACAAAAATCAAACATTTAGTTCTTCCTCGATCGAGGACTACTATTCAAGAAATTTTTTAAGTGAGGCATTTGATCACTTAAATGATTTCATCAAAGAATCGTGGGTGGATAAAAAAAACTAGTGAATATTCATTTAAAAATTCAAAACACAAAGAAAACATTTGACTATAAAAATAAAGAATGCCTTTTGGAAAATCATAAATTCAAACTATGAAATAAAAAATTAATAGGGGAACGTGAGAAACTGATCATAAGAAAAACATCACACGATAATAAGCTAGATGTTGAAAACTCAAAATTAAAAGATGAAGTTAATATCTTAAAACACTACTTTGGAAAATTTGAACCAAGTAGGCATAATAAAAAATCTACTCCCTGTACAACAAAGAAATGGGTTTAGAAAGGAATGCCTGGGGTTCATGAAAGGATTTTCTAATACATAATTAAAAAAAATATTTGTAAAACCAGAAAATAAATACAGTCTCAAGTATAAAAAGAAAAGTCAAATTCTTGAAAAGCGTCCTTCTGAACCAAAAGTAAAAGGGTCTTCTACCGTATTAGACATAAAAAGAGAGATCACACATATGTCAACTATAAATCATACAACCTCCATTTTTATTACACCAAAAAAATTTGCCCATTTAATGCACTTACAAATCAAGAAAGAAAAATATTCCAGGGAAGAAAATTGTCACATACTGTTAATCAATGTAATTTAGTGAAAAAATAAATATAAAAATCAATCCTCATTTTCTAAATAGACCCAAAGAGTATCATCATCACATATGTGGATTTTACATTATGAGCAAATAAATAAAAGGGGATAAAGATATGATGATCAATTAGGATGAAATCCAACTACAAAGAAAACGAATAATGAGAGGCTTTGAAAACTTAAAACATATAAAAAATTCCATTCATAAAATAAAAGATAGTAGCTCGGTTCACTAAAATATACTTACACACACTTCCCTATATCACCATCACAGAGATTTATTAAGAGTCCAAAGGAAATATTTTAGCCAATCAGCATCACCTATTAACTTATCCTATAGACCTATCAAATATGATTACTAGTCAAATTGAAAGATTATCACAGTGATCCTTCATTATCTCTATACACTATAAAATGCTAAACAAGGCATTTAACACTCTCAAACCTAAGGTCATCCACGTGGCTGGCCAATCTCTGGAGAAATGAAAAAAAGGATTTGAAAGTCCACGTGGATGTCTTCGTCTATTCCCCCTATTTCTCACCCCGTTCATTAATCTCCCCAAATCACATCTACGGATTATTTCATATTACTATCTCCCCCTCTTCTCCTACACATAATAAATTCAACACAATTCATCCCACTTTTTTGCATAGAAAACTAAACCTAACAATCCCACTTTTTTCAATTCGATCAGGTCTCTCTCTCTATAAGTCTAATTAGTATCGAGTTCAATAGTCAAGTTTTGTAATGTCTCAGAGATTATTTTTAGGTTCCGTTTGTGAGAATTAAAATGGCCATCGGAGAAGTTGAAAAAGCGGCCATACAACAAACACCTACGCCTGAGAAGAAGGTCAAGGATCCTAAAGTGAAGAAGGCTAAAACCGTCAAGACCTCTTCTCACCCTTCTTACCTTCAAATGATCAAGGAGGCTCTGATATCTTTGTTAAGAAAAAGGGTTCAAGTCCAGACTCTATTGCCAAGTACATAGATGACAGGCACAAGTCGGTTTTACCCGCAAATTTCAGGAAAATGTTGGTCTTCAATTGAAGAAATTAGTTGCCAAGGAAAGTCACATTTTTTTCATCTGGGTTTTTGATATCTTTATGCTGGTTGGGTTCTTTTTATTTCAGTTTTAGTGATTTTTAATGTTAGATTTCTTTAGTTGATGACAAATATGAAGGAAATGAAAAATGAATGAATTGCAATTGGGTCCTTCTTGGTCTTGGATGCATAATTTACTTTTAAAGTTGATTTCTTTATATTTCATTTTTTTCTTCCTTTTTTGCTATTATGTGTACAAACTTGATCAATTCACGTGCCTCCAATGTCATACTTTGTTTATTATTCATGTCCTAATATATTTGTAAAATGCAGTTGAGCTGTTCTTTCATAGTTCATATTTGCTTTATTTTCTGGGAAACAAGACATTCAGACTTCAAGGTTTCGATGGCTCATTATGTAACTACTGGACTCCTTATTTTGTTTTCTTACATTTTCAGGTATGTTTTGAAGGGATTAGCTCATTATTTATTCATTTTTATTGTTGTGTGAATTTAATAGAAGACAACATCCAACTTTTGATCTTGATCCATCTCTAAATTTTTGACATTTGTATTATGCTGCTTCTCATTCAGGTTCCCTCGAGTTGGTTCAGTTGTTCTGGCCCTCCCTGAAGAGAGTGATTTTTTTTCTACAAATTGGGAAGATGTCCAAGTAAAGTGGCTGTGAAAGAATTGCTGGCATTTCTTTTGTTATTTTTGTTATGTCAGGATTTATACTTCGACCAATGTATTATCCCTTCTGGATACTTTGGAGTACAAGGTCAGTTCAGTTTGTAGTATCATCATGGCCTTCATAAATTTTATATATTTGAAGGATTGATGAGTGCTGGTATTTTGTCATATTTTATGTACTTTTCATAGACTAAAGCAGTAGTGAAAACAATTGTTGAAACACAAATCATTTCTCAAAAAAATTTATATAAAATAAAATGAATTTCTAATACAAACACACGCAGACTGTGTATGACTTGGTAATAACCAAACGTAACATTGAAGCTCAATTTGGAAGGATAAAAAATCCTTAAAGTGCCTTCCTCTCTTGTGACCTTTCCGACTCTCTTTGCACGCAAGTCTCTCTCTCTACTACCCTTACATTTTCTCTCTTTCCCTCTCTATATTTTTTACCTCAATACAAACCAACACATTCAAAAATCGATGCCCTTGCATCTCCTTTCACTTTTCTCTGTTATATGATTGGGATGTGAAATGGACCAATTTCTCCCATTCTCTTTCTCATATCTCCCATGTTCTTCATTTATCTCTTCCAATCTATAAATGGAGACCAAGCATTTATACCGCTGACCGCGTCATATCATAATAACCACCACAGTTAGTGACGATCCATCACGTATATCTTCGACAATGACCATGTTTGTCTCTCATTCAATTGAAGTAGAAAAAAGGAGAAAAAATTGAGACAATTTTTACGATGATGTGGGTTGGAAGGAAAATATAAGTTGAAGAGATGAAGATACCTAACATTGACCATTTCATAGTTCTTCTGTTCAGTATGGGTATTTTTGTTATAGAGAGACCCGAGAGGCAACCCAAATGCTGATAATATATCATTTGTTTATGCTGAATAAGGTTTTCCTATTTTAAATCTGAGAAAGTTCGTTACAGACTTTCAATGCATTGTAATGTTTATATGCATTTATATTTCCGCTCATTTTCCCCCCTTAAAAATGAGACTTGACCATAATTGCATTCTATCATCGAGTTTTTGCAATCTGATAATTCCTTTCAATATTTCATACAATAAGAGTCGAAGAATCTTTGATTGGTGCTTGGTTGAGAAAACTGCCCGACCATGATAAATTTATGGCGGGATACAATTTGAATATGATACTTTGATTTGTAGTTGGCAGTGACTTTCAATGAAAAGACCTTGGCAACTAACCATAAATCCGCAAAGAGTCGGCGTCAATCATAGGGTTGATTAAATTTGGGACTGATCAAGTGGATGGAATAATGGAAACCACTAAATCTTCACTAACAATAAAATAGACTTGACAGACTTGAATTTCAAATCGAAGCGATAATGGATACATAACATGGAAATCTGTTTTATTGTTAGTGAAGATTTTTCAAGTGTAGATCTGCACAATCATTCATGAGTCGGAGACTTAGTAGATAAATGGTTACAAAGTCTCTTCCACTGTGGCTTTATGCAGTCTTTTTTTAGGGAAGGAGTCAAGGCCCGACAACACCTGAGAACTATGAAGAATGTAATTTGAAGGTGTATTGCATTTATGTATTTTTTTGGTTCCTTAGTAGTTGTTTAGTGAGAAAAAGTGCGTATTAATTTTTTTTTCTTTTCAATTCACTCATATTAATGTTTAACTACTTCAGTGTTTCAATGCAGCACTGAGAACATCTATTTCAGTTCAAGCTTCTCTAATACACTTCATATATATTTTTTCTTTCCTTTTCCTTTTTATGTTATTATCGGATATTGTGTTTTCATTTATTTGGTGTTTTAACATGTATATGAGAGTAGCTCATTGGCATCCAAATAGTGTAATACATGTTGGTAATTATTTATCTATGCTATGCTTATTTCTATAGTGTCAAAGAGTATCATATTTTAATTAATTATTTTTAATTTGTGTTCAATGTACAATCATTAGTTCGATCCATGTTTTTTTATTACTTATGTTTCTCACATTGCGACTCGCCCGCGCATCGTGCGAGTTTACAACTAGTTCCTCTAAAGACGAAAAACTTAAAGGCAATAAGCCATCAAAAAGTTAAAATCATGTCACTTCAAGTTGACTCAACTCAAAGTATTTTCAAAATGTGCATCTCGAGATATATACTTATTTGAAACCATTAACTCTTATCTTCTGTATCCTAGAAGTCA
The DNA here is from genome assembly GCA_949130495.1 of Sambucus nigra. Classification (NCBI taxonomy): domain Eukaryota; kingdom Viridiplantae; phylum Streptophyta; class Magnoliopsida; order Dipsacales; family Adoxaceae; genus Sambucus; species Sambucus nigra. The sequence goes on along the minus strand of OX422213.1, from coordinate 458,117,568 downwards.
TTTTTCTTGCTTATAAGAGGCCTAACCTACCTAAAATCTTTCACCGTCTTCACTTACAACTATGTCAAAAGGAAAAATCATCTCTCAATTGAATTACAAGATCCTATAAACTTATTTCCTGAAAAATATGTAACACAATTTCTGATGGAGCCCTTCCTTTAACACTCTATACTTTAACATAAATTATCACTTCAAATTCAACTTAACCTCCGTTGTCAGATACATGTCTTACTATCGCCATTATTCACTTGAACTCAAAAGGATTCATTCATCCATTTTTGTAAGAGAATAATTTCCTCACATTCACATAATGATGATGATTAACGGATGGCTAGTCTCTCTCGAAATATCTGAAAAAATTTTACTCAGACATTACAAAAGTATATTACTCCAATATTCTTTTTAAGATAATGTTATTTGCACTTTTCAAACACCAAATCCTCATTTCTCAATCCTTCATGAAAAGAGTCTTAAATCTACCAGACCATGGCCTCGATATCTCTATGACCCATAAATGGGTTAAACACTTAGGGTTCAATTAAGTTGATGCCATGAACATTTTGGAAAATCATGAAAATTCTAACCGACCAAATTTTAAAATATGATCTTCCCATCACTCTACCATTTGAAGAATTATCCACAATGTCAATGGTATTTAAATCCTCCCAAGAATTGTGTGTAATACCCTGTACTTTTATGGATATTTAAATTACAAATGTGTGTGTAATTTGGTAATTAGAGAAAATTATTGTGAATAGTAATTTTGGAATTTAGGAGTATAATTTGATAAATTGAGAATTTAAAGTGGGTAGTAAATATTAGTTTGCAAGTGTCAGATTAATATTTACATGGGTTATATTTTCTTACGTGACTGAGTATACGAGTTTGATTATTTTAATTACATGTCTCAGTTGGATAAAGCGATGAACGATAATATTTTATTTGGAAAACACGCGTATTGAGATGTGTTGGTTTAATTAGTGAATTTTAGTTAAGTGACTCGGATGGAGATTTAAAGTGCACAGTTGGTTTCGAATGGCCGAGATAGTCAGAATAGAGTATCCGGGGGTAGTGTTTGGGTTTCGAGAATTTTTGGACTAGTAAGGACTCGCAATTGAGTAAACGAATCATTTTTTGGGTTTATTAAGGGATAAACCCTTATTCTCTCTTAAAAAGAGCACAGGAGAAAGAGAGAAAAGAAATAAAGAAGAAGAAAAAGAAAGGAAGGAAGAAAAGGGAAAGAGGAAGAGATTTCCAGCCAAACTCCGCGGGATTCGACTCAAGGTCATCGGATCTTATCTACGAGGCATGTGTTTAACTTGCTTTAATGATTTAGTGTGTTTATTTATCATATTGTAGTTGGTATGTAAAACAATAAGATTTTGGGCTAGGATTATTGAACCAAAATGTGTTTTTGAAAGATGATTTCATAAGAAATTGATGTGATAATAATACTACATGAAATCCAAGTTGAATCCATGAAAATGGAGTGTTTTTGGTGAGAAATGTATAGAAATGAATTTAATGGATTTGGGGTTAAATTCTTGAGTTATTTGATGAATCCCACGAAATAAATGTTATGTTGGTTATAAATAGATGTGTAAATGATTATATTGTTGGTTGGAGAAGTGAAAAACCATAAATCTTTAATTGAATGGGCGTTGGTTTGATTTGGAGTTGGAGAAGACGATGAACAGTCAAATACCGTCATTTTCAAATCGCTTCGGCTCTTGGTCAAAAAGTAAAATTTCTAAATCTTTTCGATACAAACGCGTGGGCCTTGACCGCGTATTTTCTGATTTTTTTTAATTAGTTATGATTTTTCTACGGAAGGGTGTCCGAGATCGAAATCGTAAGTCAAAAATCAAACATGATATTGGGAGAATTAAGGCTAGAATTGTTTCGAGATAAATATTAGGGATTCCTAAATAAAGTTTTAGGACTTCTAAATTACTTGAGGAGATATAAAAGCCTTAGGTTCGTTGAATTAATTATGGGTTATATTTGAAATGAATGTTAAGGACGAGTAACATTTGAGAGAAATCTCGGCAAGTGTGTTTATATATTTGTGCAGTTAGAAAAAATATGGGCCGATTACATTGGAGTAAATCCTAGGATGTGAGTAGAGTGTAATTTAGGATATGGGCTAAAGAGGATTGAGCGGCTATCCGGTACGTCTATCGACGACTATTATTATAGGGTATGCAATACCTATAGAATTAAGATAAGTCGCTTGTATACTTATTTAATTATTACGAATTGGTATATTTGGGTTTATATATAAATTCTTATAAGTGATTAAGGTGTGAGTTAAATCTTAAGTAGGAGAATACTTATAAGTTTAGTATTTTAAGTCTGAATACTTATATACTATTACAAATGTCAACATTTGAGATTTTGGCTATCGCTATGAGAGTTGGGAATTATAGCAATTGTATATTGACGAGTTGATAAATTATATATATGGAAGTTGTTGCAGTATATATATGTTATGAGATGAATATAAATATATATGTGTATGATTGGTATATTTGTATCTTAGAGGCTGGTTCCACGGGAATAGGGATGGACAGCCAAATTATATTTTTTCTCTAGTGCTATCTAGGGTGGTTACGCGATGTGGGTGAATCCCCTGTCCTGAGGAGCAAGGAGAGTATAGTCCCCAAGTCATATTGTATATGACCGCCTCCACCGTTTAGTTTTTACCATGACCATGAGTGAGTCTGGCTTGGTACTATGGTTGATTGAGTAAACCCGGATGTGGATAGGCACTAGAGTCTGAATCCTTGAGTTATAGCTGAGTGGGATGGTTATTATACTTATGATTGTAATAGGTATAATTATACTGGTTGCATATAGTATATTTCTTGTATATGAAGACGAGATATCATATAGCTTTAACTTGTGTAAAGAGTAAAATGAATATGGGTTTATTCTTCTTCCGGGAGACTTATATCCAGATTAATACAATGTAAATCGTATATTAAAATGAGAATTATATATATACGACACTTTATATACAAAAGTGAATAGGGTATTTTAAACTAGTAAAAGTTACGAATTATGAACGGTATAGTTATACATAGAGAAACGAGAACTATATATATAGCACATTGATGATTATATCAACTAAAAGCTTATGTAATAGCTTACGGTATAACCTATATTATATAACGCAAGGTAGGTGATAGTTATGATGATTTAGAAGATGGGTGTAAGACATTAGTTAGGCAGGGTAGATTAACTAGGTTGTTTAAAACGTATGCGATAGGTGTGCACTATTAAAAGAGATGTGAGGTGTATCTCATGAGAGTGCGATACCAATTTAAATATGATAGATTTTTTATTTTAAAATATCGCTTTTAAGCACTTGCTAAGTATTTTCAAATCTCGGGCTCTGACCCGTTTCTCTATTTTCCCCTATCTTTCTATATATGTATATATATTAGGTGTCCAGACACAGGGACGCCTGGATGATGATTCTTTCGAGTAAGACGTTTGCTACAGCAGCTGTGGATGCAAGTAGGTTTATTGTAGACGCCTCTATCCTTGAGATCTAGATAAGAGGTATTATAGAACACGGGTTGTTACATACTTCCCCAATAGCAAAGAATTTCGTCCTCGAAATTAGACGAAGCATACACATCAACACATAAATCTCGCAAAAAGAAAATAAAGCTCACATATGCCTACTTGTGGAATGCCTACTTGTGGAATGCCATAATTAGGCGGCCATACACCCAATCCTACGCACACCTACCCCACAAACAATAAAATAACATATATTGCCTATATGCATACGCATAATTATGAAAATAATGGCATACCACACGCTCTCACAAATCCTCCACTTGATCCTATATCCGAAAGTTATCAAAATGCTAAAATCCTCAAATTAAATCTCAACATCAAAAATCAATACATACGATACCTAGCATATGTACTAAAATCTCCAAAATAATTATCGTCTCCAAAATCCATTTTAAGGATCCTCGCATCAAGCTTACTAATTCTAAACTCAATGCCTACAACGTCCTTAACTCAAAACTTCACATCTTCAAGAAACACATCTAACATGTATGCTAGACCCTCTACCTCAAGGAGTACGAATTAATCAAAGGAAATCAAAGATCGGTAGCACAAAAGCTAAACGGACTCATAACCTATGAGACCTAAGACCATGCTCTGATACCATCTGTCACACCCCGTAAAATCCGACTGACGGGGTGGCCAGCCACCGCTGCCGAACTATCCACGGCGTGAACTAAATAAATACCATTGTTAGCATGAGATAGATATGAGACATAAATAAATCAGTCTATAAGATAAATAATTGAATCAATTTCAAATGATCATAAACAACTAAGCGATAAAAGATCCATCACATGCTAACTCCGAATAAATCCAATCTCCAAAAATGATTAAATAAAGATCTGATAATCCAACAAAAATCCTCTAAACAACTTTGGAACCGAATGGCCCAATAAAACTCCAATGAAGTCTCATAATGAAATATGAGTGGAACAGAAAGTCTAACGTAAACTATGCCATAAAATGAATAACTCCAGCAGCACCTCCAAGTGATAACTCTGCTAAACTTATGCAACTTCTCAAAATCTAATCTTGAAAAAGATTAGTCAACACATGGGTCAGAGCCAAAGCCCCGAGAAATAATACACACTACTCCCCTCAAATAGGATCCTTGAATCCAGACAGTAGCATTATACGCAATAAATATCACAATAGAGTATTTTAAAATTAGACAAGATAATTAAACACGACAAATATAAAGCACTAACTACCCGCAAAAATCCCCATTTATAAAGGCACATCAATATGATTTTTAATTCCCAAGTCCCACGATGTTAATTTAATTAAATTAACCAACTTTTCTTATATTCTCAATTTATTATGGCGGTCCTCCCGCCTCGGGTGATTTCTCCACCAAAATACACATTCCCTCGTCAAAACGCCAGCTGGCCCGTTTAAACTGTCGGCCCTTATTGATTGACGAGGTTCCACACACGTCACGACATAAAATGTCGACTGACCCGTTTAAACTCTCGACCCTCACTGATTATATCACTAATATATTTTAATACCCGTCTTATTATCTTAGGTATTAATTCTCAATTTTCTCAACTCACAATTTCAAATTACCCCACTCTTTTATCGATGTGAGATCCTCAAAATACCCCTTAGTCCCATAACTAAGGGTCCCCAAGTTATCAATACGTCCTACCCAATGAATAGGAGGATTTTCTAACATAAATCTCAACTTAGTATCATAAATAGACTAGTGTAACGGCGATAAAGTAATAAAAATCAGCCCACCCCCGACATGATAAAAACGTGATAATCTACCCTCACTAGTCCCCTACCTAGAAGGCGTAAATCATCAAGAGGCCTACCCACTAGTGCCATACCTAGAAGGCATCCTAAAATATAGGGAGAGAAAAATTACCCAACCACCCGTCGTCATAATGATATTTAATAATACCAACAAGTCACACCAAATATGCATAATAAATCAATGTTCCAAACTACTAGTCCAAATCAATTAAATCTTTGATTAAATTATCATAACGTCAAAAATACCCAAATAATCTCATTTCATTATTTTAAATTAAATATACCAAGTTTTCATCATATAAACCTCAAAAACCAAATTTCATTATCTCTACATGTATTACACGAGTTATACGCACCCAAAAATCATTTATTTTAAAACTAGGGTTTTTCTACATGCAACCTACACCAATAAAACTCAAAATCCACTCATCAATCCTACGTACCCAAGGGTTATGAATATTATTCAAATTAAAAGATTTAATAAAAACAGCCCCATAATTAGGGTCCACTTTTCCTAATTCAGTCACTACTTTATTTTAATAAAATATGTAATTAAGTGTTTACGCGAAACTTAAAACGCATAATACTAAAGGAAAAGAATAGAGTATTCATGCCTGTGAAGATTGGGTTGAAAATCATATTAGAAATCTGGATTCCTCTCTAAAAATTAGCAAAGAAGTGTTCTTGAATCAATCCTGATTAATCCCCAATTAAGCCTCCGAAAATTTGTTACAAAAACTTGATTATGTTGGAGGTTGATGACTATGGTGGAGAGGAAAAACTTTTGGAAGTGTTCTCTGGTGAAAAACTTGAGAAAAAGTGATTATGAGAAGTCCTCCTACGGATTAACAAGGTTATATAGTGATTAGGAGTCCTAATCCTACACAAATTCTAATAAAATCTGACTGAATCGCGCAAAACTGGGCATGGTTGATCGATCTACCAAAATGGTCGATCGATCGACCCTACAGAAAATCTGACAATTACCCCAAAAAATGCTTATAAGGAAAAATATTAAAAATTCCACTAAAAATCCAATTTAAATCCGATTTCAATTCCTCTTGAAGTTCTATTCTTCTAAAATCATAACCAACATATTTAGCCAATAAAAATTATTAAATTCGAAAATTTATTTTTCTCGAATATTCTAATTAGTTAATTAAATTAATTAATAAAAACACGGGGTGTTATAACGAGGTCTCTCCTATTTTAGAATTCGTATATGTTTCCTATAAAACATGTATGTATAAATTGTATAACGTAGAGGGATATTTAATTACATAAAGTTTAAAATCCATTCAAATGTTATCTTACTCGCGAAAAGGCTTCACTGCGGCGGAGTCGAATAACACGTAACGATATGCTTGTGAAAACGAAGTGTCATCAAGCATAAATGCTACTCCTTTACCTAATGTACGACCTATTGAACTTGAGTTTTCATCGGCTTCATCATTTCGTAAAGGTCAATTTAACTTACTCTCAACATCACCTAGGTACCTCGCACAGAATGTCGTACATTCATCTGCTAGGTATCCTTCAGCAATTGAACCTTCTAGACAACTTCGGTTACAAACATATTATTTTAGTGTGAATAAAAACTTGTTCGTCATTGTAAAAAATTATAGTATTTATGTGCATTAATTTAGATGACAAAAATATAATGCATACACCAAACATACCTCTCGTTGGGATACATCCATCGAAACTGTACTGGTTCAGCAATCATTACCTCCTCAGCTAAATGGATTGTCAAATGCTCCATAACATCAAAAAAAAAATAGGGGGGAGATTTTCTCTAGATGACAGAGTGTAAGAGCAACACAATCTTGCAAATATTCATAGTCTTTGAAGGTCATTATCTTTTAACAGAGCTACCGATAAAAATTAAATAATTCGATCAAAGACATTTCTACATTCGTAGGTAATGATTTTTGTACAGCAAACGGGAGTAGTAGTGCCATTATGATATGATTATCGTGGATCTTAAGTCTAGAAATATTCTGGCCTTTAATTTTTACACGCCGAGAAATATTAGATGCATAACCATCTGGGACTTTGATATTCTTTAAAACCTTACAAAATATGTCTTTATCACTTTTACTCATTGTGAAGCATGCTGGTGGTAAATATACTTTGCTATCTGGCAAGCTCTTAGGGTGAAATGATATTCGAATACCCATGTTCTCAAGGTCTCGACAAGACTTTATATTATCTTTTGACTTTCCATCAACATTTAACAATGTCCAAAGTATGTTATCGTACACATTTTTCTCTACATGCATAACATTAAGATTGTGACGAATCAAATGATCCGTCCAGTACGACAACTGAAAGAATATTCTTTTTTTTCCAATTTAGAGAACTAGTACAATTCCTTTCACCGTCGATACTCGTTTTTCTCTTCTTCGTCGGCGATGAGTGACCCTTCTCATTATTTCTTTCCAATGCCTCTAATTGCTCCAATATATCACCCCTGGATACTTGAGTGGGCTTGACTTCTCTTTCAACTTTCCCATCAAAAGCTACGGTATCATTTCTAAATTTATGGTTGTGATCCAGCCACCAACGATGGACTATATAGAAAAATTTATTCCCATTCTTTAACCATTGTGAATGAGTGTTCTCGTTGCAACAAGGACAAGCTAATCTCCCTTTTGTACTCCAACCTGGCAAGTTTGCATACTCAGGAAAGTCATTAGTTATCCACATTAATGTTGCACGCATACAAAACATTTTTTCAGTCGATGCATCATAAGTAAGTATGCCATCATTCCACAATTCCTTCAACTCGTCAATGAGAGGCTGAAAGTAAACATCAATATTATTTTTTGGGCCGCATAAACCGTCAATCAACGTAGACAGTATAGGATAAGGTTATTTCATACACATCCACGGAGGAAAGTTGTATATCATCAAAACAACGGGCCACGTGCTATGAGATATGCTCATTGTTCTAAAAGGACTAAAGCCATCGGCTGCTAGTCCGAGCCTAACATTGCGCGAGTCACTAGAAAAATTTGGATTTTGTTGATCGAAGGTTTTCCATGCTTTAGAATTAGCTGGGTATCTTAATATGTCGTCGTCATCACGTTCCTCCACATGCCATCTCATGAGGGAGGATGTTTTCAATGACATAAAAAATCTCTGAAGCCTTGGTTTCAGTGGAAAGTACCTAACAACCTTTGCGGGAATTTTTTGACCCCTAGCTTCTTCATCATCAGACTCTCCCGAAAATTGCTTCCATCTTGATGTATGACATACTATACAATACTCATGATCTTTGTTATCTTTCCAATACAGCATACAATCATTTGGACATGCATGAATTTTTTTACAATCAAACTCCAGATCGTTAACCATCTTTCTTACTTGAGAGTATGAACCTGGAAGTTTCTCACCCTCCGGAAGTGCCTCTTTTAATAATTGAATCAATGTTGTAAACGACGTGTGGCTCCACTTATAAAGTGTTTTCATATGAAATAGCCGAACAATTAATGAAAGTGATGAGAAAGATTTGCAACCAGGGTACAACTCGCGTTCCCCATCTTTTAACAACTTGAAAAATGTTGATGCACTTTCATCCATCCCATCCTAGTCTTCATATAGGTCATTACATCGCATACCATCTTCACTTTGATTTTTGAATATATCATGTAGTAGTCCACACATATCATCTCTTGTATTCGAGTCATTCCCTTCATCCGCTCCACTGATTCCCATTGTGTATGGAGCACCTTTTACGTGATAAATCCACCTAGTATAATTCTTAACAAACCCATGTATGATGAGATGCTCATAAATGTAATACCCCGCATTTTTATTGAATTGAAATTGAAAAAAAAAACATTCCAGTGTATATATTTGAAATGTTTGGAAATGAAACTATGTAAGTATATATATTCAAAATGATTGGAAATGAAAAGTTAAAATGAATTCATTAAGATATGAATGTGCGACTTAAATATTAGAAGCGAATTAACACGTAAAAGAATCGAGAGAGTTAAATTTGGGGCAATGGCATTTTTGTAAATAAACTAACCTAGGTATAAATAGAAAAGAAGAGAAGAAGTCTTCATTTTATCATTTCACAATGGGGGCTAGGGTTGGGTAAAGAGAGAGAGAGTATGAAGAGAAGAAAGCTAAGAGGATTTCAAGAAGATTCAACTTCTCCATACAATCCAAGGCAAGTTAATAACCTATATGTGTATATTATGTATCTATAATAAAATTTCATATGAACATGTATTTGGATCCCTAAATTAATATGAAATTGATGTTAAAAATGATATGCAATGTATTAGGATCATCATCCATGTAGATTCAAATGCAATAACATCATTATAGGGATTGAGATGTAGAACAACCTACGAATTTTAGAAATCTATGAAATTGAGTAAATCGTCATATTAAAAACAGTTTTGAGTTGTTTTCATTCCGAAAATGGATGTTTCGTCCCCATAGCCGGTAGAAAATAATATTCTGAACAACTTTCTAGTTTTAAGTTTTTCCGAAAACGGATCGAAAAATTCTCAAATCGGCGTTTTAAAATTCTGCACAGAAAGTTATCGTGAGCAGGTCCGAACTGTATATGTTAGTTTCGGATCTGTTTTAAGAAAACTACGGTAGCGCGCGCACGTGTCCTTGTAGAAAATCACATTCCTAACAACTTTGTAGTTTTAAGTTTTTCCAAAAACGGATCGAAAAAGCCTCAAATCGGCGTTTTAAAATTCTAGGCAGGAAGTTGTCGAAAACAGGGGTGAATATTATATATTAGTTTCGGATCTGTTTTATGCAGGCTATAGAAACGTGCTCACGTGTCCTTATAGAAAATTAGGTTCCAAACAACTTTGTAGTTTTAAGTTTTTCCAAAAACGGATCGGAAGATCATCGAATCTGCATTTTAAATTCTGGGCAGCATGTTGTTGAAATAAGAGTGATAATATTTTTCATGTTGTTAGTAAGATAATTGTGGTGTTGTGCCTAATATCCTAACTTGACCACATACTTAAGGTTATTAGGGATATATAACCTTGAATTGATTTGATGTTGAATTAGTAAATTAATGATGTAAATTATGTTCTATTATAAATAATGACTATTGTATAACTCGAGTAAGAGACTTGACATGATTGTATATACACATAAGCGTTAAATTGTTTTACATGTATAATATCGAGTATACACTAGACTAGTCCTCCAGTAGACGTAGGCACATGTTGAATGCGATTTTTTTGTGATTGATCCGGTTAGATTCCGCTCGAGTGCCGTGTCGGAGATAAACCACCGGAACCGGACACATGGTTGTAATGCGGGTCGAATAGAAAGACCTTGAAACACCATGTGATTTAGGACTTAGTACGATTGCCCTTGAACGTAATATTGGGGAGTATTAATGTGTAGGCCTAGTGTTACGACTTATTCCCTCGGGTAACGATAGTGACCCGATATGACTTGTTGTGTGAGATAGTATGCTTGTGTCTTAAAATAATATCCCGAATCGATGCATTTGATATTATACTTGAAGGAAATATTTTGATACGTTAAATACTGAAATGAGATTAATAATGATTAATCATGATACAATATGAGACTACACGTTACTCGAGTTTGGGTTGGGTAGTCATGACATAGGAACATTGGTTGGGTAATTGAACAACTTAATTACTGGAGACGAGTAATAACTAGTGTGCTTTCATTGTAAGTATATCTTATAATCTTATATCTTGTTTTCTTGCTTTGACGTTCGTCTATCTTGCTTCTTGCTCCTTTCCTATATATATAATATATGACAGGTCCTCGTCCCGATGGACAATAGACTATGGAGCTTGATGAGATCATATCAATCTTAGGATTCCTGTAGCTGTGGAGTTATTCTAATTTAATTTATGTCTCTTGTTTCCTTTCCTTGAGGGTGGTATCAGAGATTAATATCACGTTGATTATACATGGTATTTGAGAGAATTATTGTATTATTCTTTCCCGTTTTGTGTTGGGCTGCATGTATTGGCATTTTATATTTTCAGTTTGAGATTACTGATGGATTATTGTAGTTAATAGTTATGGGTTGGTTTCACTTGTTATAGTTGTTATTACATGATTTGGTTACACATATGAGAGTGTACATGTTTACTTTACTGCATTTACTTAAATTTTGTTTCTAATGCCAACATATTGACGCTCCGCTTTAATTTAATTGGTCGTAGCTAACCGAATTAGATATAAAAAGCAGGGTTGTCACAGTTGGTATCAGAGCACGGTTTTAGAGCCTTTAGGGATCTGAGGGCATCCATTACGTTTTCCGCGCATCGTTTCCTTGATACGTAGAGCCTTACAATTAGGGATTGTATTCGATGACTTGGAAGATCTTCAGGCTATGATTTTGACGGGCGATTCCGAGCTAGCCTTGTGTATAGGGAGGGTTCCTTATTTGGATTTCATTCGTGAGACGTCCCACGCATGAGGTGAATCTTCGATCGACCACAGGATAGTACGCGTGAGGTTTGTGTGTGAGTAGTTATTGTAATTATTACTAGTGATCCACTTGAATAATTTTTTTTTTTAGGATACGTGTTCACTTACTATCTTTTAAGATGGTGATTTGATGAGACGTGGACTCTAGGAGGGCAAAGGGTCCAAGAATTTTAAGAGACCGCAATTCGCGTGGAACTACCGTAGTTTCATCGCCCACCAGTAGGCGAGAAAATCGATGTTAAACTCAATGATTGAGTTGAATTTTGGTTCTTTAGAGGGAGAAAACAACCGTATATTTACTGTGCATCATCAACTTTGAATATCGTCGCTCTTATGGCTGTAAAGAAGTTGGTATAAGTTATAGACCACCCTGTAGTACCACTGAGTTGTTGGTACCACTTGCGCATGTAGTTGTCTGAAGTTGTTTCCAATGTGGAAGGGTAGAGCTTTAGATATAGCACACCTCAAAATGATGTGGTCCAGTTGTTGTTGTGACATTTTCCTGAGAAGAAATTATCGCGCTCCACTCGTAATGGACAGACTGTTGAGGCATTCGATGACGTATTAATAAGTGAATGGTTAACGAAGTAAGTCTTGTGATAATAAGAGTATATTATTACTCATGAACATGTAAAGGAAGGGTTGTGATTTGAGAGAGGACTACTCCAAATAGGTGTATGTCCCACACCATCAAAGGATGACCTTAGGGGTCCAATTTTGGTTTACGCAAGAGTGTTATCATACTTGTGAAAAGCAAGAACTAGATTCATCAGTTCTATGATGTTCAATGGGAGATTCATGAGTTTGAATCTGGAATGGATAAGTGATTATCCTTGAAATATTGTGTTAGTAACAGGGAAGTTTGGTAGGTGTGTAAACCTACACGTTGTCCACATAAGCGATAGATGTCGCATTGGGGTGGCATAGTGGTTTTTAGTGTTCTGATCGTATAAAATACGCAATGGAATCAACTTAAGGACGATTAGGTGTGTGTTCGGTCATGCACAAGATATATTAGTGGGTTGGGTACTCACTTGTTCAGAGTGGAATATTTCAGCGAGTTATCCCGAACAAGTTCGTGAGAATGCATCAGTAATATTATGATATCTTGGACATGGACACTAGGGATGAGGAAGTCCGTATCGCAAGGTCATACGAGGATTGACATTGGAGAAGTCTAGAATTTTTTTTAGTAGTTTTCTTTCCGTATTTGGCAATGATTGGAGTTCAGTGTTCTTCATAAATCCCTATATTATAATTGGTGTTTGATAAGATGTGGTTATCTTGCTTTGTAGCACTGGTATATTTTTTAAAAGCTGTCGAGAGAGGAACATGAATATGGGTGTACTAAGGGATGGACTTGAGTTGGAGTTACCAGTTGTGAACCCTACGATGAGTAGCGAATCTCTAGGGATGATTTGTCGAGTAAGAACATCACGAGGGAGTGTTCAATAGGAGTTTCATTGAATGCGAGTGTGATTGCTTGAGTTGGTGATATATCCACGAGTTTGATTTTATATTATCACTCGGTGATTAGGGGTACTAATTTGTTACACCGTGATAATGGTGGTGCTTGATTTTGAATCCATCAGATATGGGAATGTGGCTTTATTGTGGCCCTCGTTATGTATTAACGTGAATTATAGCACGAGTGAGTAATTAGTGACATGATGTTTACTTAGATTGTGTGTGATTAAAGACGTGTTTCGAAATTAAGTGTAAGATATTCAATTTTGGTGATGTCTAGACTAGTGAATAGTCATAGAATGGTCTTGATGGTCTTTTGATAATGGTAGAGTCGTGTGTAGCTCGGTCAGTTTTCGATTGACTGATGATAGTGTTACCAAATGAGTGTCATTATTAATGGCAAGGATTGAGACATTTTGGGATTCCAAATGTCGGACCATTCATTGAAATGGTTATTATAACCTCCATTGTAGGGGGGCAATAAGAGAGTGTTTCGACCGTTGTTGAGAAGTTTTGTAAGGAGGGTGTGTACTCTTGGGCAAACACCCGCGAATGGGTTCGTAAGATATTTAATTTTTATTTCAGTTATTTGTGGATTACTGAGTGTTAATTGGGGTCACAGAACGTGAAGGTACCCGCTACCTTATATTTACGACCCTTGACATGTTGGATAGCATACCGTTCTTCATAAAGATCAGGTAGCATTAGTGTGCTGGAAGATGAGTATTCGGATGATGAGTGTGCCAAATCTTGTATTCTGATTTGGTAGGATAAGTGGGAATTTTTGGCCTTACCTCGTTGCTTGGAAAATGTACAAGCCTTATTTGTGGTTTGAAGAACCAATTTCATTTCATATTCGGTGAGAAAATTCTAATATACTCACAGTCTAAGGTAAATCCTATCGGATAGGTTGAATTCCTATACGTGTTTTTAACAAAAGAGCGGTATGTCGAATCTAGCGAGGGTCTATAACCTTGGGTTAGAGCTACCAAACCGTGAGAAGTGGGGGTGTGAAAGCGTGAATATTACATCTTGGGTTAGTTCGAAACCTTTGTGTGAGGGGTCGTTGACCGCTAAGAATGAAACTTTTTCGGTGTTGTCTTGTTCGAGAGAGTATGCACCTTGTTGATATTATTTACCTAAGTATAGACTTGGAAAGATGGAACAATATTCGCACGTGTATAGAAGTTGTATGCTTATGCACATGGGCAACCTTAGTGGATCCTAAGGGTTGTCATATCGGTTAACTCACCATCAATATAAGTGCAAGGCAAGTGTGATTGACAACTCGAAGTAGAGTTGGCTTTTGAGCTTTCAATACCATCTGTTAGTTGATTCTGAGTTGAGTATCGGGACATGATTGATGAATAGTGACATCTATTTTGAATAGGCGAAGTTGGATTATTTGTTGTGTGATGAACCGTTGAGTCTAGAGCTAAGTGTTTTTTTGGAGTTAGATGATTCTTGTACCACTAGGGGTCTTGAATTGACAAATTCCTTATCTCGACAAGCTGACAGTAGTGTATCGGAGGAGTTCCTTGTTTGGATTTCACTTGCGAGACACTCCACGCATGAAACTTAGCAAGTCGGGACTTGGGGGTATTGATATTTGGATTAGCTTAGTAGTTCAGTTATGTTAGGATTTGTGGTGAGACTTCGATTGTACAGTTAGAAATGGGAAAGTATCTCCATGGATTTCATTATTAGGTTGCCAAGATCGCAGCGCGGTCATGATTCAATTTGGGTCATCATCGATAGACTGTAAAGGTGAATCTTTCCTTTTAGTGATGACGAATTATACGGTATCACAGTATGCCATGATTTTTATTAACGAGATTGTGAAGTTGCATGGGGTACCACGTGATATCGTGTCCGACCGTGGCAGTGTCTTCATCTCGCACTTTTGGGGTGGTCTTCAGGAGGCGATGGGAGTTCAGTTGAGTTTAAGTATTGCATTCCACCCACAGTTTGATGGTCAGATGGTGCGGGTAAACCAAATTTTGGAGTACATTCTATGATTTTGTATGTTGGACTTCAAAGGTGGTTGGTATACACATTTACCACTGGTGGAGTTCGCATACAAAAATAGTTATCATACAAACTATTGTCATAGAACCATATGAGGATTTTTACGATAGGCATTGTCGATCCCCTACATATTGGTTGGAGTTCGAAGAGCACTGGATGCTGGGTCTGAATATTGTTAGGGAGACCTCGGAGAAGGTTGACTTGATTCGTGCACAGATGAAGACCGCGCAAGATCGTCAAAAGACTTATGTTAACATAAGGCAGAGGAAGTTAGAGTTCGCTGTTGGGGACCAAGTGTTGTTGTGGGTCTCACCCATGAGAAGCGTTGTTCGTTTTGGAGCCAAAAGGAAGCTTTTAACGCGATACGTGGGTTCATTTACAGTGTTAGGTAAGGTGGAATGAGTTGCCTACCGTTTAGCCCTACCCTACTAGCTCCAGCGGGTACACGATATTTTTTTATGTATCCATGTTGAGGAATTTATTATGTCCTAAGGAATCACACCTACACATAGAGTTAGATGGGGTTGAGCTGCAGCCCAATGGGAGCTATGAGGAGAGTCCTGTTAGGATTCGAGATCGTCGGGAGCAGCAGTTTAGGTCAAAAGTTATTCCTCTTGTTCGTGTTATGTGGAGTAATCATGATGAGTCTGAGGCCACTTGGGAGAGAGAGGATGACTTGCGAATTAGTCACCCATATCTCTTCATGGAAGGTACGTGCGAAACTACGTTACTTGACTTGCTTTGATTTTTTTTAATTTGGATTTCGTGGACGAAATCCCGTTCGTAGAGGGGGAGAATGTAATACCCCGCATTTTTTATTGAATTGAAATTGAAACAAAAATATATTCCACTGTATATATTCGAAATGTTTGGAAATGAAACTATGTCAGTATATATATTCAAAATGATTGGAAATGAAAAGTTAAAATGAATTCATTGAGATACGAATGTGCGACTTAAATATTAGAAGCGAATTAATGCGTAAAAAATTGAGAGAGTTAAATTTGGAACAATGGCATTTTTATAAATAAAATAACCCTAGGTATAAATACAAAAGAAGAGAAGAAGTCTTCATTTTATAATTTCACAATGGGGGCTAGGGTTTGGTAGAGAGAGAGAGTATGAAGATAAGAAAGCTAAGGGGATTTCAAGAAGATTCAAATTCTCCATACAATTCAAGGCAAGTTAATAACCTATATGTGTATATTATGTATCTATAATGAAATTTCACATGAACATGTATTTGGATCCCTAAATTAATATGAAATTGAGGTTAAAAATGATATGCAATGTATTAGGATCATCATCCATGTAGATTCAAATGCAATAACATCATTATAGGGATTGAGATGTAGAACAACCTCTTGAATTTTAGAAATCTATGAAATTGAGTAAATCATCATATTAAAAACTATTTTGAGCAGTTTTGGTTCCGAAAATGGATGTTTCGTCCTCCAAACCGGTAGAAAATCATATTTTGAACAACTTTCTAGTTGTATGTTTTTCCGAAAACGGATCGAAAAAGTCTCAAATCGGCGTTTTAAAATTCTGCGCAGAAAGTTGTCGTGAACAGGTCCGAACTGTATATGTTAGTTTCGGGTCTGTTTTATGCAGGCTACGGTAGCGTGCTCACATGTCCTTTTAGAAATTCACGTTCCTAACAATTTTGTAGTTTTAAGTTTTTCCAAAAACGGATCGGAAAAGCCTCAAATCGACATTTTAAAATTCTGGGCAGAAAGTTGTCGAAAACATGGGTGAATATTATATATTAGTTTTGGGTCAGTTTTATGAAGGCTATGGAAACGTGCACGCAAGTCGTTATAGAAAATCACGTTCCAAACAACTTTGTAGTTTTAAGTTTTTCCAAAAACGGATCGGAAGAGCATCGAATCTGCATTTTAAATTCTAGGCAACATGTTGTTGAAATAAGAGTGATAATATTTTTCATGTTGTTAGTAAGATAATTGTGGTGTTGTGCCTGATTTCCTAACTTGATCACATACTTAAGGTTATTAGGGATATATAACCTTGAAATGATTTGATGTTCAATTAGTAAATTAATGATGTAAATTACGTTATATTATAAATAATGACTATTGTATAACTCGAGTAAGAGATTTGACACGATTGTATATATACATAAGCGTGAAATTGTTTTACATGTATATTGTCGAGTATACACTAGACCAGTCCTCCGGTCGACGTAGGCACATGTTGAATGAGATTTTTTTATTGATCCGGTTAGGTTCTGCTCGAGTGTCGTGTCGAAGATAAATCACCGGAACCGGACACATGGTTGTAATGCGGGTCGGATAGAAAGACCTTGAAACGCCATGTGATTTAGGATTTAGTACGATTGCCCTTGCCACGTAATATTGGGGAGTATTCGTGTGTCGGCCTAGTGTTACGACTTGTTCCCCCGGGTAACGATAGTGACCCGATATGACTTATTGTGTGAGATGATACCAAAATTAATCTGCTGACATGGACCAATCATATGAAGACACGTGGCTATCTACATGGCAACAACAAACACTTTTGAGGAACCCACTCGCTCCGAGGAACAAGACTACAATGAGGAAGACTAGTTCCCCGAGGAACTCACAAGCTCCGAGGAACAATGCCTCTTCGAGGAACTCTTAAATACCGAAAAGCTTAGGCAGTGCGAGCAACTCATGGCGGTCCGAGCTGCACCTCGAAACAGGATACCAACAGTTTAACTGCTCATTAAATGCTTATCATTTGGACGCGCACGCAAAGAGGGCATTAAATGTATTACCCTTTCATATGTATATCATTTAATGTATTACCCTTTCACATTACAGCCTCAGGGCTATAAATGCATTGTACAATCCTCATTGTAGGGGGACCCCCAGACCGGAATTTCTTGAGATAACTTGTAATCGAGAATTCCCATACAAACAGCAATACCAAAACAGTGGACGTAGGCCATTCTTATAAGGCTGAACCACTTTAAAATTCTTTGTCTCATTTATTTATCTGTGATTGAATTATTAGAGTGATCTAATTCTTTACATCAACAGATTGGCGCCGTCTGTGGAAACGACTGATAATATCATTTTTCATCAAAAACAATCCATTACCAATGGCGGATATTCCTGAATCCAGCAATCGAAACGCTGGAACCCCTCCAAATCCATCTGCTCCACCAATTATTCCAGATCTGACTGGAATAATGGCAAATCTGGCTCAGGACCAGACCGTCATGCAAGAAACAATGCGACAACTCATCCAAACCCTCCATGGCGGTGCATCAGCCCATTTCGGACCACAAAGCATTCAAAGAAATACCCGTGCGCCTTCTTCGCGTACAAGGCGTACTAACTCACATCGCAATGAGGGATCTGATGATTTCTCTTATCAACCTGGGTGAACTTCGTCGGTGCGAGCCACGGATACTGAACAACGTGTCACACTCTCCCGAGAAAGGACCAGCGCATTGGAAAGATTAAGTAGAGTTTCTCCTTTCGACCGATTAGGCCCTAGGAGGAACAAAATCCCTCTTAATGCAGCGTCGAAGAGCTTTCGACGACCATCAGATTTAAGAGAAGGATCTGCTCAGTCGCGACCAGTTGCTCAACAAGATAGATCCTATGACCGACCAGCTGCTCGTCAAGATAAATCCCAGGAAGCCACTTCAACGCGATCAATTGCTCGAACCAACAGGCCCGGGGAAGGAAATGATGCATGGAAAGGATATATTCAGAGGCTGGAGGATAGATTAGGGGAAATGGCTAAGGCCAAGAATCCTCTACGACGAACCTTTGTTCGAGGAATACGTTTTGTCCAAGACATTGTCGATTTTCCAACACCATCAAATTTCAAAGCACCTGTTGTAACTCCCAAGTATGATGGAAAGTCTAACCATGTCTTTCATATAAAGGAATACCAAGCTGCACCCGACATCTATGCTGTCCCAGATGAGATGATATGTAGAGCATTCTCGGGAACACTTACCGGATCTGCTCAAATATGGTATAATAGTCTTCCTCGGGGTAAGATTTCAACTTTTCTTCAACCGGCCGAGCTATTCATTGGGAATTTTTTCTTTGGATCAAAGCCAGGGAAATGAGTAGCTCATTTGTTAAGTGTTAGACAAAAAGCTGGTGAGAGTACCAGAGATTATATAACTCGTTTTAATAATGAGAAACTCGAAGTCGTTGATTATGAGGAGAAGACAACGATTACCGCTTTGATGAGTGGACTATTGCCAAACAAGTTGTACTACACTTTGGCCAAAGATCCACCTCGAACCATGTCGGAGCTGATGGGAAAAGCATCCAAGATTATGAATGCCGAGGAGGCCATGTCTGCGAAGAAGAATATGGACGCTAAGGAAACCAAGGTGGAAGGTGATAAAGCTAAGAAGAAAGAACATAAGAACAGTGGTGGTGACAAACAATCCAAAAATAGGTCGTCATGGGAGGTCTTGAGGAAATTTGATAATTACACACCTTTGAAGGTAAATATCAACCACGTCCTGGAAGAAATTAAAAACAGCGAGGAGTTAAACTGGCTAAAGAAAATGAAGGCAGACCCTAACACGAGGAATAGGGAAAAATATTGCGAATTCCACAAGGATCATGGCCATATGACCAAAAATTGCATAGCTTTTCAGAATGAAATTGAAACACTCATCCGACGAGGAAAGCTAGAAAAGTATGTTGATTGGGTAGGCGAAAGAAGAAACAACGATCGAACTAGAGAGAGATCTAGATCTCCTCATCGAGCAGAGGAGAACAAGAAGAGAAACCATGAAGTTGATCCAGAGGATGACCCCGATCTTCCAAAGAAACCAATACATCCAGAACGAGAGGTATTTTCAATATGCTTTGGATCATTTGATTGTAATGTTATTACAGGAGGAGATACAGGAGGAGGAGACCTTACTGCAGAAAGAAAAGCTTACCTCAGTGAGGCTCAAGCTTGCTCGTACATTCAGCGAATAAATCTAGCTGAGGAAGATCGCTCGAGAAAGGTGAACAAGGAGATATTGGTTATCGATTTTTCAAAAAATGACCTTACAGGTGTTTTATATCCTCATGATGACCCTCTGGTGATCAAAATGAGAATGAAGGAAGTAATGATTTCAAGAGTGCTGGTCGACAATGGTATCTCGGCAGACATCATGTTCTACTCGTGCTTCGATAGTTTAAATCTAAAACTATCTCAACTGGAGCCTTACCACAGACCCCTCATTGGTTTCGATGGCGAGAAAGTATTTACGCTTGGGACAATCAAGTTGGATATATTCATTGGTACGTGGCATGCTTGTCGGACAAAAAGAATACGTTTCTTCGTGATGGATAAGAATGTCCAGTCATCGTACAATATCATCATGGGAAGAGTAGGATTGAAGAAGTTTGAGGTTGTACCATCTACAGTGCATCAGTGTCTAAAATTTCCAACAAACTTTGGAGTAGGAGTTGTGAAAGGTGATCAGAAAGTAGCTCGGGAATGCTATTATTCATCCATCGAGCAAGAAGAACTGGAAGAATCAAAGAAAAAGACTACTACCTATCAAGTGGATGAAGGTGCAGAAATTGAAATATTGGATCCTCGAGATGAGTCGCAACTCGTGAAGGGTCAAGTGGTGGAAACTACTGAAAACATCATTCTAGACGAGAGCACCCTGAGCGAATTACTCAAATAGGTTCATCGTTGGAAGCCTCATTAAAACAGGAATTGATAACTTTCCTTAGAAGCATAAGACAAACTTTTGCGTGGAGTCATGAAGATATGCCTGGGATAGACCCAAACTTCTTATGTCACGAGCTCAATGTGAATAAGGAGATCAAGCCTCTGAAGCAGAGAAGAAGAGTATTCAGTCCCGAGAAGAATCAAGCTATACAGGAGGAAGTCGAGAAGCTCCAGAAAGCTTGTGTGACACCCCGACTAATTAAATACCGGTTAGCTACTCCTTTATTAAATTAATTCAAAATGCCCAGTTGGTCCAGTTAATAGCATCACTGTCGAAAACATTTTAATGAATACTAACCACCTAGTATTTAAAAAGTAAGTGCCAAATTTTAATTTAATTCTGATTAACATGCAACAAGTGTAATAAAGAATAATAACACCATTCACCATAAAGAAGTAAATAGAATAACCATCACATAATGTAAATAAAGTCTGGAGGAAAACTCCTCACTACAAATCCCACAACTGATATAAGTAAACTGAATACTAAATCAATACATGCCAAAGTCTGAAAACTGTAATGGAAATGTAACTATAATAGAAATGGGCAACATGCCCTACAACTGATAGATAATGAATCTGGAATCCAAGTGATAGAAGCGTCTACAAGCAAATCCCTGTAGCTTCCAAAAACAGCTACAGCTCGTCACCAGAATGAGTATCCTATGCATGGTGTCCTTGTGGCTGGGCACCTAAAATGGTTTTACAAGAAAAATATATTTGAAAGCAAACGGGTCAGAGCCCGAATGTGGAGATATTTTAAAAACCTGCAAGTGCTTTAAAAAAAAATCATTTAAAACATTAAATGCAAAGTACATGTTAGGACGTGCACTCACATGATATTCTCACCTCTCGTCTAACTGTGCACTCCTAACGTAAGTACCCATCTACAACGACACAAACCACTAGCTAAGTGACATCATATCTAGATAGACTATCATAGGTCCTAACATTATTACTCGGTTCTATTAAAATTATAACGCTCATAATTAAATAGGGGTTTAACGTAAACTCAGATGCTCAATATGCAATATATTTCACTATCAGCTAACCCATTATGTTTCTCGAAATAATACCGTAATTATATTCACAACATTAACATGAAGGTTCCCATTAATTAAGTGTATATTAATCACAACATAAATATACAATACAAGCACCCCGAGAACTAAGCTGTGGTGCACACATACTCTGCTATCCATCCCGGTACATCACGTACATAAGGATTACATATTCCGAATCTCTCAGGAATAGTTCACAGATAACAACATCACAAATAATGGAGGCGAACACAGTCACATCACATGGGTCACGTACATACCTACGCTCCCACGATCAGCGGACTTATTAATATCCCAATAAGTCTTTCTATGACCTATGTTCATCAAGGTAACCAGTCTGAATCCGGGCAACACAAGGATTAGAGGGCCCTAAGCGAACGCAAACCTCCCGTGATAGCAAGTATGGTAGGTATGTCATACACACAATTCATATACCAATACTAAGTAAACACACGTCTTAGTAATTCCGTAGTTTAATCGTAGTACTATTCTCATTCTAGTACCAATATATAATTTACACACTTTATACGATTCCGGTTTATAATCATACGTGCCAAAATCTATTCTCACGTCGTAGTAGACACTCACGTCTCAACCCAAACGGTTAATTGATTTAAATCACTCGTATATAAGTTACTCCTCATAATAACCCAAAAGTCCCAAACCCATCAATACATCATCAAAGGAATGTTAACTCTACCCTCGAACAAGTTTACAGGACTCCAAAAATCAAAACAGGCCAAAAAGGCCCAAACTGCCAGCTCATTAGAAGTCTCGTTCGAACGAGGCTGTTCGAACGAGATCAAATTGTCAGCTCATTAGAAGTCTCGTTCGAACGAGACTGTTCGAACGAGATCCAGTTCGTTCGAACGAACTGTACCTTCTAACGAGATCTCGTTCGAACGAAGTTCCCTTTCGTTAGAAGCGACTGGTCAATTCGTTAGAAGCTCGTTCGAACGAGTTCGTTTGAACGACCTGGGCAGGGGCTTCTAACGACCTACCAGTTTCGCCCCAGATTTTTCTAAATCTCATTTTTCACCATTTTTACTCCTCAAATCTCCTCCAAACTTAGTCCCAACCATTGTTTTAAGGTCTCCAATCATCCTAAAACATACTAAGGTCATATACTAACACCTTTTAAGGAATTACTACATCCTAAACATCATTATATCACAAGATTCTACACTTTTCCCCAATTCTTTTCAAGAACACAAACCCTAACATTTTAAATCATGAATTAACCCAATATAAATCCATTTTAATTTCTTCCAATCACAAATATCATGAGTATAATCATCTACCTATCATTCTACATGCAATCCTCCTCAAGATCTTCAAGTTCTAAGTTCCAGACTACATGGGTTTTCATATTTCACCAAGAACAAACATAAAATTTGAATTATCTAACATGGAAAGAACATTCTCTGAAATTAAATGGAATTAAGTCACTTGCCTCGAGTTTATCTCTGATTTAGATGTTGGTTTGATGGAGCTTTTCTGCAGAATTTCCTTTCTCTCCCTTTCCCCAAGCTTCTTCTCCAATGGTGGCTATGGTGGCTAGGGTTTGCTTTGGGAAGGTATTAGAAAACCTAATTCTAATAACCTACGTAGCTTGTTGGGTTAATATGGGTTGGTTAGTGGCTTAGTGGGTCAATTCCCAATCAGATTAAAACTCCCAATTTTCGTCACTTTTAATTCTCCAAAAATACAAAATTACTAAAATGCCCTTTATGTTGCCGGTATGGCCTAAAAATACCCCGGGACCCAAACTACACCCCTGGCTAGTGTTTTCTGACTATCTCGACCCTTCCGGACGCGTTGGCGCACTCAAAACGACCATACGGATAATAGAAATAAAAATCACTTTTATAATTAAAATAATACACTATGACGCGGCGGTCACACGCGTCTCAACAAGATTTCTAAAATGCCGTATATCAATCTCACGACAAATTTATCATAATTCAATATTCATATAAAAATATGTTTGAACATAATCAAATACCAACTCGCATCTCGTTAGTATTTTTAACCCGGATTAATTTCCAATTAATACGCATTTAATTAATTAATCCCAAAAATAAATATAGCAAAAAGTACGGGGTATTACAGCTTGTTTCATTGAAGATGTTAAATATCCAGATTGATTAGCTAATGTGGTGATGGTAAAGAAGAAGAACAACAAGTGGAGGATGTGTGTAGACTTCACCGACCTCAACAAAACATGCCCAAAGGATCACTTTCCACTGCCCCGAATTGATCAACTGGTGGATGCTACCTCGGGACACGAGTTGCTGAGCTTCATGGATGCTTATTCTGGCTACAATCAAATTAAAATGAAACCTGAAGACAGGGAGAGTACTTCTTTCATTACCCCTAGGGGAACTTATTGTTATAATGTTATGCCTTTTGGTTTGAAAAATGCAGGTGCGATATATCAGAGGCTGATGAATAAGGTCTTTGCGTAACAAATCAGTGACAATATGGAAGTCTATGTTGACGATATGCTTACGAAAAGCAAGAAAGTTGCCGATCATCTAGTTGATTTAAGTCAGACTTTTGATCAACTAGATAAATATCAAATGAAGCTGAACCCGACGAAGTGCATCTTTGGAGTACGAGAAGGCATGTTTCTCGGGTACATTGTCAATCAACGAGTCATTGAAGCAAATCCTGAAAAGATCAAAGCTCTATTAGGGCTGCGATCTTCAATGACGAAGAAGGAAATACAGAGTCTCACAGGACGAGTAGGAGCACTCAATAGATTTGTGTCACGAGCAACTGATAAATGTCTCCCATTCTTCAAGACACTCAGAAAGACTTTTGAGTGGAATGATGAATGCGAGAAGGCTTTTCAAGACCTGAAGAGATACTTGGAACACCTCCACTGTTGTCCACGCCAGTGATGGGAGAAAAATTGTACTTGTACCTTGCAGTGTCAGAGAATGCAGTTAGCTCGGCGTTGATCAAAATGGAGAATGGAGTACAAAAGCCAATTTACTACACAAGTAAGGCCTTTCGAGGAGCGGAGATCAGATATCGAAGGCTGGAAAAGTTAGCACTAGCGCTTATTGAGGCAAGTAGGAGAATGAGGCCATACTTACATGCTCATACCATAGTAGTATATACTGATATGCCATTGAGGCAAGCCCTCCATAAGCCAGAAAAATCAGGAAGATTGATGTACTGGGCATTAGACCTCGGTGAATATGATATAGTCTATGAACCCAGATCATCGCTTAAAGGGTAGGCTGTAGCAGGTTTTATAGCGGAGTTCACCTATCCTGATATATCCGAGGAATAAAAGTTGCTCGCTGATCAACCTGTGGATGTTACAGGATCAACAAACACAGGCTCAGACCAATTCCGATTGGTAAAAGGACATGTGGATGTTATAGGATGTGACGCAGAGATAGTTGTGATGACTCCGGATGAGAAACAAGAGTTGCTCGCTGATCAACCTGTGGATGTTACAAGATCAACAAACACTAGCTCAGACCAACTACGGTTGGTAAAAGGGCAGGTGGATGTTATAAGATCGTTGACTTCGGGCTCAGACCAACTCCGGTTGGTAAAAGGGCAAGAAGAAATGATCGACGAAGAGCAAGAAGAATTCGAGGAGGAAAAGAAGCAACAAATATTTCACCGAGGAACTCTAACTGATCAGAAATTCGAAGACGAGTTACCTATATGGAGACTATATGTAGATGGCTCATCTTGCACTACAGGATGCGGTGCGAGGATAGTTTTGAGAACTCCGGATGAGGTCGATATGGAATACGCCTTGTGTTTCCAATTCAAAGCTTCCAACAATGAGGATGAGTATGAGGCTATAATTGCAGGACTTGGTTTGGAAAAAATTATGGAGGCGCAACAGATCATTGTTTTCAGTGATTCTCAATTGATCGTAAACCAAATAATGGGAGTATATGCAGTTAGAGGAGAATTAATGATCAAATATCATGCAAAGGAAAAGGAGCTGGTGTCAGAATTTGTCGCTATTCAGTTGGTCAGAATACCAAGAATGGAGAATGCAAGAGCAGACGCCCTAGCTCGACTAGCATCAGCTACTCGCACCGAGTTACGATGAACAATCCTAATTGAAGTGTTAGCTGGTCGGAGCATAGATAAAGATCTGATAATGAACTTTATCACCCTTGATTTAGGACCATCTTGGATGGATTCCATCAGGGCGTATATCGAGGAGGTAGAATTTCCAATTGACAAGCTCGCTGCCAAAAAATTGAAGTTTAAAGCTGCTCGGTATGTATTAACTAATGGTGTTTTATATAGACAAGGAATTATGGCAGGGTTGCAGAGATGTGTACATCCCTCCGAGGTGAAAGAATTAATTGAAGAGATCCACGAAGGGTCTTGTGGAGCACATGTAGCAGGTCGAACGCTTTTACAAAGGGTGATGACGCAAGGATATTACTGGCCGACGATGAGGGCTGATTGCATAGCCTACGCCAAGAAGTGTGACAAGTGCCAGCGTTTTTCATCCATCCGAAGAACTCCACAAGCATTGTTGACACCCATAACTTCCCCTTGGCCATTTTCCATGTGGGGAATTGACTTGGTTGGGCCACTGCCAATGACCCGAGGAAGGTTCAAGTACCTCGTCGTCGCAGTGGATTATTTTACTAAATGGGTAGAAGCTGAGCCACTCATTGACATGACGTACGAGAAGGTGTACCAATTGTTTGGAAGAACATCATTTGTTGATATGGTCTACCTCATGCCTTCATCACAGACCATGGAACACAATTTGATAACGAGGAGTTTGCCGCCTATTATCATCAATCAAATATTTTGAAGATCCACTCAGCAACAGGCCATCCTCAAAGCAATGGACAAACTGAAGTGACAAACAGAACGCTGCTAAATGGCTTGAAAAAAAGATTGGATGATGCAAAAGCAAACTGGATCAACGAGTTACAATTAGTACTTTGGGCTTACCGAACTACTCCACGAGTAGCAACTGGAGAAACACCATATATGTTGGCGTTTGGAACTGAAGCCGTTATACCTACCGAGTTAGGCCTCCCAACACACAGGGTACTAAATTTTAATTCCCCTGTCAGCGACTTAATGAGAAGATTGGATTTAGACATGCTCGAGGAAGTTAGAGAAGAAGCAGCCATCATAAATGCTGCTTACCAGCAGCGAACAGCTTTATTTTACAACAAAAGGGTGAAGAAGTGCGACCTGAAAGAAGGAGACTATATGCTGAAGAAAGTAATTCAAAAGCACAATAAGCTGGAAGCAAACTGGCATGGACCATACCGAGTTACAAAAGTTGTTCGACCAGGAACTTATCGAATAGAAACTTTAGAAGGCGAGGAGTTTAAGAATGCATGGAACGCAGAGCACCTACGCAAGTATTATCAGTGATGTATATGTAACATAGTTCCATCAGTATGAATAAAATGAAGATTTTCTGCTAAAGTCTCTCCTTTTATTGAGAATTTTTCGGGGAATACTAGTGTTACACACTACTCAGCAAAACTCGGCAAAGCTCAGACTGCTCAGCATCAAAATATTCCTAAAAATGCCAACTTCGGTTGGTTAGGAAACAAAATATTCCTACAAATGCCAACTTCGGTTGGTTAGGAAACAAAATATTCCTAAAAATGCCAACTTCGGTTGGTTATGAAACAAAATATTCCTAAAAATGCCAACTTCGGTTGGTTAGGAAACAAAATATTCCTAAAAATGCCAACTTCGGTTGGTTAGGAAACAAAATATTCCTAAAAATGCCAACCTGTTTGGCTAGGAAACGAAGTATTCCTAAAAATGCCAACCTGTTTGGCTAGGAAACGAAATATTCCTAAAAATGCCAACCTGTTTGGCTAGGAAACAAAATATTCTCGCAAATGCCAACTTATGTTGGTCGGGAGGTAAGATCATTCCAAAAAGTGCAAAAGTTACTAACTATGGCTGGTCGGGGATAAAAACCCACCAACTGTAGTTGGTCGACAAAGAAAATTTACCGACCTTGGTTGGTCGGAAACATTTAAAAGAAAAGTTGCTAACTATGGCTGGTCGGGGATAAAAACCCACCAACTGTAGTTGGTCGACAAAGAAAATTTACCGACCTTGGTTGGTCAGAAAAATTTAAAAGAAAAGTTGCTAACTATGGCTGGTCGGGGATAAAAATCCACCATTTGTAGATAGTCGACAAAAAAAAATTACCGATCTTTGTTAGTCGGAAACATTTTATGGGTAAAATTATTTCAAAAAGACTAACTAAAGCTGGTCGGGGATAAAAACCCACTAACTGTAGTTGGTTGACATGGAGAATCTAACAACCTTGGTTGGTTGGAAACATTTTAAACAACATTTTTATACTCATTACTTTATTATTGAGTGATCGAGCAACAGTATTGATACTTGTAACTTTTTAATTGTTACTGAGTTGGTCGACAAAAAACACAATATTATTTTCTTTTTAATAGATATGCATAAATATAAAGTGTTTGATAACTACAAGACAATAGCAATCCAGATTTGCAAACATGAAAGACTTTCATTAAATTCAAAATAAATTACATTGACATGTATACTAATTATTACATCAAAAATTCCTATTCCACTGGTCTCTTCCCCTCTGCTTTTGACACAGATTCCTCGCCAGCAGGCGGATCATTTAAAGACAGAGGAGAATTGATGAAGTTGAGATCCTTCAACATCCTGACATTCATCACGGACGGTCGATCTAGGAGATGCTCGGGATGAGATACTTCGATTTGAGAATGCAAATTGTAGTCACCGAGATACTTTGAAATTAAGCTCCGAGGAATGGCCCGAGCAGGGATCCAATCCATGTCTAAATTGTATGGTGGCACAGGCAAGTCGAGCAACCCGGGATCATGGTAGTCCCACAAATAATGACCTTGTTCGAGCTTCATCACACCTAAGGCATTCAGCCAGCCTTGCTTGTAGCCCTCATTGTTGGCATTCTAGATACGATCATCCAAGTGGAATAATGCTTCGTTGTATCTAGCCATCCAGAACTCCCTGGGCTGTTTGTGGAATTGATATGTTAGCCTTTCTAGCTGCTCATGGAGATTCTTGATGAAAAGATCCTTATTCTCCAAGACTGACTTCTGCGCAGAGAGCTGTTTTTCCAGGTCCCTAATCTTCTTTGACATATCGGACAACGCCTGGTTCTTCGCCATTAGTTGGAAAGCCTGGTTCTCCAAGGCAGACTGAGTCCTCTGTTCCTCGACAAGAACCCGAGCTGCTCTTGCTCATCCCCGAGTTCTCGGGCTAAAGGTAATTCAGGATACTTCCGTCAGGATTGAGATAATTCAGAGTCGAATACTGGTAGCTCAGGACATATAGAAAAGCTACGCTGATGTCAAGAGGTCATTTCTAGAGTTTAATATAAGAGCTCAGGTGTTGTTACGTGTATCTCCTATAAGGCGATTATGAGGTTTAGGAAGAAACAAAAATTGGCGTTGAGGTACGTAGGTCCATTTGCTATTATCGAGCGCATTGGATGAGTAGTGTATAGACTCGGGGTGTCGGAGCACTTGCATCGCTTTCCTGATGTGTTCCACATTTTTGTGTTGAGACAATATCTCTGGGATAAGTTGGACTATAATCACATTTCATTAGAGAAGACTGATTTTCATCTCGATATTACATTTGAGGAGTGACCAGTGGCCATCTTAAACCATAGCGAGAGGAGGCTTAGCTCAAAGATAGTTCCATTAGTATGTGTTCAATGGGGGGATCACAATGCTAATGAGTCTACCTGGGAGTGCTAGGATGAGATGCGTGAAAAATATCCAGAGTTATTCGTACTACGTATACCTTTATTTTTCGAATTTCAAAACAAAATTCCATTATTAGGGGGGAAGTATGTAATACCCCGTAATTTCAATGATTTTAAATGTGGGATTAATTTAATTATTTGGGAAAATTAATTGGAGTTTAATCTGAGTTAAAATATATATTAATTAGTGAGATAAGGGTTAATATTTATTTATATTTAATTATACTTAGTGAATGAGTAATAATAATGATAAGAAAACTTTACGGTTGTCGTGAGTGAGAAATACGATAGTTATGATAAATTTAGTCTGGACGCGCGTGTCAATCTTGTCGGGACTTAAATTCAATAAAAAAATGTAATTTCAATTTTGGTATTTCATATGGTCATTTTGAGGATGCCAATGTGTTTATAAGGGTCAAAATAGTCCGAAAAGTCTACCCAGGGGTTTATTTTGGGTCCCGAGGCACTTTTAGGCCAAACTGGCACCCCAGAGGGGTATTTTGGAATTTTAAAATTTTTGAAAAAGCGTACCAGAAAAAAGTAGCGATTTAAAGTATGAGGCACGCAGAGGAAGTTAGGTTTATCAGTTGTTAAACCAAACGATAGAGCACAAGAGGGAGAAAGAGAGAGTTATTGGGAGTTTTAAGGCCAAAATTCATCATCTTGCACCAAAACCACCACCAAATTATAGATCGTGGAGAGAGGATCACAACCATACCCTTTTTCTTCAATGGATCCGATCTACCAATTGAGGTAAGTGTTGATCTTACTGAATTTTAGTTGAATATCGTATCCGTGTTAGAGTAGGACAATCACCACTTTGATTACATGAATGTTTATATCAAATATGAGGAATTCAAATCATATTTTGGGGTAGAATTGATAGTAGTCTTAACTCTTATGTTGGAAGATGAAATTGATAAACTAATAACAATTACAATGTGAACAAATTGGAGTTCCATATGTTTTCTTGATAAAAATTGGTAATTTTGGGTTTTTAGAGGACAATCTTGAATTAATCAATTTATTTTATGTTATTTTATGACTTGGTGAATATTACATGTTCGCAATCATTCATATAAGTTAGTATGATTTTTTATATACTTGGATGGAGTTTGAGGTTATGAAATGGTGAATTGGAGGGTCAAAAATGGTGAAAAACGTAATTTTTGGAAAGGGGGAGCAGTCGTTTGAACGACTATATTAGAATGATAATTTCAATGATAATTCCAATGATAATTCTAATGATATTTCAGAAAAAAATTTGTTCGCAGTTCATTCAAACGACCTTGAGATTTCATTCGAACAAGATTCCATAAAAAGGAAATTTTCTCCCGACTAGTTTAAATCTGACGTATTAAATTCGAGAGAATGAGAATAACCTATGGTAATTTCGAGTGACTTCATTATATGGACTAGTAGTGTCAGACTGGGTTAGCTAGTAGGAATGTTTAAGTTGTTATAAGAAGCCTTCGATTGGTGGATCTTATAGGGTGAAGTATGATAGGGAGAATAATCATAAGATACAAAGCACCATGAGTATTAGAGAGAATATACTACATACGAATAATGATATTCAAGTTATGTGTATACCTACGGATTTTGATAGGATGTGTGTATACTAATCTTCTGATATATTATGTGTATGACATACCTACTCTTCTTGCTATCGGGAGGAGCTTTTGCGACGAGGACAACCTTATCCCGATGAACCCATTGGGGGGTTTTAGAGTTGTAACCAGAACATAGAACATTGGACACATTCCATCTGAGACTATGATAGTTTCGATGGTTGAATGGGAGCATAGGTATGTGTGAAACCCATTTGGCTGGGAACTATATTCGCCTTCGATATATTTGAATTATTTTTAATGTTAATGTGAGATAATTAACCAGTAGTTTTTTATTGAGTACGGGAGGTACTGGGACATGATAGCAGAGTATGCATGCACCAGGAGGTCTCAACCTTAGGGTGAAACATTGTTATATTTACATACGTGATGATAAATATATACACTGATGACTTATTTTACTATCTGTGCCTAGTAGAAGAGAAAGATAATGATATTGAAGATAACTCTAGTATATGAGTATTTATTTACAAAATGAGAAATATATAATTTACATATGGATAGAAAGAATGTTATAATGTAGTGTACGGGTGATACAGGTGAATGTTACAAGTTATCGTGTATCGTAGTATATTTGGGTTGGACTAATTTGACGAGGTAGTATAATCAGGACATGTTAGATATATACGTTAGGCGTGCACATTAGATGAGAGGTGAGCATCTCAAGCGAGAGAACATAAATCTAACATGTATATGATATTTAGAAATTTTGCATTTAAGCAATTGCTAAATTTTTAAACTGTTTTACTCGGACTCTATCCCGTTTTCTCTAAATCTCTATTCTTTTCGTAAAACATTTTAGGTGCCCAGCCATAGACACAATGCTTAGAAAATTCTATCTTTTGGCGTGCTGCAGCTACTGTGGATGTTGTAGGTCCTTGACATTAGACGCCTAAGTATACATTATGTTCTTCGTATGAGCATTTATTTCCGTCGGACGTGTTATTCATTTTTGCTTTACTGTCATTTAGAGATTTGGATTCTTATATGATGTATCAGACTGTGGAGTTAGTTTCATTTTGGATTACTGTTTAGATATTTTAGAATGGACTGTATGATTCCGTTATATTTAATATTCTGTCATTATTCTTTGTGAGTTGTTACGTAAATGGTGGAAATGAGATTTAATTTATTATTTGGTCTATGTTAATTAAAAATGTAAAATTTTGACATCATCTTTTTAAAATATTAGGTGGTTAGTATTTAATAAAAAAAAACCGGTAGTGATGCTAAGAATGAACTAACTAGATATAAGTACTGATGCTAAGCGGGGTGTTACAACGTAACAGTGCCACTTATAGGAGATAAGTACTGATGCTAAGATCCAAATGTCATAGCTGGGTATGGGTCTTGCAATTGTGTACTATATAGTTACCGCCCATTTATATGTTTATTTTTATGTCTGTTATGGATAGGAGACTCCTCCTAACTTTTTGATGGAGCACGAATGAGACGCTATTAGTAGATACCTTATTGTCTCATATATATACGAACATATATATAAAAATGAATGGAAATGAATAAGACGAATTCTTAGTCTAATGATGTAGACTATAAAGCACAGACCCAATACTATGTAGTATGCATGATAACTTGTTATGTCACTTCATGGGTAGTGACTAGGGTACCATGGGTAGTAGTAACTGGAATGTAAATGATTATATTTCAGTATGTTAATTATGCTAGATGCATCCTTATTATTACGTTGACACATTCATACACTATCTACTTTAGGATTTTGGGTGGTTATATGTTTTGCATTGCTCTTAGATGAGGGGTGAGATTTTTTAATGTATGTAAATGACGATGGGAGAAGTTCACATTGAATTAAATGTACTTTTGCCCAATAAATTTAGTAAGTTAATATTACAAACTATATGGAATTGACCCAAAATTATAAATGTCCCTCCCCTTCCTAGGGAGTCCTAGACAAGGATAATAGGGCCATCGAGAGATTAGCCTAGCAGTATCATCTTCTGTCTCGGACTTCATATCATTGATTCTACACTAGGTTGCTCCTCTATTTCAGTTTTATTATGTTTGGTATTATTGTATGGGCATAATCCCTAAATCTATTTTATGTCATCTTGTTGAGACATGTATGTTTATGTTGGATTTGCATTTATATTAGGTGGATGTTGAATTTATCATTGTCTTGAATATTAATTTAAATCCGATTTTAAATTCAAATGTGGTTTGTAAATAAATATTGTTACGGTCTTGATGCTGAGAATGATATAAATTGTATAACAAGTCTCATCATCAATGTACGATGTCTAGCCAACCTTTATATAAGAAAATTGGTGTTGTTACAGTTGGTATCAGAGCATTCATCTTCTAGTGTCCTTAGGATCTGTGTTGCATCTGTTTCATTTTTTTCTGAGTGTTCTTTGATGAGTCTAGAGGCCATTATAGGATTTTGTAATCCGGTGTCGCGATGACATGAGTGTTGATATCATTTTCTATTATTTGAGTATTAGCAAGACTTCTGGAGTATTTAAGATTAGAAAAGTATAAGAATGAGGACCATTGCGAGTTAGTGGTCAAGTGTAGATCGGGTGGTTGGACAAGGGTGTTCACCATAGTGGTGAAAATTATTAATTGAAATTATCTTGTTTGGGGGTAAGGTCTAAAACTTAAAGACTCTTGGGGGCACAAATTAATTAATGAATGTATTTCGTTTTGAATCTGTTTTTGGAGATATATAGGGAGTTTAGTTCTTGAAGGGCTAACTGGAGTTTTGGGTTTTACTTGTGGTAGTATGGATTGTGATGGAGATTTAGCCTAGTAGAATGATCTCATGAAATTTCTGGCACGTAAGAAATAGGGGAATGAATTGTTGTGTTTTAGCAAAATATAAAGATTTTGATGAAAATTTTAAATGGGGATTAATTCTAATTAAGGAGTTAAATTGTTGTTACACTCATATTTGAGAAATACTCACATATGTGGTGAAACTGTTTGTGAGTTAGGTGATGATAAAATGAGATTGTTTGGACTTAGTGGTTGGTTCATCGTGTGGTAATGAAATAGGGTTAGAGAATAGTTATAAAATTTGTAATACACCTGAGTGAGGTGAAATTGGAACGGAGAGCATTGATTTTATAGTTGGTTAAAGTTGAGAGGATACAATTAGATAATTGTATGAGGATGGAGGTACATGTGCATTATAAGCGTGTATTTTGTTAGTGTATTAGTTATAAATAAGAGTTAGGAATAAGTGGGTTCCAAGAAACTCAAAGAAAGTTTCGATTAAGAATTGTAATTGCGAAGGTAGGATTAAGAATAACCTGTTAGAGACAATTAGGGCAAAATGGAAGATGATCATACGAAATAGCGAGTTGACCCAAGGGGAGGACTATAATGGTGAATTGTCATTTTGATTTTATAACATGTGATGTGTGGAAACATGTTTTCTAGTTGCCCGAATGTGGATTCTGGGTATGGTAGAGTAGAACCAAGGATGGTTTGTTTGATGTTTTATAGATTTTATGTGATGAGGTTATAGATGCATGTTTCATATGGTTAGAAAAGTAACGCCTAGTTGAGAGTGGGTGTGATGATGTGACGAGTTTAGGTTGGCTATTTGTGACACCCTGCCTAATAAAATACCGGGGGATCACTCCTATATCAAATTAAAACAGGAGTCTCATATGGTTCATTCTTATCATCACTGTCGAAAACCAATTTAATTACTAATATCCTATTAGGTCGACGTCAAAATTTTAATTAACTAATCTTTTTAACCAAACCATTCAAATAAAACAATTACAATAGTTTACATGCACCAACTGAAATGAAATAAAATAAAATAACCGAATACTCGGTATAATAATACAACCAAATCGAATGCCTCACTAAAAGCCAATAAAAGAATAAATGAGTACAGTTGGGCCATAAGCCTGAATGTTTCTTCAATACCTCCTATCTAGATCTCAATGATAGAAGCGTCTAATATAAACCTGTTTGCATCCACAACTGCTACAGCAAACGTCTGACTCGAAAGAATTATCATCCATGTGTCCCTGTGTCTGGACACCTATATATATATAGATATAGCAAGAGAGGGGAAAATAGAGAAACGGGCCAGAGCCCGAGTTTTGAAAACATTTTAGCAAGTGCTTAAACTCCATATTTTAAAATATGTTATTTCTCATATTTTAACTAGTATCGCTCTCACATGGGATACACCTCACCCCTCTTCTAACAGTGCACAACTATCGCATACCTTTTTAAACAACTTAGTTAAGCTACCCTGCCTAACTAATGTAATTACCCACCTTCTAATAATCCTCATTAATTCGAGTACTAAGGACTAAACTTCTCCCCATTCCCAACATTACGTTACGTTCGTGCGTGGGGTGTCTCGCGAAGCAAAATCTAAACAAGGAACCCCCCCAATACACTACTACGTGACAATGTTGATCATCGGGATCCATTAAGCCTTCAGTACATACCATATTTATACCATCCCGTATTTGTTAATAGTTCTCATTAGAACCTAAGATTCATATTTATATAAATCCAGATATTCATTTACCGGAAGTAATATCACACTTTATTCATTCTTTTCACTTTACACAAGGTTAGGTTATATGATATCTCATCTCATATATATATACTGTACGTAACAAGTATATTAATCATCCACCGAACTATAATATAAGTGTCTTAGTCATTCTCATTTACTAACCATCCGTGGATTATCTCAAGTACACATATATGTTAATCACAATATATATATATACATATATGGCACCCCTAGGCTCAACTGCAGTGCACTCATTCTCTGCTATCAAATCCCTGTACATCACACACATAAGGATCACGCGTTTTGCATCACTCAGGAACCGTATCAATACAAATCACACATATTGGAGGCGAACATAGTGCACATACCCATGGGTCACGCACATACCTACGCTCTCATAGTCAGCAGACTTATCAACTCACAAATAAGACCTTCACAATCCTATGTTCTTGAGGTACCAAATCTAAAATCCCCCCGAAGGCAACACGGGATAAGATTGTCCTCACACGAACGCTAACCTCCCGTGATAGCAAGTATGGTAGGTATGTCATACACATAATAAACAATCATATAGGTACACATTCCACCTATATAAATATATCATCAATTTGGTATTCACACAACCACATTATAATTATAGGTATTTCTCTCACCTATACATAATTCCCCATAGGTAATTATTTAACCCACGTATATAATAACATTCGGGCATACGCATAATCCGTATAATAAATTTCCTACGTAGTATATTTGTCTCTCGAATATCCTACGCATTTATCAATTTTGACTAATCCTCATTATATTATTTCCGAGCTTTTCTCACCACACGATGACAATACCAACAACACCGATATATATTTATTCGTCCCATAAATCACGATAGGCATTCCTCTCACCTATAATAATTGTCATAAATAGACGTATCGGATGACTGCTCAATTCTCTTTAGCCCGTATCCTAAATTTCATCCTAGTAACCTCATAGGATTTCACTCAACCAAAATTTGCATATAAGTGTGTTTTCTACGCGCACAATTACTTATATAAAATTTTGCTCACCGAAACATCACCTCGAGTGTTACTCGTCCCA
Organism: Sambucus nigra; assembly: GCA_949130495.1. Lineage (NCBI taxonomy): Eukaryota > Viridiplantae > Streptophyta > Magnoliopsida > Dipsacales > Adoxaceae > Sambucus > Sambucus nigra. Next base: position 458,080,434 of record OX422213.1, on the reverse strand, counting down.
AACACCCCTATTTGGGTACATCTTAGGGTTTACTTTCATCTAACCCAAGATACAAACCTTACTTAAAAAAATATATTTAGAAGTCCCCACACTATTTTTAGGAACCCCAAATATTTATCTCCAAAGAATTCTAGCTTTTATTGTTCCAAAAATTCGAGTGCATTTCCGAGTTGGTGATTTCACCCTGGAACTTCTATCTTATAAAAACCATAACAATTCGAAAAAAAATCAAAAAAATACGTGGTCAGTGCCCACGCGACCGTATCGAAAAGATATACAATTTTTGTGCTTTGACCGAGAGCTGAATCGTTTGTCTTCCTGTCCAAAATAGTCTGAAAGTGACGCTGGTCACTATTCACCTTCTTCTCCAAAAATCCAAACCTCCATTAAAACAGCTCCAAGCTTTTTATATCTTCTCTCATCATCCAACAACCTCAAACAACCATAAATACACATATTGAAAGGGTTATAATCATCCTAGAACCCATATTCAATAATTAATTTCAATAAATTCCAAGTTTCTCAAATTGGGTATTAATCGAGTTATATCCGTTTTAATCTTCTGAAAACCCGTTTGTACCACGAAATTTCAACCCAAAAATCTTTAGTTTTATACCAACTACAATATGAGAAATTAAACAAACTAAATCATAAATAAAGTTAAACACTTGCCTCCTAGATTAAATCCGACGACCACGAGTCGAATCCCGCAAATTTTGGTTAGAAATCTCTTCTTTTCTTCTCTTTTCTTTCTTCTTCTTTCTTCTCTTCTTTATCTCTTCTCTCTCTCTCTCTCTCTCTCTCTCTCTCTCTCTATTAGGGCTGATATTTGGGGGAAATAAGGGCTTTCACCTCTTGAAATCCGAAATTGGGTATATACCCAATTGTTAAATGACACGTGTACTCATTTACGAGTCCCTACTAGTCCAAAAATGTCTGGAACCCAAATACTACCCCGGGTACTCTATTTTGACTATCTCGGCCATTCCTAAACCAATGGCGCAGTCGAAATCTCCATCCGAGTCACTTAACTAAAATTCACTATTTTGACCCAACACGTTCAATACGCGTATTTTTCAATTTAAAATATTTCCTTTGTCGCTTTACCCAACTTGCGACATGTGATTAAAAATAATCCACTAATATACTTAGTCTCGTAAGAAAATATAATCCATGTAAATATTAATCTGACAGTTGAAAACTAATATTTACTATTCACTTTATAACATTAAAATTATTTAATTTCACTTATTAATCCCAAAGTTACTATTTACAATAATTCCTCAAATTGCCAAATTACATCCACCGTGCAATTTAAATACCTTTAAAAGTACGGGGTATTACACTATTGACGTAGTTGTTAGAGTAAAAATATAATTAAGTATGATATTCGTAATATATATGTCTTGTGTGATGACGTATCTTGTTTGGTCATGATGGTCTTGCTAAGAGTTGTCTCTTTATAGGTGGATTGACTATTGACTCAACCACATCGATTATGGGTTCGTGTTCACTAGGATTTGGGGTTGGTCGTGAGAGATATTATTCCATATGGAACTAGCTATGCGATTTATCATGTACGAATAGATTATATGTATAATATCCCCTAGATATTGGATAGTGGTGGTCATGTGAGCGTCCCTAAGTTGTTAATACATGTTTCTATGTTAGGAGAGGGCCTAATTATTGATGGTTTCATAAACACCTTATGGGTTCTGGTTTTTATTATTGGGTAGTTGCGATGCCTTATTGTGGATTCTCATAGTGAATGTGATTATAAAAAAATTGATTTTTGGCACACAATGTCCGTTTTTCTATTGTAGGAGATTTTTGAGTTTGAAGTATTGGTATGGGCTATATGCTAATGGGGACATACATTATGGGATAGCTACATGGGATGGTTAGCCGGTGATGAATTTATTTTTGTATTAAGTATATGAGTGATGAGAAGTAATTATATGGTAAAATTCATGGCGATGAAAACTTTGAATTGGTACGATGATTTTTATAAAGTTTAGAGAGAACTGCGTAATGATACAACTTTAGGAATTTTGAGGAGAGATGTAGTGGGTGAATAAATTCTAAGTAGAGAGATGATGTACTTATATTGGGTAAGATTTATTGCGTTTTAAAATCGTTCGTGATTTTGGGGAAAATCATGTGTGATTGTTTAGACCTAGGAATAGGCTCACTGCTTAATTTTAGAATTTTAAGGGAAACAACTCAATTAGGAAATTGGTGTGGGAACGACGCGACTTGTGTGTTAAATCCGGGGGTTTGTAAATGCACCGATGATGAGTGAAGTTTATGGACAAGTAGGTGTTCCATGGTTAAATTCTAAAGGTAGTATCTTGGAATGAACAAAGGTTTGAAGAAATCATAAATTCTATATAATGAAGGGTCATGCGGATATGGATACTTTAGTTACGGGACCCGCATGAACCCGAAGGGGTTGTCTTGTCGAGAGTAAGAACCATGATGTGAAATCTAAGGATTTATTACTAAAGTATTTCTTGAAATTAGTGATAACATGAATGTTTTAATCGGGGTATGAACGTAGACTACATGATAATAATGTTATGTTTGAGGGATAAACTAATGCGATAGTTATCCAGCGGTGAAATTTTCTTATTTATGTTAAGAGTATGCAAAGTGGAAATCATTTGTATTGTATAAGTATTTGGTTCCTTTGGGAACATTAAGACTAGTGATAGTCTCGGTTACATAATGATGTGTACGATTATAAATGATGTTCTTATAATGACGATGTCTTTAGATATAGGTAGAAGAAGCCTTTAGTGGAATGATTAGGCCAATGGAGTCTTAGAAATGATTAAGAACATTAATAGACTTAAGTCCAGGACCAATAGATCTCAATGACGGATGAAAGTATGTAGTAGTGTATCAGGAGGGTTCCTTGTTTGGTTTTCTCTCGCGAGACGTCCCATGCACGAAGTTAGTACATGTTTGGATTTGAGAGATGATGGATCCTAGGACATTTTGTTATTGTTCTGGTAAAATTTATCGAGATTTAGTGTATCCCTTAGGAGAGATGAGACTTCTATTGGTAATGGACACAAATTGGAATTTATGATTAGCGTAAACAATTATTTTTATTTTCTTTTAATTCTTAGAATGATTGATATCAATTACTAACTAAGCTTATTAGTAGTGTATTAGGAGGATTCCTTCTTTGGATTTCACTTGGGGGACGTCCCACACACAAAATTGGCAAATGGTGGGAGTTGAGGGAAATTGGATACTAAGATGGTTACTTTTTACGGTTATATGTGTAGTGGTATACCTTGCTTTATAGGTGTACTTGGTGTGAATGGTACAAATTGGATGTATATGTGTCATTCATATTTGATAATGGTGCATGTGTGTGGGAATGTAATGTGGAATATATGGGTGCCCCGGTGATGCTATGATAGGCATACATTAGGCTTTTCTTTTATCTCATGCAATATGAGTATGGACTAATTGGGTATAAATTGAAGATAATGGTAGAGATTAAAACGTGGCTTCATGTTGCAGTGAATTCCAAGGATGAAATTTCGTTATTAGGGGGAGAATGTAATACCCCGTATATTCAGAATAAAATATTATGACGGAAATCAATTTAAGAATTTTGGATTAAACTTGGGAATAAATTAAATCGGAGGGACGAAAATTTAAATAAGTAAAATTTAAGTTGAGTAAAAAAACTTATTCTTGATTTTACAATTATTGGACTTAATTGGACAGGATAGATTCACTCACATAACATAAATAATATAGTAATTCATTTATGGTTGTGCGACGTATAAACATAATAAAAATGTCTATGTTGAATAAATAATTGTGACACATTCTGGAGGTTTTATGATCTCGTTTAGGTATTTTAGACCATTAGAAATAGTCCCAGAGTATATGTATATAAGTTGGGAGGTTATTGAACTATTTGGATTATGAGTTTGGGCCTATTTGGGGTCTAAATTTGAGATCCTAAGCCCAACTCGGGAATTGAGTTTAGAATATATAAATTAGGAGATTAGGGAGAGGAGGAAAAGGGCTAAGGAGAGGGAGAAACTAAGAAACGTTTATTAAGATTTCTCATGTTTAATCTCACTTTTCACACAATCATGAATTCATGCAATATAGAGTTCTTGTTCAAGCATAGTTTAATCACGTCTAGCTTGATTTCTAAGGGTTGGGGTGCATGAACCCAACCCAATGTAGTTTGCACGTATAAAAAATTAGTCTTCGAATTAAATAATGATTGCATTGTGTTGTATAGTGATCACAACTGTCGTAGGTCTTTTAATCTCTTTTTCCTTAGGTAACCGAGGTTGATAAGCACCCAAAAGTGTTTAAATAATAACCCGAATAGATCATTTTTAATTCCTAATTCTTGACAGATTGGTTCTTATGCGCGTTAATGTTTATTTTGTAAGTCGATCGTCGTTTGCCGAGTTCAGATGCTTATTTCAAGGCAAATGTATAATTTATGGATCTAATTCCCTTGTCCCGTAACCCTAACGTAGCTCAAACCTGCCTAAACCTACAATGCACCCCGTGTGTGTGTTGTGTTTGTACTTTTTTTTAGATTTTTTCATTTGAGTCGTTTCTATTTTTAGGATTTATTTTATATTTTATCTTTGCGCGTCAAGTAGTTGTTCTTATATTTTCTTTTATTTTTATTTGTTTGTTTTTAGTTTATAGTTAGTTTAATGTTATCTTATTTGTTTCATTTTATTTTATTAGTTTTATTTTTAATTTTTATTTGAGTCATTGTTCATAATTGTATATATTAGGGTCCGTGTGTTTTTAGTTTGCGTGTCATGGTTTTATTTTTTACTATTTTCTTATTATTTGTTTTTTTTAGTTAGTTTGATATTATTTTAATTCAGTCTTTATTTTATTATTAGAGTAGGATGTTATTTTTTTTAATTATTTTTTAGTGTTATTGAATTTTAAAATACAAATTAAACACACTCACACACACTTAACCTACACCACTCATCTCACCCTCACCACACACAAACACAACTTCTCCACTATTCACTTTCTTCCCCACCTCAGTCACTCTCTCTCTCTCTCCTCACCTCCATTATTATCCACCATCAACACAAACACCTAAACCCATCTCACCACTTAACCTGACAAAACTAACTGAATCGAACCACCGCACCATCTCCGATAGAAAACCCCAACCGTCGTCTCCCTTAACCCAGCAGCAAACCCGTCGGCATGGTCCGGACGCCCAGCTCCACACAACAAAAATCTGACACCTGAACCCGACATCCTCTTCCCACTGCCTTAGACCCCCTGTCGACCCAGCTCCAAAATTTTTAACCCAAAACCTTAACCTCCGCCCGACATCACTCAACTCGGATTCCGTAACCCTCATCCACTTGTCCGATTCAACCCGTCGAACCTCCAGCCATTACCCTATACCATCCCTCTCCCTTCCAACCCGATCTTGTTCAAGAGTCGGATTAACCCACTGACCCAAAACCATCCGCAACCCAGCCGATCTCCAACCCCCAGCGAAGCCACCTCCTGAAAACACAACACTCAGACATCTGCATCCGCAACCCGAGGCCGAAACCAACCATCTTCGGACCTTCCAGCAAGCCCGTAACTTACACTATCCAAACCCGCGACTCACCAAACCCAAACCCGATCTGAGAACCCAACTCCTATCTCCCATTTCAAGCCACAAGACCCATTTCATCTAAACCAATTTCCTTCTTTTTTTCCAGCCACAAATTTCTACCTGTTCACAAAACCAAAGACCAAATCACTTATCCCATGTGTTATAAACCCTCTTAACCCATTTTTTCAAATCACCCCCAACTAACATAATTCACCTTTTCCAAAAATAATCCTCACACCACTCATCTCCATCATCATATTTTTATTACCTTCCATACCTCACCCCATGCACATGCACTCTTAGCCCATTTTTCCAATTGGGCCCTCATGCTCCATGTGCCACACTAAAAATGAAGACCCAAAATCTCATTTGGAAGAAAATCAAGAGAGACTTGGAGAAGAAGAGAGATAGTTTAGAGTTGAAAATAAATTAAGGAAAAAATATTTTGTTAATAGTTTTATTTTTATTTTTTAGAGAATTGGTGAGATTTGATTGTGAGTGATTGAATTGTATTGAAGATGATAGAGTTCAAATTTTGAATTTCAAGGATACTTGTTGAAGATTTGTTCTCTTTCTCTACTCTTTTATTCTATATGCCTTTCATTATTTGTTCATCATGCTTAATATCATGTTAGGCTAAAACCCCTTTAAAGGGGTGCAGTGACCAATTATTGTATGTTAATATATTTTAATTAGTTTATTTAGATTAAATGTCCCTTTGATTATTAATTTTGCACTCTTACATTTTAATTTACGCCCCGAGAGAGGGTAAATGATTTTTCAGAGAAAATCAAAATTCTAGTTATAATACCCATTTTAGATTCGAACTAGAGATAGGGGTTTCTCAAGTGTGGTATTATTCCTTTAATTTCAACTCTAGACTTACTTTTATGATATAAACTAGTTTAATTTATCGATCCTAGTGGGTGATTTGTTAGATGATGTTTGGATCTACAGTTTAAGAGTTGTAGGACTATTAAAATTAATTTTCTAAAATGTTATTATTAAAATTATATTTCCAACAAGTGTTGATTTGTGATTTTGATACTAACTTGGGATAATTTATTTTAATGAAATAATTATGGTGTCATACTATCCGTTGTTAGTCCTCACTTTTATTTTCTCAACATTCTCATATTTTAGATTTTTATTTAGTTAGATTTACTTAATATCTTCACTTACTTTTATTTGCATCCTTGATTTAGTAGTCATATTTCACCCTCACCACAAAATTTGTTTTAATATTGAAAAAGCAAAAAAAATAGCAAAAAAAATAAAATAATAAACAAGTGAATTATATGTGTTTTCCACTCGTTTCACTCCCTTGATTTGGATTGATACCTATGACAAAAATACACAAAAGTTCATCTATAAGCGTTGTTTAAGTATGCGACGCGCGTGTTAGTTATTTCAACACCTCTTTATTATTTCTCGTAATTAAGTATGATGAGGTCTAGTACTCTCATATATGTAATGCTTGAGTTTAATAAAGGCCGAGTTTACTAAATTATCTAATTCAAAATAGTTTTATATCTGGTAAATATACTAGGATTTGGGGGATTGTATTCCAATCTTATCTCTCATTCATATTAATTAATTCGTATTTTTTAGTTTTAGTTAGGTTTAGTTAACTTCTTTACTTTTTCCCTTTTTCTTTTCTCACCCAATCATTATCTTTTACACTATATTTTTGAAGTAATAAATCAATTAAAATCTATCATACATTCCCTATGGATTCGATACCCAGACCAGCTGCTATACTCCATAAGAGTGTAGTTAAAGTTTAGTTTTTTATTGTACTGCGGTCGGAAGCTGATAACAAAGAGTAACGTATTTACACAAATGCTCGGTTTTCACCTCGATTAAAATGGCGCCGTTGTCGGGGAGCGTTTTGTTATAGATTATAATTGATTTACTATTTCGTAAGATATTTTTTCTTTTGTATTTTTTTGTTTTAATTTCATTTGTAGGCTTTCACAATTGAGCGCCAAGAAACGTTGAATCCTCAACCGCACAGCTCTTTATATGGATTGTCCGTTTACAAAAACTATTCGGTAACCATGTCTTTTTATAGTGAGTTCTGTAATTATAATGGTTCATATGAGAATAGTTCTCAAATTTCTTATTTTCAAGAATACGCGCCTCGACCTATTACCATTGGTGAGGGCCTTCGAATTCTAGAGAATGAAAGGCTTAAGAATAAATATTGGTAAGAAAATCGTGTTCGAGCATTTTATTTTCAAGAATATCGGTCACGACCTATTACCATTGGTGAGTGCATTCTAAGTCTTTAGTATGAAAGGCTTGCAAACAAATATTGAAAAAAAATCATTTGGGGGAGCAAGAGTTCGATGCATTATTTGAATCCAATGATGACATTTCTTTCGATATTTTTTAAACTAAAGAACGTTTTTAACCAAATGAAGAATCTGAGGTTCTAGAGCCAAGGAATCCTACTTTGGAAGAAAAAATTCTTTTTTCTAATCAAAAGCGTACTCAATTTCCTTTCCACCCAAAGCACGATGAATATCTATATTGGCCTTGTTACGAAAATGATCCCACTTTGCGATGAGATGCATTCAAATTTGGAAAACAAAGAGGAGGTTGAGACTTGTGTGTCACCTCAAATTTTTGAAGAGCATCTCATTGAAAGTGAGTCTTTCTCACTTGAATTTTCAATCTCTAAGTGATGACAAATCACTTGAGATTGAATTTATTTCATCACCAATTTCGTTCTCCATTACTGAACCATTACAAATACTGGTTGATTCCTATGAGTCGGTTGAAACTTTTGAAACGTTTAAACCTTTTACCGACAAGGTCTCCTTGCTTGAATTGTTTTCCAAGATGGACATGAATTGTTTTCCAAGATGGACTCATCCTTTTTGTGTGCCCTCTTCCCATACTACTTGAAAACTCTTTTTGAAGTGATTATATTTTTCTTGGATCCCAATTATGCTTGTCCCCCTTAGCACCCAAATCCCACATCATCACTTTAAAAAATGTAATTGGTGATGGTTCATATTTTCCACCCCACACATACCTTCAGTTATTTAAATGGAATTATTATTTTTTGAAAGACATCCATGAAACTGAGCGTACACCGATTATCCCTCAAATTCAATTTGTATTTCGGACGGACACTCAAATTTTTTGACATCTAGTATATGATTTATTAGAAATTAAAATTGTAGGTTGTAAATAGTAGTTTTTTTATTTATTCCTTTTTTATAGGCTAGTGTGATTAGTTAAAGTTTTTTTTTTATTATTATGCTTGGTCCTGACGTATTTTGTAGATTCAATGGACTCCTACTTATCGGGGATCGCTCCATTTGGGTAATATCTTTCTTTTACAATCTTTATGTTGTATTCTTGATTCGCATTGAGGACTGATTAAGGGTGAAAATTAGCGTGTGTCAAATGTTGATCGTTGTTTTCTGTTCACTGCCTTAATACAAAAAACTAAACTTATGACTACACATAAAAAGGGAGTATAGCAGCCAAGTCCATGTATCAAAAAAAATCCACAGAGACGAGTTGCTAGAATTTAATATATCTAATACTCCTAAAATAAAAATGTAAAAGATAATTGCTGACAAAATGAAAGATAAATAAAGCAAAAGATTGTACTAAGCGAGAGTGTATTTAAACTAAATTAACAAAAGAATAAAAACTATAGGTTGCGTCGAATATCCCTCACCCCGAATTAATTAGTATAAAATGGTTAAATGGGTCGACGAGTTATTATGATCTTGTCACGTTTCGTCAATTGATTAAATCAAGAGTTGTGACATGACACGACTCAGAATGTGTCTCTAATGCGCGTACTCGCTGGGCTCATGTGCAAGCTTGTCGCATTGTAATAAACTCGGTAAGTCGGGATCGTCTCCACAGGTAAATAGGACGAGAAAATCGTGATGACGGAAGGACAAATGGCTAACCTAAATTCAACTCTAAAAAAATGAAAAGATGATTGATTTGTTAATAATCCTACTAATTAAAAGGAAACTAGACTAAAACTATGGAACTAACGAATTAAGCAAGGATTAATAACTAAGAATGAAGTGATAAATATGAAGAGAAAAACAGCTTGGAAATACAATCCCTTAACCCCTAGTGTGTTGCTAGTATAAAATTAATCGTAAATTTAAGTGATTAATCAGACCCAGACTTTAGTACTCCCAAGCATTACATATATGAGGTTCAAGTCTGCACCATACGTAATCATAGGACGAGTAAAGCGGTATCGCGATAACTACACTCACATTGCATTCTGAAGCATCCCGATTACCCTAAAGCAAACGAGATCCAAAGATCTGCAATGGTTGTGCTCACTACGCAACACGGTCTAATAAACCCTTAAGTTTGGAGGATTAATTTTATACACATGCAACTCTCAGATCGGGTTGAGTTCATACATCCCAACCCTAAAAAATCTAGATGAACATATTGAACCTAACTATGCATAAACTAACTACGTTGCATGTGAAAGAAATCATGATGAAAGTATACCGAAACATGCAAGGAAATATTATAAACCTAGAAACCGTCTGAATTATGCAAGAAAAATAAACATGAAAGAACAATAATAGAGAGAATGAAAATTAAATTAAAACTTGTAATCAAACACAAAAATAATTGATCTTGAAGCACCAAACCAAAGATATCTTCCTAGGGTATTCTCCTCCTTTTCTCTCTATCAAAAACTATTCAGAACTATCTTTTCTAAGTCAATATAAAGATACAAATACGTTTTAGAAGAGTTTGTAACCTATTAGAACTCTTTGGACCAATCATCATTTGAGAAGAAATTCGCATCCTAGGCACCTCGAACCGGTTCGCCATGTACCCCAAACCCGTTCACCCCATAAACGGTTCACTCTGCGGTTCGGGGAAACACGTTGGTTTGGGCCTTCCTTCCTTCATTTCCAACACTTAGAATATTTTCATGTTTTCTTCCTTTCTTCTGTGGATTTTTATTCAACTCTTTCACCGTAGCTCGGATTTGGGTGATGTTTTTTCAAGTATTCTCATTATTCAATGATCTTCAATGTTCCAGTTGGATCCTCCTCCAGGATCCAACTGAAGAATTAACAAATTTCCCTTGAACTTGCCTTCCTAGCCTTTCTTTTATTGTTTTGATTTCTCTTTCGCATCACTCGCATAATTTACCTCTAAAACACATAAGAGAAACACAAAACATGAAATACTTGCTAAGGAAGGTTAGTAGCATAATTACGAGTTAAATCAATATCAATTGAACCACTAGGGTTCACAAAGGTACCGAAATTAAGGGGATAAGTATACAATATTTATGCCCGATCAAATTCCCCTGACATAGAACTTTGCGCATCCCGAGCAATGTAAAACAAAAGGAATAATGTCAAAACTCTTCTAAACACTTTATTGGGATAGAATACCTTTTTCGCGGGCAAGCAATTGCATTTGGCATATAAAATAAGCCATTAAATCCCAAGGTTACCCTAGTAGGACGAGTGTTGTCTCGTGAGGGTTTGCAGTGAATATACACACAAAATTCGACCTAGACTCAATGAAAAAAATCAAAATACTTAAAAATTGTATAATTTAAACTTTCTAAAAAATAATCACCATAAATTCATATTCAAAAGAGTCTCAATTTGACGTGTGCGTGTGCGAAGCCAAAAATTAATCTAAAATATCCACCGATTGATCATTACGTTGCTTTCCAAAAATTCATTTTGATTCAAATGCTCATGGGATTCTCTCACAAACGAATCACTCAAATTGTGGTTATTCTCTCGGTATGCATGTCATAAATAGTAAATGCATTGAAACACAAATTCATGCATACTATTTTGAAAGGACAGAAATATATGGTGAAACAATCTCTTAATAGGAATATGGTTTTTGAAAAACGACAACATTGCCTCTTCTACACACCATTCAATCTTTCTTATTTATCTTTTAGTGTCTTAGCTCTCCACGCGATAATTAATTTAGCATTCTGGACTCGGTAGGAGTTTTCAGGTTAAAGGTGTATTGGGTAACATGGAAATGGTTGGGAACTTCGGAATTGGAAAAATTTTCTTATGATGTCCCTTAGTGCTTTTTCCGGCTTTTGCTCATTTTCTATTCTTTTTCTCTATTTTTTTCCACTTCTTTTATATTGTTTTTTTTGTCTTGCGATTTTTTTTGAGCATTTTTCTATCAAATTTTTTTCTTTTTCTTGCCCCTTTTTATTGAACTATTTGGACTTACTTGATGACATTACCAATTTTCACAATTTTGGGCTACTTGGGTTTTTCGCATTACCAAACGAAAAGGAAAAAATTTATTCGGCTCAATTGGGTTATCAAAAGGATAATTTTTCACATATTTTTATGGCTAATGTTTTTGGGTAACAAGCGATGGCCTACTTCATTGTGTGAATTTCTTATTAATTTACCATATGCGTCTCGAGATTAATTTGATTTAGAGATTTGTAGCACGATTTTCGAGGCAACATCACACATGTTTCCCGTAACCGATCTAAACAATGAATTGAGATCATTAACAACTTATTTAAAATGCCAAATCCAAACTTTGAATTAACCATAAACTCGGATTGATTTAATAACTCAAAAAGATCGATAGGCTCGAAATCTCACCGGGTTTTGTTAATCTCCACACTTATCCGTTAAGTCGTCATTTTCGCACAATTTCCATCTTTGGTCAATTTCGGCTTAGTGCAATTGAGATTTACCAATTTGAGACTTCAAATAGAATAAAGGTGATATTTTTTGAAAAATTTAAATTCCAATTTTTATTTATTTTGAAGAGAAATATAAATTTTTTTTTTTACTTTTTCAAAAAAAAATTCAATTTTTCAATTTTTAGAGTAAATATTTTTGGGCATTTTGAAAAATTTACGAAGTTTTAGAAAAACGCACTCATCACCCCTAACTTAGACTTTTGCATTGTCCTCAATCAAAAGGATTAAAATCTAACGAAGAAAAAGAACAAGTGCGACAAATAAAATAAGAAAATTATTAAAATGCAACAAGACACTATGTGACACTCATACATGACTCAAAAAGACAACAAAAATCACCCCATACGTGTCGGGGTGTGACGACCTCTCATTTCTCTCCACAAATCACCCAACCCCTTGCCCGGGATCTGTTGCTCTCCTAGTCTCTCCCATTTACCTGTCATACACCAATAAGCGGAATAAGTTGGGCCCTTGCCCATAAATAAAGGAAAGATTGGGAGACTCATCGCGATTAATTGGAAAAGGATCCTCATGATTCGTACTACCTGGGTCGGGCTCTAAGTCAGATGAGACTTGAGTCTTATCTTAAATTACCTCCGAGGACTCAAGTTGCATGGGTGGATGGTCATTGTGAAGAAACTCATCAATTTTATCTTTCCACTCGCTGTCTCCTAAATGACTCCATGAGTCCAATAGCGATTGGACTTCGTCGTTAAGGCTCTCATTCACTTGCCTGAATTCTCTCTCAAATTTATCTAGGCTTAACTCCTCTAGCTCTCTCTCTTGCTTTGTTTCCACATCCTTCCTTCCTCCCTCCATCTCAAAATTATTAGGTGGTGTGGGTGGGTAGCAATCGAGGAGAAAAGTATCTATCGTGTCTCGACATTCGCTCTCCTCTAAGCAATCATACAAACCTCTCCCGAAGCCCTCTAAATTGTCTCTCTCTCTCACACTCAAGGGCTCATTCACACTGTCTGTAATGGACACTGTCTGCAAGTTTCTCAAGAACTTATGGAGCAGCTTCTGATGAGACCTTCTCCTTTTGGTAAAAATGGAGCTCAAGCTGGAACTTCCTCCCTGCAAGAAGATGAACTTCCACAACAATAATAGTAATTTTCTCAAGAGGAGCTCTTGAGAGTGATGGTTGTCAGTGGGGAGTTAAAGAACAAGGCACTCAGCACTGGAGAGAGAGCAGGGAGAGAATACTAGAGAGGTTCTCGTGTGATTTTGACAGAGTGACTTTGCTATCGAGTTTTTCTCTATATCTATGACCTTACCTAGGGGTCCTATTTATACTTGGGCACTAAGGCTGGGTTGGCACTTTTGGCGTCATGAGGGACAAAGTCTGTAGTGTACTATTTGTCCCTACCTGCAGGCAGGTCTGACTGTCCCCTCTGGCAGATGCCCCCTGGTGCCGACCAAAGTTCAAAAGCAAATATGTCTTCTAATGGAGACAAAATATCTGATTTGCTAAATATATTTTGAAACGGTAAATTTTGGTGCAAACTTTGTAAACTTGAGGGGGGGTCTCGAGGACCACCTCCTCTAAAATATTTGCAAGCTTGAGGGGGGTCTTGAGGACCCTCTTCTAAAATCATTTTTCTTGAGAGGGGTTTAGAGGACCCTCTCCTTTAAAATCATTTTATAACTGTTCATTTTTTGTGAGCAGCCAACCATTTGGCTGCTCATTTCAATTGTGACTAAGTGTGAGGTGTGTGAGGACTAGATGACCCTAGGGTCTCCTACTAGTATTCTCTCAATCCTATAGCAATAATTGGTTGAGCTTGCTCAACATACCTTGTCCCTCAGCCGCCAAGCCAAAAACTCCCGGGCGGTCCCAACTAGCCTGCTTGAGCCCTGCTTGCTCAACTAGGCAACCTATATAAGAAAGAAAAGTGTTAATACTGTTGTTCTTTTAAACAATGATGTTTCATGATGAGGAGTTGCTCAACCTTGGGTGAGTTCCCTCTCAATATGAGTTTCTGCCGGAACCCTTGTAGTGGAAAATCTCATATAACATTTCTACAGTGATCCTTACAGTGGCGCTGACCCTTGCAGTGGCACTTCTCAATCTTGGACTTCTGCGGTGACCCTTGCGCGGCACCTCTCGAATGTCATTGCTGCAGTGACCCATGCAGTGGCGCTGGACCTTGCAGTGGCACTTCTCAATCTTGGACTTTTGCGGTGACCCTTACGAGGCACCTCTCGAATGTCATTGCTGCAGTGACCCTTGCAGTGGCGTTGACCCTTGCAGTGGAACTTCTCAATCTAGGACTTCTGCGGTGACCCTTGCGAGGCACCTCTCGAATGTCATTGCTACAGTGACCCTTGCAGTGGCACTTCTCAATCTTGGACTTCTGTGGTGACCCTTGCGAGGAACCTCTCGAATGCCATTGCTGCAGTGACCCTTGCAGTGGCGCTGACCCTTGCAATGGTACTTCTCAATCTTGGACTTCTGCGGTGACCCTTGCGAGGCACCACTCGAATGTCATTGCTGCAGTGACCCTGGCAGTGGCGCTGACCCTTGCAGTGGCACTTCTCAATCTTGGACTTCTGCGGTGCACCTTGCAAGGCACCTCTCGAATGTCATTGCTGCAGTGACCCTTGCAGTGGCGCTGACCCTTGCAGTGGCACTTCTCAATCTTGGACTTCTGCGGTGACCCTTGTGAGGCACCTCTCGAATGTCGTTTGCTGCAGTGACCCTTGCAGTGGCGCTGACCCTTGCAGTGGCACTTCTCAATCTTGAACTTCTGCGGTGACCTTTGCGAGGCACCTCTCGAATGTCATTGTTGCAGTGACCCTTGCGGTGGCGCTGACCCTTGCAGTGGTACTTATCAATCTTAGACTTCTGCTGTGACCCTTGCGAGGCACCTCTCGAATGTCATTATTGTAGTGGCACTTGCATTGGCGCTGACCCTTGTAGCTGCAGTGACCCATGCAGTGGCGCTGGCCCTTGAAGTGGCACTGGCCCTTGCATCTTTAGTGACCCATGGAGTGGCGCTGACCTTGCAGTGGTGCTGACCCTTGCAGTGGCACTGACCCTTGCAACTGTAGTGACCCTTGTAGTGGCGCTGGGGTTTCCTGCTCAATATGAGTTTATGTCGGGACCCTGGGGTGGTTCCTTCTCAATTATGAGTTTTTGTCGTGATCTTGGGGGTTCCTACTCAATATGAGTTTCTGCCGGGACCCTGGGTGGATTCCTTCTCAACATGATCTGCTGGGACCTTGGGTGGGTTCCTTCTCAATATTTCTAAAAAAATGTTTTTATTTATATTTTTATATAAGTAGACACCCTTCTACATTAGCCCCTTGTGAAAAGTCTTTTGTGTTGGGTAGACCAAAAGGCTTTGTACGCCATAAATTCAGTTTTTTTTCAGGGACCCTAGGGTTTCTTCATCATTTCTCTTAGGGTCATTAAATGTTATGTCACTTCATCCCAAGTTTTGTAAATGATGCCACTTATAGTGGACCTTCTTATCAGGGTATAAACTTGGTCGGAGGGGTTACTCGTGGTGAGCGCCTCATTTTTTAGCCTTCTTCTATGGCCTTCTACTTTGTTTAAAGGTGCTGCTCATGGTGAACCCCTCACCATTGGCCTTTTTTCTATGGCCTTCTATCTTGGGCGGAGGGTTACTCACGGTGAGCCCCTCGCCCTTGGCCTTCTGTGGCCTTTCATCTTGGGCGGAGGGGTTATTCACGATGAGCCCCTCGCCCTTGGCCTTCTTCTATTGGCCTTTCCTCTTAGGCGGAGGGGTTACTCGCGGTGAGTCCCTCGCCCTTGGCCTCCTTCTGTGGCCTTTCATCTTGGGAAGAGGGGTTACTCACGGTAAGCCCCTTTCCCTTGGCCTTCTTCTGTTGGCCTTTCCTCTTAGGCCGAGGGGTTACTCGCGGTGAGTCCCTCGACCTCGGCCTTCTTCTATGGCCTTTTGTCTTGGGCGGAGGGGTTACTCGCGATGAGCCCCTCGCCCTTGGCCTTCTTCTGTGGCCTTGCATCTTGGGTGGAGGGGTTACTCGCGATGGCCCCCTTACCCTTGGCCTTCTGTCTTCGGTGGAGGGGTTACTCGCGGTGAGTCCCTCGCCCTCGAACTTCTTCTGTGGCCCTTGATCTTGGGCGGAGGGGTTACTCGCGATGAACCCCTTACCCTTGGCCTTCTTCTGTGGCCTTTTATCTTGGGCGGAGGGGTTACTCGCGGTGAGCCCCTGGCCTTATCTTGGGCGGAGGGGTTACGGGCGATGAGCCCCTCGCCCTTGGCCTTCTTATGTGGCCCTTTATCTTGGGCGGAGGGGTTACTCGCGGTGTGCCCCTCGCCCTTGGCCTTCTTCTGTGGCCTTCTATCTTGGGCAGAGGGGTTACTCGCGGTGATCCCCCCCTGGCCTTCTTCTGTGGCTTTTCATCTTAGGCGGAGGGGTTACTCACGGTGGGCCCCTCCCCCTCGGCCTTCTTCTGTGGCCTTCTAACTTGGGCAGAGGGTTTACTCTCGGTGGGCCCCTCACCCTTAGCCTTCTTTTATGGCCTTCTATCTTGGGTGGAGGGGTTACTCAGGGTGAGCCCCTCCCCCTCGGCCTTCTTCTGTGGCCTTCTATCTTGGGCGGAGAGGTTACTCGCGGTGATCCCCTCTCCCTTGGCCTTCTTCTTTGGCCTTTCATCTTGGGCGGAGGGGTTACTCATGGTGGGCCCTTCACCCTTGGCATTCTTCTGTGGCCTTCTATCTTGGTCAGAGAGGTTACTCGCGATGAGACCCTCTCCCTTGGCCTTCTTCTTTGGCCTTTCATCTTGGGCGGAGGGGTTTACTCACGGTGGGCCCCTCACCCTTTGCCTTCTTCTGTGGCCTTCTATCTTGGGCAGAGGGGTTACTCGCGGTGAGCCCCTCGCCTCGGCCTTCTTTTGTGGCCTTCTATCTTGGGCGGAGGGGTTACTCGCGGTGAGTCCCTCACCATTGGCCTTTTTCTGTGGCCTTTCATATTCCTGAGCTCTTTTCATTAGCATCAAGTTTGGGAAGAGGGGTCACTCAAGGTGGATCCCTTCGCCCTAGGCTATTTTCTGTCAAACTTGCAATCTTGGGAAGGTGGAGCCACTCTAAGTTGATCCTCACACTCCAAGCTATTTTATTATTTGTTCACTTGCTTGAGGACTTCTCAATATTAGCCCCCTCGTGCAAAAGTGTCTTGCAATGTCGAGAGACTTGTGCATGAAACTGTCGTACCTTTTATTTATACTTGGCAGTTGCTCAAAACTGTTAGCGCTCCGGTGCCCTTAAAGCCTTGGGTGCTAAACTGTCGCACCTTATATTTATCCTTGACACTTGCTCAAGACTGTGAGCGCTCCGGTGCCCTTGGATCCTTAGGTGCTCAACTGGCGCACCTTATATTTATACTTGGCACTTGTTCAAGACTGTCAGTGCTCCGGTGCCCTAGGAGCCTTATGTGCTCATTTGGAGCACTTTACGTTTATACAAGGCACTTGCTCAAGACTGTGAGTGCTCCGATGCCCTTGGAGCCTTAGGTTCTCAACTGGAGCACCTTATATTTATACTTGGCACTTGCTCAAGACTGTGAGCGCTACGGTGCCCTTGGATCCTTAGGTGCTCATCTGGAGCACCTTATGTTTATACTTGGCACTTGCTCAAGACTGTGAGCGCTCCGGTGCCCTTAGAGCCTTAGGTACTAAATAGTCACACCTTATATTTATACTTGACACTTTCTCAAGACTGCGAGCACTCCGGTGCCCTTGGAGCCTTAGGTACTAAATTGTCGTACCTTATATTTATATTTATATTTGGCACTTGCTCAATATTGTGAGTGCTCTGGTGCCCTTGGAGCCTCAGGTGCTCATTTGGAGCACCTTATATATATATATTTGGCCCTTGCTCAAGACTGTGAGCACTCTGGTGCCCTTGGAGCCTTAGGTACTAAAATTTCCTACCTTATATTTATACTTGGGGGTTGCTCAAGACTGTGAGCGCTCCGGTGCCCTTGGAGTCTTAGGTACTAAACTTTCGTACCTTATTTTTATACTTGGCAGTTGCTCAAGACTTTGAGCGCTCCGGTGCCCTTGGAGCCTTAGGTGCTAAACTGTCGCACGTTATATTTATACTTGGAAGATGCTCAAGACTGTGAGCGCTCCTATGCCCTTGGAGCCTTAGGTACTAAACTGTTGTACCTTATATGTATAATTGCACTTGCTCAATACTTTGAGTTGTGTTTTTTTATGCGAGAACCTCAAGATTGAACTTCCCGCTTCTACTTGTGGGGTATTTGCATATGAGATGAGAAAGTTAAAATTTTGAAGTTGACCCTCTAACTGCAGGGTACTTGCATATAACTGAGCAAGTTAAAATTTGGACGTTGCCCCTCTAACTGCGGGGTATTTGCATATAGCTGAGCAAGTTTAAAATTTTGAAGTTGCCTGTAACTGCCGAGTACTTTCATATGTGAGCAAGTTGAAATTTGGAAGTGGCCCCTCCAGCTGCGGGGTACTTTCATATAATTGAGCAAGTTAAAAATTTTGAAGCTACCCCTCTAACTACGGGGTACTTGCATATGAGTTGAGGTAGTTAAAAATTTTAGCGCATCCCCATGTGCCTGTGGGGTAATTTTTAGCGCACCCCCGTGTGATTATGGGGTATTTCGTTATGCACATTCATTTCTTAGGGAGTAGCTAGGAGATGGGGTTAGTCCTTCTCCTTCCCACAAACTTTGAATAAAATTTCGCATATATCCTAAGTAAAGAAATAATTATTTATTTATACTATAAATTTCCCTTCGTCTGCAGGGTGCTTGTTCCAAACTTTTCTTAGGAACCTTTTTGTCTTATAAAAATAACAAGTTTAGAGGGGGGGGTAGACCCGCTTCTCCCTATTTTCTGAAAACTGGTCAATTACATTTTTCTTGAGAACAGAAGTTAGGACTTATTCTCTAGGCTATAAATCTGTATGGAATAATAAAAAAATGTAGTGAATTTTTTTTTATTATTACTAGGAGGATAACCACCTGCTGGTTCTATCGGGTCCGTAGGGACTTTACTCACTATACTTTTACTTTTGGGTTGGATATATCCCCAAGTTTAATGAGGAGTGTTCCTTATATCATGGGCCCCCTTCTAATCTAGTAGTGGTTCTACCCTTCTTTTAAGAAAAGAACACATAAATCTGGTGTACCCACCGCACAATGTAGGTAGATAAATTATGCATACAAGTGTTAGAAAAAAAATCACTAGTGATCATTTTCTACTCATAAAATTTCCTTATGTAGAAAAGACTTTATGCATCAGAGCAAGCTATTCAACTTTTTTTAAGAAAATGAAACCTGGAAGGAGTCAGGCCTAGTACCTCTTCAGTCGTAGTGGTGAGGATGCCCGCTGACGATGAATTCAATTTTAGGGCGAGGACCTACATAGGTCCCTCGCCACTGCCTGTAATGGTGGGGGGGTCCTCGCTCATAGGTCCCACTTTTGGAACTGAAATTATTGGGGGTCCGCTAATGGGGGTTCCTTGCGAGTGCTTCTGTCACCGGGTGGTTCCTCGCAAGCATTGCTGCTAACAAAGGGTTCAACATTTTTTTTCAATCGCCAAGGGTTCCTCGCGACTTGGTTCCTTGCATCCACAAAGGTCCATCTTCCGCGCTTTCAATAATGGGGGTTCCTCGTCGACCGTCTAATCTATGGTTATCACCGACGGGGGTTCCTCGCCACTTGCGGGTTCCTCGTGCGCTAATCCTCGAATGCCAAATTTATGTTGCTAGTGCTTTGAGATCTGAGAGTTTCTCGCTTATCAAGACTTCGCATCTGGGTTACTCATGCTCCGCCTCATACCTGGGGGTTCCTCGTCGAAAATTATGCACGAGCCTTATTTTTCCACCGGTTCTTCTCCCACGGCGTCTGAGGGTTTTCCTCATGAGTTCGGGTTCTGCATTTAAGGTCGCCACTGCCAAGGGTTCCTTGCCCATTGGTTTCGTTACCGAGGGTTCCTTGAGTGGATAAATGACTTCTTACCCCCGTCTCGCATGAGGTACTGCTTTTGAGGCGCCAACTGAAATGGGTGATGATTCCTCGCCATCTGTTCCAATTAGCAAGGGTTCCTCGCTTGACGTTTTTTTTGGTTGTGGATTCCTCGTGCGACAGATCCTCGTGTAAAGTCTCAGCCGCCTAAGGTTCCTTGTTTGTGATTCTTGTAACTACGGATCCCTCACCTGAGGCCTTAACTTTGGGGGTTCCTCGCGAGAGGTACTCGCTTCCTGGGGTTCCTTGCAAGAGGTACTCGCTTCCTGGTGTTCCTCGCTTGGAATAATTCCTCCAGGGAGCCTTGCGTTGAGGAGCCAGTCTATTAGAGATTACTCATTTGAGTTTTCCATCAGGTGTTCCTCGCACGTTCCTTTACAAACTATAGTTTCTTCAGTCGAGGGTTTGGAACCTATAGGTTCCTCGTCAACCAAGACTTCTAACCCGGGTTCCTCGTGCTCCACCCCATACTTGGGGATAGCTCGTCCAAAAATTATGTCAGACCCTCGCTTTTCAGTGAGTCCCTCGACGACAGAGTTTGTGTCCAATGATTTGGGATTTATTGCAAGTAAGGGTTCCTCGCCTGTGGGTTATGCGCTTGAGGGTTCCTCGACTATTTTTTTGTCATGGCTTTGGGTTCCTCGTGTGCTGATTTTGTACCCAAGGTTTCCTCGTTCGGGTTCCACCCGATGGCAAAGGGTTCCTCGACTGACTTTTTGCATATGGGTTCCTCGTCAGCGCTATCTCATTTGGAGAAGTGGATTTTCTACCCCCCGCCATGTATGAGCTACTGCTGGTGGGTTACTCGTCGAAGGTCATGATAAGTTGTGACTGACTAGTATGGATTCCTCGTCGAGGGACGTGACTGGCGAGGGTCTCTCGCATGAGGCTACTGCTGGCGCCAATCTAGGTTTCTCAAAATTTAGAACTCCTTTATTTAAGGGTTCCTCGACCGGGGTGTGACTGGCAAGGGTCCCTCGCCTAGGGGTTCAACCCTTGAAATTTCTATTTGGGGTCCTTTGCTTGAGGGTTTCTCATCGCTATCGTAAAGTACGAGGGGTTCCTCGACCACATGAAATTTCTCTCCAAGCACTTAGGGTTCCTCGCCTACCACTTTCACCACCAGGGGTCCTTGCCTAGTGTCGCGGCAACGAAGGGTGGGTTCCTCAACCAAATTTTTTGAATTTGGGGGCTCCTCGCCTTAACTATGGGGGTTCCTCACGAACGCACCTACTGCCTGGGGTTCCTTGATAAATTTTGCAGGGTATGTTTCATTGAGGACCCAATCCACTGGAGGTTCCTCATCTGAGGCATTTTTTACGACGAGGGGTTGTCCCAATGATTTTCAGTTTATGGGTTCCTCGACCACCAGCATCTTTGCTATGCCAGAGGTTGAGAATATGAGGGGTACCTCATCCGAGCTCTTTTCCACAGCGAGGGGTTCCTCGACTGGTTATTTGCCTAAGGGTTCCTCGACCGAAACGCTCAAGGCGATAGGTTCCTCACTTATCACTTCGGGTTCCTCGATGTCTTTATTGCCCATGGGCTCCTTGACGGCATTACCTCACATGGGTTCCTCGATGGTATTACTGCCCAATGTATCCTTGGCCTATATTATTAATGAGGTGGCTCCTCATAGGGGGTTCCTCGACCAACTCAGGTCTCGATCACGCCTTCAATCGCGAAGGGTTCCTCGCCGGGGGCTTTTTCCGCTGGGGGTCCCTCGCTAATGGGCTACTTACAGCCGGGTTCCTTGCGACTACTGCAGGTTGGTAATATGGGGGGGTTCCTCACATCTGGAGTTACTCGCATCCCTCATTTGGGGTTCCTTTCTTGAGGTCTCTCGCACATAGTTGTTGTTGGCCATCCCTCGCTTGAGAGTTCCTTGCCTAGAGGTCTCTCACCCAGAGTTGTTCTTGGGCATCCCTCGCCCGACGGTTCCTCGCCAGGGGATTCTGCGACTATGGGTTCCTCACTCGAACCAATGGCCATTGGCTATTTTTCTACCACCTCATCTTCTTCTCAATATCAGGAAGACTATATGCGCTATCATGGGTAGGGGTCCTGCAATTCCTCATACTAATGATGACCCTCCCTCTGAGAAGAGGAGAGAAACTTCTTGGCCTCCCCTATAGTAACAACTTTCTAGGGTGATTCCTCCAAACTCATGCCCTATCATGCTGGTGATCTTAACGGTGCCATAACGTGCTCCGGCACCACCCTCCGCGGCGGAGCTACTTCTACCAGAGTCGATGAGCTCCTGAGAGTGATGGTTGTCACTGGGGAGTGAAAGAACAAGGCACTCAGCACTATAGAGAGAGCAGGGAGAGAATACTATAGAGGTTCTGGTGTGATTTTGACAGAGTGACTTTGCTATCGATTTTTTCTCTATATCTATGACCTTGCCCAGGGGTCTTATTTATACTTGGGCACTAAGGCTGGGTTGTCACTTTTGGCGCCAAAACATAGAGGGTTGGTGACGGACAAAGTCTGCAGTATACTATTTGTCCCTACCTGCAGGCAGGTCTTCGTGTCCCCTCTGGAAGATGCCCCCTGGTGCCGACCAAAGTTCAAAAGAAAATATGTCTTCTAATGGAGATAAAATATCTGATTTGCTAAATATATTTTGAAACGGTAAATTTTGGTAAAAACTTTATAAACTTGAGGGGGGGTCTCGAGGACCACCTCCTTTAAAATATTTGCAAGCTTGAGGGGGGTCTTGAGGACCCCCTTATAAAATCATTTCTCTTGAGAGGAGTTTTGAGGACCCTCTCCTTTAAAATCATTTTATAACTGTTCTTTTCTTCTGAACAGCCAGCCCTTTGGCTGCTCACTTCACTTGTGACTAAGTGTGAGGTGTGTGAGGACTGGGTGACCCTAGGTTCTCCTACTAGTATTCTCTCAATACTATAGTGCTAAGTGGTTGAGCTTGCTCAACATACCTTGTCCCTCATCCGATAAGCCAAAAACTCCCGGGAGCTCCCAACTAGCCTGCTTGAGCCCTGCATGCTCAACTAGGCAACCTATACAAGAAAGCAAAGTTTTAATATTGTTTTTCTTTTAAAGAATAGCGTTTCATGATGAGGAGTTGCTCATTATAGCCACTCCCTCATCCTGGCCACCCTGTGTGGGTTCCATCTCAATATGAGTTTTCACCGGAACCCTTGTAGTGGCACTTCTCAGATAACATTTCTGCAGTGATCCTTGAAGTGGCGCTGACCCTTGCAGTGGCACTTCTCAATCTTGGACTTCTGCAGTGACCCTTATGAGGCACCTTTCAAATGTCATTGCTGCAGTGACCCATGCAGTGGCGTTGGACCTTGCAGTGGCACTTCTCAATCTTGGACTTCTGCGGTGACCCTTGCGAGGCACCTCTCGAATGTCAGTGCTGCAGTGACCCTTGCAGTGGCGCTGACCCTTGCAGTGGCACTTCTCAATCTTGGACTTCTGCGGTTGCTGCAGTGACCCTTGCAGTGGTTCTGACCCTTGTAGTGGCACTTCTCAATCTTGGACTTCTACGGTGATCCTTGCGAGGCACCTCTCGAATGTCATTGCTGCAGTGACCCTTGCAGTAGTGCTGACCCTTGCAGTGGCACTTCTCAATCTTAGACTTCTGCGGTGACCCTTGCGAGGCACCTCTCGAATGTCATTTACTGCAGTGACCCTTGCAGTGGCGTTCACCCTTGCAGTGTCACTTCTCAATCTTGAACTTATGCGGTGACCCTTGCGAGGTACCTCTCGAATGTCATTGCTGTAGTTACCCTTGCGGTGGCGCTGACCCTTGTAGTGGTACTTCTCAATCTTAGACTTCTGCGGTGACCCTTGCGAGGAACCTCTCGAATGTCATTGATGTAGTGACACTTACAGTGGCACTGACCCTTGCAGTGGCACTGACCCTTGCAGCTGCAGTGACCCATGCAGTGGCGCTGACCCTTGCAGTGGTGCTAGCCCTTGTAGTGGCGCTGACCCTTGCGGCTGCGCTGACCCTTGTAGCTGTAGTGACCCATGCAGTGGCGCTGACCCTTGCAGCTGCAGTGACCCTTCCAGTGGCGCTGACCCTTGCAGTGGCGATGACCCTTGCAGTGGCGCTGACCCTTGTAGCTACAGTGGCACTGGGGGTTCCTTCTCAATATGAGTTCTGCCGAGACCCTGGGGTGGTTCCTTCTCAATTATAAGTTTCTGCCGGGATCCTGGGGGTTCCTTCTCAATATGAGTTTCTGTCGGGACCCTGGGTGGGTTCCTTCTCAATATGATCTGTTGGGACCCTGGGTGGGTTCCTTCTCAATATTTCCAAAAAATTGTTTTTATTTATATTTTTTGACACCCTTCTACACTATGCATACCTCTCGTACCCTTTGCTCCATGTTGCAACCGTCGCTCTCACTTGATGTAAAAAGGCATACCCCTATCGTCTCTCGCATGTGGGTCCTCCCATGCTCATGTGCTGCATCTAAGCGATCCATCTCTCGTGGTTCTCCTTCTTCACCCTCGTTCTTGATATTATTAAAAATATTTATCTCGAGGGTCATGTTACCAAATGCTAATTGCATTCGCCCACTCCGAGTATTGATGAGGGCATTAGTCGTAGCTAAGAATGGGCGACCAAGGATAACGAGAACATGATTGCTCGGGAGAATGGAGGGCTCCTCGTCCCAAATGACAAAATCCACCGAGAAGTAGAAAGTGTATATTTGGACAATCACATCCTCAACGATTCCCCGAGGCATCTTTACAGAACGATTCGAGACTTGGAGAGTCATATTTGTGGGCTTAAGGGCTCCCAAATTTAGTTTCTTATATATGGAATAGGGTAGAATGTTAACACTCTCCCCTAAATCTATTAGCGCCCTTTTGATTCGGTTCTTCCCCATGATGCACGAGATGATGGGTGCACCCGGATCTTTATACTTTATCGGAAGGTCACTCGATAAAACTGAACTAACATTCTGGGCCAAATAGATGTTATTATTTACCTTTATCTTGCGTTTCACCGTGAGTAAGTCCTTAATGAACTTAGCATATGCAGGAATTTCTTTTATAGTCTTGAGAAAAGGTAAATTAATCTTTACTTTCTTGAGGACATCCAAAATATCACCCCGAGAAGTCTCTTTAGAGTACGGGACCAGCCATTAAGGGTATGGGGAATCGGTGGGGTGTTTCACCATGACCTTGGGTCCTCCAGTGTTATCATTTTTATCACTCTCAATTAAAGGGGCATCTTCGGCCTCTTTCATACCAAACGAAACCTCCTTATTTTTAGGTACGTCTTGTGGGGGAGGTGACAAGTCAACTACTCTCCCACTACGTAGAGTGATAATTACGTTACATTGCTCAGGATGGTCATGGGGTGTGGATCTAACACTAGTTTGACCTTGGGAAGGTCTTTGGCCCTGGGTAGGAAACTTGCCCTCCTTCTCTTGGATACTCAACGAGGATTGCATCTTTGAAATAGTCACATTTATGTCGTTGATCATGCGCTCATGTCTAGCAGTTGTTGCATTTGGGCTGTGATGAATTTGTTTATCTTATCCTCGATATTTCTCCGCGGTGGAGTGATATATGTCCCTGGAGGTGGTGGTGCTTGCACATGTCCCTGCATGTGTGGTGCTTGTTGAAAGTGTGATGGTGGGGGAGGGGAAACATGTGAATTAGGATTCATCGTAGGATTTTGTTGCCCATACCTAAAGCCATGATGGTTTTTCCATGAAGGGTTGTAAGAATTCCCATGCGGTGCAGCGAAATTACCCTTAAATCCCCCTACACCACTCACTTGCTCTTGAAGCATAACTTTGTAGGCGGGTATCATCGGGCATTTCTTTGTTAAATGTCCCACCTCACAAATAGCACACACCTTCTTAATGGGGTTCGGGATGAATCTAGTTGGTCCTCTTGCACATATCTCGAGTACTTCCCACATTCCTTTCATAAGTAGATCGAATCGAATGTTCGTCATAGTATCATTTTATACATGAAATAGGTCGGATGTTAATGGAGTGGTGGTCGTTTGGCGAGTTCGATTATGAGCACTAGGGCCAGATGTATACCATGCTTGGGTAGTCTCGGTGACATACCTCAACTGAAGCTCAGCATCATTGGCGTCTAGGCAGACAAAGGGACCATCACACATGGTTTCAACGACTTGTTTGGAATTTATATTCAGCCCATTATGGAAGAAGGAAATGATTTGAAATTTATCAAGTCCATGATGAGGGCACTAAATGATTAACTCGTTAAAACGCTCGTAACATCGATCAAATGACTCATTTTCTAATTGTCGGAAGGTTTGAATTTGAGCTTTGATGGAGTTCGCGTTCGATGTGGGGGAAAGAATTTCTTGAGGAATTTAGATTGCAACTATTTCCATGATGCAATCGAGTTTGGAGGTAAAGACCATAGCCAGGTCTTAGCCTTGTCCTTTAGGGTGAATGGGAAGAGGTTGAGGCGGATCACATATTTTGCGCAAGTTTGATCACTGAGGGTCTTGCACGCCTCCTCAAATTCCCGAATGTGGAGATATGGCTTTTCTGATTCCATTCCATGGTAGTTGGGATGTATCTGGATCATTCCATTCCTAAAGCTAAATTGTCCTGCATTATGCGGGACTAAAATGCATCCCGGAGTGACAGTTCGCTCGGGATATAAGATTTCTTTCAAAGGGCGGTACGGGGCCTCTTCCTCGCCTGCGGCTACAGTATCGCGTTGTGACATGTCTCTCTCACTTGATGACTCTGTATCCTCACTTGGTATTCTCGGAGCGTGCTCTAAAGAGTGTCCTAAGATGGATGTCGGAGTGTTACCTGCAATTGAGTGTGGAGGCATGGGAGGTGGAACCCAAAATTCTGAAGCTGAGAGAGTATGCGCGTGCATTCAAATGAGAAAATTATATATTAAACACCTCTTAACTCAAACAAACCCTAAACATGCAACTAGGTGTGATTTAATGAAGAAGTAGATCATGAAGATTAATCAAACACACACAATTGAGGAAAAATCCCCCAAAGGGGCAAAACCATTTATTTTCATTATAATATTGTAACTGTAAAATTTCGGATTACAATGAAAAAACAAGTGACTAAGAATTACCCTCAGGTGTCGGATTCTGTAGTTGACGGCTGGAGTTATCCCTTTCCAGTAGGGCTGCAATGAAGAACAAGAACGGTCTTCTCCATAATGGTATGAACAGCAAAAGTGAGTTCCTGGGTTGCAAAGTGATTCACAAGTGTTTGGACATTTGTGTGAATCAAAAACCTAGAGTCTTGGTACTCAATAGGTGAAGACTTAGAGTTTTTTTGTACTCTGAAAATCGTGTATGGAAGTCTTGGAAAACCACTTCCCGTAGTGGGTTTATAAAGGAAACGTTTAGCCTAGAAAATCTGACAACGATCTGCTGAAGATTATCCCAGGCGGACCGGTCCGGGTTTGAGGTGGATCGTTCCGAGGGGGGGCGGATCGGTTCATTTTTTATTTGGCATTTTCGGTTCTCTATCGATCCGGGGTATACTGGCTTTCAACAAGCGGACTAGTCCGGGTCTGAGACGGACCGGTTCGCATGCGGATCGGTTCTTTTTCCAAGGCGGACCGATCCGGGTTTGTCAGACTTTGATTCCTCTTCTTCTTTTGATATTCGGATCCGTTGTTGACTGTATGATTCTTGAATTTCTTCAACTGTGTAACGGCATATGACATATCCAATAAGTGATGTACAAATTGTCCTTAAAAATCTCCCCCTATGTCTATGCCGGTACAAACATAAAAACATCCGAATTATCAAGTATAAAATTGCCTATACAAATCTACCCTTCCATGAACCCAAAACTGAAAAGGTACAATTGAATAAGACTTCATCGTTTGTTCTTCAACTCTTCAGGAATCTTCAACGCTTTTCTCATCAGGGTGTGCAATCCAATGTTAATCCATGTAGTACCTAAACACATGAGAAAAAGCAAAATACCAAGTGACGTATCGAGTTTGAAATGAGATAAACATATATGCCAATATGATAATTGGTGATAAACAACTCAACACTACAAAACTCACTCCCCCTTAAAGTGATAATTCTTTCTCCCCCTTTTTTATGATGTCCCCAAATAGACAAATGAGAGAAATAATGCAAACAAGCAATGACGGGGTGTCACAAGTATATACACAACTATTTTTTGAATTTTTCAATTTTTTTTAACAAAATCACACCATGAATGAACACAAAGAAACCAAGTCGGTGATTGCGTAAATGAATGGGTGTGAACAAATTCGATGGGAAAATCAATGCAAACAAACATGACATATGTGCACGATAAATATCGGATACTCCTAACGAATGAACTCAAATGCTTCCTTTGGTGTAAAAGAACTCAAATTCCTCCATTTTTTAGGTCCTTTTTAACGGTGGATTTTGCGCAAAGGATGGATGATTACCTTTTGCAGCCCCTCCCCGTTATACAAAAACACATAGTCTCACCAAAACGGTTTTTACATGCATTCCAATCTTGTCAAGTTTTATCGCATATTGTACATTGTATAAAAAGGATTGAGATGGAAACACTTAAGACAATATGAGATAAACAAGTGCAATAATCAAATATGGTCGTGCATGTGTGCAATAAAGGATACAGGAGTCAAACATGTAGGAAGATATCACTAATTACATATCAAAGACTCCAAACAATGTAAAGCACATGGATGAAATGATGTAGCCTCTCAAATCTCTATCAAACAGTCACATGGATATATGGAATGAAGTTGTGACTTGGATATCATAAATGCTCATCCATAAAATGAGCAAAAACAGAAATCTTTTTGGATTTTTCAAAAAATTTATCAAAATAAAATCTTTTTGTGCTTTTCATAAAATTTTTCTTAAAGGAAAATCTTTTTGTATTTTTTCAAAAGAAATATAAAAAGCAAAAAGAATAAATAAATAGCTGTACAACTAAGCAATGGTACATATAAAACAGACTAGCAATAGGAAGCATATGATATGAACATGAAGAAGCATCCTATTTTAGACATAGACCAACCCCTCAGTCAACTGTGCAAATCCCCAAAGACTTCCTAAGACTCTCAAATCTAAGGGTATCTAAAGGTTTCGTGAAAATGTCATCTAACTGACGGTCGGTAGGAATAAAACTCAGGGATACAGTGTTCTCCTCAACTAATTGACGAATAAAGTGATCACGTATCCTGATGTGCATTGTGTGCGAATGCTGGACGGGATTACGGGATATGTGAATCGTGCTCGTGTTATCACAAGAAATGATCATGGTGTCCTGTGAAATCCCATAATCCTCCAACATTTGCTTCATCCACAAGAGTTGCGTGCAACAACTCCCGGCGGCTATGTACTCAGCCTCCGCAGTGGACAAAGAGATGGAATTTTGCTTCTTGCTCATCCAGGAGACAAGAGCAGAACCAAAATAGAAACACCCACTAGAAGTGCTCCTACAACCATCTACATCCCCGGCCTAATCGGTATCTAAATAGGGGGACAAACGGTCATCAGCATCAAAGGAATACCAAATACCGTATGAGAGAGTCCCACTCACGTATTTAATAATACGTTTTAGAGCAAGTAAATGTGACTCTTTCGGGGACGCCTGATATTGCGCACAGACTCCAACACTAAAGGCTATGTCGGGATGACTGGAAGTCAAGTAGAGAAGACTACCTATCATACTCCGATACAAGGTTTGCTCTACGTCCTTGCCTGAAGTGTCCTTACTAAGCTTGGTAGTGGTACTCATAGGTGTACGTGCATGCTTAGCGGAGTCTAAACCAAATTTCTTCACTAGGTCTCTAGCATACTTGGATTGGGAGATGAAAATCCCATCCTCCACCTGACGAACCTGGAGACCAAGGAAGAAAGTAAGCTCACCAACCATGCTCATCTCAAACTCACTTTTCATCTCCTCTTCAAAGTGATAAGCATGTTGAGAGAACGTGGATCCAAAGACTATGTCGTCCACATAGACCTGGGCAACCAAAATTGCACCGTTATCTCTCCTAACGAACAACGTCATATCGACTCCCCCTCTCTTGAAGCCACGGTCTAAAAGATAGGAAGTAAGCCTCTCGTACCAAGCACGAGATGCTTGCTTCAAACCATACAAGGCTTTCTTCAGATAGTAGACGTGCTACGGGTGTTGTGGGTCTTCAAACCCTTTTGGTTGTTCCACGTAAACCTCCTCCTGCAGAATACCATTCAGAAAGGCACTCTTGACATCCATCTGATATAATTTGAAGTGCAGATGACATGCGATGGCGAGTAGTAAGCGGACGGACTCAAGCCTCGCAACAGGAGCAAATGTCTCCCCAAAGTCTACACCCTCTATCTGTGTGTAGCCTTGAGCGACCAACCTAGCCTTGTTTCGAATTATGGTACCATTTTCATCCATTTTATTCTTAAAAATCCACCGGGTACCTATCACATTAGTCTCACTAGGTCGGGGGACAAGTTCCCAGACATTATTCTTTTTAAACTGAAGCAACTCTTCCTGCATAGCAGATATCCAGAGTTCATCCTTGAGTGCTTCTTTATGATTCTTGGGATCGACTTTGGACGTGTAACAAAGATGGATAACAACGTTCTATAGCTGAGCACGAATCTTGACCCCTAGAGTGGGATCGCCAACAATGGCATACGGGTCATGACTCTTGCGAACCCAAGCAGGTGTGTCCCCTAAAACAGGAGTGGGGACCACAGAGTGTGGGTGGGGGACAAGTGGATCACTGTTAGATGAGTCCGTATCCTCACACTGAAGGTTAGGATCAATAATCGTCGGAGGTTCGTCATCTTGCACGGTGACGTTTATTGATTCCATAACCTTTGAGCTCTTTAGGTTAAAAACCCGGTATGCTCTACTAATCGATGAATATCCTAACAATATTCCCTCGTCGCTCCGGGAGTCAAACTTTCCTAATTGCTCTCTATCCCGTAGGATGTAGCATTTACTCCCAAAGACACGAAAATATGCAAGGTTGGGCTTCTTGCCAATCCACAACTCATAAGGAGTCTGAAGTGTGTGTGGACGCAAATAAACCCTATTCACCATGTGGCATGCAGTAGACACTGCCTCTGCCCAAAATCTCCTAGAAACTTTATGACCTAGAAGCATAGATCTAGCCATTTCCTGGATCGTTCTATTCTTTCTCTCAATAATCCCATTTTGCTGAGGAGTCTTCACAGTAGAAAACTCATGTTTGATCCCAAGGTTATCACAATACAAATCTACCTTTGCTTCCTTAAATTCAGTGTCGTTGTCACTACGTATTCTGTTAATAGTGACTCCGTGTTGATTTTATAGGACACGACACTTGGTCGTTAAAAACTCTACAACATCGGATTTCTCTCTCAGAAAACCTACAATGGAGTACCTGGAGAAATCGTCTACCATCACTAAGATATACCTCTTACCACCTAGACTCTAGGTACGAGTGGGACCCAAAAGGTCCATGTGTATAAGCTTAAGAACACGAGAGGTGGTAATGGAATGAAACTTCCTATGGGGACTACGAATTTGTTTTCCCATCTGACAGGGTCCACAAACCGTCGAAGTTGGCCTTCCAAGAGATGGTAAGCCACGTACTAGGTCCTTTCTATCTAAGCGAGTGAGATCTCTAATGTTTATGTGACCTGGACGTTGGTGCCACAGATCCATAGGAGTGATCGTGGCGTTGTTGCAGACAAGAGAGGACGTGGGCTCAGTCCCATAGCAATTATCCTTTGTCCTCACCCCTTGCACTAATAGTTTACCGGCTTGATTATAGACCTTACAAGTGTCCCGATCAAACTTTACTACAAAGTCAGTGTCGCACAGCTGGCTAATGCTGAGAAGGTTTGCTTTCAAACCTTTCACGTACAACACATTTTCAATCTTAGGAAATCCTGGTAACTCTACAGTACCTCGTCCTACAATGCTAGATTTGCTCCCATCTCCAAAGGTGACTCTACCGTCCTCATAATCCTCAAGGTGGGTAAAAAATGAAACATCACCTGTCATGTGTCTGGAGCATCCACTATCAAAATACCACTGGGAGGAATTATGTGCTTTGAGAGAAACATGAACCACAAAGGCCTTTTTATCTTCCTTAGGTACCCAAGAGGTGGTGACCTTTTGTTTGCCTTTGTTGTAGTTGGTTTTAGCTGGAATGTGAGAAGCATTCACTAACGGCAAAGACATCCATCAGAATTCTTCCATCAAACTCTGAGATGTGGTAGCTAAGAACTCAACTCGCTCTCTCAGACTAGAAAACTCATCAGTATGACGTGGTGGAGCAGTAGTACGTCGTGTCTGACCCATACTATAGCAAAACTCCCTGAGGTGGCCTTTTCTTTTGCAATAAGTACAGAAGAACACAGTCAAAGGCGGACCTTGGTTTGCTTTTCTTGGTCGAACTCTCCTTCGAGGTTTTTGACGATGACCATAAAAAGTAGTAGTAAACTCAGGAACTAGTCTAGGTGCAATTTGAGAGGTGGAGCCACCATCATACCCAATTCCCTGTCGATCACCAAAACCTAAAGCGGGGTCGAGGAGCATCTTTCCCATCTTCCCTGATTTGTCCTCGATTTGTACCTTGACTTCTCGTGCTTTCTCAAGATCATGAGTCAGCTGGGCAACAAGGGCTTCAAGTTTCTTCCGAGTCTCCACAGAGGAATGGAGATGACTCATAAGACTAGCCACTTGTTTAGTCAAGTCCCCTCTCTCTTTCTCAAAAACACACTCTCTCTCTCTAAACAAACTCTCTTTCTCGACAAAGGCAGATTCTCTCTCTCTCAGGGCGGTGAAGGTGGAGGACTCTCTCTCTCTCGCCTTTCTTAAATCTTCCTCTAAGTCGGTGATCTCAAGAACTAGCGCTTTGTTACGTTTTTTAGTTTTAAATGACTCAGAATATAACTCAGCATAGGCGCGTTGAATATCACTTTCGCTCTCACTTGAGTCATACTCCCCCTCACTCACATCGATCTCATTGTCGAGGTGACCATGTGAAGCATCATCCTCATTGTCGTGAAGAGAACTAGGAGTGCTCACTTGACTGGCCATGAATGCGGTGAAGTTACACTCATCCGGTGACTCATCTCCTGAATCCACCGTCTCGACCTCACTTTCGTCGCTAAAAGTAGCATTAAGGACAGCTTTCCCTTTCTCTATATTCAGAAGAGTGGCACACTCAAAAGCTCTATGACCCCTACCATCGCACTCAAAGAATCTCTCACTTTCTTTGTTAGGAGGATTTTTGGAATCTTTTTCATTTTTCTTTTCAAACTTATTTTTCTCAAATTTCTTTTTATCTTTAAAATTGCCATTTTTCTTAAATTTGAGAATCCTCTTGAATTTTTTTGCAAAAAGAGCCAAACCATCTAAGTCAAAATCACACTCAGAATCTGATGTGTCAGTCTCTCTCATTCTAGATGACTCTTCCCTCTTTCTAGCCGACCCCTCACTCTTTTTCTCTTGGGCATTAAGTGCAATTCCTTTATCTTTAGATCTATCAGTTTTAGGGAACATATCAATTTCGTAAGTTTGCAAATCTCCTACAAGTTCTTCCAATTTTAGCGTATTTAAATTGCCCATAGAATTTAGCACAGTGACTTTAGGGATAAAACACTTAGGCAAAGAACGAAGAATCTTTTTAACAACCCTAGCATTAGGAATATGTTCACCAAGATTAAAGCTAGTATTAACAATGTCAGAAAGTCTAGCATAGAAATCATCAAAACATTCAGTCTCATGCATGATGATGGATTCAAATTGAGTTGTCAAATTTTGCAATTTAGACTCTTTCACAGCATTTGTTCCTTCATGGGTGAGTTGTAAAACATCCCATGCCTCCTTTGACGTGGTGAACGTCATGATACGTCGGAACTCATCGGGAGTGATGGAACCAGAAATAGCACTCAAACCTTTAGAGTTAAAAGAATACCATCTAAATTCATCTTTAGTCCAAGAGGTTACAAGTTTTAAATTAGTCACGTTTTCCACAGTGACGGAGGGAGGTGTCCACCCTCTTTCAACTAAAATCCAAACCCTTTCATCTATGGCTTTTAAAGACGACCTCATTCGGGCTTTCCAATAAGCATAATTTGTCCCGTCAAAAATAGGTAATTTATTATATGATTTCTCCATTTGAACACGCACATTTCAAAAATCAATTTTTTTTAAAAAATGATATCTTAGAAAAGATTTTGCGGAAAATAGGAATACGCGATAGATTAGCGTAACCTGCTCCGATACCAATTTGAGAGAGTATGCGCTTGCATTCAAATGAAAAAATTATATATTAAACACCTTTTAACTCAAACAAATCCTAAACATGCAACTAGGTGTGATTTAATCAAGAAGTAGATCATGAAGATTAATCAAACACACACAATTGAGGAAAAATCCCCCAAAGGGGCAAAACCATTTATTTTCATTATAATATTGTAATTGTACAATTTTGGATTACAATGAAAATACAAGTGACTAAGAATTACCCTCAGGTGTCGGCATCTGTAGTCGGCGACTGGAGTTATCCCTTTCCAGTAGGGCTACAATGAAGAAGAAGAACGGTCTTCTCCACAATGGCATGAACATAAAAAGTGCGTTCTTCGGTTGCAAAGTGATTCACAAGTGTTTGGAAATTTGTGTGAATCAAAAACCTAGAGTCTTGGTACTCAACAGGTGAAGACTTAGAGTTTTTTTGTACTCTGAAAATTTTGTATGGAAGTCTTGGAAAACCACTTCCCGCAGTGGGTTTATAAAGAAAACGTTTAGCCTAGAAAATCTTATCACGATCTGCTGAAGATTATCCCAGGGGGACCGGTCCAGGTCTGAGGTGGATCGATTCGAGGGGGGCGGATCGGTTCGTTTTTTATTTGGCATTTTTGATTCTCTATCGATCCGGGGTAAACTGGCTTTCAATAAGTGGGTCGGTCCGGGTCTGAGGCGGACCGGTTCACAGGCAGATCGGTTCTTTTTCCAGGGCGGACCAATCCGGGTTTGTCAGACTTTAATTCCTCTTCTTCTTTTGATATTCGGATCCGTTGTTGACTGTATGATTCTTGAATTTCTTCAACTGTGTAACAGCATATGACATATCCAATCAATGATGGACAAATTGTCCTTACAAAAGCGTTTGGAGTGTGAGGGCTATCGGGGTCGTACTCAACTATCGATTTTTAATGAATGTTGGTTTGAGTATTTTGGGGAGTTAGAGTGAGTTCAGGATTTTTTCATTAACAAGATTTTGAGAGATGAAGTATCTTTTTGTTCTTAGATAAATATATATATATATAGTGAAAGATTTAGATTAACGGAATCTAACCTACGTCTACCTAAGTCCCCGGTAACAGCGTCAAAAACTTGACGCGACTAAGAATGTGTCTCTAAAGTTCATACTCGCTAGGATTAAGTTCAAGCCTTTCGCGTTAGTACTAAACCCGGTAAGTCGGGATCCTCTCCACATGAAAATAGGATGAGAAAATCGTGACGACGGATGGACAGTCGGTTAACCTAAATTCAACTCTAAAAAAATGAAAAAGATGATGGATTTGTGAATAATCCTACTAAGTAAAAGGAAACTATATTAAAACTATGGAACTAACGAATTAAGCAAGGATTAGTAACCAGGAATGAAGTAATAAATATGAAGAGAAAAACTGGTCGGGAATACAATCCCTCAACCCCTAGTGTGGTGCTAGTATAAAATTAATCGAGAATTTAAGTGATTAATCAGACCCAGATTTTAGTACTCCGAAGCATTAAATATATGGGGTTCAAGTCCGCACCATACGTAATCAGATGATGAGTAAAAAGGTATCGCAATAGATCCACTAGCATTGAATTATGAAGCATCCCGGTTACCCCAAAGCAAACGAGATCCAAAGATCTACAATGGTTGTGCTCTCTACGCAAAACGGTCTAATAAACCCTTAGGTTTAGAGGATTAATTTTATACACATGCAACTCTCACATTATGATGAGTTCATGTATCCCAACCCTAAAAAATCTAGATGGACATATTGAACCTAACTATGCATAAATTAACTACGTTGCATGTGAAAGAAATCACGATGAAAGTATACTGAAACATACAAGGAAATATTATAAACCTAGAAACCATCTGAATTATGCAATAAAAATAAACATGCAAGAAAAATAATAGGGAGAATGAAAATTGAATTAAAACTTGCAATCAAACCCGAAAATAATTGATCTTGAGGCACAAAATCAAAGATATGTTCCTAGGGTATTCTCCTCCTTTTCTCTCTATCAAAAACTATTCAGAACTATCTTGTCTAAGTCAATACAACGATACAAATACGTTTTAGAAGAGTTTGTAACCTATTAGAACTCTTTGGACCAATCAGTATTTAAGAAGAATTCGCGTCCCAGTCACCTCGAACCGGTTCGCCATGTAGCCTGAACCGGTTTTCCCCATAACTTATTCACTCCGTGGTTTGGGTAAATGCATTAGTTTGGGCCTTCCTTCCTTCATTTCCAACACTCAGAATATTTACATGTTTTCTTCCTTTCTTCTGTGGATTTTTCTTCAACTTCAAGGGGTCATAAATCTTTCACCATAGCTCGGATTTGGGAGCCATTTTTTCCAATATTATCATTGTTCCATGATCTTCAACTTTCCAGTTGGCTCCTCCTCTGGGATCAGGCTACATAATTACCAAATTATCCTTGAACTTGCCTTCCTATCCTTTCTTTCATTGTTTCAATTTCTCTTTCGCACAACTTGCATAATTTACCTGTAAAACACATAAGAAAACACAAAACACGAACTACTTGCTAACGAACGTTAGTAGCATAATTACAAGTTAAATCGATATCAATTGCACTACTCGGGTTCACAAAGGTACCAAAATTAAGGGGATGAGTATACAATATTTATGCCCGATCATCACACCACTAAATTCGCATAAAAGTTTAATAATATTTTGGCGTCAACAAATACCTCGAAATTATGCACGTAAGGTCATAAATACGGGGCATACATCATATACGCCATTAAATCTCCTCGGCGTAATAACTAGGGAAACACACTCAAAATAATTACGTAAACTCCGTCACCAAAGCAAAGCAACACGTCAACCCTATGTGAGTTCAATCTGACACAACCTAATTTAAATTAGCCCCTAAGCATATTAAATGACATTAAATAAATTAACTAATTAATTAAAGCACAACTAATTAATTAAAGCAACAACATCTGATTAAATTAACATTACAAATTAAACTAGGCTTGGAAATAAATTGAAAGCATGAAAATCTAGGCTAGAAACCATTAAGTAGGCAAAAGAGACAATAAATAGTTTTCACTTACATTAATGGGTGTCAAACCACCAAGAAAATAGAGAAGAGGGGTGTTCTCCACATATATCCCCAAAAATGCCACAAAACCTAACTAAACTAAGAGAGAGGGAAAAACTAGATAAAAAATGAGATATTATGTGCCCCTCAAAAAAATACCCCAAAGGGTGTATTTATAGTAAGTTGGAAAAAAGAAAGGAAAGAAAAAGAACAAATAAAAGAAAAAGGAATAGTCTCCTAATTAAGTAAAGAAAGAAAAATGAAAAAGAAAATAAAAAAAGGGAAAAAAACAAGTTGTAGCAAAGAGGGTACTAGAACACAGGGTCCATGTTGATTAGGCATAAATTCTTCACATTTATCCCCTTAATTTCAGTATTTTTATGATCCCGTGCATTGCAAATAGCTTGGATTTGTCTTATATTCATTCTACTAACCCCTTTTGGCAAGTATTTCGTATTTTGTGTATCTCTTATGTACTTTACAGGTATTTCATGCAAATTAGTGCGAAAGAGAATGTAAAACGGTGAAAGAAAGCAAGAAATGGGGAGTTCAAGGGCATTTTCATAATTTTACATATATATTCCGGAGGTGGGGAAAACTAGAAAGTTGAATATATCTAATTACAAGAACATCGGAAAAAACGGCACCCCAATCCAAGCTACAGTGAAGAAGTTATGTCCATTTAAAGATGGAGACAAAAAGTCAAAGTTGAAATTAATTCTGGAAGCTGAAGAGTTTCAACTCTTGAAATTTCTTGTATAATTCCTTTTTACTAGTTGTAAAACATGGAGAGGCATGGTAAGAGTCATTTTTGAGATATATAAAAGGTCAAACCCTAGGAGAAAGAGAGCGAGATCCTTTTGGCATATAATTTCATATTTTCTTAGGATTTAGAAACCCTAGTTTGTAAGTTCAACAAGAGCTATTGAAGATTCAAGTTTCAAGTTCAGATTTCCTTCTTCTATTCACGTATTGCTAATTTCTACTTTCCATTTCTTCCATATTGTATGTTTAAATTTCTCTTGCAGTTTAATTTTTGTTTCTAAATTAAAGTTTATTTTCAATGCATAATAGACCTATGATTTCTTGCACATTTAGAATTTTGTTTTCATTTAATAAAGTCATATCTAGCTAAGTTTTTTTAGGGTTGGGATGCATGAACACATCCCAATGTAAATTACATGTGTAGAAAATAGAATTATAATTAAAATTTTGAAAGAGTCGTGCAAGATAATTCCACAATCATTATAGGTCTTTTAATCTCTCTTGCCCTAGGTACTTGGGATGTTTAAGAATATAATGTGCATAAAATTCTTTAGCACCGCTTCATATTTCCCTTTAATTTCATATGATGAGAGATTGAACCTCATATATGTAATGCTTAGGATCTATAAAGACTGGATTCATTCAAACTTCCAATTTATAATTTTAGTATTCTGCTAAGTAATTACTATGGATTGGTGGATTGTATTCCTAACCTGTTTTCCCTTCATTCTTATTAAGTCATTATTAGTTAGTTAATTTTGCTCACATTATTAATGCAGTAGTTTAATTTAGTGTGCATTTAGTTAATTAGTTTTTTCCCATCTCAATCATCTTTTTATTTCTTTTTAGAGTCAAGTTAGGGTTAATAGTCTTACCTTTGTCATCACGTTCACTCATCCTAGTTCTCTGAGGATTCGATACCCAGACTAGCCACTATACTCCGCAAGAGTTTAGTTAAAGTTTAGGTTTTTGTATTGAGGTTGGAAGCCGATAACAACGACTAGCGTATTTACACGGACGCTCGATTTACAACTCGATCAAAATGGCGCCGTTGTCGGGGAATTAGGTACACTTTAGGCTAGGTTGGTTAATCCCAAATTTGACCTTGAAAAAAATATATATATATAAAAAATCCAAAAATATGGGTGTCATTTTTTTGAATTGCCCAATTTGAAATGTCTTACTTTAATTCTTTAGGTGGCTTTAATTGTTATGATAATAGTGAGGAGGAGGAGGAGGAGGCGGTCAAGACTTATGAACATTGGATCAATATCACTAAAGATGAGTCTCATAAATACAAGCCTAGTGATAAGGCCGTCCAAATTTATCAAAATGAATTGCTTGAAGAAGAAAGACTTGAAAAAGAATCGGGAAAAAAATCATTATTGGGAGCAAGAATTAGATGTATTATTTGAACCCAATGAGGATTTTTCTTCCCATATTTTTGAAGTTGAAGAATGTTTTCAACAAAATGAGAAATTCGAGGTGCTAGAACCAAGGAATCCTACTTTGGAAGAACTCTTGCTTATTAGCAAAAAACAATCTGATGACCTTGCTGTTACAGAGTTGAAAATTAGAGAAACTTAGAAGGAGTTTAATGATTATTTGGAAAGCCTACCATAGGTTGAGCCTTACGTTTCACCTATAAATTTTGAGAACGAAATCATTGAGAGTGATTCAAGTACTTTTGAACCTCAACCTCTTATAAATACTTCAAGACCTATTGAGGTTGAAGATCAACTGTCTCCTTGTGACCCGCTATTATCGAACCATTAAATCCATCACAAGAACTGGATGAAGGTCTTGAGGACATTGACCCGATTCTTGTATGGGAATGTTATTTTTAGATGCTTCATCTTATGGGCCATACACTTAAACGTGTCACTCCACCAGATCCAGTTGAAAATTTTGGGGGAGAAGATTTTGAGGACAAGGACTCCATGCTAGAATTGTTTTCCAAGATGGACTATTTCTGTTTGTGTGCCCCACTTCCCATACTACTTGAAAAATCTATAGGAGGTGATTTTATTTCTCTTGGATCCCAATGGGACTTGTCCCCCTATGCACCCAAATCCTTCATTATCCCCCTAAATTTTTTAATAGGTGACGGTTCATTTCTTTCGCGTTGCACATGCCTTCCATTTTTCAAACGGAATTCTTATTTTTCGGGAGGCATGCATCCTAATGAGGGTACACTGATTACCCCTTAAAGTCAAATTGTATTTTGGGTGGACCCTCAAATTTTTTGACCTCTAGTGTATAACTTATTAGAAGTTCAAATCGTAGGTTGTACATAATTAGCCTTTTCTTTTTCCTTTTCTTTTTTTACTTTAGAGTAATTAGTTAAAGTTTTTGTTATTCTTTTTGTTATGCTTGGTTCTAACATGTTTTGTAGTTTCAATGGATTCGCACTCAACGGGGTTCGCTCCATTTGGGAAATATCTTTTTTTTCCTCTCTTTATGTTGTGTTCTTGATTCGCATTGAGGACAATGCAATATTTAAGTTAGGGATGTGGGACATTCTTCCCGTTTATTGTTTAGATTCATTGATTCGGTCACATGTTCTTTCCAAGTGTTTTTTTTCTTTTAGAAAATTTCAAAAATCTCAAAAAAATTGAAATTTTTTTAAAAAAACCAAAAATATTTTTCTTCAAAATAAATAAAAATTGGAATTCAATAGCTTCAAAAATATCACCTTTATTCTATTTAAAGTCTCAAATTGTTAACAATCAAAATACACTAAGCCAAAATTGACCGAAGATGGAAATTGAAAGAAAATTGACGACTTAACAAATAAGTGTGGAGATTTATCAAACCCGGTGAGATTTCGAGCCTTTCAATTTTGTAACACCCCGTGTTTTTATTTATTATTTAATTAATTAATTGGAATTTTTAGGAAAAATAATTTTTTGAATTTAATTATTTTTATTAGTTAAATATGTTGGTTATGATTTTAGAAGAATATAACTTCAAGTGGAATTGAAATATGATTTAAAATGAATTTTATATGCTTTTTGGAAATAATTGTCCCTTATATTTTTGTGGGCAAACTGTCAGTTTTTGGAGACAATTGATCGATCGAGGCCTTGGGGTCAATCGATCGACCCTCCCAGAAAATGTGAGCAGCAAGCTGCTTTTAAGAATTTGTGTAGGATTAGGGCTCCTAATCACTATATAACCTTGTTAATCCGTGGGAGGACTTCTTGTAATCACTTTTTCTTCAGTTTTTCACTAGAGAACACTTCCAAATATTTTTCCTCTCACCCATCACCATCAACCTTCTTCATTATCAAGCTTTTTATCACAAGTTTTGGGAGGCTTAGTTTCAAGAACACTCTTTTGCTATTTTTTCGCAAGGAATTCAGATTTCTAATCATATTTTCAACACGATCTTTATAGGCATGAATACTCTATTGATGTATATATGATGTATATATATATTGATGTATATATGATGAAAACTTGGTATATTTAATTTAAAATAATTAAATGAGATTATTTGGGTATTTTTGACGTTGTGATAATTTAATTAAAGATTTAATTGAATTGGACTATAATGCATAGTTTGGAACATTGATTTATTATCCATATTATGTGACCTGTTGGTATTATTAAATATCATTGTGACGACGGTTATTGATCTCCCTATATTTTAGAATGCCTTCTAAGAATGGGACAAGTGAGGGAAAATTATCACGGTTTTATTGTGTTGGGGATGGGATGATTTCTATTACTTTATCGTCGTTACGCTAGTCTAGGTATGAGACTAGGTTATGATTTGTGTTAGAAAATGCTCCTATACATAGGTTAGGACGTATTGATTACATGGGGACCGTTAGGTATGGGACTAAGGGGTATTTTGAGGATCTCACATCGATTAAAGGGTGGGGTGTTTATAAATTATGAATTGAGAAATTGAGAACTAATAGCTAAGATAATAAGATGGGTACTAAAATATATTGGCGACATAATCAGCGAGGGCCGAAAGTTTAAACAGGCCTGCCGGCATTTTATGTCGTGTCCTGTGTGGAACCTCGTCAATCACGCCGATAGTTTAAACGGGCCAGCCAACATTTTGACGAGGGGATGTGTATTTTGGTGGAGAAATCACCCGAGGCGGGAGGACCGCCATAATAAAATGAGGTTATAATAACAGATGGTTAATTTAATTAAATTAACATCGTGGGATTTGGGAATTTAAAATCATATTGGTGTGCCTTTATAAATGGGATTTCTGTGGGTAGTTAGTAATTGATATTTATCGCGTTTAAATTATTCCGATTAATTTAAAATATTCAATTGGGATATTTCTTGCGTATAATGCTACTGTATGGATTCAAGGATCCTATTTGAGGGGAGTAGTGCGTATTCTTGCTTGGGGCTTTGGTTCTGACCCATGCGTTGACTAATCTTTTTCAGGATTCGAATTGGAGAAGCTGCAGAAGTTTATTGTAGTTATCATTTGGAGGTGCAGCTCGACTTATTCTTTTATAGCATATTTTAGTTAAACTTTCCTTTTCAGTCGTATTAATTATGAGACTTCATTTGAGTTTTATTGATCCATATGGTTCCAAAGTTGTTTAGAGGATTTCTATTGGGAGTATTCAGATTTCATTTAATAATTATTGGAAAATGGATTTTTTTTTAGTTAGCATGTGATGGATCTTTTATCTCTTAGTTGTACATGATCATTTGAGATTGATTCAATTGTTTATCTTGTTGACTAATTTATTTATGTCTCATATCTGTCTCATGATAAGAATGGTATTTTATTTACTCACGCCCGGCTTAGTTTTGGTGGCGGCCGACACCAAAATTAGGTGGGGTGTGACAATTTTTTTATGAGTTTTTAAATCAATCTGAGTTTATGATTAACTCAAAGTTCTTTTCAGCGTTTTAATAAGTCGTTGATGATCTCAATCCTTTATTTTGATCGGTTATGGGAAATGTGTGAAAAGCTGTCTCGAAGTTCATGCCAAATATATCTATAAACTTAATTAATCTCGAGATGCATATGGTAATATGATTAGAGATTTTGACAATGAAGTAGGCCCTCTTTTGTTTAACCCAAAAATATTAGCCATAATAAATTTGTGAAAAAATTATACCTTTGCAACCCACTTTGAGCCTAATAAAATATTTCCCTTTCGTTTGATAACCACAAAAACCCAAATAGCCCAGAATTGTGAAAAATTGGAAATTCATCAAGTAAGTCCAAAGTATGTAATAAAAAAAAAGGGCAAGAAAATAAAAATAGCAAGAAAAAAAGGAGAAGAAAAAAATGAAAAAACAAAGAGAAAGAGAAAAATGAGCAAATGCCCGAAAAATCACTTATGGACGTCATAAGGACATTTTCCAATTCCGAACATTCCGTCTATTCTCATTTTTACCCTTTACACTTTTTAGCCCAAAAGTCCTAACCGAGTCCGAATGGTGAAATTAATTACTGCATGGAGAGCTAAGACATGAAAAGATAAAAAAAGAGATTAAAATGGTGTGATTAAGAGATGATGTTTCCCGTTTCCAAATAACTGTATTCCGATGATGAGATCTTTTCACCATGTATTTCCTTCTTTTCAGTTTTGTATGCGTGAAATTATGTCCATTATATTTACTCTTTATATCATGCATACCGAGAGAAAATAACCACAATCCAAGTGATTCGTTTGTGAGTGCATCCATAAGAAT
This sequence comes from Sambucus nigra, assembly GCA_949130495.1. NCBI lineage: Eukaryota > Viridiplantae > Streptophyta > Magnoliopsida > Dipsacales > Adoxaceae > Sambucus > Sambucus nigra. Next base: position 458,036,314 of record OX422213.1, on the reverse strand, counting down.
TTGAATCGAAATGAATTTTTGGAAAGTAACGTAATGCTCAATCGGTGGAAATTTGAGGTTTAATTTCTGGCTTTGCACACACAAACTATGGTTTGAGACATTTGAATATGAATTTATGGTGATTGTTTTTCAAAAAGTTTAAATTTTATAATTTTTAAGTATTTTGATATTTATTTAAGTCAATAAAGAATTATGTGGGTGTATTCACTGCAAACCCTCATGAGACAAAACTCGTCCTACAATGGTAACCTAGGGGTTTAAATGCATATTGCATATGCTCATTGTAATCACTTGCCCACGAAAGTGGAATTTTCCTTTAATAAAAGGAATTTCAAAAGTCAACTTATTTCTCTTACATTGCTCGGGACGCGCAAAGTTCTAAGTTAGGGGTATTTGATTAGGCATAAATTCTTCACATTTATCCCCTTAATTTCGGTATTTTTATGATCCCGTGCATTGTAAATAGCTTGGATTTGTCTTATATTTATGCTAATAACCCTTTTTGGAAAGTATTTCTTATTTTTTGTATCTCTCATGTACTTTACTGGTATTTCATGCAAATTAGTGCGAAAGAGAATGCATGACAATGAAAGAAAGCAAGAAATGGAGAGTTCAAGGGAATTTTCGTAATTTTACATATATATTCCGGAGGTGGGGAAAACTATAAAGTTGAATAGCTCTAAATTACAAGAACATTGGAAAAACGGCACCCCAATCTGAGCTACGGTGAAGAAGTTATGCCCATTTGAAATTGGAGACAGAAAGTCAAAGTTGAAATTAATTCTGGAAGCTGAAGAGTTTCAACTCTTGAAATTTCTTCTATACTTACTTTTTATTAGCTGTAAAATGTGAAGAGTCATGGGAAGAGTCATTTTTTAGATATATAAAAGGGTAAACCCTAGGATGAAGAGAGAGAGTTCCTTTTGGCATATAATTTCATATTTTCTTAGGATTTAGAAACCCTAGTTTGTAAGTTGAACACGGGGTACTATTCAAGATTCAAGTTTCAAGTTCAGATTTCCTTCTTCTATTCAAGTATTGCTAATTTCTACTTTCCATTGTTTCCATATTGTATGTTTAAATTTTTCTTGTAGTTTATTTTTTGTTTCTCAATTCAAGTTTATTTTCCATGCATAATAGACCTATGATTTCTTGCACATTTAGAATTTTGTTTTCATTTAATAAAATCATGTCTAGCTAAGTTTTTTTTAGGTTTGGTGTAAAATTTTTGGATCCCCGGATTTTAAACTCTTTCATCGATATATTTCCTTTTATTAAACAGATATGCGGAAACGTTAGGTGATGGTTCACACAACAAACAAACACCAAATTTTAATTTCAAAGTCCTAGAATTTGTCTAAGTCATAATTATCAATATTCGAAAGTTAGACCAAACCAATTTTAGCAAATGACTTGAATTAAATAAATAATTATCCAAATTTAATTAGCATCAAATTAAATTAAGTGTGACAATGAGACCATTTTTATCTTGAATTACCCTAAGCAAGAGTTCTAATTCATTATGCAAGATAAAAAATAAATCAATCACACTACGCCGAGATGTATGAGGAAAAACCCACAACGGGAAACAACCTCGGACGGCCCTAGCCATAAATCCACTAAGTACGGAATTTACAAATACAAGACATAAAGGCTAACAACACGACTCGATCCCTCTCAAGCGCTGGCGCTTCTTCTTGAAGAAACCTCTTCCTAGCGGATAACCTTCGAGCTCCACTGCGGTCTCGGAATCCACCGATCGGACTTTATATGGTCACCGTCACCCGGGCAAGGAGCCTTTCTCCAAGTGGTTAATGTCTCAACAAACACTTCTTCTTTCTTTATGGGATGTATAAGAAAACCCGAAACTTCTCTTTGAACGGAAGAGATGAACCCGGTGCCAAACTCCAACAAGATATATGAATATGGGAACTTGGAAGAAACAAATTTGGGTGTAAACTAGATCTTTTTCTCTTTGATGAAAACACACTCAAAACATGATCTTTTTCCCTCTTTTATTTTACTCTCAAAACACACTCTAGGATTTAGATGGATGTGAAAAGATTATCAATCAAAAGTGATTCCCGCACATAATAATGTCTGAGAAAAGTTGGTTAAGAAACAAGTGGGGAAGTGGGAGAAAAACTGCTTAAAACTGCCAAAAACTGTTCCCGTCTGGCATCTCGTTCGAACGACATTTCGTTCGAACAAACTCTCGTTCGCACGAGTCTTCTAACAAAGTTCCAGTATGAACTCGTTAGAAACTCGTTGGAAATCTCGTTAGAATGAAAATCTCGTTCGAACGACATTTCGAACAAAGTTCCAGTATGCTTTAATGGGAAGTCGTTGGCAATCTCGTTCGAACGACATCTAGTTCGAACGACAATCTCGTTCGAACAACATATCGAACGAACTTCCAGAAAGTTTGGAAAAATTTAATTTTACCCCAAAAAACTTTATAAACTTGTTTTAAAGTTGTAATTAATTCTCTCTGAAAATAAAACACAGTTTTAATTAAACCTAACATCCAATAAACAAGCTCCAATCTCCTATATATATATGATTGCATTCATACCTTGGGAGCATTGAACTATAGTTGATGACGTATAAATGAGGCACAAAATCGGCATGATTATGAAGCTTTATACTCTTTGCCGCTACGTCTTCAACAAACTCTTAATATTACAATTAAATACAATCCTATGAATAAATGTTTTTGTCCAGAATTGAGCCAAAACTATATATGGACTCAATAGGAAATTTGTGTCCTTACAAATCTCCCCCATTGGCTATTCTGGGACAAAAACCAAACAAAAATCCTAAAGGGCCGTCAAGCTCACTAGACTCAAAACATAACCCACCCAAACTTGACTCAACCCAAGGATCAAATGCTTTGCCATTGAAAATTTCCGCTTTAGAAGAATTCCTGCACACTTAAGCAAACACATCAAATGCATAGGGACTATCAAAGTATTTAAAGTGATTAAAATAAATACTCCTCCAAAATTAATTCTCCCCTTTATCAAAATGATTAACCCAAGAAGTTAGCTACTCCCCCTAAGTTAAATCTCTGAAACTAAGTTAGAAACTTAGATAAGATTATAATAGGATAAGATACCATTTCACCCCTATCATTCTCCCCCTTTTTGTTCAGGAATAGACAAAGGATAAAGAACAAATATAAAAGCATGTTGAAGCTTAAAATGATAAGACATGAAAGCATATGGTCAACAAACGCATAGCTAATCCAAGACAAATACCAAAACTAAAGTATAAGCATAGAAGGACTAGAAAGCAAGGCAAAGATTAAACATAATACCATATATATATATATATATATATATATAAACACACACATGACACAAAATACAATAAGTTTGCACACTCGTATGGCAAAAATGTGTCATATGGAAACGGAAGTGTTGGGGTGTGAACTAGTAACAATTAAATTTAGATCCAATCACTTAAAAACATGTTCACGGAGTTCTCATTTTATTGCAAACATCATCATATTTAGATATAACCTCATGTGACAATATAGATTGAACTCAATGAACAAACATACACAATGCATACAAGCCTAGCATATTGATGATTCTACAAACCAATAGAGTCATGACATGAGATATGCAACTAGGATAAACGGACATTGTGCAAACCGTTGATACACCATCCAATCTCCCTCAATAAGCATTTATGATAAATTTGAATGAATATATCAATCAATCATAGGCCTTGGCAAAATGTTTTTCATTTTAATGCCATATTTTCTATTTTTAGGCCTTTGGACCACGTATTTCTTTTAGGTCCATTCAAAACGGTGGCTTACAATCGCAAAGGATCACTTAGTCCTTTCAGAGCCCTTCCCCGTGCACATTTATATTTATCATGTTTTCATTTTACACACAAATCTTACGTGCAACGGATTTTGACATGCACTTGTCCTCCTAAGTCACACACATGTAAATGACAAGATTGGAAGGAGAACACCTCACATAGCTCAAATATACATATGAAGTTAAAATTTCAAAAGAGCTCGTGCATGTGTGAATAGAGGCATATAAAAATAGAATCTGTTTAAAACAACACAAAATTCAACTACTCCATGTAAGCATGGTAAAGAACATAATAAGGATTGATAATCTACACCAAAAGTTCTAGCCACATGAAAGCGTAAAAGATGGGATTCAAACACAAGTGTATTCCACATAAAGTGTGTCAAACTAAACTACACACAAAATAAAATCTTTTTGAGTTTTTGATACTTTTAACCAAAAATAAAAAATCTATACTCAAAAGAAAGACAAAAAATCATTTGAATTTTTCATTAAGCTTAAATTACCAAGAGATAAAATCCAAATGATAAACAAAAATCTTTTTGTATTTTTCATTTAATGCAAACAAAATGAAGGAAATATAATACAAAAGATAGACAAAAATCATAATTCTAACATGTGATAAGCATGGAGCATAGACTAGAAAATGATTAAACAAGCATACATTTAGCATGTGAATATAGCATGAAGTACAAAAGCTAAAGTATGCAAGAACTAACACATTCATCCTTTAGATTTCATGTGAAAGTAAATGAGAATCAAAAACCCTATTTTGTAAGGCAACCAAGTCGGATTTCCTAACCCAAATTACTGAAGAATGATTATGTTGGGGTGTAGGAATTTGAAATACATTGGTTGCATTACGTTGGGATTTTATAGGAATTCGTTTAAGATCAAAACAAAATTTCCTAAGATGACCTTTTCGACCACAATGTGTACAAGTGAAGACATGTCGAAAAGATTTACTTACGAAGTGATCTCTAGAAGTTTTCCTAGTAGATTCCCCAAGAACATTGGTTTTGGCTTTATGAGTAGATTCATTACAAGTATTGAAGCCTAAACAACAAGTGTCATTTTTAATTTGGACCGTTCCCAATATTTTATCTAATATTTCCGAATGACACTCCAAATCAAATTTAACATTACTAGAGTCTTTTAATTTATTTTGCAATTCTAAAATGTTAGACTCTAATAAAACATTTCGCTCTTCAAAAGCAAGAAGCTCCTTTTTCAAGGATTCCATTAAACCCTTAAGGTTATCTCTCTCGCCTACTATATAATCAAGCTTCTCTAGAAGAGTCCTCTCACGTGTCTTAAAGTTTTCTACCAACATGCTATCATCAATGACCTTGACACGCTCTTTTAAACAAGCTTCTAACTTCAAATTAGCTCTTTTCAATTTAATAGATTCTTTATAAAGTTCTTGAAAAGCATTTTGAAGTTCACTCACATTAACCTCTTCTTCATTTTCACTCTCTCTTTCTTCTCCACTATCACTATCATCAAAAACAAGAGAATCATAAACAATGACCTTGGAAGTGTCATAAGTTAAGGTTTCATCAATCGATGAGTTCTCAATATCACTCACATGACTAGCCATAAAAGCCACAAAATTAGGCTTAGTGGGGGAATCGGGTCCCCCTTCCTTATCACTATCACTAAGGGTCGTATTATATGCAATGGGTCGTTTACCCTCTTTCCTTAGTTTAGTGGGGCACTCAGAAGCCCTATGGCCATAACCCTCACAACCAAAACACCTATTACACTCGTCCCTATTTAAGTTTTCATTAATAGGTTTAGGGATATTCTCTCCTTTATCATGCTTAGAAGTTTCAAATTTCTTAAAATGATTTTTAAATTTATCTTTGTTAAATTTAAGAAATTTTCTAAATTTACGAGCAAATAAAGCCATGTCTTCCGAGTCACTATCACTATCGCTCTCTACTACTTGTTTGACCTCTTTCCGGGCTTTTAAAGAAACACCCTTTTCAGTTTTAGAGGGAAACATATCTAGTTCATAGGTTTGTAAATCACCTACAAGCTCTTCTAATTTCGTAGAGGCTAAAGTTGGTAAAGAATTTAAAACGGTCACTTTTGGAATAAATCTATCGGGTAGGGACCTTAAAATTTTCTTTACAACTCGGTTGTCGGGTATTTTCTCTCCCAAATTAAAAGATGAATTGACAATATCGAAGAGTTTAGCATAAAATTCATCAAAAGTTTCATTATCGTTCATTTTGATAGTTTCAAATTGAGTGGTGAGGTTTTGGAGTTTTGAAGCTTTAACGACACTAGTTCCTTCATGAGTTAGTTGTAAAATATCCCAAGCTTCTTTAGCGGTTTCACACGTCATAATACGTCGGAATTCATCCGGTGTGACAGCGCTAAACAAGGCATTCAAACCACGGGAATTAAAGTTAGAAAGTTTAAACTCATTCTCAGTCCATCTATCGGCCGGTTTGGGAACACGTTCATTTTCAACTAAATGAGTTGGTGGAGACCACCCGTTAACTACAGACATCCAAACCCTTTCATCGATAGATTTAAGTGCCTATTTCATTCGCGCTTTCCAATATGCGTAATTACAACCATCGAAAATAGGAAATTTAGAAAATGGGGAAAATTCCATTTTAGCCAAAAATTATTTAAAGGATCTTTAACGAAATAATTTATCTCTTTGGCTCTGATACCAATTTGTAAAATTTGTGGATCCACGGATTTTAAACTCTTTCATCGATATATTTCCTTTTATTAAACAGATATGCGGAAGCGTTAGGTGACGGTTCACACAACAAACAAACACCAAATTTTAATTTCAAAGTCCTACAATTTATCTAAGTCATAATTATCAATATTCGAAAGTTAGACTAAACCAATTTTAGCAAATGACTTGAATTAAATAAACAATTATCCAAATTTAATTAGCACCCAATTAAATTAAGTGTGACAATTAAAACCATTTTTATCTTGAATTGCCCTAAGCATGAGTTTTAATTCATTATGCAAGATAAAAGATAAATTAATAACACTACGCCGAGATGTATGAGGAAAAACCCACAACGGGAAACAACCTCGGATGGCCCTAGCCACAAATCCACTAAGTACGGAATTTACAAATACAAGACAGAAAGGGTTACAACAGACGAATCGATCCCTCTTAAGCCCCGACACTTCTTCTTGTAGAAACCTCTTCCTAGCGGATAACCTTGCAGCTCCATCGCAGTCTCGAAATCCACCAATCGGACTTTATATGGTCACCGTCACCCGAGCAAGGAGCCTTTCTCCAAGTGGGTGATGCCTCAACAAACACTTCTTCTTTCTTTATGGGATGTAGAAGAAAACCCAAAACTTCTCTTTGAATGGAAGAGATGAACCCGGTGCCAAACTCCAAGCAAGATATATGAATATGGGAACTTGGAAGAAACAAATTTGGGTGTAAACTAGAGTGATGTATATTTTTCTCTTTGATGAAAACACACTCAAAACATGATCTTTTTCCCTCTTTTTTTTTACTCTCAAAACACTCTCTAGGAGTTAGTAGGATGTGAAAAGATTATCAATCTAAAGTGATTCCCCCACATAATAAAGTCTGAGAAAAGTTGGTTATGAAACAAGTGGGGAAGTGGGAGAAAAACTGCTTAAAACTGCCAAAAACTGTTCCCGCCTGGCATCTCGTTCGAACGAACTCTCGTTCGAACGAGTCTTCTAACGAAGTTCTAGTATGAACTCGTTAGAAACTCGTTGGAAGTCTCGTTAGAATGAAAATCTCGTTCGAACGACATTTCGAACGAAGTTCTAGTATGCCTTAATGGGAAGTCGTTGGCAATCTCGTTCGAACGACATCTGGTTCGAACGACAATCTTGTTCGAACGACATATCGAACAAACTTCCAGAAAGTTTGGAAAATTCAATTTTAGCCCAGGAAACTTTATAAACTTGTTTGAAAGTTTTTATTAATTCTCTCTGAAAATAAAACACAGTTTTAATTAAACCTAACACCCAATAAACAAGCTCCAATCTCCTATATATATATATGATTGCATTCATACCTTGGGAGCATTGAGCTATAGTTGATGACGTATAAACGAGGCACGAAACCGTCATGATTATGAAGCTTTATACTCTTCGCCGCTACGTCTTCAACAAAATCTTAATATTACAATTAAATACAATCCTATGAAGAAATGTTTTTGTCCGGAATTGAGCAAAATCTATATATGGACTCAATTGGAAATTTGTGTCCTTACATTTGGGATGAATGAACCCATCCCAATGTAAATTACATATGTAGAAAATATAATTAAAATTAAAATTTTGAAAGAGTCGTGAAAGATAATTCCACAATCATTATAGGTCTTTTAATCTCTCTTGCCCTAGGTACTTGGGATGTTTAAGAATATAATGTGCGTAAAATTGTTTAGCACCGCTTTATATTTCCCTTTCATTTCATATGATGCAGGATTGAACCTCATATATGTAATGCTTAGAATCTATAATGACGGGATTCATTCAAACTTCTAATTGATAATTTTAGTAATCTGCTAAGTAATTAATAAGGATTGGGGGATTGTATTCCCAACCTGTTTTCCCTTCATTCTTATTAAGTCATTCTTAATTAGTTAATTTTGCTCACATAGTTAATCCAGTAGTTTAATTTAGTGTGCATTTATTTAATTATTTAGTTCCCATCTCAATCGTCTTTTTATTTCTTTTTAGAGTCAAGTTAGGGTTAACGATCTTACCTTTGTCGTTGTTGATACCAAAATTAGTATGCTGATGTGGACGAATAATAAGAAGACACGTGTCAATCTACGTGGCACAATAGCAATGAGGAAGATCATTCCCCCGACCTATTCATACTCACTCCGAGAAACAGGTGTACTCCGAGGAACACCAGTCCTCCGAGGAAGTCCAGTGCTCCGAGGAACTCTAACTGTAGTTGGTCGGGAAGTAAGTTTATTATATAAAAGTTCCTCGAAGAACAAATATTCCAAACTGAACCAAGTATAGTTGGTCGGGGATAAAACCCCACTAACTGTAGTTGGTCGACGAGGAAAAATCATCGACCTTGGTTGGTCGGGCACATTTTATGAAAAAGACAAAAATTTACCAAGTATAGCTGGTCGGGGATAAAAACTCTCACTAAATATAATTGGTCGACGAGCACAATTTAACAACCTTGGTTGGTTGGAAAAAGTTTAAACATTTTTATACTCATTACTTTATTATTAAGTGATCGAGCAACATTACTAATACTTATAATTTTTTACTAAGTTGGTCGATGAACCACACAATATTGTTATGCAAGCACAAATATAAAGTGTTTGACAAATACAAGAGCAATGCAAATTTGCAAACAAAAATGAAATTCTTTCATTAAATTCAAAATGAATTACACAAGTTTATTACATTGATATTAAATTGTGTACTAATTATTACATCAGAATTTCCTATTCTACTGGTCTTTTCCCTTTTGCTTTTGAAATAGGCTCCTCGCCAGCAGGAGGATCTTCTAGGCAAAGGGGAGAATTAATGAAATTAATATCTCGGAGCATTCTGACGTTCATTATTGAAGGATTGTCCAGTAGATGCTCGGGACGAGATACCTCGATCTGAGAATGAATATTGTAGTCACCAGGGTATTTTGCAATTAAGTTCCGAGGAATGGCACGAGATGGGATCCATTCCATGTCCAATTTATAAGGTGGCACGGGCAAGTCTAGTACCCCAGGATCATGATAGTCCCACAGGTAGTGCCCTTGTTCGAGCTTCAACACGCCAAGGCATTCAGCCAACCTTGCTTGTAGCCCTCATTATTGGCATTCTGGATACGATCATCTAACTGGAATAAAGCTTCGTTGTATCCAGCCATCCAAAATTCCCTGGGTTGTTTATTAAATTGAAATGTCAACCTTGCAATCTTCTCGTTAAGACTTTGGATGAAAAGTTCATTAGTCTTCAATACTGAGTCCTTTGAAGAAAGCTGTTGTTCCAGTTCTCTAACCTTCTTGGACAGATCAGAAAAAGCTTGGTTCTTAGCCATTAATTGGAATGCTTGGTTTTCCAACGTTGATCGAGTATGAGCCTCTTCAACATTACGACTAAGAGCTCTTGATCCTCCTTGAGCAGGTCGAGAACTTGGTTCCGCGATAACATTCTGAGCATTTCTTCCTCGACCACAAGAACCTCTTCCTCGTCCCCGAGTAGTAGTAGAAGTACCAGATCTTCTCAAGGTATCCACCTCTTGCCTTAATTTGGCATTCTTAACCTCTAGAAAGGAAAATCCCTCGTCAGTCACTAGGATTACAGCTGTTGAAGAAGATGCTGCAGACTTATACTGTGCCAGCTCTTTCTGCAAATTGTTATTTTCTTGCTCTAGCAGCTCGGCAATCTGTCTACAAGCTTCAAATTCACCCCTTAGGGTTCTCTCCCTGATATCGTACCCAACAAGGATCTTTTTGTGGCATGTCTCGGCAGAAAGTTATTGATACCTCTTTTCATACCCCTCGTGCAAAAGGGCAGTTGATTCTTTGTACTGAGTCTGAAGATCTTCTAAAATATATTGAAGCCCCTCGATCATGTCATAGTAAGCCACGTTATTGGCCACATCTCGATCAAGTAAGTCCTTCAGGTATTGATAAGCTTCTACTGCTTGCTCTGAAGCATCATGATCGAGGATGTCAGCAACTTCTGATACACTCAATTCTGTGTGACCAGCCTTATAATATTCATGGCATTGCTGCATCAACTTTGTATCATTGGCAGATAATAATTCCATTCTAGCCACAAACTAGTAAAGAAGATAAGGCAAGAGTTAATAAAAGAAGAAGACTCAACATCAACAACGCAGAGGAACAAAAAAAGGTAATTTTATTACATCATCAAAAGGAGTACAGCGTTCAGAATACAGAGTACAAGTAAAAGAAAAACAGAAAGAGAATACCGAACAACTTCACACCTTTTCCTTTTCTCCCAAGACTTTCTCGGGAGGCTGGGACGAGGAGCTTGGTTGCTCGGTGGGAACAATGAGTTGATTGGCAGAAGTTGAGACTTGTTCAGGAGGAGCAGGCAAAGACGAGATATCCTCGGTGGTTGTCTGATTGGGTTGTGGAGCAAGGACTTGATCACCTACTATCATTGAAGACTCATCGGAAGCAGCTTCGTCTTCTTCCTCATCTTCAATCACAGGAGGAGGGCCAGGAAGATGTTGCTGGAATAGTTCAGAGTCCTCGCTAACCTTCAGTTCCTGCAGGGCAGCAACCCAACCATCTCGGAAGTATTTCAAACTCCCATACTTGATATGGGTCATCATTGCCGCTACCCCCTATACCATCCTTTATCCCAACCGGTGCGGAAAGATTTTTTCACAGCCACCTTTCTTTTCATTTTCTCCGAGGAGAGCTTCTCGGATAGAAGATCCTCGGAGGCTTTCAACTTGGCCTCCACCTCCTCCTTCTGGAGATTTACTTCTCGCAGAAGGGTTAGCTCTTCCTCAGCCGACTTCAACTTCTTTTCAAGCTCCCCAAAGTTTGTGAGCTTCTCGTCATATTTCTTATTCTCTATCTCCAAGTCTTTTATTTTGTTTCCCAACTGCACCTTCTCTGCCTCAGATGCAGCCATCTTCTTCTCCCATTCACCCCTATCCTAGTCATATTTTTGACGAGAATCCTTCAAAGATTGGGCCAAACCCAGAAAAGCATCCTCCACTCCAGACGAGGAGCTAGAAGCCTTGAGTGCTTCATCTTTCTTCACTATGGTGTTAAAGCAACTCACCAGCTGTAAAAAGAAGAAAATAATGATAAGTCAGTGTCGAGATACATATATTGACTGAAAGAAAGAAAAATTCAGGATAAGAGAAACTTACTGAAGCAATGTGACGAGTAGCTAGGGATGTCAGTATATCCCTAGACATGTTTTCTTCAATTCCTTGGACTTCAGGAATAATCCAAGTCTTTACCGAGCTCATTTCAAAACTCGGGGGAATAATGGTTGGGACACCAGCTCCACTAGCTTGGAGCTGGGGAATGGTTTCAGAAAAACTAACCGAGGAGGATTTCTTCAATCTCCTAAGTGGCACTTCAGCAGTTTCAAATAAAGAACTTTTGGTTGGGACCACTTCCACAAGTGCATTTTTCTTGATCGGAGCCACTGGGGGCTTCTCGGCAGCCTTATGAGGAGCAACAGAAGGGGCACCATCTACTTTCTTTGTCCCCTTTGGGACATCAGCCTTGTTTCTTTTTCCATCTTCAGCAGAGGAAGTCTCCTCGAAGATAGCAGGAACTCTTCTTTTGCCCATCTTCTGACTTAAAGGAATGTGAGATTCTGGTGAAGATTCCTCAGAAGCTGGCAATGGGTCACTAATGCTGACCATAGGACGAGCAGTAAAGGATGATGTGTAGATCCTGTACTGCAACAAATATGAAGCAGACCTAATGTGCTTGTCTGCAACTCTTCGATGCAAATTCCAGATATGTTTCAAATGTTTAATATTTACTTCTGATTCTTTTGGAGTTTTTCTCTTACTGTCAACTACAAACAAATACATAGTGAAATATCAATCATACATTTTGTCAAACACAATGAAATTGTAATTTCAAAAATAAAATAAGATGAAAATAACCTATCCCATTTCCATATGGGGGGCATCTGGGACCTTCATATACTTCATCTCCAACTAAAGGGGTATGTTGCCAATTTTTGATAACTACCCCGTGTTCAAAATAATCCCTGTTTGCATCAGGGAGGTTGACTACTAAGGCCCTATTCAAAAACCTAGTTTTTAAATGAAAAAAATTGTCTAAAACAACCCATCTATAACAATACATAATCTCAAGAATTCCGATACAAGTTCCATTAGTTTGATTTAACCTATACACCCCATTAACTATCCTCCATGTGTTGGGGGCTATTTTTGCAGGGACAACATCGAAATACTGACATAACTCTAAATACAAAAGGTTTGGTGGAAAAGAAAATCCACATTCAGTAATAAAGAGGCTAGGGAACCAATGTCCCTCAGCCAAATTAAAATAATTTGAAGGCTCAGAAAGATTCTCCAAAGTTACCCAAGAAAGAATAGAAAAGTCAGAACGGAATTTCTCAAGAGATTCGATAATACAAACCATGGTGAATAAAAAGAAATTAAGAAGAAGGAAGAAAATCTTACAGGAAAAAGGAGATCTGTTGACAAACAATTGAAGAAAAGGATGAACGCACAGGAGAGAGAAAAGCTATAAAAAACTCGAAAGCAGAAATTGAAAAAGGTAGAAGACGATGGGATTGCCTCTGAAGCTTAAATACTTTGCCTTGGGAAACGGCGAAAGAAATGATTACAAAAAGGAAAATATTACGCTACCGGCGGCTAAAAGGACAAAAAGTGCACGAAGATCGAAGCGCTTATAAAAATGCAAAAAGGCGGATTCTGCGAATTTGGAAAGAAATTCAAATACGAAGAAAAGGCTCCTAAAACCCAGGAAGGTCATTTAATATTGCCATATACCGAGAAAGAATGTTCCATACTCCTCAAAGTTCGAAATATGAAACATTGGGGGCTTCTGTTGATACCAAAATTAGTTTGCTGATGTGGACGAATAATAAGAAGACACGTGTCAATCTACGTGGAACAATAGCAACGAGGAAGATCATTCCCCCGACCTAGTCATACTCACTCCGAGCAACAGGTGTACTCCGAGGAACTCCAGTGCTCCGAGGAACTCTTGGACGACGAGCAACTAAGGCAGTTCGAGCTGCATCTCGACCACAGCACTGATTGCCAGATAATCAACAGTTCAACTATTCATTGAATGCTTATCATCTTGACGCACACGCTTGAAGAGCATTAAATGAGTTACCCTTTCATATGTATATCATTTAATGCATCACCCTTTCATGTACAGCCTAAGCGCTATAAATACCTTGTATGACCCTCATTCTAGGGGACGGGAATTTCTTGATAGAACTTGTAATCGAGAATTCCCAAACACTCAGCAATAACATAACAGTGGACATAGGCCATTCATATAAGGCTGAACCACTTTAAAATTATTTGTCTCATTTATTTATCTGTGATTGAATTATTAGAGTAATCTAGTTTTTTACATCAACAGTCGTCATGTTCACTCGTCCTAGTTCCCTGAGGATTTGATACCCAGACTAGCCACTATACTCCGCAAGAGTTTAGTCCGTGTAAATACGCTAGTCGTTGTTATTGGCTTTCAACTGTAATACAAAAACCTAAACTTTTAACTACACTCTTAGGGAGTATAGTGGGGAGTCTGGGTATCGAATCCACAGGGAGTTAGGACGTGTGAACGTGATGACACAGGTAAGGTAGTTTATTCCTAAAATTGATGTTAAAAGAAAAGAAAACAAAAAGATGAATGTTTTTTTGATTTTATCTATTAATTAACTATATTCAATTAAATTAACATACGTATGCAAAATTAACTAACTAAGACGGAATTAATATGAATGAAGAAATGGAGTAAGAATACACTCCACCTCGATCGCGAGTGGTGGTCGGTCCACTGCAAAAAATGGGAGAGCAGCACTGGTTGAGTCCGATGAAAAAATTCTAATTACTCAGTCGACTTCCAAATTATGGTCGATCGACGGGTTGCGCATCACCAGCCCTCCGCTAATTCTCTACAACATTCCACTTCGCACAGTCAAAACCACCAACCCCGTGGCTTCTGCAAATTGTGCCAAAACCCAAAACCTGCAATTCCATAACCCACACACTATTTTTACTCTTGTCGAGACCTCCATGACTGGTAAAAACTAACACAAAATCCATAAATCACAAGACCCATTTCGATCTCCATTAATGGCCAAAGTGATGAAAATCCCAAAGTGGTTACTCCAAAAATCCGAGTCAACTGACCCACAACTATATCCGTACTCAACCCAAGCTTCAATTTCGGACGAAAAGCATCAATTTGGGACGAACCCAAAACTCGAGAACAATCCCGAGACAAGAGAAAATAGCACATGGAAGCTCCTGCAAAAATTAAAGAGAAAAGGACATAGATGGAGTTAAATAGACTGTTAATATATTAATAAAATAATAATATAATTAACTTAGAATTCTTTCCCGATTAAAGGTTCGTGTTTCCTTCGTTCGGGACTCCGATTAGTGAACCGTTTGTGGCCCCACGAAGCTTGGTCTGAGGATTACAAATTCCATGAATACTTCAGGCAAAAATCCCGAAGTGTGAAATTATGAAAATTCCCCTGAACTTGCGAATCACAACGGAACTTTCCCGGAACGCGCCCAAACTTCACACTAAGCACTTTAATACCTATAACAACTCAATTATACCTCAGACAATATGTTAGCATATAAAACGAAGGTGGTCTGATTAACGAGCATAATTATAGGCAATAAAGTATCCGAGGGGGCTAAAATGCCTAAGTTTGAGAGTATAAATATGCAATATTCGAAACGAATCACACCCCGTAACTTACACATTGCTAGTCTCTAGTAATGAAATTCAACACAAGAAGAACTATAAGAAAACCACAAAACATGATATATATACAAAAGCAATAAAAAAATATAAGATCCACTTTCGCGGGCGATCAATTGCATTTAGTGTATGTAATAAGCCGTTAAACCCCTAAGTTACCCTAGTGGACGAGTGTCGTCTCGTGAGGGCTTTCAGGGATGAAACCCACAAACATCATATGGTTTCCTAAAAATATTCCTAATAACATGAGACACACCCAACAATAGTGCAAAACATTTCATAGACATTATTAGCAAACTGAACAAATTCACACAATAGTCCGTATTATCAGCATTATAGAATAAACCTCGTGGAATTGAAACCTTAAAAAGTGGGAGGGGAGTGAGCACATGAAAAATATGATTTGGGAAAAACTTATATAAACCGGATAAACAGAAAAGCAAGCAGATATTCAATCCTCATGGGCATTACACTCATCAAGTGAATTCACTTAAAGCAGGGAGTTAACACACGGAACATGCTGGCATAAAGAGTAAATGTAAATGGCGAAAGAGGGTAGTTTAGATAAGATGGAGGCATAACCCCTTTTTCAGTATAGTAATGAGAAGTTAAATAGAAACACTATTGATTAACCACATGACATACAAACACGACTCAATGAAGATAGTCTCAGTTTGAACTCACAAATCTCTCGTGTATGACTCAGAAGGTGATAATGAACTTAGAAGCAACTTAACTAGAGGGAGATAGAAGTAAGAATCCTAGATACACCTTTGTAGGAAGCCAAACACACCAACTAGTCTCAAGAATCTCTGTCAAGTATTAAAAGATTCGTAATAAAAAAACAATGGTGGGTGAGTGAACTCTCTGGTTTTGTAATAACTCTCTCTGATATATATTATCTCTAGTAATAACTTGACTCCTAAAAAATCATATGATGCCTCTCTCCAGAGGTGGGTGGGGTCTTTAAATAGCCTCCCACACTATCCCCTAGGCAACTTCGACATTAATACATCCCTCATTCTTTATGTCATAAAAATTAAATACCTGATGCACTAGTTGTCTCCATGTCATAAACATTAAATGCCAAGACATGCCTTTTTCGTAACCACTGTGTATCAGGGGGGCTGTTGTCGCATAGGTGACTCACCAACTGTCTGACAGCCTCAAATACCATGGTGGTTTACTCAAGTACGTATTTGACATTTTCTAGTTGGCTAGTGACATCACATATAGTTGATGTGACCTTAAGTAGAGGGATGTTTGGTTCACAGCTCAACGCCTGATGGAACTCAAATTTGCTCCGCCCGAGGTTCCACGGTGAGGGTCCTTCAATATTTTACCAGGTGTATCTAAGATGGTCAGGACAAGACCCAACGGTGACTCACTTCTCAATCCTCTAAACTAGGTCCCTCCAAAGTTCCCACGGCGAGGTCATTCGATAGAGCATGAAACCTCTCACAGGCCCTGCCAAGTCTGGTCTCTCGCGAGTACCATTCAAACTCACACATAATTATTATTCTCGTTACATCATTACAACGGTTATAGCTCATAGTTAAAATAAACAAAAATACAATATGACTAACTAGCGCAGGAAGCTACGAGTTTCCACGCTAAGGTGCCACACTGAACTACCTCGCTCTGAACTGCCTCCCTTGAGCTGCCATGCTGAACTGCCTTGCTTGAGCTGCCACACCTGAGTTGCCTTAATCCTAAACATTGTTGTTAATGGAGGGATAATCCCTAATCTCAGGATTATCTTAAAGCCCCCTCTACATTTGCCCCTTCGTGGAGAGATTTATTTTGCGAACAGGAAATGTCTGCACGAAAATTTCTGAATCCGATGAACCTCCTCCATGTGTAAAAATTTGGCATCTTTTCCTTCGTTATAGAACTTCGTTTATAAGCTCCAGGAAAAAGTAAAATTCTCCTCGATGTACTTGAGTCGAAGTGGTGTGGTTTATTGGTGCTTTGGCGAAGGGACATCGCCACTTTTCCCTTAGACTGAGTGTTAACCGTTCTAACTTAACTATTTGAAAGTCTCCCAAAAGGCCCACTAACCTTCTTGAATACTTATTTTTGCTCTGGGGAAGTGAAATTCTCCTGTTCATGTTGTTGTGGAGTATAGCTATGAGCAGTAATTTTTTCATTAGGGCTGCCCCTATCGTTGGGGCATGTCAAACTATCCTCTGTAATGCTTTGCTATTTTCAAAAAAGAAGAAATTCTGCCCAATATAACAGAGTCATAATTTAAACAACGTTTAGACTTGTGGTGAGGGGACATCGTAACTTTTTGAACCGGTGGTACATCTTATTCGTTGGGAGTTTATTGGATATGTCTGACAAAAATTCTGGCGCCAAAACACGAACTTGCTTAAGAAGCCAACCTGATGCGAGGAAAACCGAGTGTTCGTGTAGGAACACTATCGTTGATTTTGGTTCCCGCTCCACATGCAAAAGAATAAAACCTAAGCTACAGCTACACTTGACAAGCAAGTAAAGTGGTAAGTCGGGTATCGAGAATCCACAGGGAGTAATTGAATTTTAAATGTTAATTGTTTTAAAACTTCAAGAATAAAAATGTAAAAGATGATAGGTTGGAAATGGTGATAAAAGAAAAGAATAAGTTACGCTACACAAAAGTAAAGCGAGGATCGGGATCGCATCCTACCAAACGGATCGAAACAACTACTAATCAAGATTCCGGCTCGAAAGCAATTTAATCGAGCATTTACAATTAAGCATAAACATCACACAATAAGGAATTTAACCCAAAGTTGCGAGATTAAACATTTAACGGAAAATGGTCACACGCGGATTAAATTCGGATTATCGCTATAAACACTAAAGTTGCGTGAAAAATAAAGTTAAACGCATAACAATCCAACTTTAATACACGCGGTTTCAATTAAATGCAATTTCACACGAAAACCTAACTTTCGAGGTTCTAAACCCGTAAATGGCGGAACACAATCCCGAACCTATTTATCTATGGACAAATCATGGAAATAAACTAATTTACACTAATATTACACTATAAAAGCAATAAATAACAATAAATAAACTTATCTAGGCATGGAAAATGGAAAGAAAGCAAGGAAAACAACTATATTAAGGAAGAAAAGGTTAAGGTACAACTTACAAAACAAAGAGTACAACCATCCAAAGCAAGAGGGATAGGGTTTAGCTCCTAATTATAAAAGCCCTAAATCTAGAAAAAATGAAGTTATCTAAGCTCTCCTCTTCAAAATGAAGAGATAAGGGCTAAATATATAATATCCCATGGCAAAATTGTAAATAAAAAGGGAAATTGCCAAATATCAGCATGGCCGAATCGATTTGGCCTGCAGCCGAATCGATTTGGCCCCACGATATTTGGCTACTGGTCCAAGCCGAATCGATTCGGTTTTGGCCGAATCGATTCGCAAGCAACAGGTCTGAATCTGCAGCTTTGTCCTGGTTTACGGAAAATGCCGCCATTTCTTCGTTATAGCTCGAAATGAGGCGCGGTTGGAGGCTACGCGAAGATAACTCAGAGGACTACAACATCCAAGAAGACATTAGGCTAAAAAACCAAAATATGAAATGACTAAAATGCCCTTGAATGTGACCTTGAGTGAACTTTTCATGTCAAAACCATCCTAAAAATTCCATAACTCCATCGATACAACTCGGAATCATGCACCGTCGGCGGCCACGCGAAGAGAAATCAAAGGGATTCAACTTTCGTGAAGAGCTCGGGATTCAAACCCGAATGATGGAATTACTAAAATGCCCCCGAAGATGCAAAAGTCGACGAAACAATTTCGGAAAGCGTCCGAACTTCATACTAAGCATCCAAATACCTACAAAAGCTCAATTAACCCCTGCAAAACATGTTAACATAGAAATCGGAGGTTGTATGGTTAACGAGCATAAATATAGGGATTAAGATACCCGAGGGGGCTAATAAGGCGTAGGTTAACGGGTGAAATACGCAATATTTGCGTCGTATCACAACCCTTTCTATTCCCAGACGTCACTTCGTAAATGATGTGGTGCTGTCTTTTCAGCTGTCAAAACACTTTCTGAAGTGCCATGTGTTCATTTGAAATGATTATAGGCGGCCTTGCACGTGTGGTGGTGGGAAACTCAATAGACTGATTTAAAAGGTTTTAAACGTCAATTTCTTCAAAACCCTTCTCTTTCCTCTGTCTTGTTCAAGCTCCCATCTTCTTTAGAGAGAGAACTCTGTGCGAACTCAATTGTTTACTAAGATCTTACCTAGCTTCTTCCTTCTCTCATCTTTTATGCCACCACCTATGGTTGTGCTCCTCCAATTTCGTTCCTCACCCCTTTTTTACCAAGCATTTGCCCCTCCTTGTTGTCTGCAATTGCCTCGTCAAGTAATCCAACCATGCCTACTACCAGTGCTCCACGTGATACCGCTATTGTCACCACCTCTGCTGCCACCTCATTGACTGTTGCCCGCCAGGACCAGTTGCGCTTCTATCGCCGATCCCCCATATTCAGCCAGGGTGATGATTTTACTGGGTTTTGCAAGACTTACATTTTCAATGCCAAGTATGATGCCCTAACACTTGGTGATGAAGATGAAAGTGCTGCTGAATGGGGCTTTCTTTCCCAGAGGGGACGCTTAGATTTTGTCTTGAGCAAGGGGACTTCCTGTGGTCCCATATTGACTTAGAAGGGCCTGGGGGATCTCCTTGTCATTTCTCTACATGTAACTCCCATATGCAGAATTACAACGCCCATACCCTCACCAAAATTGGGCTTCATCGAGCTAAATGATTTGGTTAGTTTACTTTGTCCAAGAACAATGTTTCCCTTCCCATTCTGGTATCTCTCTAGAACTTTATCACTCATACGTTTATTCCTGCATGGGGTGAGTTTATAATAACATTAGAGGACGTGTGCGAGCTCCTAGGCCTTGAGGCAATAGGCCATGAGCCTTATTCTGATGAAGCCCTGGATGCCCAAGAGACTGCTAACCGTTTGGAGTTAGACCGTATATGCCAAAGGTGCATCGGCACTTTATACAAGGGTTCCTCCACTCCTCTTATTAACTATTTCTTTAGGGATCCTTCTGAAGGTAGTTCCTCTGAGGCTGCCCTCGATCAAGGTACATCGTTGGAACCTCCTACCTATATCCTTGTCGTTCTTTCTCATTTTCTTTTAATGGGGAAACCCAACGACCAACCTCGAAGGGACCTTATCAACATATCCCTCCATTTGGCCCGGGGTATCAAGCTTCCTCTAGCTGTAATTTCCTTGGGATCCCTCTACACGTGGCTTGATATAACCCTTTTTAACATGGAGTGATATCTTGGTCGTTATAACCTAGCCATGTTTTCAAACTATGTCCTTCTAACGAGCTTCCTTTATGTTTGTTTCCCTACCGTAATAGCCAAGGTCAACCTCCCTCCTTCGGGTGAAGCGATTCTGCCACCACACTCCCTTGTTTATCACAAGAGACAAAGTAGAAAGGAGTTTACCTCTATCATTGATCAATTTGGGAATATTTTGATGAGGACGTATGGAGAGGATATCTTCCTCCATACTTGCAGTTTTTTTAAACTTGAATCACGGGCGATCCAGGCAACAAACTTAGACCTCATTATTGAAGACCCCTCACTAGCTGTGGTCCTTTTGTTTTCATCGGGGTATCTGCCCTCCTACATCGAGTGCGGATATACTAGAGAGCACTATAATCCCAATCGATGCAGCCATCTGTTTGGTTTTGATCAGGGGCTCCTCGCTCAGTTTTTCAATTGTCTAACCCTAATGTCTCTTTTAGCGAGGCGTGTTCGCTGTTCTCATCAACTGTTGCATGGGGAGTAAGTTCTACCATGGATGAGTGAGTCACTATCCCAAGTATCAACAGGCAAGGGGATGTGACCCCTCTGTTTGTAATAAAGTACTGCCCGAGGCAACTGGACCAAATCTCTGAGTTCATCGAGGGGAATCCGGTGTATCCTCTAGTTCTTTTATCTTCTACCTTAGATTTGGGGTTAAAAGGTAATTTTGTTCTTGGGATTGAGTTCCCTCTAAGCAAAACCCCCAAGGTACATCCCACTGAACTTCCTCTGCATCACTCTATGATCCCCACTACCAAGCCCAAACCCAAAACCGCTATAACTCCCAAATCGCTAGCCCTACTATCGAAGTATCTTCTAACCAAGGGCCTTTCGAGTCAACAGCCAAGAAATATAGGAAGGGAAAAGGTGGAACATCCTTAAAATCCAAGTCCCAAACCCCTTTTGTGGCATTCCCCATAGCCTATGTTCCTCCTTCCATTCCTGCAGAAATGGCCGAGGAGTTGAGAAAGCAAGTTCAGGCGGAGGTGGAACGAATAAATGCTGAGTTCCAATGATTCCCTCCCATCGTTCCTCCTTCGGCTGCCTTCCCAAGAATCCTAGTTGATCCACCTGAGTCGATGGCAAAGAGGAGAAAGAGTTCAAAGGTTCCTCGAGATGCTGGTGCCGGGGGTGCAAGGAAGAATACTTTGGGTTCCAAGTCCTAGAGGAAATGAACCCCCGAGGTACTTCTCATATTGCCCCCTCTATCGCTGCCTCCTCTACTCCTTCACCAGTGGTTATATCCTCCAATTCTTATTATGGATCTGAGGAATGTGCGCGTGTTGATGTCTTTTGTTCACATTTTTTCTTAAGACAAACTGCATCTGTTTAACTCTTAATAACTTTAATGTAAGGAGTTGAAGAAGAAAGGCCAAGTCCCCCTGTGAGAACTTTCGTGGGGGGATGTTTTGGTACCTTTCAAGGTGATACTTCTCTTCCCCATTCCGCCATGATGAGGCTTACTTATTCTCGAAGCACGAAGGATGCAGTGGTGGAGGGAGGTTCCATTTAATCTGGGGGCATCTCCTCTAAACCAGAGATAACTCCCCCAGCCCCTTCTGAACTTTCATCACAGTACGAGGTCCTTCTGCCCATCGTTGTAGTTAAAGAGAGTGCCCCTGAGGTTATACAAACAATTACCTATCATGGTTTACGTCTTTGCTTGTTCCTTCCCCTTTCTTTTTTTTTCATGATGAAATTCAATATGATGATATGCCTCAGGTGGAAATGGCGTCTTTATTAGCTAACCATCTTTTCCCCACTATGCTGACGAGACCCATAACCGCGGTTCCCCTTTTTGGTGCCATAACGGGGTTAACTAACACTTCGATCCATTTCTCCCTTTTTCCTGTACTTGCTCCCCTTTTCTAACTCTTCGTTTCGTGTTTTCAGCTTTTCGCCAAGCCTTACCCCACCCTTTTCACTTAGTGGCCTTCCTCTTTAAGAGGACATGGTCGATGCTTCTGTCCAACGTGATGGTGCTTCGGTGCCTACCCGTGTTGAGGTATTGGTTAGAGGTCCATCATATTCTTTGAGAGAAACTCCTTCATTGGCCTTGGTACCTTATGTTGGGAAGGGAGCTTTACCAACCATTGAGGCTTTTTCAGATGAGGGCACCGTTGAGGCTTCCGAGGAAGTAGTCCCGCCCCCAACAATTCCTGCCACTATGGCCTCCATGGTGACTCCAATTCTCGCTCCTGCAACTACTAAGGTAATTCATTAATTTCAATGCATTTATCCACCTTTCAAACTTCACCCATGACGGTGGCTTATCACTAAAATTACTTTTTTGATGATTTTTCACAAACTCCACCTATATCGGTGACTTAACAACAAAAACGCTTGCAAAGATTTTTTCATAAACTCCACCTATATCAGTGACTTTAACAACGAAAACGCTGGTTAAGGTTTTTTCCACAAACTCCACCTATATCGGTGACTTAGCAACAAAAACGCTTGCTAAGATTTTTATAAACTTCGCCTATATTGGTGACTTAGCAACGGAAGCGCTTGCTAAGATTTTTCATAAAATCCACCTATATCGGTTTCCTTAACAACGAAAATACTTGTTAAGGTTTTTTCCATAAACACCACCTATATCGGTGAGTTAACAATGAAAACACTTTCTAAGATTGTCATACTCCCCACCAATATTGGTGACTTAGCAACGGAAACACTTGCAAAGATTTTTCATAAACTCCACCTATATCGGTGACTTAGCAATGGAAATGCTTGCTAATATTTTTCATAAACTCCACCTACATCGGTGACCATAACAACGAAAACGCTTGTTATTTTTTTTTCCATAAACTCCACCTATATCGGTGACTTAGCAACGAAAACACTTGCTAAGATTTTCATAAACTCATTATTTCTTCTACCTATTCTCAAGTTGCTCGTGAGGATTATCCATCAGTTCTCTCGCCCATCGCTTCACCTCATCGAGATCCCATTTTTTCAGAAGACTCTAGTCATAACGATTAAGGTTCCACGACTGGTGTTGCTGCTGAGAGCGAGTCTGGATGTGAGCTTCTTCGCCCCGACTTGGCTCCTCACGCCTTATGTCTATTGGTGCTTCAGCTTTCTCCTCATATGCCTGCCAACCATCTCTTAGTAGTCGAGCAACTTGCAAGCCACCACCCTGAAACCTTCACTATAGATTGCATGCGTTCCAACATATCCGCGATGGGTTACAGGTTTCAAGGCATGGCTACTGTTGTTGCTAAAATTGCCAGCACCCCGAACATAAACGTAACCAGAGCCCTCCTCAACCAATTCTTGGGCTATCTAAGAGAGTTGGTTCGCGATGTCTTTCATTTTGATTGGCTTATCATGCACTTAAAAACTTTGAAGAGCCAGTGACTAGATAGCCAGAGGTAACTGCTCCGGAAACATCAAGAGGATCAACAGACTGAGGAAGCTAAGTTGGCTGAGTTAGCACTCTCCGTTCAGCTGTTGAGAAAGAGGTGGTGGATGGCGAAGAAGCTCTGCGTCTGGCCAAACTGAAGCAAGAAAGACTCCTCATAGAGCGTACACAAGTGCAAACGAGGTTGGAGATTTCTATATATGCCCAACAGTCTTGCCTAGCTTCTTCTTCGAGCCTTCCTGGAGATTTTTTCTCTGCCCCAGATCTTTGGTTCCTCTTAGGTCAATAATTTGTTATAAATATTTTTCTTTTCTTCTTTTTATGTAATTCTTGGGCAATAGCTCCGAATTTTGTAATGCCCCAAAGTTTATGAATGAATGAAAAAGATGTATTTTTTTCTCCATGTCCTTTCTTTATGCTATAACTGTTTGTGTATATGATGAAGTTATATAATTCTTTCATCTCCACTTGAGTTATAATAAAAAGAACTTGCATACTCATCATAAAAAGAAGTTGTGTATTCATAACAACAGCTAGATACATCAGTGGTCAAAATCTAATTATTTACACATGATAGACTTTCAACCATTTATTGTTAATCTTTAATGGTTTATCTTCTTCCATCCTAGGAATTAAGCAATAACCTGAGTCATGCGCTTCTTTTATAATAAAAGGTCCCTCCCAATTCGCTGCAAATTTATGTAGTGGAAGCCCCCTGATGTGCTTCATCGTTGCTTTCAACACGAGGTCTCCCTTCATGAACTTCCTTGGTCTCATTAAGTTATCATATGCCCTGGAAATTTGTTTCGTATACATTCGAAAGTGTTGCATCTCATTATCTCTGCGTTCATCCAACGCTTCCAGTTACACATGTCTACTCTGAGGGATCATGCTACTTCGCAAGGAATATCGAGCAGAGGGAACTTCTAACTCCACCGAAAGGATTGCCTCAGCCCCATAAATAAGGGAGAATGGAGTATACCATGTAGGCTTCCTCTTAATTATTTGATAGGCCCATAATACAACTGGTACTTTTCCATCCCACAATCCTAGGAAATCTTCCATAATTTTGGCCAAAATGTTAACCAAGGTTTTATTAGTTGCCTCGGCTTGACCGTTGCCCTTTGGATATGCCACCACTAAAATATAATGAATAAGGGAGTACTTGTCTATGAGCATCATTACCTCTGAATTGACGAAAGGGGTTCCATTATCTGATAGAATAACCTTTGGAATTCCAAAACGGAAAATGATGTGTTCTTTGATAAAGTTGCTCACAACCCTCGTTGCTGCCCTTCTCAGTGGTATCGCTTCAGCCCACTTTGTGAAGCACTCCATTGCTACTAGTATCCATATCTTCCCCCTCGAAGAAGGATGTATTGCCCCTACCAGGTCGAACGCCCAAGTCTGAAAAGGAAAAGGTGTTGCTAGGGAGTGTAGATCTACCGATGTGGCATGGATCATATTTCTATGAAGTTGACAAGCTTTGCATTTTGGAATGAACTCAGCACAGTCTTTCTCCATTGTTGGCCAATAATACCCCAACGTCATTAATTGGTCATATAACTTGGCCCCTCCTATGTGAGCAGGATTGTGTGCCTATTTGAGGACCTTAGTTTCTTCTTCCTTCATGATGCAACACAATGGCCTGTTGACGTATCCCCTTCGATAAAGTTGTCCCTCCTGAACGTAGAATCTTGGGGCCCTTCGCTTTAGTCCTATCACGTTAATCTTTTCTATTAGGAAAATTCCATTTCTAATGAAGTCAATGTAGGTATGCCTCCAGTCAGGTTGAGCTTCCATGAAATGACATTCAGCTGCCTTGAAGAATAACTGGCATTTTTCGCACTCCTGTTGTAGCTCTGCCGCATCCTGTTTCATTCTAGGCCAAAAATACCCCTCTCTTTTAATCCTTCGGTAGTGGGGTATCTTAGTTGTATCACAGTTCTCTTCATGTGTTCTCTTTAATCTTCACTCTAATTCCTCTGGGCCGATGCACCTTGACGGCCATCCTCCTGCGTTCCTGAAGTAAAGGTTCCCCTAGTTTGTGAAGTATTGGGCTAATTCCCTTAGCCCCATCATTCCTTTGCCAGACTCCAGTTTCTTCCTAATCTCTCCTCTCCAGTCTGCATCCTCCTCCATCAGTATAGTTGACTATACTACCAAAGGAGTTGTTCTTCATTGGATCACGACGGTAGTTGCATCATTCCTCATGACCATTTTCTGGGCAATGGTGGCATATGCGTCTCAATGGCGGTTCATTGTTATGGGATGTGTCTTGATCTTCGTCCGAAGGAACTGGCAGAGGAGCCTCTGAATAATTGTCATGTATGGTGCCAGACTCGTGTGTTTCAATGCATATTCTCCGTTAACATACTCAATTACCAAGTTTGAATCACCTTTGATGCAAATCGAATGAATCCCCCTTCGAAGAGCCTCTAGGAACCCCATCACCAAAGCTTCATATTCCACCTTGTTGTTAGAACAAGGGAAATCTAATTTGTAAGAAAGGAAAATCTCCTCCATTCCTTTTAAAAGAATAACCCCTACTCCTCCTTTCTTGACCGCCAAAGATCCATCAAACTGCATTGTCCATTCCTCATCCGTTACATCTAGGTTATTGGCCTGCAAGTAGTCTCCCAGAATACTTTCTTTAGGTGGCTCAAACATTCCCAAGGGGAATATTGCCAACAGATCGGTGTACACTTGGATTTTTATTGCACGAGGAACCACATACTTCCAGTCATATTCGAGAGGATGAGGAACCACCTAGATG
This sequence comes from Sambucus nigra, assembly GCA_949130495.1. Lineage (NCBI taxonomy): Eukaryota > Viridiplantae > Streptophyta > Magnoliopsida > Dipsacales > Adoxaceae > Sambucus > Sambucus nigra. The sequence goes on along the minus strand of OX422213.1, from coordinate 458,009,510 downwards.
CCCTACCAATCAATATAGTTTTTGCCAGCAAGTACTTAATAGGATCACATCTAGTTATAATATGAATTGTAAAAGACATCATATAATATCTAAGTTTTTGTGCTACAAAGACTAAGGCTAGAAAATGCCTTTCCAAGCTACTATATCTGACCTCTGGCCCATGTATGATTCTGCTGAGGTAGTAGACCTTCCATTCTTCCCTATAAATCTCATATGCCAACAAAGCTCCCACGAACCTCGTGGTGGATGTGAGTTATAGTTGTAACGGTATTCGTGCCTTTGGGGGAACCATAATTTGGGGTGAAACGAACAACCTCTTCAGTCCACCAAGTGAATCCTGGTGAACCTCTTCCCACTTGTATTTTGTGTTCCTTCATAACAGTTGCATCAACGGATGTGTCATCTCGGCCAATCCAGGCATAAATCTCCTAAGATAGGAGACTTTACTGAGGAAACTCTTCAGCTCCTTCGTCGTTCTTGGACTTGGCATGTCCAAGATCGTTATTTGCTTGTCTTTGTCCATCTGCACCCCTTACTGATCAACCACAAAGCCTAAAAATTTCCCACTTGTTACTCCGAAAATGACTTAAGTGGGTTCCTCTTTAATTTATATTTCCTGCATCGAGCGAACACCCTCCTCAAATCACTCAAATGGCATTCCTCCTTTTTTTATTTGATGACAACATCATCAATATAGAATTCCACAAATTTGTGAAAGAAGTCATGAAAAATGGTAATCCTTGTTTTTTGGTAAGTAGCCCCGGCATTCTTGATCCCAAACGACATTACTCTATAGATGAAATTCCCCAACAGGGTTCTAAATGACGTTTTCTCTGCATCTGAGGGGTCCATCTTGATCTTTTTGTACCCTACATACCCATCCATGAAGCTATACATCTCATGACCAATCGTTGCATCTATCAGGCTATTGATGGAGGGCAGAGGGAACTAATCTTTGCGATCGGCTCTATTCAAATCCCTGAAATCCACACAGATCCTTATTTTATTTTTGTCTTTCTTTTCCAACGGGATAATGCTATACAGCCAAAGTGGGTGTTGTATCGGTTTGATGAACCCTACCGCCAATACGCACTGGACCTCTTCCTTTATCTTTAAGTCTAGCTCCGTCTTGTACGTTCTTATTGCTCGTTTCATCGGAATGGCTGAAGGCATTACGTTTAACTTATGATAGATGACTCCCTCATCCAACCCTTCCATCTTTATGTATTTCCAAGGAAAAACATCTATGAAATACCGAATCAACTCAACCAAATCCTCTTATTTCTCCTTGCTTAGATCTTTCAAGATAAAAATAGGTCTTGGGTCCTCCTTTTCTTTGCCAAGTTCAACTGCTCGAGTTCTTGTGCCTGCGATTTTAGTTGATCCTCCATGTATTCTGCTTCCTCGGTGACTTCCTCCATAAATTCCTGTATGCTGGAGTTATCTATATTATACATTGTCCCCGCTTATCCACTTAAAACCACTCATATATTGGGTCAACCTCATTGTCAGCTTCTTCAGCCGCTCGTTCACACCATTATAATCGATATATCACCTTTCCTTCTTTAGTAACGACCTTATTGCACTGTCTGCTAGTAACTACAGATGCCTTCCTCTTCGTCTCTCTAGAAGCCTCGACCACTCTTTCTTGAGAACCGGCTCAGCACGCTTTGTTGTTCGACCTCATATTCCATTGGATCCACTCTGGGCATTATCCTGTCTTTGAGCTTCTTTGAGATGTTTTGGTGCCGAGGGACCACCTGGTGAGCTTCTTCGGTCATCACTCTTGCGCTTCTTATAACCTCTTTATTCTACTCGTTCAATGGACACATCCTTTCTCTTGTCGAGGGAACCCATGCGCCCTTTATTCTTCCCATTAGGACCCGGATATCCTCCTCCAACTCTGTGTAAAATGTTGCATCTACCAAGTGAGCTTCCTCAACAACAAAGGGACTCTTCGTAGCCCTAATGGTCACGCCCGTTCTCTTGATATTCGCCTTAGCACATTGGTGGTACGTCGAGGTAACTACCCCTTGATTGTGCATCCACACTCTTCCTATCAGCAGATGGTAGAAAGTTTCACTCTCTATTATGTGGAACTTGATATGGGAACTCATATTTCCCATCATGATCCCAATATTCACATACCCAATGGATTTGGAAGACTGGTTGTCATATTCTAAAATCACCAAAGGCATGGGGACCAACCTTTCCCCCGGAACATTAGCTGAGTGAAAAGAGTTGATTGCCATAATATTGATGGAAGCTCCCCCATCCATAAGAGTCCTTGCGAAATTAATTATGTTGACGCTGGCGGTCACATACAATGGCCTATTATGAGGGAATATTACCGCCCTATCTGCATCACTAAAAGTTACTTTTGACAAAAACCTCTTCACCAACTTGGCCATGGGTCCCTTCCATCTCAGCGAAGGGACTGCGTTCTTCCTCGCAATGTCAAGTATTTCTTGGGTTATTTCCAGCCTACTCTCTTTCGGTATCCCCACTTTGTCAAAGAACCAGGTGAACTTTGGGAATTTTGAAACTGCACATTACTCTAAGACTGGGTCTTCTTACTCACCTTCAATGTTGTATACATCCTCCACATCTTTGGTGCTTGCCTCATTGTAGGCTAGTACTACGTTGGCCATTCCCTTCATGCAATCTTCCAAACCTTCTTCGAACTCTCCCTGCTTCGTAATTGGCTTTCTTTCTTCTCTCTTTTCCTCCTCGTTATAGGCCACCACCAAATTGGCCCCATGTGCTAGGAGTGGGTTGTTGTTAATGTTCTGTAGAGGGATTTGCAACGTCCCTACCTTCACATACTTATCGATGTTTCTTGTCGGCGTGAAATAGCTGTCCGTTGGATGCTGGATTTTCTGATGAATCTGGAAATATTTGGTATCCACCCTCGTAATCGTATCGGGTTCCCCCATGAGAATTCCTTTTAGTTCGTAGACTATTCCTCCTTGGACCAGTGCACTGTAACAGCTAACAGCCTCATCCACTATACAAGGTAATATTTTTGGGTCCTCCCTATCTATTCCGAACTTCCTCTTATTATCTTTTTTTTGTGTCTTACCCCCATCTGCTCCCTCGGTGTACCCTACCCGTGGGGGTTGAGACCTCCCTCCCACAGGTTGTATCGATTGCCTAAACATCAAAGGCACCACCACTGGATTTGGTCACACCACCAAGGAGATATTTCTTGCATCTTTTAAGAATGCCAAAAATCTCCCCTGACGCATTTCATTAACGAGATGGCAGATGTACTCAGAAAGCAACCCCTCCGTACCGATCTGCAATAACTTGGATTTTTTTCCTCCTCCCTCGCATCGAGGGACCTTTGCCTGAACCTTCGAACGTATGCCACCATTTCTTCCCCGGGTCATTACTTATCCCTCCCCAGTTGGGTTAAAGTAAGCTCATCTTCCTCCAGAAAGAACTTCTGAACGAACAAACCATGCATCTCCTCCTATGTAGAAACGCTTTTGGTAGCCAAATGAGAGTACCAGGTGTGGTGACAATTATTATGCAACACAAATAAATACAAGAGAGGCAATTACCAAGGAAGAACAAGGAATGTAAAATGACAATCACACAACAAAGGATGTATGTGGTTCAGCAAAGATGTGCCTAAGTCCATGGTGGTGCAGTCAGTATTATTTCTATATACTCCGGAGAGTGGTTACAGAGAATACAACTTGTCCTTTTGCCCCAGACCTAGGGTTCAATATATACATGTACGTTTAGGTAAGTGGGGGTTTTGGATTCCCCCACGTCTTCCATCTCTTCCTATAACGTCCATTAATGGGAACGTGGGAAGAGACCGGATTACAATCAAAGTAAGAGGTAGGGGCCTGGACTTTGGGCCGCCAGAATTGGGCTACTCGCCCAGGCCCATGATCTTAGTTTTGGGTACCCATAATTGCCCCTAAGTTTGTTGGGCCATGTTTTGGGCTCAATAAATTTAAATGATTAGTCATAATGGCTTTATGTACATCGTGCAACTCTTCGAAGGTTTTGAAGCTGATTTTGGCGGCATCTGCTTCGTATTTTGTGCACTATGATTAGCAAAATTTAAAGGCTTCCTGGAATAGACACTTTTCTACTGTCGTTTCAATCTTTCCAGCATTCTTCCACCCCCTGTGAGCTCTATCACTTCGTACCTTCTTATCTCAATCTCCATTCTCACTGCTTTCTTGTTATTTGGACTCGTGCATCTTCATCGTTCGAATCGATCTTCTATTTTGTAAGTTTCCTGTACCTTTTCTTTGAACTTTCTCTTTGAGTTTGTAGTTTTCTAGGGTTTTCCAAAGGCAAAGATTGGGAATAGGCCGGTCTCTTAGTTTAGGAAGTTTTACAACATCCCTGAGTGGGTAGATATTGAGTGTCGCGCTTCTCCTCCAAGAAACGTTAGAAAGATAGATGACCCCCACTGGATCCATGTTTTGTTGCTTTCCCAGGGGGTACTCACCTTTCCTCCCAACGATTTGTTCTTACATTTCTTTGGCTATTTTAATATTGTTCCTGCACAATGCTCGCCCAATGTGTGGAAAATAGTTAATGGCGTACATAGAATAAATCAGTTGTATGGTACTAGGTTAGGGCTCACCGAGGTTTGTTTTTTCTATTCCTTTTCTCGAACTGGCTCTGGTATCCTCTATCTCAAAGCTAGGAGCCCTGACAGGGTATGGATAGTAAATCTACCTGATTCGCATAAGGACTATTGGCAAGAGGGTTTCCTTGTTAGAAACTGCCAGTTCTCTCCCCAATTTGAAGGGTTGAGGTCCGAGAGGTTCTATGTTCCCTTTTATGGGGAAGAGTACATAGTTAGACTTTGCTCTGTTGATTCAATTTTTGCTGGTTTGTGATTTTTCTGATTCTTCTTTATTCTTCTTTTACAGCGAGGTTAAAGAACTTGGAACCTGCTCTTAGCGAGGTTCGTCTCTCGAAATTGTTCAAGGCTTGGAATATCAAGGAGCCATTGGGTGACGGCGAGCATCCCAGGTCTGCTAGCTTTCTGCTCGAGTACAAGAACATTGGCTCTAGCTTCATAGAAAGGCATGTGGACAGTATCCCAGAGTTTGACTCCTTTGAATAGACTGCTACGGATCCTATCCAGTTGGACGAGGAGGAGAGAAGCTCTGAAAGTGACATTGTAGGAGCTGTAAGTAATTTGGGTGGAGGGAGCTCTAGTAATAGCAGTTCCTCTGATCGTGGGGAGGTCTCCGAAGCTCGAGAGTCTTCGAGCACGTCCAGTAGTTCGAGCGAGGAGATGGATCCACCCCGGAAGAACCTAATTCATGATGATAATGATGAAGACCATATGCTTCTCGCACAGAGGTCAAAGAAGCAAAAATCTAGCTCTGGTGTTGTGGCTACTGGTTCTCGGTCCTCTGCTTAGGAGCATGAGAGAAAGATGAAGGAAGAGGAGTAGGTAAGGGAGAGAGAGAAAAAAAAGGAAGAAAAGAAGAAGAATATAGAGGAAAAGAGGAGGGTAGAGGAGAGGAAGAAGAAAGAGAATGAGAGAGAGGAGGAGAAGAGGAGGGTGGAAGCGAGGACAAAGGCTGGGCAGGCCTTAGTCCCGATGTCCGTACTGCCCGAGGGGGCTTCTGTTACAATTTCCCCCCAATTAGCCCCCGCTCTGCTCGAGAGAGATGTCCTCCCGGCTAATCGTCAAAGGGCAGTAGGGTCCGAGCAATTGGCCCTTCAGGCTAGTCAAAGGCTAGCTTTGGTAAGATTTTTCCCTTTTATCCCATGTTTTTACGTACTCCATCATTTCCTTCTTTTAACATTTTCTTCTTCTTATAGTTTGTGACTGACTTCGCCGTACTATATCGTTCACGCGATGAGCTGGTGAAGAAAAATAGCGAGCTGGAGAAAGAGAGCGCTGCCCTGAAGCTGAAGGGTAAAGATCTCGAGGCTAGTTTTAAAGCTGTTGATGCTTCTCGAGGCTCGTTTCATCCGACCTGGATCTTGCGACAGCTAACCGAGAGAGGGATGCAGCAGTTAAAGATCTGAAGGAGCTGTGACAAGCCTACGGCTTGGTTTGCTTGAGCAAGCTGGCCATTGTGGAAGAGAATAGGGTTCTTTCTGAGAAGCTAAAGAAGAAGGAGTCTGAGGTTGTCACTGCCAAGGAAGACTCGTACAATTCTGGTTGGGCTGCATCATACGAGGATGCTGAAGTTAAGATATTCTATATTAGTCGTCTGAACTTCAAGAAGGGCTGGAACAAGGCCCTATTGCCTTCTGGTGTCGATATCGACTCCCCTCTATTTGACGAGCTTGACCCGGGTCCGAAGCCAATTGTGGATGAAGTCCCTGCCCCAGCTGTTGAAGGTGCTGACCTTGTTCCTCAGATGACCCCTAATGATGCTTCCCTCATTGTGGCGACATAGATTACCCCTACCAAGGGTGGTGTTCCTATCGATGCCGAAAAAGGGAAATAGCCATCGACCTCTGGGCAACCTGAGGTTGCTAACTATCTATCTTCTAGGATTCTTTTGTATTTTTGCTTTTTCTGTCTGTAAGCTTTCTTTTGCCATTCGATGTAATTTCAACCTTTATTAATGAAAAGGCTTCTTTTTCTCATCGCACTAATTTGTCTCCTTCTCTCCCTTGTCTTTCTATTGATTATAGTCAATTGATGTGGATGATTACATTCCTGCTACTTCCCAATTAGGAAGGATGTTGGGGCCCAATGTGAGCTCCGAAGTTTGTCACACTTTTGTGAGGATCTGCAAGTCTTTACGACTGAGGAACAAGCACTTTATAGAACAAATAGAGCTTGTCGCCAACCTGAAGGACAGGCTTCAAGAGATGGAGGACATTGGTGCCTCAGTCCAAGAGGAGGTCAATGAACTGAGAACGAAGCTATTAGAGGCCTTTGAGATTAACCAAGTTGGGGAGGTTCTCCAGCAGGAGAATTAGGCTCTGAGGAGAGAGGTCTCACGACTTAGGGAGCATGCGCCGAGCACTGCTCCAGCAGTATTACAAGGCTCCTCGTCATCGCGAACTAGAGCTGGCCAGAGTGCTATTCTTCCTGTGTTGCGGGGTACCACTGGCCCATCCGTTCCGCGAGCTGGCAGGAGCAGTAGGATTCAAAACAGGGAAATGAAAGATCTTCGAGATAGTGAAATGGAAGAGCTTCATGGTGATTTCCAGCGAGCCTATGTGATCGTTGTTGGTCTCCAAAGGGATGTTACTCGGCTGCGGCACCTGTTTAAAAAAGGTCCTCGATGAGTGTGGGCTGACGGCTATGACCAGGGTTGGTCAGATGCTCCAACAAGGTTGTTAGAGTTTGAATAACTTTCTTTTGTGAGGGGGTGGCTGAGTGCCTTGAAGGAGCTGCAAGTCCCGAGGAAGTCGTTGCTCTGGTATCGCCATGAGAATTTTCCCTCCACCCTGATGCCTAACCCCTTTCGGAGGGATGATCGATGGATCCCCATCGATGCCATCCCTCGATAATTATTGGAGTCGAATGTGAACGAGGTTGAGGAAGAGTTAGCTCCTTTTTCCCGATGACGGACGAAGAGCTCGAGTGGATGACTATCTTGCTCAGAGGCCTCACCCCCATTGAGATTTTGCCAGTTGTTGCTTTTTGTATTTTTGATAGTGTGAATGCTTTGGGCGAGCTCGACGATTAAACATGTATTTTCATTGTTGTAAATATAATGAATTAATGAAAAGTTTGTGTTTTGTGTAAATTTTCCGACTAAATAAGTGTATCATATTCTTCATATTCTTGCTACTTTATGATCTTCTAAATTTGTGTTGTCATGCAAGTGTCCTCCCAGTCCAGTATAATATTGAGATACCATTATGCACCACTTTACCTTTTAGGTCATGTCGTCATACTTCCTTAGGCCTAAGTGTGGCAATTGGCGAGGACACACCTGGTGTTGGATTGTGTTTCATAACGATGACCTAAGGAGGGATGCTCCCCTACTATGGCGTAGTGATCAATGTGTCTGTCATTTGGAAAAGATGTGTGATAAAGCTCATATAGCTGTTACATATTAGAATGCAACCGTTTAAATAACTTTCATTAATGACAAGGGAAATGAACTTCTAGTTACATAACGAACGAATAAAATAAAGATCTAAAAATAGAATCTCTTGAGATTGGCTGCGTTCCATGCTCGTGGAATTTCTCTTCCCTCCATCGTCTCCAAGTGATAAGCACCTTGTAGATCGTCTCTTGTTATCTTAAAGGGTCCTTCCCAGTTTGCTCCTAGCTTGTCGTCTGATGGTTTTACTGCGCTGCCCAGGACCTTCCTTATAATGTAATCCCAACTCGGAATGTCCTTGGGTTCACCCTTTTGTTGAAATTCCTCGCGAGCTGTTGCTGATATCTCGCTAGTTTTACTAGGGCTAGCTCTCGGTGCTCGTCAGCTAGGTCGAGTTCAGTGAGCAATGCTGCATCATTTTGGCCCTGGTCGACAAGGTTAGATCTCATTGTTGTCAAACCTTCTTCTAATGGGATGACTACTTCTATCCCATATGTCAGCGAAAATGGGGTTTCTCCTATTGCTCGCCGAGGAGTGGTTCGGTATGCCCATAGGATATGGGGTAGTTCATTTACCCATGCGCTTTTGGCTCGCTCCAGTTGCTTCTTTAATCCATCGATTACAGTTTTGTTAGAAGCCTCAGCTTGGCCATTTCTCTGAGGGTAGGCCACCGAACTGAAGTGGTATCTGATATTGTTTTCATTACAGAAATACTGAAAGGAGCCACTTTCGAACTGTTCCCCATTGTCGGTGATGATGGTTCTGGGGATGCCAAAGCAAGTGATTATATTTCTCCATATGAACCTTATCATATCAGTATCTCAGATGTTCTCCAGGGGTTCTTCCTCGATCCATTTGGTGAAGTAGTCATTCGCAACCAATAGATATTTATGATTGCTGGTGGTGGTAGGCAATGGTCCCACGATATCCATTCCCCATAGGGCGAATGGCCATGGGCTGGACAGTGATTTTAGATCGCTGGCGGGTTGGTGGACCATAGGAGCGTGAAGTTGGCATTTTAAGCATTTGCGGTCATATACCGCAGAGTCCCTTTGTATATATGGCCACCAATAGCCTTCCTTTATTTCTCAAAAAGCTAGAGACCTTACTCTGATGTGGCTTCCACAGACTCCTTCTTGAAGTTCGTTGAGCACTTGCTCGACATCCCTTGGGTGAATGCATTGGAGGTAGGGACCAGAGAAGGATCTCTTATACAAGCTGCCTTCTGGGGATAAGTGAAAGCGAGAAGCTTTGACTCTTATCTGGTGGGCAGTCTTCTTGTCATCTGGGAGCGTGCCATCCTTCAAATAGTCCCTTAAGGGGTCCATCCAGCTGGGAGATGATCCCACCTGGAGTACCTGTTACACGTCTAGTGGTTTGCTACTGTGGATGCTCGAATGAGTAAGTAAATCGATGGGGATGGTTCTTTTTAGGTCGGAGTCAAATGTCGAACTCAGGGTTGCTAGGGCGTCAGCATCGCTGTTTTACCCTCAAGGAAACTGTTGGACTTTGATCTCTTCGAAGCTCCCCATTAGTTTTTTCACTAAGGCGAGGTAAGCTGTCATTCTCTCATCTTTAGCATTGTAGTCTCCACTTATCTGATTGGAAACTAATTGGGAATCGCCGAACACTTGTAAATGTTTTGCTCCCAAAGTGTGCGCCTACTGGAGGCCGGCTATTAAAGCTTCGTACTCTGCCTCGTTGTTGGAGGCTGCAAATCCAAGCCTGATTCCTTGTTCGAGGATTATTTTTTCTGGAGTAACGAGGACAATGCCTACCCCTGCCCCATTTGAGTTGGAGACTCCATCAACAAACAGTTTCCAAGTTTCGTCTGATTCTTGGTTCCGCTTTTGCGGTGCTGGTTGAGGTTGGTTGGAAAGTTCCTCGCCCGTGAATTCGGCTATGAAATCAGCAAGGATCTGCCCCTTAATTGCGGTCCTTGGTTGAAATTGGATGTCAAATTGCCCGAGCTGGACTGACCATTTGGACAGCTTTCCCGACAAATCTTCTTTCCTCAAGACTTCCTTAAGGGGGTGGAAATAGTGCTTCAGCTTCCTCGAGGCCACTACCAGTGCAAAGGCGAGCTTCTCCAGTGGTAGGTACCTCTGCTCAGCGTCAATAAGGGTCTTGCTCGTGTAATAGACAAGGTGCTGGATTCCTACAACCTTGCATATTAACGCACAGCTGATGGTGTAATTGGAAACGGAGAGGTACAGGTATAAAGAATTTGTTTGTTGTGGTATGACGAGCAGTGGTGGAGAGCTTAAGTAATCTTTGAGATCGACCAATGCTCGCGAGCAATCTGGGTTCCATTCTACCGTTTTATTCCCTTTTAAAAGTTGGAAGAAAGGCTTTCACTTCTCGGAGGATTTATAAATGAAACAATTTAAGGCAGCGAGCATACTAGTGAGTTTTTGTACGTCCCGAATTGTTCGAGGAGGTTGTACCCTGTTAATTGCATCGATCTGGTTTGGGTTAGCCTCAATGACTCTCTTACTGATGAAGTACTCAAGAAATTTTCCTAACTGGACATCGAAATAACACTTGCTTGCATTAAGTTTCATTTGGTACTTCCTAAGGATCTCGAAGGTGTTTGACAGGTCTGATAGGTGATCTTCTTTCCTCTTACTTTTAACGAGCATGTCATCTATGTAGACTTCCATGGTGTTTCCCATCTGGTCCTTGAACATCTTGGTGACCAGTCGCTGATATGCTGCCCCCGCATTCTTGAGCCCAAAGGGCATGACCTTGTAGCAGTATAATCCAACTGTCGTGATGAACGTTGTCTTGTCCTGGTCTGGGGCATACAAGGGGATCTGATGATACCCTGAATATGCGTCCAGAAAACTCATTCACTCGTGAGCTGCAGTGGCGTCCACTAGTTGGTCTATTTTTAGGAGGGGGGGAAACTATCTTTAGGGCACGTTTTGTAAAGGTCAGTGAAGTCGATGCAAACTCTCCACTTCCCATTGCTTTTTGGAACTACTATCAGGTTGGATAGCCATTTGGGGAATTATACTTCCCGTATGGACCCTGCATCCAGCAGTTTTTCGACCTCTTTTTCTACTGCTTTAGCCTTCTCGGGTGCAGTTCGCCGTGCCTTCTGCGTGATTGGTTTGAAGGCAGGATCAACGTGCAGCTGATGGCAGACCAAATTAGGATCGATTCCAGGTAGCTCATATGGCTCCCATGCGAAAACATCTATGTTGTGTCTCACTAGAGTTATTAAGTCCTTCTGTTCCTGGTCGGTGAGAGATGCTCCAATCAAGAAGACTCTACTACTGTCGCCACCTCCAACCACAACTTTTACTAGGTCCTCGATGACCCGCTCGGAGGAGAGGAGCCTGGTTTCCTCCACTCCAGGTCTTTCGTACTTTAATTGCTATTTAGAAGGTGTCAGACCTTCTTCTGCTTTCTCGCTGGGCTAATCAGCTTTCCTTTCTGGCTTTGGTTGGATAGCTGCTATGAAGCACCGTCTTTCCATTGCTTGGTCACCGTGGATCTCCATTACTCCTCGTTCGGTTACATATTTGAGTTTCTGATGGTAGGTCGAGGAGATTGCCTTCATCGCATGAAGCCATCCCCTGCCGAGGATGGCCTGGTATGGCGAGTCGATGTCAACTACCAAAAACTCGATCATCTTGGATACGTTTCCAACGCGCACCGGTAATACAATTTTTCCCAAGGGCTTAGTTATTTTTCCAGCGAAGCCAACTAAAGGTACAGTAGCTTCCTTTAGGTCGGCGACGCTTAACTTCAATTTTCTGAATAGGTCGAGATATATTACTTCGGACGAGCTTCCTTGGTCAACGAGTAACTTGTCGAATATAAAGTTAGCTATCCTGAGGGTAATGATCAGAGCATCGTGATGTGAGGTCCTCACTCCCACCATATCTTCATCAGTGAAAACAATATGCTTATTATAATTGACGTCAGCTGCTCGTCGGCGCTTTCTTGACTGTGACTTTGCTGGATCGATCTGAAAAGCCTGCATTATCGCTGTAAGTTTCTTCATCTCCATTCGAGTTGAGTTCCCTTGTATCTTCTTGGCATCAGATGCCCCATGAATTACCGCGAACTCATGTACAGCGTCATCTTCGAGCACGTTTTCAGGTCTCACCTCCCTATTGGCAGCCACTGTTTCTACCCTTTTCTCCACAAACTTGTTCAAATGCCCAGACTGGGCCAGCTCCTCGAGGTGAGACTTAATAGCTTTGCAATGATCATTCTTATATCCTCCCTCTTTGTGAAAAGCGCATCTTAGCTCATTGTTCCTCTTCGAGAGATCTTCTCCCATCTTCCTGGGCCACTTGATGAATGTCTCATCTTTTATCTTCGTGAGAATTTTATAAATTGATTCTTTGAAGACGGTGTTGACCGCATGGAATGCCTTTGACGCATCATTGTTCCCTCCGTTCTTGGAGCCATTTTTGCCCCCGTTCTTTCCTCCTTTCTTCTGGTTCTCAGCTTTGTCACTGCCTTGGTAGTGAGTTTAGCTCGACCGTTATATCCTGTACTGAGGCGGGTGACATCTTCCACCTTAGCGTAATTCTCGATGTGAGCCATTAGGTCGTCAATAGTCATAGCCTCCTTCTTTGTCAGGGACTGGTATAGAAGGGAAGAACTGGGTAGCCGAATTTTAAAAGAAGCCACTTCCACTTGCTCCGAACAATCCTCGACCTCATTGAATAATTCCCAGTACCCTTTCAAGTAGTCCCGGAGGGTCTCTTGAGGCATTTTCTTCATTGTTAGCAAAGCATCCATCCTTTTGGGATGGGAGCTACTAGTAATGAATCGGGTCGTAAAGAGCTCGGCCAGGGACCTGAAACTTTTGATGGACCTATGGGGAAGCCTTTCGAACCACTTTTGCGCTACGTCATGTAGGCTCAAGGGAAAAATTTGACACATTAGCGCGTCCCGGTGGTTCCAGAGGGTCATGGCCTTTCGGTACTGCCTGACATGATCAATGGGATCAGTCTTACCGTCATAAATCTTGAACCGGGGAATGGAAAATTTCTTGGGGGCTTCTTTTTCTTCAGTTTCCCTCATAAAAGGTGACTTCATCTGGGTTTTGAGAGATCTTTTAGCGAGTTCTCGGGTCTATCTGGTGCCGTGGTGGGCAGGATGTTGGTTTATCTCCCTGCGGACCAGATTTTGTATGTTTTCGCCGCTGCGAGTAGGGCTCTAGTAAAGGCGAGCTCTTCGCATCTACTCATGGAGGTCGTCGTCTGATTCGCCTCCTTCAACCTTTTGAGATCCCCGCCTAGGTCTCCTTCCTCGGCTGCGAGACTTGCTCACATGAGGGCTAAGAGTGCGGTATGGACGTCTCCTATTATCAGGATGAAGCTCCCTCTCCAGTCTTTCCAGTCTTCTTTTCAAGCGAGCATTCTCGGCCTCGTATCTATGAGAAGACTCCTTCTGCTCGTGGAGCCTTGCCTCGTATGCATTAATCAGTCTGGATATTTGTGTGAACGTCGCTGGTCCTTGGCTTTCTTCTGAGGCTGGCCTTTCCATGCGAGCCCTCTGATCTGAACATCGAACTTCAGACCTAATCCTGCGAGGAGCAGGTGGTTCTTGAATATCCCCTGCCTGAGGGGGAATTGCTGCTGTGACCAGACATTTTAAACTCCTTTCTTGTTGTTGGATCTTCTCAGGGAAAGATTAAAGCTTCCCACAGACGGCGCCAATTGTGGTGACAATTATTATGCAACATAAATAAATACAAGAGAGGCAATTACCAAGGAAGAACAAGGAATGTAAAATGACAATCACACAACAAAGGATGTACGTGGTTCAGCAAAGATGTGCCTACGTCCATGGTGGTGCAATCGGTATTATTTCTATATACTCCGGAGAGTGGTTACAGAGAATACAACTTGTCCTTTTTCCCCGAACCTAGGGTTCAATATATAAACGTACGTTTAGGTAAGTGGGGGTATTAGATTCCCCCACGTCTTCCATCTCTCCCTATAACCTCCCTTAATGGGAACGTGGGAAGAGACCGAATTATAATCAATGTAAGAGGTAGGGGGCCTGGACTTTGGGCCGCCAGAATTTGGCTACTCGCCTAGGCCCATGATCTTAGTTTTGGGTACCCACACCAGGTATATGCTTTATCGGTTAAGGATTTAGAAAACTCCCTCAACCTGAGCTTCTTATGATTACAATGCACCCCCAAGTGTTCAACGACGCGCTTAATGTGCTCCTTCGGGTTTCCACCTTTCCCTGTGTATTTTTAAGAAATAGAAGGTGTAAGTACATTTTTGTCCATTATCATTTTGTTATGTCGTACGCCGTTACACCGTTGAAGAAATTCAATATTCACATCGTCGTCAATGGATCCGAATATCAAAAAAGACAAGGAATATTTTTTCTGACAGGTCGGACCGGTCCGCCCAGGAAAAAGAATCGATCCGACCCTAGACCGGTCCGCCACTCTACCGGACCAGTCTGCTTGCTAAAAATCTAGTAGACCCTGGACCGATAGCGAACCGATAAAGCCAAATTTTAAAAGATTCGATCCGCCCCTCGGAGCGATCCGCCTCAGACCCGGATCGTTCCGCCTGGGATAAATTCAGCCAAATCGTGCAGATTTTTTTTAGGGCCAGGACTTCTTTTATAAACCCACTACGGGTAGTTGGTTTAGAAAGACTTCTTCACACGATTTTCAGAGTTCATAAACTCAAAGTCTTCATCTTTATGAGTTCTCAAACTCATGTTTAATTCACACAACCTTGCCATATCTGTGTGAATCACTGTGCAACCCAAGAACACACTTTTGATGTTCATACCCTTGTGGAGAAGACCATTCTTCTTCTTCATTGCTCCCTCCTGGAAAGGGAAACTTCCAGCCGCCGACTACAGATCCGACGCCTGCGGGTAATTCTGTGTCACCCTTGTATTTTCATTGTAATCCGAGAAATTGTAAAGTTACAATATTATAGTGAAAATAAATGATTTTACCCCTTTGGGGGATTTTTCCTCAATTGTGTGTGTTTGATTGTACTAGCATGTTCTACATATTATTCAATCACACCTAGATGCATGTTTAGGGTTTAATTGGGTTAAAACTGAGCTTAATTATATAATTTCCTATTTGAACGCATGAGCACCCCCTTCCAATTGGTATCAGAGAAGGTTACGCTAATCTATCGCGTATTCCTAGTTTTCGCAAAAAATTTCTAAGATATCAATTTTCCAAAAAATTGATTTTTGAAAAAGTGCGTGTTTAATGGAGAAATCATATAATAAAAGGCCAGTTTTTTACAGTACTAACTATGCATATTGGAAAGACCGCATGAGGTCGGCTTTAAAAGCCATAGATGAAAGGGTTTGGATTTTTGTTGAAAGAGGGTGGACACCTCCCTCCGTCACTGTTGAAAACGTGACCAATTTAAAACCTGTCACTTCTTGGACTGAAGATGAATTTAAATGGTCTTCTTTTAATTCTAAGGGTTTGAGTGCTATTTCCAGATCCATCACTCCTGATGAGTTCCGACGTATCATGATGTGCACCACGTCAAAAGAGGCATGGGATGTTTTGCAACTTACCCATGAAGGAACTAATGCTGTGAAAGAATCTAAATTGAAAATTTTAACAACTCAATTTGAGACCATCACCATGATTGAAACAAAATGTTTTGATGATTTTTATTCTAGGCTATCTGATATTGTTAATACTAGCTTTAATCTTGGTGAACATATTCCTAATGCAAGAGTTGTGAAAAAGATTCTTCGATCTTTGCCTAAGCGTTTTATCCCTAAAGTCACTGTGCTAAATTCTATGGGTAATTTAAATATGCTAAAATTGGAGGAACTTGTAGCAGACTTGCAAACTTATGAAATTGATATGTTCCCTAAATCTGTCAAGTCTAAAGATAAGGGAATTGCACTTAATTCCCAAGAGAGAAAAAGTGAGGGGATGGCAAGAAAGAGAGTAGAGTCATCTAGAAAGAAAGAGAGTGAAACTTGTTCTTCTGAGTGTGATTTTGACTTAGATGATTTGGCTCTATTTGCTAAAAACTTTAAGAAAATTCTCAAATTTAAGAAGAGTGGAAATTTTAAAGATAAAAAGAATTTTTAGAAAAATAAGTTTGAAAAGAAAAATGAGAAAGATGCTAAAAACCCTCCTAAGAAAGACAGTGAGAGATGCTATGAGTGCGACGGTACGGGACATAGAGCTTTTGAGTGTGCTACTCGTCTGAATAGAGAAAAGGACAAGGCTTTCCTTAATGCTACCCTTAGTGACGACAGTGAGGTCGAGTCGGTGGACTCGGGAGATGAGTCTCCACATGAGTGTAACTTCACCGCATTCATGGATAGTCATGTGAGTACTCCTAGTGAACCTCACGACGATGAGGATGCTACTTCACAGGGACACCTCGAGAGTGAGAGCGATGCAAGTGAGGGGGAGGATGACTCAAGTGAGAGCGAGAGTGATATTCGACGCGCCTACGCTGAGTTATATTCTGAGTCATTTAAAACTAAAAAGCGTAACAAAGCGTTAGTTCTTAAGATCACCGGTTTAGAGGAAGATTTAAGAAAAGCGAGAGAGAGAGAGAGAGTCCTCCACCTACACCGCCCTGAGAGAGAGAGATTCTACCTGTGTTAAGAAAGAGAGTTTGTTTAGAGAGAGAGATAGCAGTTTTGAGAAAGAGAGAGGGGACTTGACTAAACAAGTGGTTAGTCTTACGATTGAGATTCATTCCACCGTGGAGATTCGGAAGAAACTTGAAGACCTTGTTACCCAGCTTACTCATGATCTAAAGAGAGCATGGGAAGTAAAGGTACAAATCGAGGACAGGTCTGGGAAGATGGAAAAGATGCTCCTCGGCCCCGCTTTAGGTTTTGGTGATCGGTAGGGAATTGGTTATGATGGTGCCTCCACATCCCAAATTGCACCTGGACCAGTTCCTAAGTTCACTACTACTCCTTATGGTCATAACCAAAATCTACGAAGGAGAGTTCAACCTAGAAAAGCAAACTAAGGTCTGCCTAATACTATGCTCTTTTGTACATATTGCAAAAGAAAAGTCCACCTTAGGGAGTTTTGCTATAGTTTGGGTCGAACACGACGTACTTCTGCTCCACCATGTCATACAGATGAATTTTCCAGTCTGAGAGAGCGTGTTGAGTTTTTAGCCACCACATCATAGAGTTTGATGGAGGAATTTCGACCGATGTCTTTGCCGTTAGTGAATGCTTCTCACAATTCGGCTAAAACCAATAACAACAAGGGTAAACAAAAGGTTACCACTTCTTGGGTACCTAAGAAAGATAAGAAAGCTCTTGTTGTTCATGTTTCTCTCAAAGCCCATAATACCTCACAGTGGTATTTTGATAGTGGATACTCCAGACACATGACATGTGATGTCTCATTTTTTACCCACATTGAGGATTATAAGGATGGTAGAGTCACCTTTGGAGATGGGAGCAAGTCTAGCATTATGGGACGAGGTACTGTGGAGTTACCAGGATTTCCTAAGCTAGAGAATGTTTTATACGTCAAAGGTTTGAAAGCAAACCTTCTCAGCATTAGCCAGTTGTACGACGATGACTTTGCAGTAAAGTTTGATCGGGATGCGTGTAATGTCTATAATCAAGCCGGTAAACTTTTAGTGCAAAGGGTGAGGATCGAGGATAATTGCTATGGGACTGTACCTACTTCCTCACTTTTCGGCAACAGCGCCACGATCACTCCTATGGATTTGTGGCATCAACGTCTAGGTCACGTGAACGTTAGAGATTTGACCCGTTTAGTCAAAAAGGACCTAGTACGTGGCTTACCATCTCTTATAAAGTCAACTTCCACGGTTTGTGGACCCTGTCAGTTGGGAAAGAAAATTCGGAGCCCTCATAGGAAGTCGCATTCCATTACCACCTCCCGAGTACTTGAGCTGATTCACATGGATCTTATGGGTCCTACTCGTACTGAGAGTTTAGGAGGTAAGAGGTATATCCTCGTGATGGTAGACGATTTCTCCAGATACTCCATCGTAAGTTTTCTGAGAGAGAAATCCGATGCTGGAGAGTTTTTAAAGACCAAGTTCCGTGTCCTGCAAATCAACACGGAGTCACTATTAACAGGATATGTAGTGACAACGATACTGAATTTAAGGAAGAAAAGGTAGATTTTTATTGTGATAGCCTCGGGATCAAACATGAGTTTTCAGCTGTGAAGACTCCTCAGCAAAATGGGATTGTTGAGAGAAAGAATAGAATGATCCAGGAGATGGATAGATCTATGCTTCTAGGTCGCAAAGTTTCTAAGAAATTTTGGGCAGAGGAAGTGTCTACTACATGTCACACGGTGAATAGGATTTACTTGTGTCCACACACACTTAAGACGCCTTATGAATTGTGGACTGGCAAGAAACCCAACCTGGCAATTTTCGTGCTTTTGGGAGTAAATGCTACATCCTACGGGATAGAGAGCAATTAGGAAAGTTTGACTCTCAGAGCAATGATGGAATATTTCTAGGATATTCATCGAATAGCAGAGCGTACCGGGTTTTTAACCTGAAGAGCTCTAAGGTTATGGAATCAATAAACTTCACCGTGCAAGATGATGAACCTACGATGACTATTGATTCTAACCTCTAGTGTGAGAATGAGGACTTTTCTGAGAGTGACCTACTTATTCCTCACTCACACTTTGTGGACCCCACTCCTGTGCTAGGGGACACACCTGCTTGGGTTCACAAGAGTCATGACCCTTCTGCCATTGTTGGTGATCCCACTCTAGGGGTAAAGACTCGTGCTCAACTAGAGAACGTCGTTAGACACTTTTTCTACACGTCCAAAGTCAAGACCAAGAATCATAAAGAAGCACTCAAGGATGAACACTGGATATCTGCTATGCAGGATGAGTTGATTCAGTTTAAAAAGAATAATGTCTAGGGACTTGTCCCCCGACCTAGTGATACTAATGTGATCGGTACCCGATGGATTTTTTAGAATAAAATGGATGAAAATGGTACCATAACTAGAAACAAGGCTAGGTTGGTCGCCCAAGGCTACACACAGATAGAGGGTGTAGACTTTGGAGAGACATTTGCTCATGTTGCGAGGATTGAGTCCGTCCTTTTACTACTAGTCATCGCATGTCATCTGCACTTTAAGTTATATCAGATGGATGTCAAGAGTGCCTTCCTGAATGGCATTCTATAGGAGGAGGTTTACGTGGAACAACCAAAAGGGTTTGAAGACCCCAAGCACCAGTAGCATGTCTACTATCTGAGGAAAGCCTTGTATGGTTTGAAGCAAGCACCCCATGCTTGGTACGAGAGGCTTACTTCTTATCTCTTAGCCCGTGGCTTCAAGAGAGGGGGAGTTGATATGACGTTGTTCGTCAGGAGAGATGATGGTGCTATTTTGGTTGCACAAGGCTATGTGGACGATATAGTCTTTGGATCCACATGCTCCCAGCATGCTCACCACTTTGATAAGGAGATGAAAAGTGAGTTTGAGATGAGCATGGTAGGTGAGCTTACTTTCTTCCTCAGTCTCCAGGTTCGTCACCTAGAGGGTGGGATGTTCATCTCCCAATCCAAGTATGCTAGAGACCTTGTGAAGAAATTTGGTTTAGACTCCGCTAAGCATGCACGTACACCTATGAGTACTTCTATCAAGCTTAGTAAGGACACTTCAGGCAAGGACATAGAGCAAACCTTATATCGGAGTATGATAGGTAGTCTTCTCTACTTGACTACCAGTCGTCCCAACATAGCCTTTAGTGTTGGAGTTTGTGTGCGATATCAGGCTTCTCCGAAAGAGTCACACTTACTCGCTCTAAAACGTATTATCAAATACGTGAGTGGGACTCTCTCATTGTAATACCCCGTAATTTTAAATGACTTTTAAAATGGGTTATATTTTAAATTAATGGATTAATTGGATTTTATTATTAATTAATTCATTCGGGTTTTATCCGGACGGTGGATATATAAATGGATGATTCTGAATATTACTTAAAGGTATTTAGGTAATATATGAATGTGATGTCATTGATATAACTGTATGATATAAATTCGGTAATTTATATTTTTAGTCAGACGCGGTATGGGACGTGTCGGGACTAGTTTATTAAATTAAAAAGGAAATTTATTTTCTATCGATCTAATAGTCATTTTGACTGCGTCGTTGCGTCCGAAAGGTTCGAAATAGTCAGAAAAGTCTATTTGGATGTTAATTTTGAGTCTCGGGTCATTTGGAAATGAATAGACAACCCGAAAGGGCATTTTGGTCATTTTTCTAGGGGGGATGAATAGTGATTTCGGATTTGGAACTATTATAAGTATTGGTAGATTAAGTGTATGGGAGTTATTCATCTCCTCTTCACAAATAAGAGAAGCCATCTTCCTCGAGAGAGTGTAAGAGTGCTTGGGAAGGGAAAAGCCACTTGGGAAGGAGAAGAACAAGAACCAAGGTTCACCACCACCGGAGTTTGACCGGAGAAGGGACAACCAACTGAAATATACTACACCAAAGGATCAGACCTACAGTTAAGGCAAGTGTTTAATAATGGTAATTTGAGTTCGTACATTGTCCATGTAAGAATAGTATGAAAAGAGAAGATTATTCATGTTTTGGAAGAAATAATGGAGTGATTAAATGAATTTCTGGAAAGTGAAATGATATAGGAATTTAACTCATGTTTTAGGATGATAATAATCCATGAAATAGTCATGAATCTGTTGAAGAAATTATGATAACCATTGAAGAGTTCTTGAAGATGCTATGTTGATAAATTTTCTTAAAATGAGGAGATAAACATGTTTTTAATCCAAACCCTTGATGATTCTAGGATGTTTAGAGTATTGGAATTCGTTCATATATGTTGATATATCATGTAGAAATAATTATAACTCGTTTTGGAGGTTTATATGAAGGTTTAAATGAGTAAAAATGGTGAAACCCGTAGTTGCAGAAAATGCAGCAAACCAGGCTTGGACCTGAGGGATCGATCGATCGACCCCTGCCTTCGATCGATCGACCTCCCTAGAATATGTAAAGTTGTTTCTTTTTAAATGTTGATTCTTATCCCAAACCTTTTGTGGATCTTTGGAGATTATTATTTGGATATTATGGGACTTAGAAATATCAGTAAATCCTTGATAAGATTTGAATTAATTTGATTTGGATTCAAGTGATTAAAATGATGAAAATTACATCGAATGGAATTTCGGTTGCGAGATTCATTTGTTAAATTCTAAATGGGGATGTATGAGGATTTAAGATAGGACCAGTAGGGGTGATTTAATATAACACCTGGGTATCCTTAAGTTTACAAGAGGGTTTAATCCTAAGTGAAAGAATATGTGGTTATAAGAGATTTGAAACTATTGGTTTTAACCTTAATTAAAAGGAGAAGTAAACTTGTAGTAGTTCGGGAGAAATAATGTTATGGACCAGTAGGATATTAGTGATTTCTTACTGAATATAAGATGAGGAAAATCCTATTTGAATCTTGTGAGATGGGAGTTTAGAACACATTTGAATGAAAGAGGGTATGAGGTTATCCCGATCGCATAGTTTAAGTTTTCGTACCTCCTCGATCAACAAAGTTAAGTAGTAGTGTATTGGAGGGGTTCCTTGTTTGGATTTCGCTTTGCGAGATGCTCCGCGCATGAACCTTAACGACGCCGGGAGTGGAGAGATGTTATAGGATGAGAGGATAATTAAATTATGAAGTAAAGATATTATATGTTAATACGTGGGATTTAAAAGAGATATAATGCTACGTATGGGAAATATCTTAGGGTAGTGATAATTACCTTATTGATATTATATTATAGGTATGATAATACCTATTTGATTGATTGATGATTTATGTGTATGGCATACCTAGCTTACTTGCTATCAGAGGGAGGTTTGCGCGTGAGGGAAGTCATATCCTGATGAATCCATGGGATCTTTGATTTGTCGCTCGAGAACATAGGTCTATGAAAGACTTATCGGGGAGTTGATAAGTCCGCTGACTGTGGGTACGTAGGTATGTGCGTGACCCATGGATACGAGAACTATGTTCGCCACCAATTTGTTTGTTGTTGATTGTGGTTCGTGGAATCTTACCGAACCTGTAGTTCCCTATTCGGCGACCTGCGATGATGGGACATGATAGCAGAGTACTGCATTGCACCGCAACTGTGACTCGGGGTGCTGTATTATATATGAATATATATATAATGGATTAAATGATTGAATGGATATATTGCGGTTAAATCTATCTACGATGATAATTGTAGATAACGGTGAATAGAGAAAGATAATTGAATTAAGTTAATGAATGTTTATTGAAAAACTTAATTCATATTAATGAGAAATGATTCACGTTAATGAGAAACGATGAGAAATGTAAATGAATAATAATGTGACGTATGGTATGGGACATACGGGGATTATGATATGGGAATGGAATTTTAATATGGAGACTAGAAAAGAGGAACCATTAACTAGGAGGTTAATAGGAAACGTTAAGTGTGCACTCTAGTTGAGAGGTGAGAATGGAAAGTGAGAGTTGGATATAACATGTACATAATAAAAGACTTATTGCACTTGTTAAATACTTGTTGTTTTAAAAATCATCTACACATTCGGGCTCTGACCCGTTTCCTTGCATATTTTCTCTTCTATTGTATCTCTATATCAGGTGTCCACCAACAGGGACGCCAACCTTAGCGGATTATGTTGAACTATGGAGCTATGGAGTTTTTTCTTAGACGCTTATCATCATTTGATTCATAGTATTCTCTTAGTAGGCCATGTCGCCCAAAGGATTCAGTTATCTTCTTCTATCGGGGTCAAATACTATGGTATTCGTGTCATTTTAATACATTTGATATTGTTGGGATTACTGTAATGGATTAATATTATTTGGGAATGTTTATTCCAATTGCATTTAAATTCTTTTGTGTTATCTACTTGGTTATTAGTGTTCTAGAATAAAATGTGTTGTGTTATTCTTAAACTGGAAATGGATTTTGTTAAATTAAAATTTGGAAAGTTTTTAACACCAGCTTAATTGAGTTTTGGGTGAGTTGTAAATGTTTTCGACAGTGATGCTAAGAATGAGCCAACTGTATATTCTGTTTTAATTTGGTATGGGACTGGCCACCCGGTATTTAATTAGGCGGGGTGTTACACTCATATGGTATTTGGTATTCCTTTGATACCGATGATCGTTTTTCCACCTATTCGGATGCCAATTGGGCCGGGGATGCAGATGGTTGTAGGAGCACTTCTGGTGGGTGTTTCTACTTTGGTTCTGCTCCTGATTGAGCAAGAAGCAAAACTCCATCTCTTTATCCACTGCGGAGGCTGAGTACATAGTCGCAAGGAGTTGTTGCACGCAACTCTTGTGGATGAAGAAAATGTTGGAGGATTATGGGATTTCACAGGACACCATGATCATTTCTTGTGATAACACGAGCACGATTCACATATCCCGCAATCCCGTCCAATATTTGCGCACAAAGCACATCAGGTTACGCGAGAACTTTCTACGTCAGTTAGTTGAGAAAAAAGTCGTATCCCTGAGTTTCGTTCCTACCGACCATCAGTTAGCCGATATTTTCACGAAACCTTTAAATGCCCTTAGATTTGAGAGTCTTAGGAAGTCTTTGGGGATTTGCACAGTTGACTGAGGGGTTGGTCCGTGTTTAGCATAGGATGCATTGTCATTATCATATCCTTTGATTCCTATCGCTAGACTGTATCATTAGTGTATTTATTATGTTTACTTTTTATATTTCTTTTGAAAAATACAAAAAGGTTTTCTTTTAGAAAAAATTCTGAGAAAAGCTCAAAAATATTTTACCTTGATAAATTTTTTGAAAAATCCAAAAAGATTTCTATTTTGCACCTTTTATGGATGAGCATTTAAGATAGCCGAGTCACAATTTCATTCCATTTTATCCATGTGACTGTTTGATAGAGATTTGAGATGCTACATCATTTCACCCACGTGATTTACATTGTTTGGAGTCTTTGAGATGTAATTAGTGATATTTTCCTACATGTTTGACTCCTATATCCTTTATTGCACACATGCACGGCTATATTTGATTATTGCACTTGTCTATCACATATTGGCTTGAGTGTTTCCATCTCAATTCTGTCTATACAATGTTCAATATGCGATAAAACTTGACAAGATTGGATTGCATGTGAAAACCGTTTTGGTGAGACTGTGTTTAAATTGATAACGGGGAGGGGCTGCGAAAGGTAATCATCTATCCTTTGCGAAAAATCCACCGTTCAAAAGAACCTAAAAAGTGGAGGAATTTTATTATCTGAGGTCCAAAGAGGTTAAAAGAGCCCGATAAAATTTAAAGGCAATAAAAAGCAATATATGCCAAACATGGGCCATTTAGGTTTCACCATCAATTCTTCAAAGTTTGAGAATTTAGAATGCCTCTCTTCAAAATATATATCTGAGGGAATTTGGTTGGAAAATGTTTAAACGGGTTTGCACTTCCTTGAAAGTCCTAGAAAAGCATGAAATCGTTTTGGACGTTATTGGTGTGAAAATCACTTTGAGCTTTGATTTGTTGATTTGATTAAGTCAATGTCCTATATTTCCATTCTTTTACACCAAAGAAAGCATTTGAGTTCATTCGTTAGGAGTATCTGATACTCATCGTGCACATTTGTCATGATTGTATGCATCGATTTTCCTATCGAATTTTATCATACCCCTTCATTAACGCTATCACCGACGTGGTTGTTTTGTGTTCATTCATGGTGTGATTTAGTCCTTGTGACACCCTGCACTTGCTTGGTTGATTTATTTCTCTCATTTGTCTATTTGGGGACATCATAAAAAGGGGGAGAAAGAATTATCATATTTTGGGGGAGTTTTGTTTTTGAGTTTTTGAGATTTGATAAAATATGCTTTCATCATTTGATATCTATGTTTATGTCATTTCAAACTTGATATGTCAATTGGTATCTGCTTTGTCTCATGTGTGTAGGTATGAAGATTGAAGATTAATATGTTGCACACCCTGATGTGAAAATCATTGAGATTCCTGAAAATTCGAAGAGCAAACGATGAATACTTATTTATTTATATCGTTCCAGTTTTGGGTTAATGGAAGGGTAGATTTGTATAGGCACTTTGTAATTTGATAATTCGGATGATGGTTTTTATGTATGTACCAGGATAGACATAGGGCGAGATTTTTAAGGGCATTTTTGTCCATTATCATTTTGTTATGTCGTACGTCGTTACACCGTTGAATGAATTCAAGATTCATATTGTTGTCAACCGATCCTAATATCAAAGAAGAGAAGGAATATTTTTTCTGACAGGTCGGACCGATCCGCCCAGCAAAAAGAACCGATCCGACCCCAGACCGATCCGACCCTCTACCAGACCGGTTCACTTGCTGAAAATCCAGTAAACCCTGGACTGATAGCGAACCGATAAAGCCAAATTTTAAAAGATCTCATTCACCCCTCGGACCAATCTGCCTCAGACCCGGACCGGTCCGCCTGGGATAAGCTCAGCCAGATCGTGCAGAGATTTTTTAGGGCCATGACTTCTTTTATAAAGATTTAGCAAGACTTCTTCACACGATTTTCAGAGTTCATAAACTCAAAGTCTTCATCTTTATGAGTTCTCAAACTCATGTTTAATTGACACAACCTTGCCATATCTGTGTGAATCACTGTGCAACCCAAGAACACACTTTTGTTGTTCATACCCTTATGGAGAAGATCGTTCTTCTTCTTCATTGCTCCCTCATGGCAAGGGAAACTTCCAGTCGCCGACTACAGATCCGACGACTGCGGGTAATTCTGTGTCACCCTTGTATTTTCATTGTAATCCGAGAAATTGTAAAGTTACAATATTATAGTGAAAATAAATGGTTTTGCCCCTTTGGAGGATTTTTCCTTAATTGTGTGTGTTTGATTGTACTAGCATGTTCTACATATTATTCAATCACACCTAGATGCATGTTTAGGATTTAATTGGGTTAAAACTGAGTTTAATTATATAATTTTCTATTTGAACGCACGCGCACCCCCTTCAGGAGGAATATAATCTTTGGGATAGGGATCATGAATGTATTCCTAAGGGTAAGGTGTTCGAAATTCGTCATAAACCGAAGCTATCTCGCCAGCAGATTGCGAGGAGGCTTGCATAAACTTCATCATCTCCTTCCTCATTACCTCCATGGGTGATGCCACTGGAGCAACAACTAACGGGACTATAGGATGAGTGCCCATTGCGGCTGGAGCAATCGTCATGGTTGGGGCCGTTGATACACCCGACGTTCCCACTCATGGATTCACAAAAAAGGGCATACTTGCTAGGACTATTCCCGTTACGCCTATACTTGGTGGGGACATTGGGGCTTCCCCCGATGTCACGAAAGAGTTGGCTTCAAATCCTCCCAACACCGTTGAAGCTATTGGAGTTTGCAAGAACTCAAAACTTATTCATGAGGAGTGCCACTTAAGTTGGTCCCAACACAGTACTCGTGGAGGCTCGTGTCACCCATGGAACGCCTGTCGTCGCCTAAATTGGAGGTACCTCCATTCGAGGAGCCCCGTCCCTTAAATGCTCCAGTTCTCTCACCGCTTGTTCTTTATTGTGTTGGATGTCATCAAAGTTGAGCCTTCGATTAACGTTACCTTGTGCCATACTCCTTACTTAGAAGAATGCCTCCCAAGCAGAGTCGCCAAATGTAAGAGGGTAGTTTAGATAAGATGGATGTGTAACCCCTTCTTTTAGTATAGTAATGATAAGTTAAATAGCAACATTATTGATTAACCACAGGACATACAAACACGACTCAATGAAGATAGACTGAGTTTGAACTCACAAATCTCTCGTGTATAACTCAGAAGGTAGTAATGAACTTAGAATCAACTTATCTAGAGGGAGAGAGAAGTAAGCATCCTAGATACACCTTGGTAAGCAACCAAACACACCAACCACCCTCAAGAATCTCTCTCAATTATTAAAAGCTTCGTAATGAATAACAATGGTGGGTGAGTAAACTCTCTAGTTTTGTAATAACTCTCTCTGATATATATTGTCTCTAGTAATTACTTTTGAACTCTTTAAAGATCACATGAAGCCTCTCTCCAGAGGTGGATGGGGTCTTTAAATAGCCTCCCATACCATTCCCGAGGCAAATCCGCCATTAATGCATGTGAAAGACATCCCTCATACTTTATGTCCCAAACATTAAATACCTGATGCACTAGTTGTCTCCACGTCATAAACATTAAATGCCAAGACATTCCTTTTGCCTAACCACTGTGTGTTAGGGGGCTGTTGTCGCAGAGGTGACTCACCAACTGTCTGATAGCCTCAAATACCATGGTGGTTTACTCAAGTGCATATTTGACATTGTCTAGCTGGCTAGTGACATCACCTACAGTAGATGTCACCTTAAGTAGAGGGCTATTTAGTTCACAGCTCAACGCCCGGTGGAACTCAAAGCCGTTCCGCCTGAGGTTCCACGATGAGGGTCCTTCGGTATTTTACTAGGTGTATCTAAGATGGTCAGTACAAGACCCAACGGTGCCTCACTTCTCAACCCTCCAAACTAGGTCCCTCCAAAGTTCCCACGACGAGTTTGTTCGATAGAGCATGAAAGCTCTCCTAGGCCCTGCCAAGCCTTGTCTCTCACGAGTACCGTTCGACCTCACACATAATCATTATTCTCATTACATCATTACAACCGTTATAGCTTGTAGTCAATATAAACAAATATACAATATGACTATATAACACAGCAAGCTATGAGTTTCCATGCTAAGCTGCCACGCTCAACTGCCTCGCTTGAGCTGCCACGCTCAACTGCCTCGCTTGAGCTGCCACGCTCAACTGCCTTGCTTGAGCTGCCTTAACCCCAAACACTGTTGTTAATGGTGGGACTATCCCTAATCTTATTATTACCTTCAAGCCCCTCTACAAATGGAAACTAGTCCTCACACATATCACAAATGAAGAACGCTATATAGGAAATTAAAAATCATAATCTCAATGAAAGATACCACACATTAAAAGAGGCAAAATTATTTTTCATAGATTATGAAAACTATTATGACTTTTAAATAAAATTCACCCTGAGATCACATAGGACTTTTATAGTGTCACCCCCTAACCCCATTAGGATATAATTAACTAGATAGTTTACAAACCACAATTATAATTTATTTATTATTTAGGAAATACATATTTAAACAACTTCAAGGTTAAAATGCAGAATATTAAAAAAATCCAATCGTTTTTAGGCGACATAATTTCAACATAACCCACATATCATTTAACTTAATTACAACTAGTTTAGTTTATAAAACAAACTAACAACACCCTACTTCTATGTACTCAACCTCCTAGACCTGGCAGTGGCAGCTAGAAAACCTGAAAATGTAAACATATAAAACAACTAGTGTAGTTTATAAAACAAACTAACAACACCCTACTTCTATGTACTCAACCTCCTAGACCTGGCTGTGGCAGCTAGAAAACCTGAAAATGTAAACATATAAAAACATGAGTCTAAAAACTCAATGAATGTACTACAGCTATCTATAGTAAAAGTACTATATTAACATATCAACATAACAATATAAACATCTCTGTGCCAAATTAGGCCATATACATATCCGGAGTTAATAAACCCCACATCTCCTGCCCGTAGGCAATGATCATATCCATAGATTTTAAAAACCTAACATCTCCTGAATTGCATAGCAACTCAACATATCCTGACTTTTATAAAGCCATAACATCTCAACATCTCTTGGCTTTTAAATAAGCCATAACATCTCAACATCTCTTGGATTTTAAATAAGCCATAACATATCAACATCTCATGACTTTTAAATAATCCATATCATCTCAACATATGCTATATATATGTCATATCCAAAATCAACTCAGTAAGTACACTCACCTTGTGTTGTCAACTATGTATTCACGTTTCCCTCGGGTGGAGCTGAACTTGGTTGATTTGACCTTACACCTGTTAATCCAACTAAATCAGTATTGAAACTCAATCATAATTATTATCTTAATATAATTATGTAACTTTAAATAAGTACACAACCACAATATGATTCTACTCAAGTCATATTCCATGAAACATATGTAAAGACGAAACGATGGTATATATGTTGATAAGGTCATGAACATTCAACCCTAGAAACTACCTCGTAAGGAATTTATAACTAAACTCAAGTAAACATAAAAATATAATTCTGAATATATATACACATGAAACATGTACTCCAAATACCCTTGTCAAGGAGTAGATACAAACATTCTTTCATGGGGTATCCAATATGGCATCAAATCATTGTCCTCCATACATAACCATCCCATATTCATAAATAGTACACATACAGGTGTTCAAGCTTATCAATCTGGAAACACATCTGAATATACTTTCCGTTACAAGTGATGGTGTAATTTTTCAAGCTTCCTAGGGCAAGTTATGGCCATTTCTTTACAACACAAGAAATTTGTCCTACAAACTCCTCTATTGTTCCTTTGACTTCCAAGAATTTTCATAATTTTTCTACAGCATAACTTTCCATGATTTTCTACACACTTTCAGTAGAAATAATGAATAGTACATAATTAAAGTTTCATAATATTTGGACTTCATTTGCTATCTCAAAATCTTGACCAAACTCAGGGCATACCGAAATGAAATATTCAAACAGCAACTTGCAACCATCACTAAGACCTAACCATAAGGAGTTAAATTCTGATTTTCGGGTATGATATGAATATATAAGTCTATTTTCATATCCAATTGGAATTTATGAATTCCAGTAAGCACACAAAGAGATATTCAAGTTTGAATACAAAGGGTTTCAATACAAAGCAATATGACCTATAACACCACTTATCTCACATATAAACCAATACATATTATCACAAAGGAGGATGGAATTTGGATCAATAATTCACGATTTATATAATTTGAAATAACTATAATAGAAGATTAAAACAATATTAACACATAATATTACCTTGGAAACACCTTAAGTATTTTCTTGGAATTGTTTTCCTAGATTTTCCTTGTAACCCTTTCTTCCTTAACTTCTACCTCTCTTTCCTCAAGCTAATATCACCTCAAACTGAACCTAGGGACTTATTTGATGAAGAAATAAGGTTAAGGGAGAGTTTTAAGTCGGCCAAGGATACCTCCCAATCCATCCAATCAAATTAAAACATTTGGTTTAATAAAAGACAATTTACCACTTAAGGCAATTGACAGATTCGGCTCTTCTCGTAATTTCGACCTAACTTCTTACTCGGACATCCGTTTGATGCACCGTTTATTGTGTTACAACCCTAAATCAAATATCTACAACTATGTAGTTTTCACCTCAAGTCAATTGTGATTTTACAAGGGTCAAAACTAGTCTTAAACAGGAACATTTCTATCGAAAATAACCAAATCTTGTGTTCGTAAATAATTCGACAATTCATGATTTATGAAAGTAGAATTATACTAACCATAATCACTTAACATTAGATATACTAATAACACATTATTCATATCACATAGGATAATTATGATTTAAATATAATTTATCATAATCATATGCGGGTTGTCACAACCTCCCCCCTTAGAAAATTTCGTCCCCGAAATTTGATACGAATAACACTTACCAAACAAATGGGGATACTGTTTCTTCATGCTATCCTCCATTTCCCAAGTTGCTTCTTTAATTCCGTGGCTCATCCACATAACTTTAACTAAGGGAATAACCTTATTCCTCAATACTTGCTCCTTACGATCAAGAATTTCCACCGGTTCCTCGATGTACGACAAGTCTTCTTTTAGTTCAATAGGTTGGGTTTTCAGTTGATGAGATGGATCTGCCAAATAATTATGAAGCATTGATACATGGAACACATCATGTAAACGAGATAACTCTGGAGGCAATGCAAATCTATATGCAGGGTCCCAATTCTTTCCAACACTTTATATGGTCCAATGTATCTTGGACTTAGTTTCCCCTTCTTTCCAAATCTCATAATGCCTTGGTGAAATACGTAGGAATACAAAATCCCCCTTCTGAAATTCCAATGGATACTTCCTCTTATCTGCATAAAATTTCTGCCTGCTTTGCTCTATCTTTATCCGTTCCCGAATCATTTTGATCTTCTCAGTTGTCATATTTATCAGTTCAGGACCCAAAACTTTCCTTTCACCCACTTCATCCCAATATAATGGCGTTCTACATCTCCTCCCATATAAAGCTTCATAAGGAGCCATACCAATGGTGGACTGATAACTATTATTATACGCAAATTCCATCAATGGCAAATGATCATCCCAACTGCCCTTGAAGTCAAATACACAAGCTCGTAACATGTCTTCTAATATTTGAATCGTCCTCTCAGATTGCCCATCGGTTTGTGGATGAAATGCAGTGCTGAACTTCAAACTTGTGCCCATGGCATTCTGTAAACGAGTCCAAAACTTAGAAGTGAACGTTGGATCTCTATCTGATACAATTGACACTGGTGCCCCATGTAAACTGATAATCTCATCAACGTACATACGTGCATACTTGTCAACCGTGTAGGTGGTCTTAACTGGAAGAAAATGAGCTGACTTTGTCAATCGATCTACAATCACCCAAATTGAATCATTCCCCTTTGGTGATCGTGGCAATCCTACAACAAAATCCATCGTTATATGCTCCCACTTCCATTCCGGAATAGGCAATGACTGCAATAACCCTGTCGGCTTCTGATACTCCGCTTTCACTTGTTGACATACTAAACATTTAGCTACAAATTCGACAATCTCACGTGTCATATTATTCCACCAGTAATACTCTTTCAAATCTCTGTACATTTTGGTACCTCCCGGATGCATAGAGTTAATAGAACTATGTGCCTCTTCTAATATATCCTTCTTTAAGGACGAATCCTTCGGTACACAAATTCTATTTTTATAACACAATAATTCATCCTTCTTAATTTCAATGTCACTCTCTTTACCATCCAGGATTTCCCGTTTCTTCTTTTCAAGGAATGGATCACTGACTTGAAAATTTCGTATGCGTTCTGCCAGTAAAGGTCTCACTGTAACGTATGCAAATAACGCCCCCATTTTAGATAAGTTCAACTCGATTCCCATCAGTCTTAATTCCATAATATTGCCAACCCGTGCACATTGAATACAAGATAACCTCCCCAATGACTTTTGACTCAGAGCATCTGCAACAACATTGGCCCTCCCGGGATGATGGTTAATGGTACAATCGTAATATTTAATTAACTCCATCCAACGTCTTTGTCTCAAATTCAAGTCTCTCTGTGTAAATAAATACTTTAAACTTTGATGGTCTGTGAAAATTTCACACGTCTCTCCATACAAATGATGTCTCCATAATTTTAAGGCAAAAACAATAGCCGCAAGTTCTAAATCATGTGTAGGATAATTACGTTCATGCGTCTTCAACTGTCTAGATGCATAAGAAATTACCTTTCCATGTTGCATGAAAACACAACCCAGGCCCTGATGTGAAGCGTCAGTATAAATCACAAAACCTTCTCCACTGGATGGAACAGTGAGAACTGGAGCTGACACTAGCCTATTTTTCAACATTTCAAAGTTGTGCTGGCATTCATCACTCCACACAAATTTCACTTCCTTTAGGGTCAATTTAGTCAACGGCAAGGCTATAGATGAAAACCCCTTTATGAATCTTCTACAATATCCAGCCAATCCTAGGAAACTTCTTATCTCCGTTACATTCCTCGGTCTTTCCCATTGCACAATTGCCTCTACCTTCTTAGGGTCAACATAAATTCCATCTCCCGAAACAACATGCCCCAGAAATACTACCTGATTTAACCAAAACTCACATTTGCTAAACATCGCAAACAATTGACTATCTCGCAAAACTTGCAATACAACTCTTAGATGCTTCTCATGTTCCTCTTGGCTAGGTGAGTATATCAAAACATCATCGATAAAGACAATCACGAACGAATCTATGAAAGGATGAAATACTCGATTCATTAAATCCATAAACACCGCAGGAGCATTTGTTAACCCAAATGGCATTACCAAAAATTCATAATGACCATTGCGAGAACGAAAAGTCGTCTTAGAAATGTCACAATCTCTCACCCTTAATTGATGATAACCCGATCTAAAATCAATTTTTGAAAACACTTTAGCACCCTGTAATTGATCAAACAAATCATCAATACGAGGCAATGGATATTTATTTCGAATAGTCACCTTGTTCAACTGTCGATAATCAATGCAGAGTCGCATGGTGTCATCTTTCTTCTTCACAAATAATACTGGAGCGCACCATGGTGATACACTGGGTCGAATAAAAACTCTATCTAACAAATCTTGCAGTTGAACCTTTAACTCCTTTAGTTCCACAGGTGCCATTCTATATGGAGAAATAGAAACAGGAGTTGTACCAGGCACTAAATCGATAGCAAACTCTACCTCTCTGCTAGGTGGCAATCTTGGTAATTCATCTGGGAACACATCTGCAAAATCCTTAACGACTGGGATATCTTCTAATTTTTGCAATTCCCTGTTTGTATCCACAATATATGCTAAAAAGCCTTGACAACCCTTATTTAACAATTTCCTCGCCCGAAGGGCTGAAATAAGACAGTTCGGAACCACATTTCTTTCCCCAGTAAATTTGAATTCTTCCTCCCCCGGCATATTAAATGTAACCTCCTTACGAAAATAGTCAATTGATGCATGGTAGGAAGATAGCCAGTCCATACCCAAGATAATATCAAAATCTCGAATATCTAGGGGAATTAAATCAATGGTCCACTCCCTCTCCCCCATATATAATACACAATTTTTATACACAAGCTCCACTAACATCACATCCCCCATTGGTGTCGAAATATATAAACCACAATCTAGATAAGAACATGGTCTACCCAAACGCATGGTAAATGACAGTGCTACAAATGAATGAGTAGAACCTGGATCAATAAGCACGTAAGCATGTTTGTTCATGACAGAAAATGTACCTGTCACCACCTCTGGAGTAGCCTGAGCATCCTGTAAAGTCATAGAAAATATCCTTCCCGGAGCCCTGGATCCACTAGCCTGTCCTCTACCTCCTCCTCTCCCTATGCCTCCTGGTGATGAGCCTCGACTAGTAGTAGCTGATTGAATCCCTCCCAGTAGCATAGGACAGTTCTTCTTGGTATGACCAATTTGATGACAGTGATAACACTATACCCCCTTTAACTTGGGACAATCTGGACTGATATGGCCCTCAGCTTTGCAAAAATAGCATGTAACAGGCTTAGACTGCCCATTGTCGTTCTCCTGCTGTCTATTCTGTTGGCCCATCGATCCTGCACCCCTAAAACTGCTTGGTGTCCTATTCTGAACAAAATTTCCAGACCCTCTACCACGCTGAAATCTTTGACTCCCTTGTTTCGAGTATTCTACATTGCCTTCCTTTTGCTGAAATGGATCAAATCTACTCCTCTTTCCCCTTTGTTCCCTATTCTTTATTGCATCGTTAACATCTCCTTCAACCATCATAGCTTTGTTAACTAAGGAAGAATAATCTACCATCTCAAGTGCAGTGAGTCTAGACTTGATAACCAAATTCAACCCATCCTGAAATCTGGTGCATTTATCCTCCTCATCACGTAAGAAATGTAATGAAAATCGAGACAAAGATGTGAATTTAGTTTCATACTCCCAGACCGCCATATTCCCCCGAGTCAATGATAAAAATTCTCTCTCCTTTTGCTTCCGGTACATGCGAGAAAAATACTTTTCATATAAGACTTTAATAAAGGAATCCCAAGTAATTACCTCACCTCCCTCCGGAGTAAGCAATAAATGTTTGGAAGACTCCCACCAATATTTAGCTTCTCCCTTTAACATGAAAGTATCCAAAATCACCTTCTGCGCGCCAGGTACATTCATCACCCCGAAGATAGTTTCTGTGTCTCTAACCCAAGCCTCAACTTCTAAAGGATCTACAGAACCTGAGAATGCTGGAGGGTTCAATTTGATAAACTTCTCGTACAGAGTATTCTTCTCCTCTCGTTGTATTTCCCTTTCTCTTCTTGCCAAAGTCTGCTCCTCCAAGTACTTGGCTTGTTGTTCTGCTATTTGCATCATAAACATATTTTGTTGTTCTGCCATTAAAGTCATGGCACGAGCCATCTTTTGCATATCTGTAAGTTGTTCAGGAGCCCCCACTACGTTATTTAGATTTTGCTGGTTTACAGTATTTGAAGACTCCTCATCCACCCTCTCATGAACATTTGCTCCTTCCATTGCTTACTATCTGTCATAAACCACAATTATAGAAACAAGAATACAACATTTATTTCTAACATAATGGTTAGTATTTCTCACAAATTAATATAAAAGACCCACACAACGCTATTTCTGCCACTGCCATATCTAGACTCTCTAACCCCAGAATATAAAAACCTAAAGCTCTGATACCAAGTTGTCACCCCCTAACCCCATTAGGATATAATTAACTAGATAGTTTACAAACCACAATTATAATTTATTTATTATTTAGGAAATACATATTTAAACAACTTCAAGGTTAAAATGCAGAATATTAAAAAAATCCAATCGTTTTAAGGCGACATAATTTCAACATAACCCACATATCATTTAACTTAATTACAACTAGTGCAGTTTATAAAACAAACTAACAACACCCTACTTCTATGTACTCAACCTCCTAGACCTGGCAGTGGCAGCTGGAAAACCTGAAAATGTAAACATATAAAACCATGAGTTTAAAAACTCAGTGAATGTACTACAGCTATCTATAGTAAAAGTACTATATTAACATATCAACATAACAATATATACATCTCTGTGCCAAATTAGTCCATATACATATCCGGAGTTAATAAACCCCACATCTCCTGCCCGTAGGCAATGATCATATCCATAGGTTTTAAAAACCTAACATCTCCTGAATTGCATAGCAACTCAACATATCCTGACTTTTATAAAGCCATAACATCTCAACATCTCTTGGCTTTTAAATAAGCCATAACATCTCAACATCTCTTGGCTTTTAAATAAGCCATAACATATCAACATCTCATGACTTTTAAATAAGCCATATCATCTCAACATATGCTATATATATGTCATATCCAAAATCAACTCAGTAAGTACACTCACCTTGTGTTGTCAACTATGTATTCACGTTTCCCTCGGGTGGAGCTGAACTTGGTTGATTTGACCTTACACCTGTTAATCCAACTAAATCTGTATTGAAACTCAATCATAATTATTATCTTAATATAATTATGTAACTTTAAATAAGTACACAACCACAATATGATTCTACTCAAGTCATATTCCATGAAACATATGTAAAGACGAAACGATGGTATATATGTTGATAAGGTCATGAACATTCAACCCTAGAAACTACCTCGTAAGGAATTTATAACTAAACTCAAGTAAACATAAAAGTATACTTCTGAATATATATACACATGAAACATGTACTCCAAATACCCTTGGGAAGGAGTAGATTCAAACATTCTTTCATGGGGTATCCAATATGGCGTTAAATCATTGTCCTCCATACTTAACCATCCCATATTCATAAATAGTACACATACAGGTGTTCAATATTATCAATCTGGAAACACATATGAATATACTTTCCGTTACAAGTGACGGTGTAATTTTTCAAGCTTCCTAGGGCAAGTTATGGCCATTTCTTTACAACACAAGAAATCCGTCCTACAAACTCCTCTATTGTTCCTTTGACTTCCAAGAATTTTCATAATTTTTATACAGCATAACTTTCCATGATTTTGGACACAATTTCAGTAGACATAATTAATAGTACATAATTAAAGTTTCATAATATTTGGACTTCATTTGCTATCTCAAAATCTTGACCAAACTCAGGGCATACCGAAATGAAATATTCAAACAGCAACTATATACCAACTTGCAACCATCACTAAGACCTAACCATAAGGAGTTAAATTCTGATTTTTGGATATGATATGAATATATAAGTCTATTTTCATATACAATTAGAATTTCTGAATTTCAGTAAGCACACAAAGAGATATGCAAGTTTGAATACAAAGGGTTTCAATACAAAGCAATATGACCTATAACACCACTTATCTCACATATGAACCAATACATATTATCACAAAGGAGGATGGAATTTGGATCAGTAATTCACGATTTATATACTTTGAAATAAGTATAATAGAAGATTAAAATAATATTAACACATAATATTACCTTGGAAACACCTTAAGGATTTTCTTGGAATTGTTTTCCTAGATTTTCCTTGTAACCCTTTCTTCCTTAACTTCTACCTCTCTTTCCTCAAGCTAATATCACCTCAAACTGAACCTAGGGACTTATTTGCTGAAGAAATAAGGTTAATGGAGAGCTTTAAGTCGGCCAAGGCTGCCTCCCAATCCATACAATCAAATTAAAACATTTGGTTTAATAAAAGACAATTTACCACTTAAGGGAATTGACAGATTCGCCCCTTCTCGTAATTTCGACCTAACTTCTTACTCGAACATCCGTTTGATGCACCGTTTGTTGTGTTACAGCCCTAACTCACATATCTACAACTATGTAGTTTTCACCTCAAGTCAATTGTGATTTTACAAGGGTCAAAACTAGTCTTAAACAGGAACATTTCTATCGAAAATAACCAAATCTTGTGTTCGTAAATAATTCGACAATTCATGATTTATGAAAGTAGAATTATACTAACCATAATCACTTAACATTAGATATACTAATAACACATTATTCATATCACATAGGATAATTATGATTTAAATATAATTTATCATAATCATATACGGGTTGTCACATATAGGGTTGTAATGTAGGCTATGCTCGGGTATGAAACGAAGTATATGTATGGATTCAAAGTGTTCGAAATAAAAACTTGGAGTAATGGGGAAAATATGGGGAATTCCAAAATTGGAAGATAATTTCCAAATCAAGCATTAAATATGAAATTGGAGAGTAACAAGGATTATTGAACACTATATATAACATATACAACTTTCTCTTTTCTTTATATTTTCTTATTTTTCTCACTTTTCTTTTGTTTTCTTTTTGCTTTTTTCATTTTCTTTTCTTTTTCACTAACTTTATTTTCTTTCATCACTCTTTTCGTGCTCAAATTACAACCACACAACACGAACATCATTCAATCCCAAGTAACATTTCAAACAAAGGTATGTAAGGTATATATATGGCTTAAAACTCCAATGTGGAGTTGGTTAATGGATTTGGGGTTGTAAAATAAAAGGCTAATATTTAGGATCAAAGGGGTTGATGAGGGTAAACATATAAAGTGAGGTCAAGGCTAATATGGGTGATATAACAAAGATAGCCTATGATCATTTCCTAACGTTTACACAATTTTCGAGTCAAAACAAACTTTGAAAATCATGCTCAAGTAATACATTTCATATATGAACTCAATGAATGAACAATCAAATGAAAGAATAGAGAGATTACCGACAAATTCAATGTTTTCAAAGAGGAAAGAATAGTGTATACACTCACAAATGACGAAAGGTACAAAGCTTACTCGGTGTAAGTATAAACAATGCAACAAAAGATTATCGAGTTATAAAGTTTAATTCATCATAATATCAATGATTGAGGAAAAAACTCTAATAACTTCTAAAATCGAGAACATGCATCATTGAGTTGTCTATTGGATCAGAAAATTACTAAAATTTATTATCAAAAAGAAAAGAAAAATGCTCAACAAAGGAGAAAAAACAGAAAGAAAATATTTTTGAAATTTTTAATTTTTACAAGAAAAGCATGTTTGGGAAGAATATATAATGAAATCAAGGAAACTACCAATGAATGGATAGAATATCCCACACCCCCAAACTTAAAACCTGACATTGTCCTCAATGTAAATTAAGAACCAAGTTAAAGAGAGTAAAAAAGTGATATTACCCACAATGGAGCGATCTTCGAAAAGTACGAGTCCAAAGATTCCACAAAACATGTTAGTACCAAATCATAACAAAAGGAAAGAATAAAATTTTTAACTAATTAGACTAAACTATAGCAAGAATAAAGAAGAAAAATAAGGAAAATAACAACTAACTATTTACAACCTACAATTTTAACTTCTAACTAACTATACACTAGAAGTTGAAATTTTTGAGGGTCCACCCAAAATACGATTTGGCTTTGAAAGATCCACGGGGGGACCCTCCCTCTTATGCATGCCTCCCGAAAAATAATAATTTCGTTTGAACAACAGAAGGCATGTGTAAGGCGTAAGAAATGAGCCATCCCCAATTAAAAATTTTGGTGGGAGGATGGGGGATTTGGATAAGACGGGTGACAAATATACATGGGGCCTAAGAAAAATTGAATCATGTCCCAAGTATTTTGAAATTGGAATGGGAGGGTGTGCACAAGGAGGCAAAGATGCTTTCATGGAAAGTAACTCAAGCAAGTACCCCTCGTCGGTGAAAGGGTTGAACGTTTTAAAGTTCGGCACCGATTCATCGGTTACTTGTTACAGTGTGATAACAAAGAATGGAAAGGGGGAGGAAAGAAATTCAAACTCAATTGATGAGTTATCATAGCTCAAAGTTGGAATTTCAAAGGAGATAATATCATTTTTAATGAGACTTTCTTCTTTGGGATCCAAAGATGAAATCATTTCATTGCAAATGCATACTACGTCCATTTCATCATCACTTTCATTCTCTATTAAACCATGGGCCAAGTCAAGAATGGTTTGTTCCAAAGTAGGTAAAAATCCTCATTTGGTTCAAAACATTCCTCGACTTCAAAAGTTTTGGAAGAATAATCGTCGTCGGATTCAAATAATAAATCCAATTCATGTTCCCATAAATTATTTTCTTCCCGATAACGGTCTTCATACCTCTCATTCTCAAGAATCAGCAAACCCTCATCGAAAGTCATATATCGGGGTGCGGATTCTCGGAAATGAGAAGTTTGAAAAATATTATCGGAACTATACTCAAACTCATTACTATAAGAATTTTTAAAACTATTGCAATTTTTTTCAAAATTCCTATTATAAGGAATTATAGGCCCAAAATCGCTATCACCCTCCTCAAAATACACGCACTCCAAAGATTGACTTTTGTAATACTCGCCCAAAGTCATTTTTGAATTTGTAATTTTTTGGGGCTCTAAGTATTGACCAAAAGTCATAGGTTTACAGAGATTTTGAAAATTATGATAATGATTACTGAAAGGATTGGAATAAGACTTTCTTACCCCCAAAGATGGCTCGAAGTGGCGAAATCCATAAAGTGCTACGTGCGCTAAAAATTCAAGCGGTTTTTGGCGCTCAAAAGTAGATGTACTACCAAAGTGTTGGGAAAAAAATACAAATAGAAAAAATACTACGAAATACTAAATCAAAAAAATTCTAAGACATCAAGTCCCCGGCAATGGAGCCATTTTGATTAAGCAAGTTGTCAGGATCAAAACACTAAACCAATTAAGATTCAAAGCAAATCATCCCGGAAACGGTGCCATTTTGATTAAGGGTGAAAAGTAGTTCGTGTTAAATGTTGATCATTATTTTTTGTTCACCGTCTTAATACAAAAACCTAAACTTAAGACTACACTCAAAAAGGGAGTATATCGGCCAAGTTCGGGTATCGAAAAAATCCACAGAGACGAGGTGCTAGAATTTAAAGGATTTAATATTCCTAAAATAAAAGTGTAAAATATAATTGCTAACAAAAAAAAGATAAATAAAGGAAAAGATTATACTAGGCGAGAGTGTATTTACACTAAATTAACGAATGAATAAAAACTATAGGTTGTGTCGAATATCCCTCGCCCCGAGTTAATTAGTATAAAATGGTTACATGGGTTGACGAGTTATTAAGATTGCATCTCGTTTCTTCAATTATTTAAATCAAGAGTTGTTACACCGCTAAATTCGCATAAAAGTCTAATAAGATTTTGGCGTCAACAAATACCCCGGAAATTACGCACGCAAGGTCGTAAATACGGGGCATACATGATATACCCCGTTAAATCTTCTAGATGTAATAACTAAGACAACACACTCGAAATAATTGCATAAACTCCATCACCAAAGAAAAGAAACATGTCAACCCTAGGTGAGTTCAATCCGACACAACTTAATTTAAATTAGACCCTAAACATATTAAATGATATTAAATAAATTAACTATTTAATTAAAGCACAACTAATTAATTAAAGCAACAAAAAATAATTAAATTAACACCACAAATTAAACTAGGCTTGAAAATAAATGGAAAGCCTGAAAATCTAGGCTAGAAAGCTTAAGTAGGCAAAAGAGACAATAAATAGTGTCCACTTACATTAATGGGTGTCAAACCACCAAGAAAAGGGAGAAGAGGGGTGTTCTCCACATAAATCCCCAAAAATGGCACAAACCCTAACTAAATTAAGAGAGAGGGAGAAACTAGATAAAAAAAACTATATATTATGTGCCCATCACAAAAATACACCAAAGGGTGTTTTATAGTAAGTTGGAAAAAAGAAAGGAAAGAAAAAGAAATAAGAAAAGAAAAAAGAATACTCTCCTAATTAAGTAAAAAAAGAAAAATGAAAAAGAAAATAAAAAAAGGAAAAAAAAACAAGTAGCAGCAAGGAGGGTAGTGGAACACAGGGTCCCAGTGGACCGCGAGTGGTGGACGGTCGAACGCGAAAAATGGGAGACCAACACTGATTGAGTCCCACCAAAAAATTGGATTACTTGATCAATCACCGGATTATGGATGGTCGACCGGTTGCGAAGCACCATCCCACCACAAATTCTCTTCAGCAGTCCACTTCATACAGTCAAGACCACCAACCCCATAGATGTTGCGGAGTGTGCCAAAACCCGAGACCTTTAATTCAATAACCCCATATACCATTTTTTCTCTTGTCAACACCTCCATGAATGGTCAAAAACAAGAACAAAACCCATATATCACAAGACCCATTTCGAGCTCCATTAATGGCCAATGCCATGAAAATCCCAAAGTCGGTACTCCAAAAACCCGAGCCAACTGACCCACAACTATATCCGTAGGCAACTCAAGCTTTAATTTTGGAATCAAAATGAATTTTTGAAAAAGTAACGCAATGATCAATCGGTTGAAATTTGCGATTAAATTTCTGGCTTCGCACACACACACACGACAACTAGACACTTATGAATATAAATATATGGTGATTATTTTTTGAAAAGTTTGAATTATACAATTTTTAGGTATTTTGAATGTTTCTTGAGTCAAAACCGAATTTTGTGGGCATATTCACTGCAAACCCTCACGAAACAAAACTCATCCTACTAGGGTAACCTAGGAGTTTAACGGCTTGTTGCATGTGCTAAATGCAATCGCTTGCATGTGAAAAAGGTATTCTATCCTAATAAAGTTTTTGAAGAGTCCTTAACTCATACTCTTATGCTTTTACATTGCTCGGGACGCGCATGTGACACCCCGCTTATTAAAATAAGAGGTGGCCAACCCGATACTCCAATAAATACAGGAATCATAGGTGGTACATTATTAACATCACTGTCGTGAAAATAATAGTACGAGATAACCACCAATTATCTTAGAAAACAGATGTCAATTTAATTTGCAAGTTTACTAAAAACCATTTAGACAATCCAATTTTAAAAGACGGTGGATAATCATGTAAAGACATATAGCAGATTACAACCATACCTCAAAATAATAACCAAATAATCTTTCGGTTAACAGACTAATACAAAAAGGTTACTCCAAGTATTACAGTTAACTATCACAATATATGCAAGTACAAAACTTGGGCAACACACCAGAGTGTACAGACTGATCATAACTAGAATATACAAAAAATAGATGCATCTGTAATAAAAATATTATAACATCTACAAAAATGTTGAGCTCCCTGACACTGAGAATGAGCGATTAACATGGGTGTCCTTGCGGCAGAGCACCTGAGCATAATTAGGATCCATATAAAACAGAGAAATATAAATGGGTCAGGGACTGGTTTGATATGATATACGTGTGAATAAAATGCATAACAATTATGAATGCTAACATCATAAACAAGTTTAAATCGCTCTTCAATAAGAATAATCCTCGCCTCTCATCTGAGTGCACAATGCCATATATAGTGTGAACTATTCATCAATGCAAGAGAAATAACTAGATTCGATTTTAATAAAACTCAAATTGAAGCTTTGTAAATTATGATTCCACAAATCCATTCCGCATTACTAAACTTAATCCGTATCGTTGTATTATAATTGCATTAGCCATTTATGAAATGCCACGATTGTGAGAGTAGTTACAAACAAAATATAATGATTTCAAAACCATCCTTCCGGGAGTCACCCCACTAGATGCGCCCCTAAATAACTATCATCTTATAGGGCCTATAACCAAGACCACCTGGGCAACTAAATCGCGTCGCGTGGGAAGCGACCATATACCTTCGACAGTGAGTCATAACCATACCCAAAATTACCTCACTTCGAATAAAATAACAACACAATATAACCATCGGTCCTATGGCCGAGGACTATATTCACCCTGCATTCACTAGCCAGTGGGCATCACCTTATTCGCGTAAATTCCCTTATAATAGCATTTAGAGAGGTATGTATGTTCCTGTCATGATTCACAAGATATGCCAATTTAAAATATGCATTACAATAATATACGAAACCATATGTGTTTAACAACATCAACCACAACGTTTAATTATCCCCATACTAGTCTCCGAGAATTAAGAACATCCCTATGAGCCACTAAGCGTAATTTACCTCATACCAATCTCTAAAAGTCCAAAACTATGTATCCTTACTTTCCCCTAGTCCTAGACTAGCTTACTAAATGAAAAACCACATTAACTTCCATTAAAATGGCCCCCACAATAAACCCATTTAACCCTTTCTAATCTATGATATTCATCTCCCTAATATAAGACTCTAGTACTCTCTATTACTTCATAAGAGAAGGTTCCTACACCTTAAACCTAAAAGAAAAGGGCTAAAAACTAAGTTAGAAAAATATTCTAAAATAACAGGATTTCCGAATCGATTCGCCCTCGCGGAATCGATTCGTTCTTGGAAGTGAATCGATTTGGCCTGTTCGAATCGATTCGGTCAAGAGAACCAATATTTCTGCTTGTTTGTTGAATTGATTCGAATAGTTCGAATCGATTCGACAAACAAAGACCTATAGCCTACCACTTTAGCGAATCGATTCGCTTGGGTCAGATAGACCAATTTTGGATATGGGTAATAAGAACCCTAAATACCCCAAATTTATTTTTCTTCCCTCAAATCCCAACATGATCAACTAATACTCATCCCAAATCCTTCCTACACCACTACTAACTAATAAATTCAAATCAAATCAAATCTAATACAATATTTAAGGGTTTAAACACCAAAAATCATCAAAACCCATAAATGGTTTACATCTCCAAAAACACAACCATTAACACAAATTACCCACACTAAATCATACATAATTGCAAGTTAGAAACTTTCCTTAAGTTTGTAGTCTCAGATTCTCTTTGTAGTAGCGATTTCCATGCTCCAATCAACAAATCTCCTCTTTCTCTCCCTTTCTCCCATGTTGTCTCTTCTCTCTACTCTCTACTCTCTCTAGGTTTTTAAACATAAATAAGCTTAAATGCTCTAGCAAGACTAAAATACCCAAATACATTAAGTGTAACATTTAAGTGTTACTACACAATTAAAAA
The DNA here is from genome assembly GCA_949130495.1 of Sambucus nigra. Classification (NCBI taxonomy): domain Eukaryota; kingdom Viridiplantae; phylum Streptophyta; class Magnoliopsida; order Dipsacales; family Adoxaceae; genus Sambucus; species Sambucus nigra. The sequence continues at coordinate 457,964,731 of OX422213.1, read as the reverse complement.
TGACTCATAACAACACAATTAAGTCATAACCAGTCAAAAGTAATCGGAACCCAAAAATACAACTTGGTACTTATTTTGATTGTTTCAACCATTTTCGGACTAACCGCGTTCTCTAAATTGGCATCCAATGTAGCATAATTTATTTCATGATCCAACATCATTTTAAATCATAACCGTCGCATAAAGTACAACGACGCAATAAAACATAATATGATGCTATTTACATTCACTTAACAGTAAATATGCAAAACTCAGTAAATATTATCTCTTAATTCCCTTAAAGTAATATTTACTGCAACTTTCTTTATTTTATATAATTAACCCACTAAGCGAATTAGTATAAAAATAATTACTCATAAATAAGGGGTATTACATACTCCCCCCCCCTTATAAGGGAATTTTTCTCTCAAAATTTAGGCATACCTTGTAAAAATAAGTGTGGATACTTCTCTCGAATATCGTCCTAACGATCCCATGTCGATTCCTAGGCATTGTGATGTCCCCATTGGACACGAACGAAGGACACCACCTTTGACCTTAGCCTACACTCTCCATGATCTAAAATAGCAACCGGTTGTTCCTCATATGAAATATCGGGTTGTAACTTGATATCATCCAAAGGAATGTGCCAATGACCTCCCTTGCACCTTCTATACTTCTTCAAAGATGAGACATAAAATACATCATAAATCCACTGTAGGCATTCTGGCAAAAAAAGTTGATCTGCTACTGGGCCAACCTTTGTAATAACGAGAAAAGGGCCTACATAGCGCGCGACATAAGCTTGCATTTCTTCTCAAATTGCATTATACCCTTCATTAGTGACACCATCACTAAAACTTGGTCTCCAACCTCCAATTCCACATGCCTTCTATTTAGATCGGCATAACTTTTCTGACGGTCTTGGGAAATTCGTATGTGGTTTCGAATGAGCTCAATCTTTGAAGAGGTATCTTGGATCATTCTAGGTCCAAGGAGCTTATTATCTCCTACTTCCAACCAACAAGAAGGTGATCTACACGGTCGGCCATATAATGCTTCACAAGGTTCCATACCTATTATAAATTGGTACGAATTATTATATGCAAATTCGACAAATGGAAGGTATTGCTCCTATCCTCCTTTAAATTCAAGTACACACATTCAAAGCATATCCTCCAACATTTGGTTGACTTTCTGTCTGCCAATCTGTTTACGGGTGGTAGCAGGTACTCAACTTCAATTTGGTCCCCATTGCTTCTTGGAAACTTTACCAAAAATGGGATACAAAAATGTTGTCCCAGTCTGAGACTATATTAATAGGCACCACATTGAGTTTCACAATCTTAGCGATAAAAAGTCAGGCATAACGTTCCGTATTGTAATCCATGCATACCGGTAAGAAATGTGTCGACTTGGTTAGACGATCGACGATAACCCAAATGGAATCATGATCGCTTTGTGATGTCGGCAATCCCATGATGAAATCCATTGAGATACTCTCCCATTTCCATAACGATATTTCTAATGATTATAACAATCCCGTTGGTCATTGTTGGTCTACCTCTCACCAATTGACAGGTGGTGCGTTGGGAAACAAATTCAAAGATGTCACTTTTCATACCCTCCCACCAGTACTGACGACGCATGTCTGGGTACATTTTGTCTCCACCTGGGTGTATAGCAAATCTCGAACGATGGGATTTGGTTATGGCAGCACGTCTCAGATCTCCCTCATCCGAGACTATAAGTCTTCCGTGGAAACGTAACCCTCCCTCAAAACTAATAGAGTAGGACTCCTCTCCCTCGGTTAACAACTCGCGTACCCGATCTTGACAGTCTTTGTCCCTTCCTTGTGCTTCCACGATTTTCATTATAATAGTGAGCATAACAGTCAATACTAATATAAATTCCCTTGCTACATCATCCACCTTGCTAATCTCTTTCTATTTAGACTTCCATACTTTCGCCAACTCCCCCGTGGGTTTTCAACTCATCTTCTACCACACTTGCCTTGCCCGGGTGATAATGAATATCGAATTGATAGTCCTTCACGAACTCCTACCATCTACATTGTCACATATTCAGATCTTTCTGCGAGAATAAATATTGCAACGATTTGTGGTCCGTGAAAAGACTAAACTTCTCCCCCAAGAGGTAATGTCTCCATATCTTTAAGGTGAACACTACTATGATAAGCTCCAAATCATGTACGGGATAATTCTTCTCATGGGGCTTTATCTTGCGATAAGCATAAGCAATGGCCCTATGCTCTTGTTGTAACACACCTCCCAACCCTTGTAGAGACATGTCATTAAAGACTAAATAGTCCACTCCCAGTCTTGGCAATGCGTGTACATGAGCAGAAGTCATCTTGTCCTTCAACTCATCGAAAGCTAGCTGGCAGAAATCATCCTAAATAGACTTCACTCCCTTCCGGGTCAAGTTTGTCAAAGGGTCAACAATATTTGAAAAGCCTTTAATGAAACGGTGGTAATAACCCGTTAAACCTAGAAAATTATGAATCTCAATGGGCATCGTGGGCTGACCCCATTCCCTCACCACGATAACTTTACTCGGGTCTACAGAAATACCCTCCGTTGTCATAATGTGCCCCCAAAACTGCACTTCTTGAAACCAAAAATCACACTTCTCGAACTTAGCATACAGTTGATGATCCCATAGCATTTGTAGGACAAATCATAGATGTTCAGCTTTGGTCCGAGAATAGTCTAGAATGTCATTAATAAACACTATGACAAATTGGTCTAGGAAGTCCCGAAATACTCTATTCATAAGGTCCATAAAAACTGCAGGAGCATTGGTTAGCCCAAAAGGAATGATAAAAAACTCATAGGACCCATATCTAGTCAAGAAAGCAGTCTTCGACACGTCCTGCTCTCGAATTTGCAGTTGATGATACCCAGTCCTCAAATCTATCTTAGATAAGTACGACGCTCCCCTTAATTCATCAAACAAATCATCGATCCGAGGTAACGAGTATTTGTTCCTAATGGTGACCTTATTCAATTCCTAGTAATAAACGCATAACCGGAGGGAATTATCTCTATTCTTCACAAATAACATAGGAGGACCCCATGGTGACATGCTACGCCGAATAAACCCTTGCTCTAACAGTTGCTGAATTTGATCCCCTAACTTCCTCATCTCCAAAGGAGCCATACGGTATGAAGCTCTCGCAATCGACCGAGTTCCTAATGCTAAATCAATTACAAACTCAATCTCACGACTTGAATGTAAGCCAGGAATCTCCCAGAAAACATCCTCAAATTCTCAAACAACGGGAATCGAGTCTAAGGGAACGACTATATCGCATGAAGTCTCCTCCTTAATACAATATAAGTACGTGTTAGAACCTCCCTCCGAAAGAGGCATAGCCACTAAAAACATTTCTTGCCCTGAAATAGCAAATACAATACTTCTCCAATAACAATTTACCATGGCTCGGTATTTCACTAACCAGTCCATACCCAAAATTACATCATACCCGACCATATCCAGGATGAGTAAATCGACCTCAAGACTCAAGCCTAAACCAGTCCCTAAACCTACCCCGAAGCCCGTGTGTGTTTAGTTTTTTCGTTTTTAATTTTTTTAGATTTTTTGTTTAAATCGTTTTTATTTTTAGGATTTATTTAGGACTTTTAGAATTTATATGCATATTTTTCTATTTCTTTTTATTTAATGTAGTTTTATTTCGATTTTGATTTTTATTAGTTTTTATTTTATTAAGATTAGTTTTTAAGAGTTTATTTTTAGTTTTATTATAATTTCCTTTTTTTAGGTCTTTAGTTTTTATATTTTTATTAGGTTTTTAGTTTTATTTCTTTTTTTTTTATTTTTATTTTATTTTTTGAATTAGAAATTTTATTTTAATTTTAGTTTTTATATTGTTTTAGGATTTTAGTTATTTTTATTTTTAATTTTTTTACGTATCACAATTAAACCCGCACACACACCCCATAACCCAAACACCCTAACTCTCATACACACTCACACCCATTTATCGCACACACTTAGACCAAAACAATAACTCACACCCACTACTCAATCGTCCCTACACCTCACCACACTCGATCATCCCCACTTTCATCTTCTTCTCTAACCCACCACCCATGATTTTCTCTCACCTCCCTCCATTAACGTAAACCCCCTTATTTATCTTCTTCACCACTCCTTCTTACCCCCGTTAAAACCAACAAACCTCTTAAACCCACCTTATACCCCCACCGAGACCATACCCTCACTTGCTACGAACAAAAACCTGGGCAACCACCAAAACCCTACGAAATCACTAAACCCATCTCGTGGCAGCGCCGACCCTCGAATCTGGGCAGACCCAGCGGACCTCCATGCCAAACTCCGACCCATACCTATTCCTAGCTTCAAAACCCGAACCCACCTCTCACCCACCAACTCCAAACAGCCTAAACTCACTGCCCGTGAGCGACTTCGGAGCCCCACTATCCATCCCCCAGCTCCGCCTCTTCCACTCCAAACAACACCCGAAATCACAGCCTTAAATGTGGCAACCCCGACCCGAAACCCAGTTCAAACCCAATCCCCATTTCTTCTAACCCGTAAACTCACAAGTCCGATTTCAAACCGCCTTACCTGTTCACCCCTTCAACCCTAAATGAGTTTTTTGCCACCTACCAAAATCCAGCCAAACAAAAACCCAAAGTGTTGCAACAAAAATCCATCGGGAAAAAGCCCCAATATCAAACCTGTCCCTTTCGTCTGACACTCCATCTCCCAAACGGCTCCACAGTACCTAGCTCCAGGCCTACAATAGATCAAGACCACGCTCTTTAAAACATAGTGAAAGATACAGAAAAACTCGGACACGAAAAATGTAAAGAGAATAGAGAGCCTAATGTAGTCTTTTTTAGTGCTCCATTTTTTGGAGCTCAGTTTTAGTTGTAGATTGTATATAAATTTTATTTTTCTTCTTTTATAAATTTTTTAGTGACTTGAGTGAGGCTGAATATTTTGTGAAATATAAATCTTGAGTTGGTATTAAATTTCAGTCTTGTAATACTCAGATTTGTGGGTGCACTTAATTATTCCTGTTTGGAAAATTTTTATTGAGTTCAAGGAGACTTGGTTCAACTATTTTTCTCATTCTATTTTAATTTTTTTTATGCCTCTTGTTGAGTCATTATTACATTTTATATGTAATAATACCAAAATAAGATGCCAAATACCACATTCAAGGGGTGAGATGAAACCCTTAATTTAGTTATTTTTTTTTTGGTTTATTTATTTATTTTGCTCCTTTGAATATTATTATTAAAATTTTATAATTTATATTTATGCCTCTAGAGAGGGTGAATTATTTTCGAGGGAAAATTGAAAATTTGAATTATTATATTTATTCATTATTTAAACTAGAGATAGTCAATTTTTGAATGATATTATAGTTTGAATTTCACTACTCTAAAAATATAATTTTTAATGATTTGAAATACTTTTAGTAAATTTTCCCAGCGGGTGATTTATTCGAAAATGTTTAAATCTAATTTTTGTGAGTATGTGACATTTAAATATTAATCTTCTGAAAAGGCTATATGTAAATTTACATTTGCAACCAGAGTTGATTTGTGAATTTATATATGTTTTGGGGTATTTCAAATAGACAAACTAATTAATAAAAATAAATAGGTTAAGTGGTGAAGTTTAATCCCTTGAATTATCTCATAATTATTTTCTCCTCACATTTAGCTCACTTTATCATTTTCTTTATTTATTAGTATACTTTTAATTTTTAGCTCATAGTTAGTAGTATAAATATCCCTTCATAATTGTTTTTAAAAATCATACTTGTCTTCAGTTTGCTCTTGTTTATATTAGAGAACGCGGATTGACCCCTTACTTGCTAATATACATTTTTTGTATGTTTGTATGTAGAAAAGGGATTTTTGATTGACCGTTTTTACCCCACAACGACATATACACAAAAGACGTGTTATCACGACCATCTAACGATGTTCCAGTGGCCAAAATGGAAAAACTCGTTGGCAAAGTCGTTCGAATGAAATTCTCGTTCGAACAACAATTTCGAACAAAATGTCATAAAGGTCAAATTTCATTTTAAGCCCAAAAACTTTTTATTCAAAGTTCTAAAGTAACCTTCTGAAAATAAAAATCATTTTAAAACAAAATTGCACCCATTATAAAATTATTCCAAGTCTCCCTATATATTAGTGGATTTTTTTCTCAAGTAACATGTTTTTAAAAAATATGAATATAATTAATAAATTTACGCATTAAATTAAAACACATGTTAATATAGTTTTAAAAAATATTATTTAATTTTTTGAAGTAAAACAGTTTTTAATGAATAAAACTTGAATAAAAAACTTTATTTAACGCGTTTTACAATTATTTTAAATACATGTTATTGAACACATTTTTTTTACTATTTTAAATAAAAAAAGATAATTAAAAAATGTTTAATTAAAGAAAACACTTATTTAAAAAAACAATTATTGAAGAAAAAATATTTAAAAAATATTTATTAAAAAAAATTATTTAAAAACATAGTTATTTGTAAAGAGATATTTTTTTTTAAATGTAATTTTAAAAGTATAGTTAATTAAAAAATATTTGTTGCATTACGTGATCCCGTTAATTAAAAAAAAATTAATTAGAAAATAATGGAACCAATACCATTTGATGCATTACCATCTTGATGTACTTAGTGATCCCGAGTTTAAAAAAGTTTCTACATTAAGTGAGTTATGCCGCCAACTTTATGTAAGATTAAAGATTGATGACAATTATTTGGTTGAAAATTGATTCATTTCATCCTCATTCTGCACGTTTTAACGACAACTCAATGGGGATGAATTTCTTATCGATTGCTTGTCTATCTTCCTTGATTGTGACCTCTCTTTAAGTATTAATTTAGACTCTGTGATCGATAAATTTGAATCGTTAAAAACTCGTCGGGCAAAATTTCGATAGTTATTTTGTAATTAATGAATGTCAATATTTAAAATAGGAGAACAATTTAAGTAAAAATTATTTATTTTCTTGTGAATAAATTCCATTATTGAACTAAGTTTTATCATAATTTTTTATTATTATTTTATTTTATGTTTTATGGCCCACTTGTTAGCCCACCCCTTTGAGTAAACCTGGCTCCGCCATTGTCTATGGGTCACACCCCTATTGTTGCGGAGGCTCATATTAAGCATTCTTGGCTTGGTTCCAAAATTCATATTCGACCTAAAAAATAATGGAGAATGGAAAACTATAACTACTCCAACATGAAAATACATACACACATGTACTGGGAGGAGATGAAATAATCAATTATCAAGTAATGGGACAAAGATCCGGTAGCTGAGAGGGTGAGGCATGCACAATAACGAGTTTTTGATTTTTCGAGTGAATGATGCGAACCTACCCATGTGTGTGTGATTTTTTTATATCATTCATTTAATAAATCGGTTAAAATTTTACAATGCATTGTCATCTTTAACAACATTTGGTATTCATTAATTGGGTTTTTCGAATTTAATATATCCATAATTATCATATTTTTAGTTTATTACCTTTTATTTATTAACTTTGAGATTGGTACGTCTTCCGTTAGAGATAATAGTCATGTGCAACGCATTTGACGTAAAGAAGGTAAAAAATAAAAAAAATAATCAAAGAAAAAATAAAAGAAAAAAATCTAAAAATAGAGAAGGGATATAATATTCAGACTACATAAAAATACAACAAAAATAGAATAAAAAATACAATCGATACCCCCCCTCCCCCCCCCCCCCCCAAAAAAAAAAATTATGTAATAAAAAATCACCCGTCGTCCCCTCCCACCCTCCCAAGTCGCACATCTCTCGTGTCATTCTCTCTCTCTCTCTCTCCCTCTCTCTCTCTATCTATCTATCTATCTATCTATCTATCTATCTATATATATATATGATAAGGAAGTTTTCGAAAAGGTACACATTTTAATGGCGAGGATGAGTGCCACATCCTTACACATTTTAATGGTTAAGATCACATCTCTTTCTTTTTTACAAACTTACCCCTTAATTCTTTGGTTTACCCCTCTTTTTTTACTTATCAAACCTACACTTTAATTCAAAAATTGGGTATTTTGGTAACACGCTCTCACGTTGGACGTGCATACAGCCCCATTTCTCGCTCTCTCTCTCGGTCTATTTTTCTCAGAAATCCACGCACTCTAAATGATCTTTTAGGTTTTGGTACCTAAGCTCGAGTGTTCTTTCTTCTATGTTTTCTCAAGTACTCTCTCCCTCTGAATTATCTTCTAGGTTTAAGGATTTTGATTCCAACAACATGGTTCTTGCTTCAAATGCATGTCATTTTTATTAGATCTCTCACATTATAGTGTTTTAGTGTTTGAAATTGTGGGTTTCATATTTAAATTGTGCATCTTCGCTCAAAATTTTAGGTTGTCAAATTCCATCTTAACCTACTTTGGGTTTTGATTCAATTTTGGGGTTTACTTTTGTGTTTATTCTGCCAGGTTTTTCGAGATCTCAGGTACTCTCTCTCTCTCTCTCTCTCAGAATCGTCTTCTAGATTTAAGGGTTTTGGTTCCAATATCATGGTTCTTTGTTCAAATGTGTATCATTTTTATTCTCTCTCTCTCATTATAGTGTTTTGGGGTTTGAAATTTTGGGTTTCATATTTAAGTTATGCATCTCGGCTCAAATTTTTAGGTTGTCAAATTTGAGATTAACAGAATTTTGGGATTTACTTTTATATTTATTTTTCTATTCATTTGGTGTTTATGTAAGTATGCATACTTAAGTTATACATACATGGTTAAGAAAACAATTCGGTGTTGCTTTTAAGGTCGTTTGGTATTTATGGAAGTATGTATAAAGTGTATTTTTTACGCCTCAGATGTTTGAGAAAAGGCCCATATGGTTGTTTTACTTTTTTTCGACTTCTCTTATTGGTATTTGTTTTGAGAATGTTTTTTAAGAAAGTATATGTCGGCCGATTAGGTTATTCTTAATAGCCAGTCTCCTTGATTTGATGTTGGATTTAAGTTTTTTACATCATGTTTCTTTGTTTAAGATTTTTGGTTACTTTTTGCGAGCGTTTTTGCCATGTTTGAAACGATGCTAAACCCCACTCTATCCTTTTCTATTGGTAAGAAACTCCACTTAAGGTACTTACGTTATTTTCTCTTTTAATAAGTTGCATTCTAGGTGTATGGCGAAATGACCAAGTGATTCTTTTGGCAACTTTTTTTCTTTTAATTTAAATAATACATTAGTGAATGCTTGGTCAAATAGGGTGTCTAAACACCTGTTAACGAAATGTCTTATCTCTAAAGAATTTTTTTATTTCATATTGTGATCATGATCGTAAAACATATTGTGAGCATGAGCTTTAAATGATTATTTTGTGTTAGCGATGATATGATCTCCCCCTTCTACATCATGTCACTATTTCACCACATTGTGATGTACACTTCATGTCACCGTTTACATGGTATAATCAGACTTATGGAATCAAAATTAGAATATACAATTAGATTTGTATCATAATTTGTGAAGCTCAATATCTACACTTCATGTCACTGTAGATATTGTGAGAATGGTTCCTGTTTATGATACAAAGATTAAGGTTTACACTTTATGTTACTGATACTACGTGCTTTTAGATGCGATTGGAGTACAATATTTTTGAAAAACTATAGCGGTGTCAAGAACTAAAAGAGGTGTAAAGTTGTATAGGCATTAGAGAATAATTGGTAATCGACTTTCGGATCATATAAAAGGGAAATAAAAATCTATGAAGGAAAGTTTGTAACAAATGGTATTAGTACCATCTTAGAAAATGGTAATCTAATTGAAATCCCATGGTTCTGTCAACGCTAATATTTTAAGCTCTAGACATAAATAGTTAAAACAGAAAATGACTATTTTAATGACAATATACAAACAAGTTTAATAAGGAATTGCTCAAGTTCCATACTTAAATGACTATTGTATGGACATGGCTTGGTTAGTTTTGACTTTTAAGCACCTCGTATACATTTTATTTTTTATTCGTACCCCATGTGTTCGTTCGTTTTCTGTTGAATTTAGTAAAATATATGTTGGGTTTGCAAATTACCTGATGTAGTTAAATGCTTTTTTATTGTACTTATAGCTGGGAAATTAGCCTAAATTACTACATTCGGCATTGCGACATTCTTTTCGACTGTGGAAGTTGAAGGAGAGATTTTTTATGGGAAATCAGCACAGTCCAAGAAACATGCAAAGCTCAATGCTCCAAAGTCTGCTTACACTACTTTAATGGAATGTAAATCAAATCGGACCAGTGATTTAAAATCTCCTACTTCCTTTGAAAAGGAAGCTCTCAAATTCACTTATGGATCAAACCTGCTTTATACTGTGTATCCAAAAGGGAAAGAAAAATCTATTAGTATTTTTCTCTTCTTTTGTCAGTTACTATTTTTCTGCCATTTATACCTACGGATCACTTCGGGAACGGGTGGAGGCAGTTGAGTATTGTCTCAAAGCATAGGTATAGTGTCTTTTGCTATCTCCCTATCTTTCTATGTTTTACCATATTCAAGATGAATCTCTCTATGAAAGTCTGATCAAACCAAAAAAGTACATAGGCACGTGATCTCATTTGCGCCAAAACCTTTTGAGATTTATATTGATTATACTTGAAGGAACTTTCTGTGATTTATATTTTTTAGAACCTAATGAGATTTAGAAGGTCTATCCCTGTTCTCTAACCTTTTGATGTTCAATTTATTTTCATTTTTTAGCGTTGTGACTCCATGTGTGGTGTTAAAGATGTTCAGATGTTTGGTGTGATCAGTCCTTTATTTCATCGGTTACTTGATGATCTCTTTGGTTAAAGGTATTCCATGGTATGTATCTGTGATATCTTCCTCATTTTATAAAATAATCCTATTATGGTTCGTCTTAGTTCAAATGAGTATAATTCTATTAGTTTACAGTAGAGATGATGCATATTGTTAAAGCTCAGTACTCCATTGCAAATGTGGCACATGCCTACTCTCTGATATAAATATTATTGTTCAATATGAAATAATTTCAGCAAATGAATCAGGTGTTTGACTAAAAGTATATACAATTTGTAACTGTTTATTACTGAATTATATCGTGATTGTTTGATTTCGAATATTGTGATTTTCTAAATTTAGTTGCACTTATATATTACAGTCCTTTTGTTGTTTATCGATATGTCTTACTTTTCGTACGCTCAGCTTTATACATATTATATTTATGCAGGTTATAACTTGGCCTTGCTTAGGTGCACAATCTGCACATAGTGCTCATTTGGTAAAAAAAAGAGTAAAGGTATGAATCGCACATCAACCTCTTCGTCATTTTGTCACTTTAAGCATCGCATTAATAATATTATCTCCAAAGCTTCCAAAATTAATGCCAATTTCCTTGATATTATTGTACGGATGATAATTTCTTTTCCTCAAGTGCTTTGGTTTAGGTACATTTATGGGACTATTGTAAATGTCTCCTTTTGCATTATTGCCAAAATAGGTACAAATTTTGTAGAGATGATCGGAGAAGAATCCATAGACCATATATTGGTAAATAAGGATCATCTCATTGCAATCAATACAATAACCATTCAGAGATACGACATGGTTATGTTTAAATTTGGAGAGTAGGTCAATCTCCATCCAGAATTGAGGATCTCCCTGTTTGGACATGGAATTCATCCTCTTTATGACAACGCTAATTTGAACCCAATTGTTAATAACCCCTTTATAAACCTTCACGAAATCGCCCTCCCCGATTACCAACTCCTCGTCAAAGTTTTGGGTTGCCAATAAGATATCAGCAAGTGAAAAGCGTTGGCATAACTATTCAGACAACAATGACAACGAAATGTTTAATTTGCCAGCAAGGTTTGCTTCTTAAATTGGTGCAACTTATAAACGACAATATTTAATAGAGTAATTACCAGTATCAGACAAGTAGTATTGGTGTTCGCACGCCCAAAAGAGAGCCTAGATTCTCCAAGTTTTAGAGTCTACAATTGAGCATGGGACATTCTTCGAGAATCTTTGGCAGCACTGAATAATAAAAATTTAAAAAAAAGGTTGTAGTGAGTATTGTGGCAATGGCTAGATTTACTCTACGAGTGTACAATGCTACTATTATAAATTGTGGGTACCTAGATTTGTTATTCTGGCCCAAGACGAGTATCCCAATAAGAATGGCTCAAAGTCTGGGAGTCATGCATCATAATCAATTAGGTTACGACCCAATCTAGTTCCTAGAATCTCACGTGAAGATACTCTAGGGATTATGGACTGACGTGGGGGAGTCCAACACTCCCACTACCCAGAAACAAACATGTATATAACAAACCTTAAGCCTGAGGCAAAAGGTACGTATTGTATTTCATGTAAAACACTCCCCGGAGTAAAGAGAAAAAATATTAAGAGCACTACCGTGAACGTAGGCATTCTTGTTGAACCATGTAAATATTTTGTCGTGTGATTGACGTTATTTACATTCTTTATTTGCTTTGGTGATTGCCTTTTCTTATTCATTTATGTTGAACATAATTGTCACCACAATTCGCACCGCCTGTGGGAAGCATTTATCTTCCTTTTAGAAAGCCTTCACCAACAAAGAATTTGGAATATCTGGTCACAATAGCAATGCCCCTCAACCACGGGATATTCAAGAAAAACCTGTCCCTCACAGGATCAGATCTGAAGTTCAACATTCAGGTCAAAGGGCTTTCCTAGAGTGGAAAGCCTTAGAGGAAAGTCAAGAACCTTCCAGGTCTACCCAACTCTCCAGGTTGATCGATGCTTATGAGGCAAGGCTCCAAGAGCAAGGAGAGGCCGCTCGCAAGAAAGAAGCTGAGAATGCTTGCCTCAAAAGGATATTGGAAAGGATGGAAAAAGAGCTCCATCGTAGCACCATGCGATGTCAATATCGCACTCCTAGCCCTCAGGCAAGGAAGGAGACCAAGACGCGAATCCCAAAGGATCGAGGAGTGCTCGTCAGATGATGACTTGCTCGAGCAAAAGTGACTAGATCGCCATTATAGGAGCCCAGTTCGAGGTAATGATGACATATGAAATTTGGTCAGAAGAGAAATGGACCAACACCCAGCACATCGGGTGCCAGATCGACTAGAGAGCTGGCCCGACGAGATCTCAGGATACAAATGAAATCCCCTTTCTCAAGGGATATAGAAGAAGAAGAAGCCCCCAAGAAGTTTGCAATTTTTCGATTTAAGATCTATGATGGAAAGGCTGACCCTATCGAAAACGTTAGGCAGTACAGGCAGGCCATGACTCTTTGGAACCACAAGGACGCACTAATGTCTCAGATCTTTCTATCGAGTTTGCATGAAGTGGCCCAGAATTGGTTTGAGAGACTCCCTCATAGATCCATCAGGATCTTTGAGTCCCTAGCAGAGCTCTTCACGACTCGCTCTATTACCAGCTCCCATCAAAAGAGGATGGATGCCTTGCTAACAATGAAGAAGTGTCCCCATGAAATCCTTTGGGACTACGTAAAAAGGTACTGGTAGTTGTTCGACAAGGTCGAGGACTGCTTGGAGCAGGTAGAAGTGGTCTTTTTCAAGATTAGCCTACCTGGCTCTTGACTTTTGCACCAATACCTCACTAAAAAGGAGGCCACAACCATTGATGACCTGATAGCTCGCATCGAGATGTACGCTAAGGTTGAAGATGTGACCCGCCTTAGAGCAGGAGAAAATGGTTTAGCTAAGCTCACTGCCAAGGGAAACGACAAGGCAAAAAACCAGAAAAAGGGGGCAAGAAAGGAGGCACGGGTGGCTCTAAGAATGGAAACAAGAACGATGCTTCGAAAGCATTTCAGGCAGTAAACACTATCTTCAAGGAACCAATCTAAAAAATCCTAGTGAAGATAAAGGACAAGCCGTTTGTCAAGTGTCCCAGAAATATGAGAGGAGATCCCTAAAAAAGAAACAATGCGCTGAGATGCGCTTTTCACAAGGAAGGAGGACACAAGACTGAGCATTTTAAGGTTCTTAAGTCTCACCTAGAAGAGTTGGCCCAGACCAAACACCTAAACGAGTTTGTAGAGAAAAAGGCAGAGAAGGTCGCTGCCAATAGAGACAAAAGGCCCGATAACATACTCGAGGATGATGCTGGCCATGAATTTGCAGTGATTCATGGATCATCTGATCTAAAGCAGATTCAGGGGAATCCAGCCCGAATGGAAGTAAAAAAGCTTACAACAGTAATGCAAGCTTTTAAGATCAATCCAGCGAAGACACGGTCCGGAAAGCATCGACGAGTAGATGACGTCGACTACAGCAAACACATCGTGTTCACGGATGAAGATCTAGTGGGAGTAAGAACCCCACATCATGACACCTTGATCATTACCCTCAGGATAGCCAACTATGACGTTGATAAGTTGCTCGTCAACCAGGGATGCTCATCCGAGGTAATGTATCTCGACCTATTCATGAAATTGAAGTTGAGTGTCGCCGACTTGAAGGAAGCCACTGTCCCTCTTCACTAGAAAAGTAACTATCCCATTGGGAAAGATCGTGCTGCCAGTGAGGTCAGGAAGTGTCTCCAAGATGATCGAGTTTCTGGTAGTCGATATAGACTCATCATACCAGCTATCCTCGGTAGAGGGTGGTTACATGCAATAAAGGTAGTCCCCTTGACCTACCATAAGAAACTCATGTACGTGACTGAGCGAGGAGTAATGGAGATCCATGGGGATCAAGCAATAGAAAGAAGGTTCTTCATAGCAGAAATCCTCCCTAAACCAGAGAAGAAGGTCGAGAAGGCTAAAGAAAAGGTTGAAGAACAAGAAGTTTTGATACCTTCAAAATAATAACTGAAGTATGGAAGACCCGGAGTGGAGGAGACCATCTCCTCCCCTCTGAGTGGGTCATTAAGAACCTAAAAAAAGTCACAAATGGTGTTAGCACAAAAGACAGGAGTTTCTTGATCGGGACCTCCCTCACAGATGAAGAAAAAAAAGAATTGGCAGTGCTATTGAGGAACAATCTAGATGTTTTTGCGTGGGAACCGTACGAGCTGCCTAGAATTGACCCCAGTGTGGTTTGTCATCGATTGCACGTCGACCCCACCTTTAGGCCTATCATACAGAAGACATGGAGAACTGCGCTTGAGAAGGCCAAGGTTGTAGAAAAAGAAGTAGAGAAGCTGTTAGTTGCAGGATCCATACGGGAAGTTCAGTTCCCTAAATGGTTGTCCAACCCAGTAGTGGTTTTGAAGAATAATGGAAAATGGAGAGTGTGTATAGACTTCATTGACCTTAACAGGGCATGCCCTAAGGACAATTTGCTACTCCCAAAGATCGATCAGTTGGTGGATGCCACGTCATCTTATGAAAGAATGAGATTTCTGGACGCGTACTTGGGGTATCACCAGATTCCCCTGTATGCACCAGACCAAGAAAAGACAGCGTTCATCACCACCGTTGGGTTATACTATTACAAAGTTATGCCCTTTGGGATTAAAAATTCTGGAACAACTTACCAATGACTGGTCACCAAGATATTTAAAGACCAAGTGGGAGATACTATGGAAGTCTATATTGACGATATGCTCATCAAGAGAAGGAACAAAGAAGACCACCTCTCAGACCTATCAAGGACCTTCGAAATCCTCAGGAAATAACGAATGAAACTCAATGGGAGCAAATGTTTCTTTTAGTGTTCATTCAGGAAAATTTCTCACGTACTTGGTTAGGGAGAGAGGCATTGAAGAAAACCTATAACAGATTGATGCAATTAATAAGGTACAACCTCCCTGTACAATAAGAGATGTACAAAAGCTCACAGGCATGCTCACCGCCTTAAATCGGTTCATCTCGAAGTCCTCCGAAAAGTGCCAACCATTTTTCCAGCTATTAAAAAGAAGCAAGCTGATATAATGGAACCAAGATTGCTCGATAGCATTGGAAGATCTCAAATATTATCTCATCACGCCACCATTGCTCGTAATACCTCAAGAGAATGATCCCATGTACCTATACCTTGTCGTCTCCAGCCACGCCATCAGTTCTGCACTCATATGCGAAAAGATAAGAATCCAGCACCCAGTTCACTAGGCGAGCAATACCCTATTGGATGCCGAGCAGCGGTACCTACCACTGGAGAAGCTCGTCTTTGCACTAGTGGTAGCATCGAGGAAACTAAACCACTACTTCGAAGCTCACACTATCATTGTCCTTACATCACACCCCCTTAAAGCAGTCCTGGGAAAAGTGGATCTATCTGGCAAACTATCCAAGTGGTTATTCGATCTCGAACGATTTGACATCCAATTTTAACCAAGTAATGAAATCAAGGGGAAGGTCCTCGCCGACTTCATCGCGGAGTTCACAGGTGAGTAGCCTTGCTACCAACTTCAATGCATGGATCAGAGGGAAGATCACTCAATATGAGTTTGGATAATATTCGTTAATAGAGCCTCCAACTCAAAGGGAGAAGGAGTAGGAATTGTGCTTATTACCCCACAAGATACAATCCTCGAGTAGGGAATTGGGCTTGGATTTGAATCCTCCAATAATGAGGTGAAATATATGGCTTTGATAGCAGGCCTACAGAAGGTGTAGACGTTGGGAGCAAAGCAACTATAGGTGTTCGACGACTCACAATTAGTCTCCAATCAGATAAGTGGGGACTTCAATGCGAGGGATGAAAGAATGGCAGCCTACCTCACCCTAACAAAAAAGTTAATGTCCAATTTTGAGGAAGTCAGTGTCTAACAGTTTCTCAGAGGACAAAACAGTCATGTCGACGCCCTAGCAGACTTGAGTTCAGCAATGGACTCCGACTTAAAGAGAATAATCCCTATAGACTTCATCGCCCAGCCGAGCATCATTTAGAGCGAAGAGTTGTTAGGCATGGGCCATATTCTCTAGATTGAATCAGTACCCAGTTGGATGGCCCCCCTGAGGGACTATTTGAAGGATGGTGCACTACCAGACGATAAGAAGGCTGCTTATTAGATAACAGTCAAAGCTTCCCACTTTCACTTATATCTTGAGGGAAAGTTGTATAATAGATCATTCAACGGCCCTTACCTCCAGTGTGTTCACCCAAAGGACGTCGAGCAAGTGCTGCGCGAGCTCCACGAAGGAATCTGTGGGATCCATATTGGAGGGAGATCTCTAGCTTTCCGAGCAATGAAGAAAGGATACTAGTGGCCATATATGTAGAGAGATTCTAGATTATATGCTCGCAAGTGTGAAAAATGTCAGCTATATGCTCCTATGGTCCACCAACTTGCCAACGACCTAAGATCACTTACCAGCCCTTGGCCTTTCACCTAATGGGGAATGGACATCATGGGCCCTTTTTTTACCATTACTAGCAATCGCAAGTATCTGTTGGTCTCGACAGACTAATTCACCAAATGGATTAAGGCGGAGCCACTAGCAAACATCGAAGACACAGATATGATGAGATTTGTATGGAAGAACACAATTACCTGCTTTGGAATCTCCAGAACCATCATCACTGACAACAGAATGCAGTTCGAGAGCGACCTTTTTCAGAGTTTTTACAATGAACACAATATCTGGCACTGTTGATGTAAAAAACTAGATTAGATCTAATTAATTAATCACAGATAAAAAGGAATAAAGAAAATAAGACAATAGATTTTTAAAGTGGTTCAGCCCAATAAGAATGGCCTACATCCATTGTTCTTGTATTGCCAATATGTACCTTAATCTCGATGATGATTACCAGAGATTAATTCGCCGCTTATGAGGAGTGTTACAACATATTTATAGCCTTGGGGCTATCAGTATGAATGGATAAGATGTCGTTGTTTAATAGACATATACATCTATACAATAATGTTCATTGAATGTGCAGTCATCGCTTGATCTCCTTGTCCAGATACTTTGCACACTGAGTAGCTCGACATGCTATGTAGATCATCATGTCCTATAGCTCTGCATGCCTTGTAGCTCATGGAGCATATGAATCTGCCACTTAAGGTGCTATGTGTCTTTATATGATTAATCCACGTCAGATACTTAATTTTTGTATCAACAGAAGCCCCCAATATTTCACAGTTGAGTTTTGATATGAGAGTGGAATATTTTATTCGAAAGTTGCTCGAACACCTTTGTATGTATTGATTACTTACATATCTCCAACAGTTAGGATATTTTCCTCTTGTCTCGTCATTTGAGTGCATAATGGAAAATTTGTAAATATGTTTGAATCTGCGCGAGACGCTTGGGTATTTTCATCTTTTTCATCATTTAACCGCCAGAAACGCAATCGTCTTTTCTAATAAGCATTTATTTTCCTACTTCTCGAGGCAAGTCATTTAAAAGCGATAGGAAAAGAATCGCTATCTACGTTTCACTTCCATATTTCTAAACTCTGTGTTTTATCACTCCATTTTTTTATACTATCGTTCTTTCCATTGTTCGCCTTAGCAGATTTCTCCATTTCTGTAAGCATTTATTCCTTCTTCTTTATTTACTTTTAGTCATCATGGTTTATCTTGTCGAATCTTTGGATAAATTCTGCGCCGACTTTGCGATTCCCTCTTGGGTTATTTTAGAAGAACCTCCTTCTCCATCTGATTTATTTTCTTTGGCTGAGGGGCATTGTCTTCCCTCACTTTTTCATAGCTGAATGTGGCTTTTCTTTTCCGCCTAATCCCTTGTGTTTGGAGTTTTGCCAATATTTTGATATTGTGCATGAAAGAGTAGCTCCAAATACATGGAGGGTAGTTAATGGAGTACATAGGTTAAACCAGATTCATGAGAATCATTTAGGGATCCTTGAAATTATGTTTTGTTATAAATGGGTTACCAGTGATACCACATTTTATTTAAAAACTAAATTTTCCAATAGAGCTTTAGTAGTCAATCTTCCCGATGCTAATAGGGACTATTTTGATCATGGGGTGGTGATGAAAAATTGGCAACACCCTCCATTAAAAGGAAATGCTGTGTACCAAGGTCCCAGGTGTCCACTTTATGGAAATTGGATAGGTTGTTTTCAATGATTTGATTTAGCTCTGTTTATGTTTGATAAAATGCATCACTGATATTTATATTTTCTTTTTTAGTTGATAACAAAAGAAAGCCCCCAAAAGAGAGTGATATCAATATAAAGGCTTTGAAACTCATCTGGGGTTTGCATCAATCAGATAACGGGGAGCACGTTAGAGCTGCTTCTTATTTGATGAGATACAAAAATACCACCTCTTCTTTCATTTCTCATCCTCTTGCCCCTGATGTGGTAATCGATCTTGATCAAGTATCAGCATCTCAAGCAAGTTTCGAAGAGCCTTCTTCTGATTTGGGTGCATCTATTACTGATTTAATGATGAGGAAGAGGAGAATGATTGTTCTTCGCCAAGGATGCTCCCGATACTGAAGGGGAAAAGAAGAGAAAAGGGAATGTCCTAGTTGAAGGGACAAAGAAAGTGGAAGGTATCTCCTCCGAAGGAACAATTTCACCTATCAAGGAAGTCGATAGGAAGCCTCCTATTGTCCCAAAAGAGGCAGCACCTTTGATTGAATGTGTTGTTGTTGCACAAATCGAGGCAACATCTTTGATTAAAGACGCTCCTTTGAGGAGATTGAGGAGAGGTCTTGCATATAGATCTATAGAAACTACTGCTCGACCTTTTGATATTAGGGGTTCTTCCTTGGGGACTAGCGCTGTAGCTTGTATTACCCCGAATTTAGCTAGGAGTTTGATCAAGTCTTGGACCATTCCGGATTATCGAGTTAATGGGGGTTCCCTTTCACGAGAGAAGGTCATTGATTTTGCGGCTCAACATATCGCGTCAGTAAGTATCATTATTCCTAACACTTCTTATCATATACTATATTCGCATTCTAACTTGAGCTTCATTTCTTATTTCCAGTTTATAAAATGCTTTAATATGATCTTGGAGAGAGATGAGGGCATTAAGGCTGCAACCTCATCCAGCGGAATTGAAGAAGCATTTACTGGGTTATCCCAATCCTTGAAGGACGCTAGGAAGAAATACGTTGAAGATAACGCTGCCTAGGAAAAGAAGCTTCTATCTGTAGAGTCATCTCGTGATCAAGCTGTAAATGCCTCCAAGGAGTTGGAGGAAAAAGTAAAAGTCTCCATTTCTAGTAAGAAAGAAACTAATGTCAAGCTTGAAGAAGCTGAACGGCGTAAAAAGACCTTGAGGAGAAGGTGAGGCTTACCGAGGAACGTGCTTCTTCTGAGAAGATGAAGAGAAAGGCTGCGGTGAAGAAATCATTCAGCTCTGGTTGGGATAAGGGGTGGAATAGAGCTTTGATCTCGATTACTTGCTAGATGGAATACGCGAGTTTAAAGTACTTTAGGGATGGATGGGTCACAGAATTGAGAGAGTTGAATGTTGTGGATGATTTAGAGTTATTCTAAAAGCACACTCATGGACCTCCTCCTACTATTGGCGAAGAAGAAGAAGAAGAAGAAGATGAAGCTGCATCTGATGAGTCTTATTTGATGCTAGTAGAACAAGTCCCTGTTTCTAACGCTCCTCAACCCTCCGATCAAGTTCAGCAAGCATTAAATTCTACCGAGCAACATCAAATGCCTCCTGAGCAACCAATTTCTTCGTCCAAGCCTGCTGATAATCTTATAGGAAATAAGGAGAAGGTGTAGCATTACTCAGTTCTTTATTTATGTTGTTCTTCTGCTTTTCTTATCTTTCCTATAACTTTGGTTGTAATCTCTCTTCTTATGATGAATAAAATGGGTTGTTATTGTCTACTCTGAATATCTCATTGACTTTCTCTTGTCAGTATCATTATTAATGTGTTTTTATTTATCTTCGCTAGTTTATTGCCAGGATGGAACTCTTATCAGCTCATCGCACTGAGTTGATGAAAAAATGTAATGATTACTTCAAAGCGGGTCATGAAAATTTTACTGAGGCCCAAATAATTGATATCCTTGGATCTGATGCTTCTGAGCGAGCAGTTGATGCGTACCAATACTTGAAGTGCTTGCTTGATCGTGTTGTGGCCAACAATGTGGCTTATTACGAAATGATTGAAGACCTTCAAGGGATGATCGTGGAACTCCATCTTCATCACAAAACTTCCACTGCACTTTCACACGAAGGTTATGAGAGAAATACCAACAGCTGAGTGCTGATAGGGGCTATGACAAGTTCGTCTCTGCCCATGAGAAAAAGGAAAACATGCTGAAGCTTAAGATTGAAGAGCACAGAAATATTGCCAAGCTGCTAGAGCAAGAAAATATTACGTTGCAATAGGAAGTGAAACAACTCAAATTTGATGCCTCATCTTCTTTGGGAGCCTTGGTTCCAGTTAACGATGAAGGATTTTCCTTTTTAGAAATAGAAAACACTGCCTTGAGGGAGGAGTTGGAGATTTTGAAACGAACTGGATCTACCCAGTTTACTTGTGGCAGAGCGAGTCTTTCTACTCGTGGACGAGCAAGGGCTGTTCGGATCAATATTGAAGAGATGAGGACCCAACTACCTTTGGAAAATCAAGTCATTCAATTGATGGCAAAATATCAGGCCTTGGCAAAGATGTCTAAAAAATTTCAGAGTCTTACCGACCAACTCTCCAACCGGAGCTCTGCCCTGGAGAGTAAAGAAATGTTAGTGAAGAAGATCCACGAGGAACTTGAGAGATTAACTTATAAATTTCACAAGTATCCTAGGGAGTTTTGGATGGCGGGATACAATGAAGCTTTATGCCACCTCAATGCTCGGTTGCAATAATACAACAATAAGGGATACAAATAGGGATGGTTAAATGCCTTGTGTGTAATGAAATTTGATTGAGGACTATCCTTGTGGGATTGGTGTGAGCCTGAATTACTTGACTTGCAATTCGATGTCAGTTGGATTCTAGCTCGTGCCATTCCTCAGTGTTTAATCTCTAGGTATCTTGGTGATTACTAGCTTCATTCAGAGTTTGAGATATCTCGCCCTCAACATTTGCTTGATAAACCATGTACGAGCAACATCAGAATGATACAAGATAAAAACTTTATCAATTCTCCCTATGCGTTAGATGAACCTTCGGCCGGGATGGAACATGTTGCAAAATCAAAGGGAAAGAAACCCATAGAATAGGAAATTTGTATTCAATGAAACAAAATTCATGTTTTTATGGTCTGCTTGTGGTTAATAAATAAAAATTGGTTTTTCATACTTTGTGAGATGGGTTTCTCGTTGTTGTTGATGAATGTATATATGCATATATATATATAGAGAGAGAGAGAGGGACAATTTGTCTTGTTTTGCCTAGACAATGGAGCTTGCCCCATTTGCTACCTAGTTGTAGTGACTTATCACTTATTACTGCCTAAGAAATGGGGTGATTTTACTCCCATGTTCCTGCTTAGTTATAGTAATCGCGTTGGTATTACCTTGGTGCCTAGATAGTGGATGCCCCGTGAGGTCACCCATCTTTTTGCCTAGTTTGGGATATCTTTTGAGATCATCCGTGATCAAACAGGCTTTGCCTTATATGATTGTTATGCCAACTTTATTGATCAAATTTATTGGTGCCGACCAACTGGATTTAGTGGTTGTTGAATGCGGACCAACTTTAGTTGGTGGTTGTTGATGTTGATCAACCAGAATTAATGTAGTGTGTAGCACTAGTACTCCAACAAAAATTAAGCAAAAAGAAAAATGAATAAAATAAACAACACTTTTATTCATGTGAAGAGAAATGTGTACATGTACGTCTGTATTACTGGTAATACTTGTACAAATTCTCTACATTTCATGCGCTCTTAAATTCTCCCCCTTTAAAGTTTCTATTCTGTAAGTCCCAGGGCAAACAACTATAGTTACTCGGTAGGGCCGATGCCAATTAGCCTCTATCTTATTATGCTTGTGAATCACCTTCTTGAGCACATAATCCCCTTCCTTATGGTCACATTTCTTCACTCTTTTGCTGTAAAACATGGTTGTTCTCTGTTGGTAGACCGTGTTCCGGATGGCCGCATCTTCTTAAACTTCCTCCAGCATGTCCAGGTCGAAGCGTCTCATCAAATCTCTTATAAGAGAGTTGAAATTAAGTACCCTGTGTGTAGGCAGGCCCAATTCAACTAGGATAACTGCTTCGCTTCCAAAGGCTAGCATGTAGGGTGATTCTCCAGTAGCTGTTCGGGGTGTTGTGGGATACGCCCAGAGCACATAATGTAGCCCGTTATTCCAATTTCCTTTTGCTTCATCCAGTCGTTTCTTTAAGCCGTTCAACAGAGTCATGTTTGTCACTTCAGTTTGTTCATTGCTCTGTGGGTGGCCGGGTGTAGAATGGATCTTCTGAAGATTAGATTGACGATAATATGAAGCAAATTCCTCATTATCGAAGTGGGTTCCATGTTCTGTGATAAAGGCATGTGGCAATCCATACCTACAAATAATATTTTTCCATATAAACTGGTAGACCCTTTCATACGATATATCAATGAGAGGTTCAGCCTCGACCCACTTGGCGAAATAGTCAACAACAACTACCAGATATTTGAACCTCCCTTTGGTAGTTGGTAGAGGTCCGACTAAGTCTATTACCCACATAGAAAATGGCCAAGGGGATGTAATGGGTGTTAATAATTCCTGGGGGGTTCTTCGGACAGAAGAGAAACGCTGGCACTTATCGCATTTCTTTGCATAGGCTGTGCAGTCAGCTCTCATCATCAGCTAATAATATCCCTGCATTGTTATCCTCTGTATGGGAGTCCGACCTGCCACATAAGCTCCATAAGAGCCTTCGTTGACCTCTTCAATCAGATCTATAACTTTCGAGGGATGCACACATCTTTGTAGACCTACAATGATACCCCTTCTATACAAGATGCCATTATTCAGTACATATCGAACAAACTTATACTTCAGCCTCTTGGCTTCTAGTTGGTCAGTTAACACAATCCATTCTTTGATATATTCCCTGATGGGGTCCATCCATGATGGTCCCCTATCTAGGGTAATGAGTTTCACCATTAAATCTTCATCTATGCTCCGTTCTGCTAATATCTCGATAGGAATCGTTCTTCCTAGCTCGGTGCGAGGAGCTGAGGCTAGCCAAGCTAATGCGTCAACCCTGGCATTCTATAATCTTGGTATCCTAACCAACCAAATTACGGTGAAGGTGGACACAATCTCCCTAGCTCTAGTGTAGTATCTTGACATCAAGTCTCCCTTCGCTACGTACAGCCCTAAAATCTAATGTATAATTAACTGTGAATCACTAAACACGATTACTTACTCTGCGTGTAATATTTTTGCCAAACTTAGGCCCACTATCATGGCTTAATATTCAGCCTCATTATTGCAGGCTTTAAATTGAAATCGTATAGTGTATTCGACATCCAATCCATTTTGGCTATTAAGAATTATTCCACCTCCACTTCCTGTTGCACATGAGGAGCCATCCACATACAAGTTCCACAAAGGTATCTCATTATCAAACTCTTGGTCTGATAAGGTTGCCTGATGGAATATTTGGTACTTCCTTTCATTGTTCTCCACTACTGGACCGTTACCCGATGATGATTGTTGCTCGTTATTCATCTTTTCTGATGAATCTACCAATGTTAGTTGATCGGGTACCGTCCTTGATGATCCCGTAACGTCCAAGGGTTGTTCTGCATTAGGCTTTTACTGGTCGGGGGTATCTGGGTAAGTGAATTCTATGATGAAATCGGTCACCGCCTGCCCTTTGAGTGAGGACCTTCGCTCATAAATAATATCATACTCGCCCAGTACATTAGTCTTCTAGAATTTTCTGGCTTGTGCAAGGCCTGTCTAAGTGGCATATCAGTTTACACCACTATGGTATGAGCCTGTAAATAAGGTTTCATCCTCCTACTCGCTTCTATTAGAGCTAATGCTAGCTTTTCCAACTTTGGATATCTAATTTTTGCTCCTCGGAATGCTTTGTTGGTATAGTTAATGAGTTTTTGTACTCCATCCTCCACTCTTATCAACGTTGAACTGATTGCGCTCTCCAAGACATCCAGTTACAAGTATAATATTTTTCCCATAATCGGTCTGGATAATTGTGGAGGTGTCCCCAAATATTTCTTCAATTCTTGAAACGCTTGCTCGCATTCGTCGTTCCATTCAAAAGTTGTCCTAAGGGTCTTGAAGAACGGGAGACATCTATCCATTTCTCTCGATACAAACCTGTTAAGAGCTACGACATGGCCTATGAGGCTTTGCACTTCCTTCTTTGTAGCTGGAGATCGTAATTCCAGCATAGCTTTGATCTTATCTAGATTCACTTCGATGCCTCGGTGATTCATAATATACCCGAGGAACATGCCTTCTCGTACACCGAATATGCATTTCACCGGGTTCAACTTCATCTTATATTTGTCTAATTGATCAAGGGTTTGGCCGAGGTCAGCTAGATGGTCGGTAGCTTTCTTACTCTTAGTTAGCATATCATTGACGTAAACCTCCATGTTTTTACCAATTTTCTCTACGAAGACTTTATTCACCAACCTCTGGCACGTAGCGCCTGCATTTTTAAGTCCGAATAGCATGACATTATAGCAGTATGTTCCCCTTGGGGTAATAAAATAAGTACTCTCCCTATCTTCTGGTTTCATCTTAATCTGGTTATAGCCGGAGTAAGCATCTATAATGCTCAATAACTCGTTCCCCGAGGTAGCGTCCACCAGCTGATCAATTCGGGGCAAGGGAAAGTGATCTTTGGGGAAATCTTTATTGAGATAAGTGAAATCCACACACATCCTCCACTTGTTATTATTTTTTTTATCATAACAACATTGGCTAGCCAGTCGGGGTATTTGACATCTTCGATGAAGGAGGCCTTTTGTAGGTTCTCGACTTCTTCTTGGATTGCCTGATTCTTCACCGGGCTAAATACCCTTTTTTTCTACTTCACCGGCTTGTTGACATTGAGCTTGTGGCATAGGAAAGCCATATCTATCCCTGGTATGTCTTCGTGGCTCCATGATAAAGCTTGCTTTCTTTGCCATAGAAATGCCACTACCTCCGATTTTATGAACGAATCCAGGGAAGCACTGATTTGAGTTATTCGTTCTGGTCATTCATCGTCCAAAATGGTGTTCTCTGTAGTTTCGACGACTTGGCCCTTCACAAGTTGAGACTCATCTCTAGGGTCCAAAGTCTCGATCTCTGCCTCTTCAGAATCATCCACCTAGTAGGTGGTGGATTTCTTCCTTGCCTCCTCCAGTCCTTCCTTCTCCAAAAATGAATAGTAACATTCCCGAGCTACTTTCTGGTCACCTTTCATGACACCAACTCCAATTGGTCGAAAACTTCAAGCATTGGTGTACCGTGGATGGTACGACCTCAAATTTCTTCAAGTATACTCTTCCTATGATTACATTGTAGGCTGATTGGACATTCTTATCCATTACGAAAAAGCATAATTTTTCTGTTCTGTAGGCAGGCGCCCATGAGCATGTCCAACTTGATTCTCCCAAGTGGAAAGACCTTCTCTCTTGTAAATCCAAGGAGGGGCCTGTGATATGGCTCCAACTGGGCTAGCTTCCAATTCAAACTATCAAAACATGGGTAGAACATGATGTCTGCAGAGCTACCATTGTTCACCAATACACGTGAAATCACTACATCCTTCATTCTCATCTTGACCACTAAAGGATCATCGTGAGGATATAGTACGCCAGCAAGATCATTTTTGGAAAAAACGATATCGAGTTTGTCCTTGATCACCTTCCTCAGACGATCGTCTTCAGTCAAATTTATACGATGTATGTAAGAACAAGCTTGAGCCTCGTTGAGGTAAGATTTCTGTTTGGCAGTATGATGTCCTCGCCCTGCGTCGCCACCTGTAATCACATTACATTCAAATGAAATGAAATGGATGGAAAATACCTCTCATTTCGGTTGCCTTAGTTTTTTAGGGAGGTCAGGATTGTCCTCTGGATTATCTTCGTGGTTCCTCTTATTATTGTCTTTTGGTCGATGAGGAGATTTGGACCTTTGTCTTCCTCTTTCTCTAGTCTTCCCACCATTCTAGCGATCAATGAACTTACTCAATTTTCCTCGCCTAATGAGTGCTTCGATCTCGTTCTGGAGAGCTATGCAATGCTTGGTCGTGTGGACGTGATCTCTATAGAACTCGTAATATTTGGACTTATCCCTCTTATCGGGGTCTGTCCTCATTTTCTCCGGCCAATTTAGCTCCTTGCTATTCTTGATCTATTTTAGAATATGGTTTATATCCACCTTCAAAGGCATGTAATTCCCATACTTCTTTAACTGCTCGAATGCCTCGCCTTTTGGTCGCTTATCGTTCCTATTGCGCTTTTGGTCCTTCGTCTCCACTGTACCTTCAGCCTTGGTCTCTACATTAGTTCCAGGGTTCTTCTTCGCAACCATGGCCTCTTCGGCATTCATGATCTTGGCTACCTTTGCCATCAGTTCTGCCATGGATTTAGGGGGATCTTTGGCCAATGTCTAATATAACTTGTCCGGTAACAGATGAGCTGTTATTGCTATTTTCTCCTCGTAGTCAATCACTTCTAGCTTCTCGTTATAAAAATGAGTGATGTAATCCCTGGTGCTTTCTCTTTCCTTCTGCCTCACACTCAGTAGGTGTACCACTCTCTTAACTGGATTTGCTCCAAAGCATAAGTTTCCTATTAATAGCTATACCAGTTGATGGAAAGTATCAATCTTTCCTCGAGAATGGTTATTGTACCATATCTGGGATGATCCAGTGATGGTTCCTGAAAAAGCCCTGCGCCTCATCTCATCTGGAACTGCATAGATGTCAGCAGCGGCCTGGTACTTCTCTATATGGTGGACGGGATCAGTTTTGCCATTATATTTGGGCGTCACTACCAGGGCTTTAAACTTGGATGGTGTGGGAAAATCCACTACATCTGCACAAAAGGTGACCCTTGGACAAAAGTTCTTTGGAGAGGATTCTTGGACTTAGCCATTTCCCCTTGTCGATCTTCCAATATCTAAATGAAGCCCTTCCATGCATCATTTGCAATCGTGGGCCTATTTGCCCGAGTAACTGAACACGCTGAATTCTCCTCTTGGGATCTTTCATTACGGGTTCCTGGGCATGATTGGGTAGAACCTTCCCTTAGATCGGTTGGTCGTTGAGTATTACTCGACGCAATCCTAGGGGGATTCTCCTCAACCTAGGGCCTAAACGATCAAAAGTAGAGACTCTGCTCAAACTTTCTAGAGTGCTTGTTCGCTTAGGAGTTAAAGTGACATTTGGTCTAAAATTTATAGCTCTGATAGATGATGTTCATCCAGGTTGATATGAAGGATCATTGGACCTCTTAGTATGACGAGAGTCACTGCGCCTGGGCTGAGAAACATCCAAGAATAGTGTACGTCTGGTTCTTGAGGATGGATGATGAGTATTTCTCTGAGCACTTCGTTGTCCTGACTGGGCAGGTGATCCATTGCGAACAGTCTAAATGAGTTGCCGCATAGTTTCTTGCATAGTCATTTTCCCTTGGGCCAAGTTGGCTACTATTCCTGTAAGTTGATCGATAGTTGGAGGAGCAGAGGGATTTGGAGGGCCCCCGTTATTGTTCTAGGCGCTAGATTCTGGGATCTCAGCCATTAGTAATAAGTTTTTAGTGAAAAACGCTACGTATAGTCGTTTCCCACAAACGGGGCCAATCTGTTGATGTAAAAAATTATATTCGATCTAATTAATTAATCACAGATAAAAAGGAAGAAAGAAAATAAGACAATAGATTTTTAAAGTGGTTCATCCCAATAAGAATGGCCTACGTCCACTGTTCTTGTATTGCCAACACGTGCCTTAATCTCGATGATGATTACTAGAGATTAATTCCCCCCTTTTGGGGAGTGTTACAATGTATTTATAGCCTTGGGTCTATCAGTATGAATAGACAAGATGCCATTTTTTCATAGATATATACATCTATACAAGAATGTTCATTAAGTCCAATGTTCATTGAATGTGCAGTCGTCGCTTGATCTCCCTGTCCATATGCTCTGCACACTAAGTAGCTCGACATGCTATGTAGCTCGTCATGTCCTATAGTTCGATATGCCTTATAGCTCGGGGAGCATATGTATTTTCCACGTAAGGTGCTACGTATCTTTATATAATTAATATATGTCAGCTACCTAATTTTCATTTCAATAGGCACCATTTCAGCTCGGTGGCCTACCCCTAGAGAAACAGCTAAGCTGAAGCTTCCTACAAAATAGTAATTGATGGATTGAAGAAACGACTAGAGCGAGCAAAAGGCGCATAGGTAAGCGAACTCCCACATATCCTGTGGGCCTACCGCACTACCCCACGGCGAGCAACTGGTGAAACCCCATTCCCACTAACATATGGAATGGAAGCGATCATCCCTTTAGAGGCTGGCCTCCCAATAATGAAGTCCACCCTGGGCTAGAATGATGTAGCATTACTCGCTGAACTTAACCTAGCCGACGAACGCAGAGAGTTAGCCCTAGTAAGACTAGCAAGCTATCAGCAACAGCTCGCAAGGCACTATAACAAGAAGGTCAATCAAAGGGCATTCCAGGTTGGAGACTACGCCCTAAGGAAAGTCCTTGGCAGTGCAGTAAAACCATCCGATGGAAAGCTAGGTCCAAACTGGGACGGACCATTCAAGGTGATGAGAGACGACCTACAAGGAGCCTATCACTTAGAAATGCTAGAGGTCAGAGAGATACCCAGGTCTTGGAACGCAGGCAACCTAAAAAAATTATATTTTTAGTTTTTTCATTCATCTTTTATCACATTATTGGCATTGGTAACTCATTTGTTATTATTTTTAATAAAATATTGTTCGACAGTGGCATTTTATGAAGTGTTAATTTTGTTTTGTGGGCTTTATAACTAGCAGACCTTTTCTAAGTGCCAGGCACATTGCTCGATATATAAAAGCAGGGAGTCACCCTCCTCTGGTTTTCCTTATGAAACACGAGCAACCTCTTTACATTGCCCCTGGCAATATATGAAGCCCTACAGGGGACCCTTAGGCAGTTCGGCCAAATCAAATTGGTCAGCAAATAATGTTTGGCTCAAAAACCCTAATCGGATAGAACATCCAACACCAGGTGTGTCCTCTCCATTGCCACACTTAGGCCTAAGGGAGTGTGATGACATGACCTAAAAGGTAAAGTGGGGCAGAATGGTATCTCATAAGCATACTGGATTGGGAGGATACTCACACGATAAAATAACTCTACCCACATCAAATCTAGTCGTCTACGAAGAGCCCATGATAATCAAACGAAAAATTAATGAAGTAAAAAATATACAACACATGTTTAGTCGGCAAAACACCCAAAACATAAATATTTTATTACTTCGTTACAATTACAGAAAGTTACATTGAATTAAGAAAATCTTAATGAGGATTAGGCCTCTGAGTAAGATAATCAGCCACTTGCGATCTTTGGTCATCGCCCGGATGAGGAGCTAATTCTTCCTCAACTTTATTCGCATCTGTCTCCAATAGCTTCCTGGGGATAGCATCTATATGGGCCCCACTGGTCGTCCCTCCTAAAAGGATTAGGCCTTAGAGTTGAAGGAGATATCTCATGGAGGTACCAGAGCACTGAGTTCCTGTGGACCTGCAGCTCCCTGAGAGCACTCAACCATCCCCTAATAAAGGATAGCTCTTGAAACTCTACCAATCTCGTATTAGCATCTGTCCGACCTTAGTCATAACCATCAACCCACACTCATCGAGGTCCTTTCTTGAATAGATGCCTTAGCTATGTGACATTGCTTTAAAGCCCAATAGTAATCATGTATGCTCGACGAACATCTTCTCGAAGCTCGTCCACCTCCCTAGCTGGACCCCCTGCATCTGTACCAGCTCGCAGACCAAACGATGAAGTGGAACCTCGCAAAACTTGAGGAGTGGCGCTCGGCCGTATGCCAGCTCACGGACCAGCCGATGAAGAGGAACCTCACAAAACTTGGGGTGCGACGCTCGATGCATGCTCCCTGAGTCGTGACACCTTCCTCCTCAGAGTCTCATTTTCCTATTTAAGGACTTCTATGACTTGATTGATTTCGTTGGCATCCAGAAGTTTAGCTCTAAGAGTATTCACTTCTTCTTGGACAGAGGCACCGACTTCTTCCATCTCCTGAAGTCTATCCTTCAGTTTAACGACGAGCTCATACTGGTCTTTGAAGCTCTTATTCCTCAACTTGAGAGACTTACAAATCATTATAAAGGCTTGGCAAACTTTAATGCTCGCATTAGGTCCGAGGATCCTTCCCAATTAAGAGGTAGTAGGTATATATTCATCTACATCAATCAACTACAAACCATAAAAAGAATTAAAGAGTGGAGGAATCAACATGCAGAAAGGGAAAGGATTTCATTTCATTAAAATAGAAGTTTCCAAGTACATCGATAATCAAAAGAATAATACAAAGTAAAAATACAAAATAAGTCTTCAGGACAGGCTAGCTAGCAACCTCAGCTGACTATGAGGTCGTTGGTCACTTTTGCTTGTTTGTCGCAGCAGGAACACCTCCCTCAGAAGGATCACTAGTAGAAACAGTCTGAGAAATAGGGACACCACCGTCAATAACGGGGGTAGGTGCCTCATCCACAGTAGGTTTCGGTCCTGGATCATGCTCATCGAATAGTGGAGAGTCAATGTCCACTCCAATAGCCAGAAAAGCCTTATTCCAACCCTTCTTGGAGTCCAGTCGACTGATGTAGCCTATCATAACCTCAACATCCTTGTACGCAGTAGCCCACCCGGCATTATACTATCTCTCCTCCACCTTCTTCACCTTCTGTGCCAACACCTTTTTCTCCTCCACCACAGCTAAATTCCTCATTCAGACCAAGTCAGAAGACTGTCGTAGCTCGCTGAGCTCTTTGATCTTCGCCTCTTTCACCCGATTGGAATCATTGAGGGTGAGATCAAAAGACCGCTGAGCATCATTGGTAGTCTTCAAATTGACCGGCAGCTCGGCACACTTCCCCTTTAGCTCAGCATTCTACTTTTCCAAATCAGCATTCCTCTTCACCAGCTCGTCGCGGGTGCGGTAGAGGACAGCGAACTGGTCGGTCCCCATTGCCTTCTGATGATCTACAGGAAAATTGCTCTCTCGAGCAATACAGGAGCCAACTGAGGAGAGATGGCGATAGAGGCCCCCTCGAGAAATGCGGACACAGGCACCAGAACTTGCCCTGCCTTCATCCTCATCTCCTTTCTCCTTCCCTCCTCTTCCCTCTCATTCTTCTCCCTCTCAGCCCTTATCCTCTCATCCACCTTCTTCCTCTCTTCCACCTTCTTCTTCTCCTCTGCCTTCTTCCTCTCTTCCACCTTCTCTCTCTCCCTCAACTGCTCTTCTTCCCTCCTCTTCTTTTCTTACTCGTTGGCATCAGGCTGAGAATCGGTGGTAACTTCCCCATTGCCAGACTTATGCTACTTCGACCGTCGAGAAAGAAGCACATCATCATGATCATTATCCCGAATCAGATTCTTCCTGGGAGGAGCCATATCCTCTTCTATAGAACTTCTCGATTCACTTGAAGACTCCCAAGCTTTTGAAACCTCTTTCGAGCTGTAAGATCCTTCACCACTAGAGATCTCCTCGCTGGAACCACCTTCAGCACCGTCCCCGTTATCACCTTCGCTATCCTCACCAGAGCTGATCTCTTCCTCGTCCAATTGGATAGAATTTGTAGTAACTTCTTCAGTGATGTCTAGCTCAGGGATGCTGTCTACAGGTCACGCAATAAAGCTAGACCCAATGTTCTTATAATCCAAGAGGAAAACCATTGATTGAGGATGTTCACCGTCAACCAAGAGATCCCTGATATTCCAGGCCTTGACCAACTCATCAGCTCGAACCTCGAAGATATCAGGTTCCAGGTTCTGAAAGGAAAGAGAGAAGAATATCAAAGAAATCATACATTAACTAGAAGATCGAAGAGCATAGCAAAAACTAAGCCTACCTATGAACTCCTCCCAATAAAAGGAGACCATGAACCTATCAGACCTTGACCCCTCAGTATAGGAAGGAAATTACCAATTTCTAGTAAGAAACCCTCTTACCAGTAATCCTTTTGGGAATCAGGTAGATTTACTACCAATACCCTATCAGGACTCTTGGCTTTGAGGTAAAGAAGACCCGAACTTGTTCGCGAGAGAGAATAACAAAAGCAAATCTCAGCAAGCCCTAGATTGGTGGCATGGAGTTGATTTATTCTATGGACATCATTAACAATCTTACAAACATTTGGCGAACACTTTGTAGGGACAATATTGAAATAACCAAAGAAGTGAAAAACAAATTGCGTGGAGGGAAAATAAGACCCCCTTGGGACAGTAAGAGAACGTGAATCCAGTGAGCGTCCTCTATTTCTCTAATATTTTTAGGGACAGGGGCACACTTAATGTCTACCCAATCTGGGATGTTATAATACTTCCTAAATTCAGTTACCGATCTATTGCCTATTTTTTCCATTTACAAACCCTAACTACAAATGTGAAGAAATGTCAACAGAAAAAGCAAAAAGAAGAGCAAGAGGGACTTACTAAGTGAAAACTTATCTTGGGACAATGCAAAGTCATAAGCAAAGACGATGAATAATAGTGAAGTTGAAAGACAAAGACTTGAGAATGATAAGGGAAACAGCGGGAGCTTAGAGAAGGTTAGAAAGTATGAAGAAAGTTAAAACGACAACAAGTAAACACTTCTTCGAAGAATTTTTAAACGTTTCCAATCATAGCGCACGAGAAACGAAGCAGGCTGCCGCCTAAATCAGTTTAGAAGAAGCGTTTCAATCTTGGAAAGTGTTGCATAATTTATAATAGCACCATTATGACAAATCATTTAAAATTATTGAGCTAAAATTGTGGCCCAACAACTTTAGGGGCAATTGTGGGTACCTTGATTTTTTATTCTGGCCCAAGACGAGTAGCCCAGTAAGAATGGCCCAAAGTCTAGGAGTCGTGCATCATAATCAATTTGGTTACAACCCAGTCTAGTTCCTAAGATCTCGCATGCAAATACTCTAGGGATTATGGACTGACGTGGGGGATTCCAACACCCCCACTACTCGAAAATGAACATGTATATAACAAACCCTAAGCGTGGGGAAAAAGGCACGTAATGTATTTCCTGTAAAACACTCCCCGGAGTAAAGAGAAATAATATTGAGAGTACCACCGTGGACGTAGGCATTCTTGCTGAACCACGTAAATATTGTGTCTTGTGATTAACGTTCTTTACATTCTTTATTTGCTTTGGCGATTGCCTTTTCTTATTCATTTGTGTTGAACATAATTATCACCACACGAATATATGGTATATGGTCTATGGAGAAATTTCATGCATTATTGTTTCATTGCAATTAATAATATCTCCTTTTGCACCCTTTTGTCCCTCGCTTAATTGAATATTTCTTTTTTTCCTCTTGATTTTATTATTCGTTTGAGATTTCTGTTAACAGTAACCCATGCTTTATTTTGTCCAGATGTAATATTTTATAAAATCTTTTCCCCGTGTTTTTTGTATATTACTCCTAAATATTAGTCAAAGTTCCTATTGTGTTGTATGTACATGACATTTTGGAATGATAATGAGACTATACATCGGGAGTATCTTCAAGGTATGCCAGTTGTGAAATGTAAAACATAAAATGGGGTGAAAGGGGAAATAATACCATTTTCACAGAAAATGGTCTATTTGGTTGATTATAGTAAACTACTCTGGCATTAAAGTTTTAAGAACCTTCCTCAATTATAGATTCTTCTCACTATCTTATGCTTGTTGGTTTGTTTGTCTTTTAAAATACAATGGAATAAGTTTCTCATTTCTCCTTATGATAAACATGTTATGCTAAAAAATTTCCAGACAAAATGTCCTGGTTGACAATTATATCATTTTAAATCATTATTTTATTTTGACAGTAGATACAATACATACATTTGAGCAGTTCTTTACACAAGTTTTGTATATAAACAACAGTTTTGCATACAATTTATACCATACATTTACATATAAAATAAAAAATATTTATCCTGTCTATCTTTATATAAATCAGTATACAATAGATACTAACACGATCAGTGCACAAATCTATTTCACCATACATGAATTATATATTCTTAATGCTCTATTTTTAAAAATATTTATTCGAAGTCTGTTTCTTTTCAGATGTGTGCATCTATGTCATTGAAGATGTTGCTATTGAAAACTATTAAGTCAGTTACTCTAAATGTTCTGCCAAATGTTACTCATGGTGCGAGCCCTGGTTCCATCTTTGCCCAGAATCCAGCCCATCAAATGTTAAATCAATGAAGGGTGTCACTGGAAATTTACTTCGAAATTTTGAATTGTCTATTGTAATACATGATATTTTCTGAGTTAAATAATTGATGATGTATACGAGCTCCGAGATGAACTGTTATTATTATTATTATTATTATTATTATTATTATTATTATTGTTGTTGTTGTTGTTGTTGTTGTTGTTGTTGTTGTGATATTTTGTATTGTCTAAACAAGGTGGATAGTCATATAAATAAAGGAAACTCTGCACAATTTTTATAAAATATTTGTATTATGAATGAAATTTGAGCAATGTTTTATTATACACTACGTGACACTTTACACCACCACATGTTGTAAATTTTATTTTATCGTTGTAGTTAGAATGGATCGTACTATTTTTGGTGTTCATTAATGTTGGACTATTTTTATCATTTTGCAGTTACATACTTTTGAAATTTTTGTCATTTTGTGATTACGTATTATGAAAAATTTTCTTGGTGCCTTCGGGTATGGGCAATATGCTAGTATATATATATATATATATATACACACACACACACACACACACACACACACACACACACACACACACTAACACTAACACCCAATAAAGTTCAAGTATGAAATCTGAGGTCTGGTTTTCGAACCCAAATTTGAAAGTCAATTTCAATCGATTTGAATGCGGTTGTGGAGGTAGTTTGAAAATGGTGGTGGAGGTGGGAGAGAGAGAGAGAGAAAGGCTGGTGGATGTGCAAGTGAAGGAGGTGGGTTTAGTCTCAACCCAACCGGGTGGGTGGGATGGAGGTTGTTGGTGAATATATGGTAGGGTGTGGTGGAGTATGAGGTTACCTGAACGAGTGATGGGGAGTGGGTGTTAGCTTCCATAGGGAAGATAGTGGGTTTGTGATTATTTAAAAAAAATCATGTTATTAATTTTTCTTTTGCATTTATTTTGTTTTTTTAATTTTTAATTTTCAATTTTTATTTTGCTTTTTTTTCAAACTTTTTAATTAGCTTGTTAATTAAAGTATACTAAATTTAAAGTCAATTAATAAAGAATACTAAATTCAAACTGGGGTAATCATAGAGGTATTAAACTTAAAATAAAACTTATGTTATTCATACTCTTATAAAATTGAACAATCAAATCTTTTTTGGTAAACTTGAATTATTTTTTATGTTTTATTTTGAATAATAATAGGTATAATATGCCATTCTTAAATTAATTGTGTGGCATAGATGAGGCGATATTTTCTATGCAACGAGAACCATATGCTTTGCAGTTTAGAGTGTCCCGTCAACGTAAGACTTTGTACACCCATGACAAATTTGAAAACAAAATTGCTAAAAACTAATTCTTTTATAACATTTTATTTTTCTCAGTGTTGTAAAGTGCAGTTTCTACTAAAATCATTATTTTATTACACTTAATGCCCTAAAGAAGGACTTATACATTGTCACGTATGCATCATATTTTAAACCTTAAAATATTGTAGGTTATATTTTATATATCTAATTCTTAATAATTTTGAAGAAGCATTCTTCAAATTCTATTAAAAAACATATAATTTCACAAAATATGTAGCAAAAATATAGGGAAAAAAAATACTACTTTACATTTATCTCTGTCTCAATGGTCTGTTTAATTTTTATTGAAAATTGAAAGAAAATCTTTAAAGTATAAGTTAAAATTGTTGTATCAGTTTTATCACTTTATAGTTTACACAAAATTGGTTGCACGTGCTTTAATGGATTGAATCATTATGGTATGGTGCCAATTCATTTTTTTGTTGTTGTTGCATGATGGCAAGTCGTAATGCATTTCACCAGGTTGGTTGAACTGTGCGGACAAAAATTACCTAAGAATGTTTGCCATGAAATACACTCTCAGTTATACTATTTCTTCGTTTTTTTAGTGTAGTAATATATAATTACTTACAATTAATATAAAAAAATTATCAAAACTATTTTATTTACATGGATTATATTACAGCTGAGCTCACATTATGATAACACACTTCATATTTTTTTTTAATTTAGTATTCCTTTATCTTTCTTATCAATTTCTCAGCCGACATGATTTAAACTAATTTTATAAGGAGACAAGCTGTGCCTATCTATCATGACAAGTTTGATGTGGTGTTTGGATGGATGTCGAGTCATCCACCGTGGTTTACATCATATTAATATTACATTATTTTTCTAGCACGTTTTCCTTCTTTACATTTATACTTTTTTATTTTAGTGCTAAATTTCTACACACCCATTTATATTGTCGTTTACAAGTATTATATTTATAACATATATTTATAATGCTCTCTTGAAATGAGTATATGTCACATGGCCTACTTATAACGAAGGCAACAATTTGTTTATTCATTTTTTTATGTTTTTGAGAAAGGTCTCTACAAGTCACAAAATAAATTGGAGTCTCGTGTAAGAATAAATGAATTTCTAAGGGAGGTGAAGAGAATTCTATTAAGAGTTTCTTTAAAAGAAAATGTGCACCCAATTCTTACGAAGAAACCAATATGACTTTCTTTTTTTTTCGTTTTTTCTTATGCAAAAATTCATATAGATTTGTAGTTTTTTTTAAAACTGTAGTGACATGATGCGACTCAAAATGTGTCTCTAGTGTGTACTAATTTCGATTCAAATACAAACCGGTCGCGTAAATAATTTCCGAGCAAGTCGGGTATCGAATCAACGATTAAGACGAAGAATGTAACGAGGAGTAGGAAATGCGAATACCCTCACGCTTGACTCAGAGAAAGAAAGGAAAATGTGATTGTTTTGGGATAATTCTATCAACTGATGTAAGTTAATTTATGGTTCAGAATCAACTATGCATATAAGAATAACTACTTTGATATTAATCTATGTGAGGAAAATAGTGTTGGAGTACACTCCTTCGAATTGTCGGTAGTTACTTAGGAAATAAAACCTTCAAGAACTTAATTCATAATTCAAAGAAACATTAAATACTTCACGATATCAATCAAAATTCACATTTAATGGGAATGATAAATTATCAAAACTCGTATTATATTGTAAACAATCCGATTACCTAGGGGAAACGGAATTAAAAGACTTACAACAGTTATTCAAATAAGATTTTAAACCTTTGAATTAGTAATTAGATTTTATCCAGTTTAAGTCCATTCGTAATACCTAAGTTGGGTTCATGTACCCTAACCCTCTAAGAACTTAGCTGGGCATGGTGTAGTTACTATTTAGTATGATTTTTACATTGCATGAATTCATTAGTACATAATTATTGAAACTAAACATACATTAACGAGTTCCACGAAGAAAGTAAGGAAGAATGATCTAGAAATAAGATAAATCTTGAAAGCAATGGAAAAGAATACTTATATTGAAGAACACCACATGAGATAAAGAAAAAAATGGTGATTTTCTTGATAAATCTTGCTTCTAAGGTTTCTTGCCTCCAAGAGCTCTCAAAACTAGGTTAAAAGTTTATCAACAAACTCCTAGAATAATTAATGTGTCATGCTCCACGTTTTTACATTTGTTTTAACCACACAAAACTCTAATTAAAAACAGAATAAAAGGTAATTTTTGCGAGCAAGCAATCCGAACAGGTTCAGTTTGGGGTTGAACTAGTTCACCTTGCAAATCGAATCTAGAGCTCCCAAACCGGTTCACATGCTGGGAAATTTACAGTATTGCCTTGGATTCTTCTCAACTTCAAACGTGCATAACTATTCAATCGCAACTCGAAATTGGACATTGTTTCTTCCAGTAATCTCATGATTTCGGACTCTTCAACTTTTCTATAGGCTTTGCATTAGGGTTTTAGGCTATAAAATTATATTTTTGGCCTTGGACTTTCTTTTCCCTTTTTCTTTTTTTTTTTCGATTTCTCTCATGTATTCACTTGTACGAAACACCTGTAAAATACATGAAAAATATATAAAACAAGATATACTTGCCGAACATGGTTAGTATCTTGACTATGAGATAAATTCATCCTAATTTCACCCACGAGATAATAAAAGTACCTAAATTATGGTGGTAAATATGAAATATTTATGCCTAATACAATCCCCATAACTTAGAATTTTGATCGTCTCGGGTAGTGTAAAAGAATAAGAGTAAGGTCTAAATAATTCAAAAAAAATTTATTGGGATAGAGTATCTTTTGTGGGCAAGCGATTTCATTTGGCATATGCAACAAGTCGTTAAACCACTAGACTAATCTAGTAGGATGGGTGGTGTCTCGTGAGGGTTTGCAGTGAATATACCCACAAAATTTATTTTCGACGCAAAAAATTATCAAAGTAACTAAAATTGCAAAATTTCACTTTTAAATTTTTATTCACTAAATATCAATTTATAGTGTGTGTGTGTGTGTGTGTGTGTACGTGCACGAAGCCAAAAACTAAACCCCTAACTTTCATCGATTGATCATTACGTTACTTTTTAAAAATTCATTTTGATTCAATTTCTCACGGATGTACTCACAAACGAATCACTCAGAATGTGCCTATTACTCTCGGTATGCGTGATATTAAGAGTAAATATAATGGAACGTAAAGTCACACATACAATTAGAAAGACGGAATAATTGAGGTGAATTGATCTCATCATCGGAATATGGTCGTTTAGAAAATGAAAAATGTTGATTCTTATCCACACCAATTAATCTTTCTTATTATCTTTTTGTGTCTTAGCTCTCCACATTGTA
This sequence comes from Sambucus nigra, assembly GCA_949130495.1. Classification (NCBI taxonomy): domain Eukaryota; kingdom Viridiplantae; phylum Streptophyta; class Magnoliopsida; order Dipsacales; family Adoxaceae; genus Sambucus; species Sambucus nigra. The sequence goes on along the minus strand of OX422213.1, from coordinate 457,924,724 downwards.
TTTAATATCGTTATTCGGAATCGTTTAGGAATTTCTCGGATTATAAGGTATATCAGATAAAATGACAATGGAAGATAATTTGGTGTTGAAATTTTTTACTTATGATGTCCGTCGCCACTTTTTCGAGCACTTGCTCAAATTTATTTGTCGTTCTCTATTTTTTTTTCAAGATTTTCTCATTTCTCTATTGTTTTCTTGCTATTTTTGTTTGAGCCTTTTTTTTCTATTTTTCTTATCCCCTTTTATTGCACCATTTGGACTTTTGATGGATTTTTTTCGATTTTCACAACTCAGGGCTACATGATCTTTTCGGCTTATCAAACGAATGGGGAAATTTAATTGTCTCAATTAAGTCTGCAAAAGGGATATTTCTTCACAACTTTTTATGGCTTATATTTTTGGGTAACAAACGATGGCCTAAAGTATTTATCCAAATTTCTAATTACATTACCATATGCGTCTCGAGATTAATTTAATTAAGAAATGTTTTAATGCGTGTTCAAGACAACATCTCATTCGTTTCTCGTAACCGATCAAAACAAAGGAAATAAAGATCTTCAACGATTTATTTAAGGAAAAATTGAACTTTGAGTTAATTTTAACTCAGATTGATTTAATTAATCGAGAAAATGATGGGCTCGAAATCTCATTGGGTTAATTAATCTCCACATTTATTCGTAAAGTGTAAACGCCCAAGGGGTCCCAAAATTTTAATTTCTTTAAAAATTATATTTCCTTTTTATGAAATGGATGCGGAAGCGTTAGTTGATGGTTCAATAAAAATAAATTTTAATTTTCTTTTTCAAAATTAAAATAAAACACCAAGTGAAATTTGATTAATACACACACACTATTAATTTCACAAAAACACAATTAATCAAAGTCCTAGAATTTGCCTAAGTCATATTTATCAATATTTCCAAATTAGACCAAACCAGTTTTTATAATAGACTTGAATTAAATAAACATTACCCAAATTTAATTAGCACCAAATTAAATTATGTGTGACAATTAAAACTAATTTTATCTTGAATTATCATAAGCATGCGTTTGATGTTATTATGCAAGATAAAAGTAAATCAATCACACTACGCCGCGATGTACGAGAAAAAACTCACAACAGGAAACAACCTCGGACGGACCTAGCCTCAAATCCACTAAGTACGAAAATTACATTTTCAAGACATATGACTTACTTCCTCAACTCGAACCCTCTCAAGCCTTGGCGCGTCTTCTTATAACCACTTCTTCCTAGAGGATAACCACAGAGCTCCACCGAGGTTTCGGAATCCACCGATCGGATAATAGGTACATCGTCAACCACACATGGTGCCTTTCACCATGTGAGAAAGCCGCAGCTGAACAATTCTTCTTCTTTGAAGGATTTAAAAGAAAACCCAAACAATCTCTTCAATTTGGTGTAGAGATAAACCCGGTGCCAAACTCCAAGAAAGATGTATATATATGAACTTGGATAAAAAAAACTATGGGTGAAAACTAGAGTGGTAGATGAATTTGTCATTGAAAATTATCACTCAAAACTTGATCTTTTTCTATTTATGATTTTTCTCTCAAAACACTCTCTAGGAGTTAGAAAGATATGAAAAATATTGTTTAGAAAAAGTTGTTCCCGCACATTATAAAATCTGAGAAAAATTAGTGGGAAAGTAGTGGAAAAAGTGGGAAAACCGTCAAAAACTGCCCAAAAAAATTTCCCGCCAAAACTCATTCGAACGACTTTTTGTTCGAATGACTTTTCTAACGAAGTTCTAGAATGAAAAAATGAAATTCGTTAGAAATCTCGTTCAACGACCTGGCATCTCGTTCGAACGAGATGTTAGTTTGTTCGAATGACCTGACAATCTCGTTCAAACGAGATTCCAATTGGCATCGAACGACGTTCCAGAAAATCAGAAAAATGAAATATTAATTTTAAGCCCAAAGCTTTTATGGAAAGTTATAAAAAATATTTTTCTGAGCAAAACAAATTCGATACAATTAATTTATAAAAATTATAAATTACACCCAATTAAGTTCCAAGCTCCTATATATATATAAAATTGCATTCATACCCTAGGAGCATGGAACAATGTTGTTGACGTAGAAACGAGGCACTTTAAACTCGGCATTTTGATGACGCTTTAAACTTGGCCGCTGCGTCTTCAACTTTAGTACGTCATAGGCTTGAAGGATGATCAATAACTCTATCCTATGACTCAATGAGCCAAAACTACAAAGGACTCAATTGGAAATGTGTCCTTACAAATCTCCCCCTTTGGCTATTCCGGGACAAAAACCAACAAAAAATTCTAAAGCGCCATCAAGCTCTACTAGACTGACAAAAATGTACCGCCCAAAATAAAATTGCAATGCTTGACTCAAACAACATAAGGATCACAATCTTTGCCGGTGAAAGTTGCCACTTATAATATAATTCCTGCACACTTAAGCAAACACATTACACGCATAGGGAATATCAAAATATTTAATGCAATTAATGTAAGTACTCCCCCTAAATTAATTCTCGCCTTTATCAACTATGATCAACCTAAGAAGATAGTGACTAACCCTAAGTTAAATCTCCCCCAAATTACGATACGATTACAATAGGATTAGATACATTTTCTCCCCTTATCATTCTCCCCCCTTTTGTTCAGGAATAGACAAAGGCTAAAGAATCAAAAATTAACTTTTCTCCCCCAATTAAAGCATATTACCCTTATGCGAAACAAGGGATAAATAAAATGGGATAACAAGCTAAATATGCAAATGTGCAAAAGTGATGGTAAAGCATATGGGAAAAAAAAATTGAACTAATCCAACGAAAACCATCGAATACCAACTAGGATTCAATAAAATGATACCAATATGATATATATGTATTAAGCATGTGATATCAAAAAAGAATGCACCAAGATAGATACCAAGTATGAATTGAAACATATATGGACTAGAAAGCAAGGCAAAGACTAATAAAAAATATCAAATATATGTATACATAAGATATGACTAATAGATGCAAGTGCACATATATAGATATAAACACACAAATGACACACAAAATATAATAAGAGTCTTTCACACTCGTATGGAAAAAATGTGTCATATGGAAACAGAAGTGTTGGGGTGTGAACTAGTAACGATTAAATTTAGACCCAATCACTTAAGACATGTTCACGGAGTTATCAATTGATTGCAAACTTCATCACATTTGAATATAACCTCATGTGACAATATAGATTGAACTCAATGAACAAACATACACAATGCATACAAGCCTATAGTTTTGATGATTCCACAAACCAAATAGAGTCATGACAATAATTACCACTAGGATAAACGGACAATGTGAAAATCCTTGATATACCATCCAATCTCCCACAAGAAGAATATATATTCTTTTTATATTGAATGAATATATCAATTAAACATAGGCCTTGGCAATTATTTTTCTTTTAGTGCCATTTTTCTGTTTTTAGGCCTTTGTACCACATATTTCTTTTAGGTCCATTTCAAACGGTGGATTACTATTTGCAAAGAAAACTAAGTCCTTTCCGAGCCCTTCCCCGTGCACATTTATATTTATCATGTTTTTATTTTTTCACACAAATCTCACATGCACCGAATTTTGACAAGCACTAGTCCTCCTAGGACATAAATATGAAGATGACTAGATTGGTAGGAGAACACCTCACAAAGCTCAAATATACATATGAAGTTAAATTCCAAAAGAGTTCGTGCATGTGTGAATAGAGGCATATAAAAAATAGAATCTGAGAAGTGTGCTACTGTGTGATAATTGATTTAAATTAAATTCGCAAGTTTTCAATTAACCTTTATTTAATTCAGACCATAAACATGAATCTAAGGTGCAAGTGTCAACCCATAAATAAATAAAGCATGTGACACAAAAACATGCTGAGACACAGATTTCAGGAAAAAAATCCTTTCGGGCAAAACCTTTATTTCACTATGAATATATAAATCGCAACTTACAATTACATAGAGAAATCTGCAATGGATCAACGCGCAGCCAACCCATAAAGACACATAGTCTTGAACTCAGCAAGAGAATACATGCAGCACCCTCCAAGGACTCGCAACCCAAACAACAAAGAAAGAACCGCAACTCTCCTCAATGACCCACAACCATAAAACTTTGTAGAGACTCCCCAGCAATGACACGCAGTCCTTGGTTGCAAAGATCTCCCCACAAAGGTTGAACAATAGCAGAGCTTGTGTTCCAGGGTTCCAAAAGATTCACAAAAGTAATTGAGATTTTTGTGTGTGAATCAGAAAGATGTTTGGCACATCAAAAATCAAAGTCTTGTTGTGTTTGAACTCTTAGAAATGTTTTCTCAAAGACTTACAAAATATACCACCGAAAAAAGTATATATATAGAAAAGTTAAGTTGGTGGAAAAATAACTCACGGAACTGTTCGATTTTATCCCAGGCGGACCGGTTCGTCTTGGAGGCGGATCGGTCCGACCTCGGATCGATTCTTTTTTCAAATAGGCTTCTTCAATTTGCAATCTGTCTGTGGTATACTGGTGCAAAGCGGATCGATCCGGTAGGTAGGAGGACCGGTCTGAAGGCGGATCAGTTCGTTTTTAATATGGGCGGACCGATCCGGTTTACCAGAAAATAAAAAATATTTTAAAAGCCTCATTTTGTTTGAAAAAACTTACTTCTTATTTTTATAAAAAACATTTCATAAAAATTTCCCAATACTAAGTATGAAACTTTAAGGGACTTAAAAACAAAACTTTACCAAGTTCGTTCTCGTAGAGGTTATGATGTTGAAGACACTTTGATATTAAGATCTGTTGATGTAGATGCGATCTTGAATTTCTTCAACGGTGTAACGGCGTACGACATATATATTGACAATGGACATAAATGTCTTTACAAATCTCCCCCTATGTCAATGCCAGTACATCCATAAAAAATATCCAAATTATCAACTAATGACCTATACAAATCTACCCTCCATGAACCCTAAAAATGGAAAGATACAAATGTTTAAATCTTCATCGTTTGTTCTTCAATCTTCAATAATCAGCAAATCTCAAAGCTTTTCTCATCAGGGTGTGCAACATATTGATCTTCAATCTTCGTTCCTACACAAATGAGACGAAGCAAATACCACGTGACATATCGAGTTTGAAATGAGATAAACATAGATACCAATTTATGATAAAAACATAAGCTAAATCTCAAAAACTCCCCCATAACCTTTTTATGATGTCCCCAAATAGACAAATAAGAAGAATGAATCAAATAAGCAAAATGGGGTGTCACGGTACACAAAACAGGGCATAAAACAATATGGTTCTCATAAAAATTTCCCAATACTAAGTATAAAACTTTAAGGGACTTAAAACAAAACTTTACCAAGTTCATTCTCACAGAGGTTATGATGTTGAAGATGCTTTGATATTCGGATCCGTTGATGTAGATGAGATCTTGAATTTCTTCAATGGTGTAATGGCGTATGACATACATATTGACAATGGACAGAAATGTCCTTATAGAATCCATTATATCAACACAAAATCCAACTACTCCATGTAAGCATGGTAAAGAACATAATAACGATTAACAATCTAAACCAAAAGTTCTAGCCACACGAGAGTGTAAAATATGGGATTCTAACACAAGTATATGCCACATAAAGTGTGTCAAACTAAAATACACACCAAAATAAAATCTTTTTGAGTTTTTGAAATTTTTAACAAAACAAAAGAAAATATACTCAAAAGACAAACAAAAATCATTTGAATTTTTTTTAAGCTTAAATTATCAAGAAATAAAAAACTCAAATGAGAAGCAAAAATCTTTTTAAATTTTTTCATTTAATGCAAACAAAAATAAGCAAATATAATACAAAAAGATAAACAAAAATCATAGTTCTAGCATGTGATTAAGCATGGAGCATAGACTAGAAAATGATTAAAGAAGCATACATTTAGAATGATAATATAGCATGAAGCACATAAGCTAAAGTATGCAAAACACTAACACATCCATCCTTTAGATTTAACACGGGAGGAAGCATGTGAAAGTAAATGAGAATGAAACGTCCTCTTTTGCAAGGCAACCAAGTCAGATTTCCTAACCCAAATTAATGAAGAATGACTATCTTGGGGTGTAGGAGTTTTAACTACCTTGGCTGCTTTACGTTGGGATTTTCTAGGAATTCATTTAAGATCAAAACAAAATTTTCTAAGATGACCTTTTCGACCACAATATGTACAAGTAAAATTACGTCGAAATTTGGTACCTAAGGAATGATCTCTAAAGGCTTTTCTAGAAGATTCTCCTAAAACATTGGTTTTGGCTTTATGAGTAGATTCATTACAAGTATTGAAGCCTAAACCACAAGTGTCATTTTTAATTTGGACCGTTCCTAATATTTTATCTAATTTTTTCGAACGACACTCCAAATCAAATTTGACATTACTAGAGTCTTTTAATTTATTTTCTAATTCGAGGATGTTAGTCTCTAATAACACATTTCTCTCTTCGAACTCAAGAAGTTTCTTCTTCAAGGATTCCATCAAACCTCTAAGGCTATCTCTCTCGCCTTCTACATATTCAAGCTTCTCTCAAAGAGTCCTCTCACGTGTCCTAAGGTATTCTACCAACATACAATCATCAATGACCTTGACACGCTCTTTTAAACTAGCTTCTAACTTCAAATTAGCTCTTTTTAATTTAATTGATTCTTCATATAATTCTTGAAAAGCATTTTGAAGTTCACTCATATTAACCTCTTCTTCATTTTCACTCTCTCTTTCTTCTCCACTCTTACTATCATCAAAGACAAGGGAATCATAAACAATGACCTTAGAAGTGTCATGTGTTAAGGTTTCATCAATATATGAGTTCTCACTATCCCTCACATAACTAGCCATAAAAGCCACAAAGTTGGGCTTAGTGGGGGAATCGGGTCCCTCTTCCTTATCACTGTCACTAAGGGTCGCATGATATGAAATGGCCGCTTACCCTCTTTCCTTAGTTTAGTGGGGCACTCAGAAGCCCTATGGCTATAACTCTCACAACCAAAACACCAATTTGACTCGTCCCTATTTAAATTTTCGTTAGAAGATTTAGGGATCCTTTCGGCTTTGTCATACTTAGAAGTTTCAAATTTCTTAAAATCATTTTTAAATTTATCTTTGTTAAATTTCAGAAATTTTCTAAACTTCCGAGCAAACAAGGCCATATCTTCCGAGTCACTATCACTATCGCTCTTTACTACTTGTTTGACTTCTTTTTGGGCTTTTAAAGCAACGCCCTTTTCAATTTTCTTTTCAGTTTTAGATGGAAACATGTTTAGTTCATAGGTTTGTAAATAACCTACGAGCTCTTCTAATTTCATAGAGGCTAAAGATGGTAAATAATTTAAAACGGTCACTTTAGGGATAAATCTATCGGGAAGGGACCTTAAAATTTTCTTTACAACTCGGTTGTCGGGTATTTTCTCTCCCAAGTTAAAAGATGAATTGACAATATCGAAAAGTCTAGCATAAAATTCATCAAAAGTTTCATTATCGTTCATTTTGATAGTTTCAAACTGAGTGGTAAGGTTTTGGAGTTTAGAAGCTTTAACGACACTTGTTCCTTCATGAGTGAGTTGTAAAATATCCCAAGATTCTTTAGCAGTATCACACGTCATAATGTGTCAGAATTCATCCGGTGTGACAGCGCTAAACAAGTCATTTAAACCTCAGGAATTAAAATTAGAAAGTTTAAATTCACCCTCACTCCATCTATCGGCCGGTTTTGGAACATGTTCATTATCTACTAAATGAGTTGGTGGAGACCACCCGCTAACTACCGATAACCAAACTCTTTCATCGATAGATTTTAGTGCCGATTTCATTAGCGCTTTCCAGTACGCGTAGTTAGAACCATCGAAAATAGGAAGTTTAGAAAATGGGGAAATTTCATTTTAGCCAAAGATATTTAAAGGATCTTAACGAAGTAATTTATCGTTTTTGGCTCTGATACCAATTTGTAAATGCCCGAGGGGCCCCCCAAAATTTTAATTTCTTTAAAAATCATCTTTCCTTTTTATGAAATGGATACGGAAGCGTTAGTTGATGGTTCAATAAAAACAAATTTTAATTTTCTTTTTCAAAATTAAAATAAAACACCAAGTGAAATTTTATTAATACACACACACTATTAATTTCACAAAAACACAATTAATCCAAGTCCTAGAATTTTCCTAAGTCATATTTATCAATATTTCCAAATTAGGCCAAACCAATTTTTATAATAGACTTGAATTAAATAAACATTACCCAAATTTAATTAGCACTAAATTAAATTAAGTGTGACAATTAAAACCAATTTTATCTTGAATTATCCTAACCATGCATTCTATGTTATTATGCAAGATAAAAGTAAATCAATCACACTACGTCGCGATGTACGAGAAGAAACCCACAACGGGAAACAACCTCGGATGGCCCTAGCCTCAAATCCACTAAGTACAGAAATTACATTTACAAGACAGATGACTTACTTCCTTAACTCGAACCCTCTCAAGCCTTGACGCGTCTTCTTGTAACCACCCCTTCCTAGCGGATAACCATGGAGATCCACCGCGGTTTCGGAATCCACCGATCGGACAATAGGTACACCGTCAACCACACATGGTGCCTTTCACCATGTGAGAAAGCCGCAGCTAAACAATTCTTCTTCATAGAAGGATTTAGAAGAAAACCCAAACAATCTCTTCAATTCGGTGTAGAGATAAACCCGATGCCAAACTCCAAGCAAGATGTATATATATGAGCTTGGATAAATAAAACTATGAGTGAAAAGTAGAGTGGTAGATGAATTTGTCTTTGAAAATTATCACTCAAAACTTGATCTTTTTCTCTTTATCATTTTGCTCTCAAAACACTCTCTAGGAGTTAGAAGGATGTGAAAAAGTTGTTTAGAAAAATTTGTTCCCGCACATTATTAAATCTGATAAAAGTTAGTGGGGAAAAGTAGTGGAAAAAGTGGGAAAACCGTAAAAAACTGCCCAAAAAAATTTCCTGCCAAAACTCGGTCGAACGGATTTACTAACGAAGTTCCAGAATGAAAAAAATGAATTTCATCAGAAATCTCGTTCGAACGACCTGGCAGTCTCGTTCGAACGAGATTCCATTGTGCATCGAACGACGTTCCAGAAAATCAGAAAAATGAAATATTAATTTTAAGCCCAAAACTTTTATGGAAAGTTCTAAAAAATATTTTTTAGAGCAAAATAAAGTCGATACAATTAATTTATAAAAATTATAAATTACACCCAGTTAAGTTTCAAGATCCTATATATATATATATATATATATATATATATATATATATATATATATATATATATATATATATATATATATATATATATATAATTACATTCATACCTTAGGAGCATGGAACAATGTTGTTGACGTAGAAACAAGGCACTTTAAACTCGACATTTTGATGAAGCTTTAAACTTGGCCGCTACGTCTTCAACTTTAGTATGTCATAGGCTTGAAGGATGACCAATAACTCTATCTTATGACTCAAACGTTTTTGGCCGGAATTGAGCCAAAACTACAAAGGACTCAATTGGAAATTTGTGTCCATACATAAAGTCTTCAATTTTCGCTCAATTTTCATTTTTCGTCCATTTTGGCTTTGTGCATTGGATTTTTATAAATTGATATTTCAAAAAAAAAATTAGTGACATTTTAGAAAAATTTAAATTTAAACTTTTATGTATTTTGAAGGAAAATATTGTAACGACTCCTATTTTCTCACGTAAAGGCTGGTCAGGCATGATACGCCAAAGATATGGCTTGTTTGTCAATTAATACCATATTTAGTACAAATATAAATATAAATAATTATTTTGAAAGGACCACATCCGAAATGTCATGAATATATCCATAATATTTAAATATATCCAAACCATCGCCAACTAAATAATAAATCCAACCAGTATAATAGAAATCTCAACCAATATAAAGTAAAGAAGTCTGAGGCTTATGCCCTTACAATTGTTTCCAGAAAGATAAATAACTATGGAAGGAAAAGCACTTATCCTAGAATCGATGGATCTGAAAATCGATGAGCAAGAGAGACTACAAGACTATCACAACATAATCCAACTATCTTTGTCTAAGAGCACATGGGGGGAAAATATTTAAATTTGGGTCAAATCCCGAGGCGTGCAGGAATTAACTTAATTAATTTAAGATGTAAAAATACAGTTGATGCAAAATATATATTCCACCTTCATCACTCGCATGCGTTTAACACTTCACCCCTCATCTAACTGTGATATTATTCGCATCCTAGTACGTCCCCATATAATAATTACGACAACGCGTCAAACTTCTAATAATGAGTTTATTGAAAACTAAACATTTAAGTGTAACAATTACATTTAATTGCCAACACCCATACTATCCCAGTCTCATATGTTTCACATAAATGGCGTAAATATTTATTATGCATTTTAGGATCAAAATTATAGTTATTGTCCACATTCTTAGATATAATTAAATTTATCTCATCACAGTCTGGGTAATTATTTATATATGTCCTTTCATATATTTGACACACAAAGGCATTTATCATTGGCGTCTAATTCATACTATATTGAAAAGTCCGAAGGAATCTCTTATACTAAGAGGACATCATAAAACACATATAAATTGGGGCCAGTCCCTACGTAGGACACCTGTTCACGGCCCATACCTAGAGGTGACATAGGACGGGTCAACGCTAACATATACCTCTCGCAGATGACACCTCTACGTAGTACCTATATAACCTACACAATGTCAAGCCCACCCGTGCCGACATGTGGTACCCGATCCGAACGCACGAACCCCCAAGCCAATAAGATAGTCTACAAATATTGGTATGTCCACATAAATATATAAGTACATATTATTATCTCATATAATAAGAATAACTAAATACTCCATAATTACCATAAAAATCCCACAACATTTTCATTTTAATAATTTACTATCCAATGAATTATTAATTCCATTCCATAGAATAACTACTAACCCATGTAATTTTCCAAATCAAATGTGGTATATTCGTACTTTTAATAAATTTTCCTTTTGGACTCATATACAATAAACCCCAGGCCAAATCATGAAAGGAACGAGCTGGAAAACACCCCTTAACATTGCTCAAATGATATCTGGGACCGTTTGCGCGACATCATATGTCGCTAGAACGACATCCAAAGTCATTTGAACGACCCATTCCTGTTCCCCACCATGCTGTTTCACATTTATGTTCTTTCCAGCCTCAATCTCCGACCCAAAAACGTTTATCAACCAAGAAAGACATATTCAGAAACCAAATACTCAACCCAAAATCAAACTCAAAATCCATGTACTCAAACCCAAAATTTATATATGTTAGGGGTCTTAACGATTGAAATATTCTCCAGATTCGAATTCTATTTAATTCATAATATGGGGGCCTCTACCATGGAATTTATATCAAAATTTTAGTCCATATAATTACAGTAATGTTCTCTACATCAAATAATCAAGATATCCCCAATTAGCTATCAAAACCCTAAGGAATCTACCCTAAATTTCAATATTTCGATACCTAAATTTCTGGGACTAGTTTTATATTAAATTTAGTCCTTGACATGCATACAACATTTGTTCATCATCATATTATTGATATCAAACCTAAATCCAAAAAAATTAAGGATCATTATAATGCTTCAAGAAATACATTAGAAACTTGAATTAAGCAATAGAATTCTTGCCTTAATGGATTTGTAGAAGAAGCCCCTTAAATTCCCTTTGATTCGTTGCCTCTTTTATTCCCTTTTTGTTTTCTCTCCTTCCTCTCTTGATAGAAGTTACATGAGGTCATTCTGATTGATAGTGGTGGAGTAGTTTATCCCGGATTAACCACTTACTAAATGCCTAAACCCGAGTTGGCTTAAAACCCAACTTTTGGACCCCTAAATGGACCCGAATCCATAATCCAATTTTCAGACCCCCAAATGCACTTGAATCCATAACCCAACTAGCCCAAAAGTTCCCCAACCTATATAGTATTGACCCAAGACTATTTTGAAAGGTCTAAAACATCTAAATGAACCCATATGTGCCCTGAAATATGCCCCAAATTATTTATGTCAATAATCGGTACTTTTAAATTGTGTCGCACATTAATTATGTAATTTTCTACATTACATGCGAATGTTATATCCATACACATAAAAATCAATCATACACGAATATGACTAAATAACAAATCTGAACTATGCAATTATTAAATTAAATTTTTTAATTACGTCCAATTTTTTAAAATATTTATTTATTCCAAAAAATATTATATTATTATTTATATTAAAAGAAAAATACACGGTATTACATTCTTCCCCCTAATAACGAGATTCCGTCCTCAGAATCAAGAAAAGTATTTACCTAGCTAGAAGAGTTCGGGATACTTTATGCGTGTGTCCTCCTCCCCCTCCCAAGTCGAGACTCGTCCTCCCGATGGTCCAGAATGGCTACCGATCTCTCCACGTAAGTAGCGTCTGGCAGGAGCTCAATCTCATCGATATCAATGTGCTGGTACACTACCTCATTTCCTTGGAACCTCCGCAGTGAAGATATGTAAAAAATGTCGTGCATCCTCTGCAAGTGATCTTCCATGACATTTGCCTTCCCTAGGTGTTACTAAATGTCGAATTGATAATCTTTCACAAACTCTAGCCACCTCCTCTATCGCATGTTCATCTTTCGATGTGTGAACAAATACTGTAGGATTTTTTGGTTTGTGAAAAGATGAAATTTCTCCCCCAGGAGATAGTATCTCCACACTCGCGAGGCAAAAACCACGACTGCTAACTCCAAGTTGTGGGTAGGGTAATGTCCCTTGTGAGGCTTAAGCTTTCGAGAAGCATAAGCTATGGGCCTCTCGTCCTCTATCAAAACTCAGCCAAGTCCCGATAGGAATGTATCTGTATAGACTCTGTAATCAACCCCTACCTGAGGCAATGCCAAAATCGGTGTTGTAGTCAATCTAGTCTTCAGATCCTCAAATGCTTACTGACACACATAATCCCACACAAATGGTACCACCTTCCTCATCAAATTTATTGAGGGTCCGTCTATCTTGGAGAACCTTTGGATGAATCGACGGTAATACACAGCCAGTCCCAAGAAGCTGCGCACCTCGATGGGTGTAGTGGGTTGTCCCCACCCCATCATGATAGAAACTTTCTCCGGGTCCACGGATATCCCCCTCTCGAACATAATGTGGCCTAAGAACTGTACTCTCTCAACTAAAACCAGTATTTCTCTAACTTTGCATACAACCGATGATCCTGAAGCACCTGTAAGACCAGCCACAGATGCTCTGCGTTCTCCTCTGCAGTCAGAGAATAAATCAAGATATCGTCAATAAACATGATAGTAAACCGATCCCAATAATCCCTGAACACTAAGTTCATCAAGTCGACTCAAAACTCATATGATCCATATCTTGTAAGAAAGGTTGTCTTTGAGATGTCCTTCTTCCTAACTCTCAACCGGTGGTACCCCGACCTCAAATCAATATTCAAAAAATATGCAACACCCCTCGGTTTGTCAAAAAAATCATCTATACGTGGTAACGGGTATTTATTCCAAAATAATGACTTTATTCAACTCCCGATAGTCGACACGAAGCCGTAGAGATCCATCCCTCTTCTTAACGAATAACAATGGAGAACCCTAGGGTGAAGTACTCCTCCTGATAAACCCCTTCCCTAATAAATTTTCAATTTGCTCTCATAGCTCCCTCATCTCCAACAGAGCAATCTGGTATGGAGTATGGGAAATGGTTCTCTTGTCCGGAATCAAGCTGATCACGAAGTTGATCTCCTGACTAGGTGGCAACCCTGAAATCTCCGCAAAAACATCTGAAAACTCATACACCTCCAGGATGGAATCTATCATCACCACATCCTCTGAAGAAGTATCCTTCTCAATGTAATACAAAAATGTGCTCAACCCACCCCCGGGGTGCGGCATAGCAACTAGGTACATCTCTTACGCCATAATGGAGAAGACGATTTACCTCCCATAGTAATCCACACTTGCCTTATATGTAGCAATATAGTCCATCCCCAAAATAATATCGTACTCGTGCATGTTAATTACTAATAAATCAGGTACAAAGGTGAGTCGACCTATCTCAATGCCAATACACCGCCATACTGACCGTATGGGTGACCTTCTACCCATTGGTGAGTCTATGTGTGAAATAATATCTGAAGCAAAATCTATCATACCCATTTCCCTTGCAAACCCCATGCTAACAAAATAATGAGATGCACTCGTATCGAATAGAATGCGACCTATATGACCAAAAATAGGAAACATACCCTCGACTATCTGTGGTGGTGCTGGCCTATCTGCAGCTGCAAGATGATAGACCCACCCATACTACAATGGTTGTTTCCCCATAGTTGGGGCGACGGGTGCTCGAGGGGTTGGTGCAGCATCTCCTTGAGTCGGGCATGGTTGGCGCTATCCCCGTTGCTCCTGTTGTCCTCTATAACCTCCCTGCCCTTGGGCTACCTAATCTCCTTGAGGAAAATTCTTCAAAATATTCCCCCTCTCACCACATGCATAATAATTTCCCTAAAATGGACCCTGCTCAAATCGTCGGCCCTACTGGTCTCTACCCTACTGTCCCTGGCCCTGCTGGCCTTTGTATTGCTAGCCCTACTGGCCTCTATACTATTGGACCTACCTCGTCTGTCCCTTTCTCTGTTGTCCCTGCCTCTATCAGTCATTTGAACCTCCAAATTTCTTATTCTGATCAGGGAATGAGGTGCTCTTGTGCTGTTAGGACCCAAATTCGCTTCCCCTATTCGCCTTTCCCTACAGGCCAGAAAAATCCCCTCTGTGATGTTTCTCTCCCTTATTCTTCAAAAATTCCCTGTGATCCTGGAAATAAAGAAGTGTATCATAAACCAACTAGTTGTATGTAGTGAAGGTGAAATTACCCAGAAGATCCTTCCTGATGTGCCATGTCAATCCCGTAATGAACATATCCATCTTTATCTGCTCAGTACGAGCATCCCCTTGGGCGAAGTATGATAGTGCAATGAACTCTTTCTCGTACTCGACGACAGTATTCCCCTCCTGCTTAAGCTCCATGAACTTGGTCCTCGTCTCGAACTGCATGGTTAGGGGAAATTATTCCCCCTCAAATCTCTCCCCAAACTGATCAATAGTGAGGTTGTCCCTATCAGAAATAGTCGTAACCGCTTCCTACTACTCAAGAGCGTCCCCCACCAATCTAAACAAAGCTAGAATCTTCTTCTGAACCGGTATGCATTCATCCATTTGTAAGTGCCTCGTAATATCCTTCTTCCACCTACTTACCATCAATATATCACCGCTTGTGAACTCTGGAGGTTAGCCCTTAAAAAAGGCCTCCCTCTCTCTATCACATATATAACCTAGTGCCTATGATGGTATAACCATCTGTTGCGGTGATGGTGGTTTCTAAGGTTCCTGCGGTGGTGCGCAAGTTCTAAAGCATGGCTGCCATAGCCGTAGAGACCTCCTGAGACATGATGATTGCTATCTCAATGTGTGTAATCAACTGTGAGGTTGGTGGAGCCTGTGGGGCCTATGGCGGATGTCGTGGCTCTAGGTGAGCCTCCTCCTCATCAACCGATGGAACTACTCACCAAGGTATGTCCCTCTATCTTTTTTCCATCTAAAAGAAAACAAGATTCGAATTAGTACCAACGTAAGAATACAATGAATCCTAAGTACGGGCTCTACATATTAAAGAATGCAGTGCAGAACGTAATGAACGCAACACAGATCCTAAGGACACTAGAACCGTGCTCTGATACCAACTGTAACAACCCCTATTTTATCACATAGAGGCTGGAGAGGCACAATACGCAGAAGATAGATCTTGATTGTCAATTAATACCATTCTTAGCACAAATTTAAATATAAATAATTATTTTAAAAGGCCCGCATTCAAAATATCATGAATATATCCATAATATTTAAATAGATCAAATCCATTGCCAACTAAATATAAATCTAACCAGTATAACAAAAATCTCAACCAACATAAAGTAAAGAAGTCTCGGGCTTATGGCCTTACAATTATTTCCACAGAAATAGATAACTACGACAGAAAAAACACCTATGATATAATCGATGGATCTGGAAACTGATGAGCAAGAAAGAATGCAAGATTGTCACAACAGAATCCGGCTATCCCTGTCTAGGAGCACCCGGGGGGAAAACCTTTAAATTTTGGCCAGAGCCCGACGTGTGTAAGAATTAACTTAATTATTTTATGATGCAATAATACAATTGATGCAAAATAAATATTTCCCCTTTGTCACTCGCATGCGTTTAACACCTTTCCCCTTAACTAAGTGTGATATTATTCGCATCCCAATATGTCCCCAAAAGATAATTATGAAAACGTGAAAAACTTGTAATAATGATTTTATTGACAACTAAACATTTAAGGGTAACAACTACATTTGATTGACAACACCCATACTATCCTAGTCTCATAAGTTTCACATAAATGGCATAAACATCTATTATGCATTTTAGGATCAAAATTATCGTTATTTTCCATATCCTTAGACATTTAAATATATCTCATTACAGTCCGACTAATTATTTATATATATCTTTTCATATATTTGACACACAAAGGCATCTACCGTTGGTGTCTAATTATTACTCTATCGGCAATTCCGGAGGAATCTCTAATCTTAATAGGACATCACAAAACACACATAAATTGGGGACAGTACGTACTCACGATACCTATTCACAGCCCATACCTAGCGGTGACACAAGCTGGGTCAGCGTCAACACCTACCTCTTGTAGATGGTGCCTCCACCTAGTACCTATATGACCTACACAACAACAAATCCACCTGTGCAAACGTGTAGTACCTAGTCTGAACCCACGAACCCCCAAGCCGATAGGATAATCCTTGAATATTCGTATGTCCACACAAATATATAAGTACATATTATTATCTCATATAAAATGTATAGGTAACTACCCCATAATTATCATAGAAAGACCACCGAAAGTCCACAACATTTTCATTTTAATAATTTACTATCTAATGAATTATTAATTCTACTCCATATAATAACTACTTACCCATGTAATTTCCCCAATTAAATGTGGCATATTCGTACTTTTAATAAATTTCCCCTTTGGACTCATATATAGTAAACCAATATACAGTAAACCAAACTCAAGGCCAAACCCAGAAAGGAACGAACCGACGAACTCTCCTTAACGTCGCTCAAACGACATCATATGTCGCTCGAATGACATCCAAAGTCGTTTGAACGACCCCTTCATCTTCCCCACCTCGCTGTTTCACATTTATGCTCTTTACAGCCTCACTGTCCAACCCAAAAACATATATCAACCCAAAAACTCATATCCAAAAACCAAATACTCAACCCAAAATCAAACCTGAAATCCATGTACTCAAACCCAAAATTTATATCTGTTAGGGATCTTAACGATCGAAACATTCTCCAGATTCTAAACCTATTTAATTCATAATACGAGGGCATCTATCATGAAATTTATATCAGAATTTCGATCCATATAGTAATAGTAATGTCCTCTACATCTAGTCATCAAGTTATTCCCAATTAGCTATCAAAACCTTAAGGGTTCTACCTTAAATTTTAAGATTTTGATACCAATATTTCTGGGACTAATTTTATATTAAATTCGGTCTTCTACATGCATAGAACATTTGTTCATCATCAATTTAATAATATCAAACCTAAATCCCATAAATTTAAACGGTCATTTTAATGCATAAAAAAATACATAGGAAACTTAAATTAAGCAATATAATTCTTTCCTTAATGGATTTGTAGAAGAAGCCCCTTGAATTCCCTTACTTACCTCTTTTCTTCCCTTTTTGGTTTCTCTATTTCCTCTATTTATAGCAGTTACGTTAAGTCTTTCCAACTGATAGTGGTGGAGTGGTTTATCCCCACTTAACCACTTATTAAATGCCTAATCCCGAGTTTGGTATAAAACTCAACTTTTGGACCCCTATATGGACCCGAACCCATAATCCAACTAGCCCAAAAGTTTTCCAACCTATATACTATTGATCCAGAACCATTTTTAAAGGTTTAAAACATCTAAACGATCCCATATGTGACCCAAAACGTGTTTCGAATTATTTATGTCAATAATGGGTACTTTTAAATTGTGTCGCACACTAATTATTTATTTTTGTACATTACATACAAATGCTGTATCCATACACAGAAAAATCAATCATACACAAATATGACTAAATAACAAAGTTCAACTGTGCAATTATTAAATTAAATTTTTTAATGAAGTCCCATTTCTGCAAATATTTATTTATTCCAATTAATATTATTTTATTATTTATTTTAGAAGTCAAATATGGGGTATTACAAATATTTTTTTTATTTTGGGATTTACTTATTTTTTTCAATATTTTTTTTGGACATATTTCAATTTATTTGGGCATTTTAAAAATTTGTGAAGGTTTTGAAAGATGCACTCCCCCCCCCCCCCCCCCCCCCCCCCCGACCAAACTTTGACTTTTGCATTGTCCTCAATAAAAAGGAGTAAAAATTGAAATAAGAAGAAAGTGAAAGTGTGAAAATAAAACAAGTAAATATTTAAAATGGAAAATTTTCTTTAGAACCATCACACAATTACAAAAGGAAGAGATAGAGCAAGTAAATAGTTCTTTTACAAGATAAATGATGAAAGTACAAAAACTACAAAAAGAAACCATGAGAAATTATTGTGAGGGCCTGGGAGCATTTGGATCACAGGGTCATAATAGTAAGGGGCAATTGCGAATCGAGACCTATTTGCAACCTATTTTCATCCGATACATCATGCTAGTATCGCGACGGTAGGCATGGAGGTTTTCCCGATATTCATTAACAGAACCGTCGAATCGCTCCTTTAAATCATCAAGTCGATGGTTAATAACTATCGAATGGTATGATCCATCATCAAAATCAGGCTCGAAGTTAGGGTCCTACTCACTTTCATCTGGTTCATCTTCCCACACATCCGCTCCCTCTCCGACATCGCTCCCTTCTTCTTGCAAAGGGGCGTCCTCCTCCATGAACTCCTCTTCCTCGTCAACCACTGGGGGTGAAGGGAGGACCACTTGAAATTGATGAACACTCCTATTGGTGGATGAGAGCCCAATCAGTTTAGGAAACTTTCGGTGCAAGTTAGGGGCCTGCCCCCTGACGTCATGTAGAATCTCGGAGATGAAGCGCGCATAAGGAAGGGAAATCTCATAAGTGGCATTGTAGGAGGCATTGGGTATCTCGGTATAAAAGAGTTAGGCAAGGTTGATGTTAAATGCCTCATCGAGAAAATGATAGAGAAAGATACCATGAATACGAACCAATGAGTCATTGTTGGTTTATAGAATTATATTGCAGGTGATGAGATGTACGTATCGAATCGGCTCCGAGAGTTTCCTCACTGGGAAGGTGTCTTGAAGTTGTTCTTTATTTGAGGTCATTCTATCTATACATTCAGCTTTGGCGCATCGGTCCCCATTGTTCGGGTAAGCAAAATCTTGGGGAAGAATTGCCCCTCTAGCACGCATTCTACATTAGTTGATGGCAGGGAGAAGGGGATTGGGGTGCTGAACACGAAGGCCTTGTGGAGGGTGGGGGATATCCGAGCTAGAGTCGCATAAAAAATGTGCACCACCTGGGCGTAAACCTTATCATTGGAAGTGTAGAAGAAATTGCACCACCCTCGTCGGCTGAATAGGGATGTGATCGGGGCGGGGAGTTCGTTCCAAGTGTCCTTACACTCGATATGAATTGTTCGGGATAGTTTGAAGAAAGCCTCATACCAATCCCATCCTTGGTTTGATCGAAACATGTGGTCGACCCCCTCATCGAGAATGGTGGTGGAGTCATACTTAAGGAACCAGGGGCGCGAAGGGGAGCCATAGAGAAAGGGAGTGAGGAGCAGTCTAGAAATATAGAGAAAAAGAGAGGATGAAATTTGGTGTGGAGGAAAAGATGGGAAGGAGGGGTATTTACAAGTAGGAATAGGTGAGAGATGGTGGGAATTGGAAAGGTGGGAGGTGGGAAGGGGTGGAGGGAAGGTAAAAGTGGGAAAAATTGGGTTGGGGGGATTTAAGGGGAATAATTCATATGGAGGGAAGGGAAAGAAGGGGGAAGAATTTGGTGGGAAAAGAAAAATGGGTGGGAGACTCTTCCTACGAGTCATCCAAATCGATTTAGATTGTGATTCGGGGAAACCTTGTTGCCTTAGTTTGCTAATTCCTCTTATTTTTTCGATTATAAGTGTGACAACCCTGAAGGTACCTATATAGAGCACTCCTAGGGTTTGTTTTCGTGATTTACCTATATAGATCTTCATTTAGTTGGACTTGAATTTTAAAAAGATATTTTTCTAATTAGGATCGTGTCTTGCTGATCTACGCCAAACTCTCTATGGTCGTCCACATCAAATGAGCTCTTGATTCAGTTCATCATCTCAGAAAAAGGTAATCTCATACACTCTATGGCTCATAGGAATTTAAATTCACTTAGGACATTACACCACACCACACAACATTTGGATTTTATTTTTTTCATGCCTAATGATTACGCGTGTGTGTGTCTAAAAAGAATTTTCTGAAACTGTTTAACAATTAATTTTGGAAATTATGAACTTATTTTAAAATATTTTCGAAATAGATTTTGTAACAAATTCTGCTATTTATTAAAAATTTGTTTTAAAATTTATTAAAATGTTTTTATACAATTCTTAATTAATTTTTTAAAATGAAATATTTTTTTTAAAACTAAAATCGTGGGTTTAATCATAATAAAAAAATTGAGTTCAAAATTTTAATTCGAAGTTTTTATAAGAATAAATATTTTTGTGAAAATAAACTTTTAGCATTATATTTTTTTATAGAATAAAATATGCAGAATTATTTTTTAAAGTTAAAAATAAGTTTTGGTCATAGTTGGAACATATGCATGGGAGTGTCATATATATATATATATATATATATATATAGATAGATAGATAGAGAGAGAGAGAGAGAGAGAGAGAGAGAGATAGGCTCTCCAACACACGTGCTAGCAACATACCTTTTATTTATAATAGTAAAAAAAATAATTTTGAGATGATATTTTTTATATGAGTTCATAATATTTCAACGTGCCCCTATAAAAAAATCAATTGAAAATAGTGGTTTTTGTTATTTTTAAAAAATAGGTAAAAAACTGTCATTTTTTACGCTTTAAAACTGCCATTTTTCTTACATATTTTTTAAAAATAACAAAACACATTATTTTGATCTAAGAATTTTTATAGGGGCACATTGAAATATCATGAACACATATAAAAAATATTAACTCAAAATTAATTCTTTTTCTATTTAAAAAAATAGGTATGTTCATAGGTATGTTGGAGAGCCTCTCTCTCTCTCTCTCTCTCTCTCTCTCTCTCTCTCTCTCTCTCTCTCTCTCTCTCTATACATATATATATATATATATGTTTGTTTGTTTATATATGGATATGTCTGTGAAACCCCGACTAATTAAATACCGGGTAGCTACTCCTTTATTAAATTAATACAAAATGTCAAGTTGGTCCAGTTAACAGCATCACTGTCGAAAACATTTTTATCATTACTAACCACCTAGTATTTAAAAAGTAAGATGTCAAATTTTAAATTAAGTCTGATTAACCTACAATAAAAGAATTATGAAAGAATATCATAACCATACACCATAAAGTCTCAATAAAGTAACCAACAATTAATAATAAGTCCGGAGGAAAACCCCTCACAACAATCCCACCACTGAAATAAATAAAATAGTATATCCTGAATTAATTACATGCCAACAATCTGAATAACTGAAATATGAAATGTCTCTAATAGAAATGGGCGACATGATCTACAAATGATGAAAACTGAATAGAGTCAAGACAAAAGAAGCGTCTACTAGCAAGGCCCTGTAACTTCCACAAACAACTACAGCTCGTCACCGGAATGGAAATCCTATGCATGGTGTCCTTGTGGCTGGGCACCTAAAAGGTTTTTACAAAAATAGATTTGAAAGCAAACGGGTCAGAGCCCGAAAGTGGAGAGTATTTTAAAAACAGTAAGTGCTTTAATAACATTAAAACAAAGAATTCAAAATACATGTTAGGACGTGCTCTCACATGAAATACTCACCTCTCGTCTAATCGTGCACTCCTAACGTACAGTACCCATCTAAGTGTTATTTATATCTAACTAAACCGACATAAGTTCTAACCCATCTACTCGATTCACAATATGAATTCCCAATGATATCACTTGAATAGATAGCTTTACTTAAACTCGGATTCTCAATTATTAGCATTACCATTTACTGGAGGTTATCCCTTTACTTATCCTCTCAAGGAGTTACTATAAATTATTCTCATAATTAAACATGACAAGTCTGTTCATTTAACCGTATGTCATTCACATCATAAATATACAATACAAGCGCCCCGAGACTAAGCTGCGGTGCACACATACTCTGCTATCCATCCCGGTACATCACGTACATAAGGATCACGCATTCCGAATATCTCAGGAATCGTTCTCAGATAACAACAATCACAAACAATGGAGGCGAACACAGTCACATCACATGGGTCATGCACATACCTACGCTCCCATGATCAGCAGACTTATTAACTTCCCAATAATTCCTTCTCTGACCTATGTCCTCGAGGTACCAATCTATATCCCCCCGTAGGCACACAAATAATAGATGTCGCTAAGAGAACGCAAACCTCCCGTGATAGCAAGCATGGTAGGAATGTCATACACATAAAATCATATACATATAGTAAGCATACACACATCTTAGTAATTACCATAAATTATTAGTGGTATACTTCTCATTCTCATACCAACTTATAATGTTACACAATTCTCATATACCCGGTTAATACAAATATTTAAGTCGTCAATAATCCTCACATCGTATATAGTCACTAGCGTCCTAATCCACAAATATCATTTGGTTCACTCCTCATTATATCCCAATTCTCCAAATTATACCAAATAGTTAACAAGGGAAGGTTATCTCTACAATTAAATATGGTTACGCGACACTAGAAATCGAATCAGGCCAAAAAGGCCAATCTGTTAACTCGTTAGAAGTCTCGTTCGAACGAGGTCATTCGAACGAGAGTTCGTTCGAACGAAGTGGGCATCTAACGAGGTCTCGTTCGAATGAAAGGCATCGAACGAACATCCCACTCGTTAGAAGTCAAACTGTCAACTCGTTAGAAGCTCGTTCGAACGACCTGGGTAGGCCTTCTAACGAGGTGACAGTTTAGAGCCCAAAATTCTCCTATTTCGCTTTTCCCAATTTTCTTCACCTCTAATCTCATCTAAACATCATTCCAACAGTAGTTCAAGGTTTGTAATCATTCCTAAACATACTTACGTCGTATAATAACATTTATATGGGGGCAAATCATCCTAAACCACATCTAATCATCAAATCTCCCCAATTTTTCCCAAATCTCATGAACATGAACCCTAGAAATTTAAAGTCATCAATAGACATAATTAAATCCGTTTTTGTGATATAAAAGATGTATTTCTATCAGAATAATCAGCCAAACATAATTCTACATGCAATTTCCTTATCAAAATGTGAATTTCTAATTCCAATTCAATGGGTTTTTGTCAATCTCCCAAAAAATGCAAATTTTTATAAATTTCTAGGCACAGAATAAACATTCGTTGTAAATAACGTAATTAAACCACTTGCCTTGGATTTTTTTTCTGAATTTGGTGTTGAATTGATGAAGGTTGTTCTCTCCTTTTTCTCCCAAGGTTGAAGGTTGAAGATGGAGGTTGTGTTTCTCTTTTTGGGGACTTCTCCTAACCTCTCCTAAAACTCCCGTTGCCCTCAATTCAGTTAATTGCTGGTAATGGGTTAGTGGGTTCTGAAATCCCCTATTTTAAACTCCCAAAATTCGTTGGTCATAAATCCCCAAATTCCAAAATTACCAAACTACCCTTTTATGTTGCCGGTATGGCCTAAAAATGCCCCAGGACCCAAACTAAACCTCGGCTGGTGTTTTCTGACTATTTCGACCCTTCCGGACACGTTGGCGCACTCAAAATGACCATACGGTTGATAAAAATAAAATTCACTTTTTTTAATGTTCCTAGCGCGACTGTCACACGCGTCCCAACAAAATTTCCAAATTGCCGTATTTCTATCTCGCGATAATTTTAATATTCTTAATATTCATATATTGCCATATATACGCATTATAATCAAATACCAACTCACATCTCGTTAGTATTTTTATCCGGATTAATTCTCAATTAATACACATTTAATTCAATTAATCCCATAAATAAATATCACAAAAATACGGGGTATTACATACTTCCCCCCTTAATAATAGAATTTCGTCCCGAAATTCAGAACTAGAAAGTACCTGGTACAAATAACTCTGGATAACATTCGCGCATCTCATCCTCGCGCTCCCATGTGGACTCCTTGGCATTATGATGCCGCCACTGAACACGTACTAACGGGACTATCTTTGACCGCAGTTTCCGTTCACTTCGATCCAAAATAGCAATCGGCCCTTTTTCGTAGGAGCTATCAGGCTGGAGATCGATGTCCTCCAAAGCAATGTGAGAATGAGCCAAATTATCCCTAAGATATTTCGTTAGCGAGGAAATATGAAAAGCATAATGTATCCTGTGCAAATGCTCCGGTAACCCAAGTCTATATGCAACAGACCCAACCCGCTCGATGATAGGAAATGGCCCCACATATCTCGGTGCCAACTTCCCCTTCTTCCCAAATCGCATAATTCCCTTCATAGGAGATACTCTGAGTAAAACTTGGTCCCCCACATGGAACTCCCTGAAGAACCTCTTCGCATCATCATAGCTCTTCTGCCGATCCTGAGCTACCCGAATGCGACTCCGTATCAATTCTATCCTTGCCGAAGTATCCTGAATCACTTTCGGCCCAAGTAGTTTGTTGTCCCCCACCTCCAACCAACATGCTGGGGAACGACAAGGTCTACCGTACAATGCCTCAAATGGAGCCATGCCAATGGTGAAGTGGTAGGAGTTTTTGTAAGCAAACTCCACCAGTGGAAGATACTGCTCCCATCCACCCCCAAAATCAATGATGCACATATGCAACATGTCCTCCAACATCTGGTTTGTATGCTCGGTTTGCCCGTCGGTCTGCGGGTGATACGCCATACTCAACCGCAATTCCGTGCCCATGGCCTCCTGAAAACTCTCCCAAAACCGTGAAACAAATATCTTGTCTCTTCCAGACACGATATTTAGGGGCACACCGTGAAGTCTCACTATTTTTGCAATAAAGAGCTGGGCATACTTTCCCGTAGTGTAGTCGGTCCTTACGGGTAGAAAATGAGAGACTTTGGTCAACCTGTCCACAATTACCCAAATGGAGTCGTGGCCCCTCTGTGACGTAGGTAACCCCGTGATAAAGTCCATGGATATGCTCTCCCACATCCACATCGGGACCTCTAACGGCTGTAGAAGTCCTGCCAGTCTTTGATGATCCACTTTTACCAGCTGACAAGTGGCGCATTTAGAAACAAACACGGCGATATTTTTCTTCATCCCGCTCCACCAATACTGTCGTCTCATGTCTTGGTACATTTTATCCCCACCGGGATGTATCGTGAACCGTGAGCCGTGCGACTCTTCCATCACCTCGTGTCGCAATTCCTCCCCTTCCGAAACTACCAGTCTCCCATTGAAGCGTAATCCCCCGTCTGATCTAACGATATAGGATTCGGCTCCCTCTGCTAGTAACCGAACTATCTGCTCCTGACAGAACGAGTCATTTTCCTGTGCCTTTACCACCTTCGTGATAATCTGCGGTGTAACAGTCCTCATAGACATGAACGATCTGGCCACTGCATCTTGGTGTCCCAACTCTTTCCACTTTGCCTTCCACACCCCTGCCACTTCATCTACTGGCCTACGACTCAACGATTCTACAACCACGTTAGCCTTCCCCGGTTGATATTGGATATCAAACTGATAGTCCTTCATAAACTCAAGCCACCTCCGTTGCCGCATATTCAACTCCTTCTGCGTGAATAGGTACTATAGGGACTTGTGGTCCGTGAACAATCGAAACTTCTCCCCCAAAAGATAATGTCTCCAAATCCGAAGGGAAAATACCACTGCCGCTAACTCCAAGTCAATGGGTGGGGTAATTCTTCTCGTGAGGCTTAAGCTTACGGGAAGCATAGGCTATGGCCTGACTCTCTTGCTGCAATACACCTCCAAGTCCTTGTAAGGACGCGTCGGTGTAAAATAGATACTCAACTCCCGGTCTCGGCAATGCTAACACAGGTGCTGAGGTCAACTTGTCCTTCAACTCATCAAATGCCAACTGACATGCATCACTCCAAATGAACGACACACCTTTACAAGTCAGATGTGTCAAAGGACCCGCTATCTTGGAGAAATCCCGAATAAACCTCCTGTAGTATCCTACTAGGCCCAAGAAACTACGGATCTCAGTCAGTGTCGTGGCCTGTCCCCACTCCCTTACTGCGGATACCTTCCCCGGATCAACAGATATCCCCCGGTCGGAAATAATATGCCCCAAAAACTGAACCTCCTTCAGCCAGAATCCGCACTTCTCATATTTTGCATACAACTCGTTCTGACATAGCGTCTACAAAACCTGCCTCAAATGCTCGGCGTGCTCCTCCTCTGTCTGGGAGTAAACCAGAATATCATCAATGAAGACAATGACGAACTGATCTAGGAACTCTCTGAACACCCTATTCATCAAGTCCATAAACACGGTTGGAGCATTTGTCAAACCAAAAGGCATAACCCGAAACTCGTAGGACCATATCTCGTTAAGAAATCAGTCTTCGAGACGTCCTCCTCCCTGATACGTAACTGATGGTATCCCGATCGCAAATCAATCTTTGAGAAGAAAGAAGCTCCTCTCAGCTGGTCGAATAAGTCATTGACTCGGGGCAACGGATACTTATTCCGTATCGTGACCTTATTCAACTCCCTATAATCTACACACAACCTCAACAATCCATCCCTCTTCTTTACGAACAACACAGGGGCACCCCACGACGAAGTACTCCTCCGAATAAACCCCTGACCCAAAAACTGCTCAATCTGATCTCGTAACTCTCTCATTTCAGCTGGAGCCATACGGTAAGGTGCGCGAGCAATAGGCCGAGTGCCCGGCGTCAAATCGATCACAAACTCTATCTCCCTACTCGGAGGTAATCCAGGTATATCCTGAAATACATCTGCAAAGTCTCAAACAACCGGAATCGAATCAAGCGGTATCACCACTTCCTTAGAGGTCTCCTCCTCTATATAGTACAAATGAGTGGACGATCCTCCCTCAGGATGAGGCATCGCCACTAAAAACATCTCCTTCCCAGGAATGGCAAAGATAATACTCCTACTAAAACAGTCAATCATGGCTCGGTACACAACTAGCCAATCCATACCAATAATGGCATCATACTCGGTCATCTCTAACACTAACATATCCGTGGGTAAAGTAAACCTCCCAATCTCTATACCCACGCCTCTACATACAAGGGAAATCACGAAACCCCTACTCAACGGCGAATCTACACAAGTAACCATACTCTCGGCGGTGTCTAGTAACCCAATAGTGCGTGCAAATCTCATAGCAATGAAACAATGTGTAGCCCCTGTGTTAAATAAAATACGCCCCAGAGTCCCCTGAATAGAGAACATACCCTCAATGGCCGGTGGATCCTGTGGGGCTGCGACCTGCTGGAGCTGATACACTCTCCCATACTGAACTAGGACTGCTGGAATGGGTGGTAATGCTGCCATCTGTGGTGGTGCCGGGAGGGCGGCGGGAAACATAGGCTTCTGCGGCTCCTGTCGAGCACCCTGCTGCTGCTGCGGGGCCCTACCCCTATCCGGACAATCCTGGCGTTTATGGCCAGTCTTGCCAAAAATGTAACACTTCCCCGGGAAGTTCCCCCCTCTTTTTCCCTGCTGCACTCGGCCCTGGTGGCCGTTTCCATTCTTCCCCTAGCCATGCTGGCCCTGCTGAAACTGATGTTGATCATTCTGCCCCTGCTGGCCCTGATGGCCGTTCGTACCCTGATGGCCCTGCCTAAAACCTCCCTGTCTGTGCCTGAAATTCCCCGATCTGATCCTCTTATGATCTCCCTGCTGGGAACCCTGGTCTCCCTGCCTCTGCCCCTGAGTAGATT
Source organism: Sambucus nigra (assembly GCA_949130495.1). Taxonomy (NCBI): domain Eukaryota; kingdom Viridiplantae; phylum Streptophyta; class Magnoliopsida; order Dipsacales; family Adoxaceae; genus Sambucus; species Sambucus nigra. The sequence goes on along the minus strand of OX422213.1, from coordinate 457,896,351 downwards.
GTGCCCCACTGGCACCATTTCCTCCAGTCCTGCCCTGATGGTTGGACTCTCCTGATCTCTTGCTCTCAGCCATGTGAAAGCGGTGATCTTGGCAGTTTAACAGTGCAGCGTTAACCACGTCAGAATAAGTGGCCAATGAGAGGTTCCCCAATAAATGATGATGGATCCTCCATGTCAATCCATCTGTAAACTTCTTGATCTTCTTCTCCTCTGTCGGTATTTCATCCGGAACAATATTCGGTAGATTAGTGAATTCGGCCTCATACTCGGCCACAGTCCTTCCCTCCTGTCTGAGATTCATTAACATCCTCCTCATTTCCGTGTGAACGGCTGACGGAAAATAATTGCTGTCAAACCGCACCCAAAACTCCTGTATCGTGAGAGTATCTCTCTCCTCCCCGGTGGTAATAGACTCCCACCACTGCTGTGCAGATCCCACTAGCTTGAAAGTAGCTAGTACCTGCTTCTGAACATCGGTGCACTCATACATCCTCAAGTGCCTCTGAATGTCTTTCCTACACTGACTTGAAACCACAACATCGGAGCTACCTATGAACTCCGGCGGGTGCGCTTTCTGAAAAGCATCACGTACACATTCCCAAGAAGACGGGAATGCATGTGCCTGAACTAGCACGGCTACTGGAGCATGGGGTGGTGCCTGCTGTACAACTGCTAGAGCGGCATTTACCGCTTGGGCTACAATGGCTGCAACCTCAGCGGCATTCATGGTGCCCTGTACTGGTGATGGCTGGGGCTCGGGCTGTGCATCCCTAGGAACCCGTGGTGCACGTCGTGGAGGCATCTGAAATAATAGTAAGGTCTATAAGTTCACAGTTATAAACCCAAAATAGCTGAAGAGCGAAGCATACATAAAAGAATAAACAGTCCTAAAATATAGGGCTCTACATCAAAGAAAGCTCAGCGGAAACATAATAAGCCGTACAGATCCTAAAGGACACTAGAACCTGATGCTCTGATACCACCTGTGACACCCCGACTAATTAAATACTGGGTAGCTACTCCTTTATTAAATTAATACAAAATGTCAAGTTGGTCTAGTTAACAGCATCACTAACGAAAACATTTTTATCATTACTAACCACCTAGTATTTAAAAAGTAAGATGTCAAATTTTAAATTAAGTCTGATTAACATACAATAAAAGAATTATGAAAGAATATCATAACCATACACCATAAAGTCTCAATAAAGTAACCAACAATTAATAATAAGTCCGGAGGAAAACCCCTCACAACAATCCCACCACTGAAATAAATAAAACAGTATATCCTGAATTAATTACATGCCAACAATCTGAATAACTGAAATATGAAATGTCTCTAATAGAAATGGGCGACATGCCCTACAAATGATGAAGACTGAATAGAGTCAAGACAAAAGAAGCGTCTACTAGCAAGGCCCTGTAACTTCCACAAACAGCGACAGCTCGTCACCTGAATGGAAATCCTATGCATGGTGTCCTTGTGGCTGGGCACCTAAAAGGTTTTTACAAAAATAGATTTGAAAGCAAACGGGTCAGATCCCGAAAGTGGAGAGTATTTTAAAAACATCAAGTGCTTTAATAATATTAAAAAAAGAATGCAAAATACATGTTAGGACGTGCTCTCACATGAAATACTCACCTCTCGTCTAATCGTGCACTCCTAACGTACAATACCCATCTAAGTGGTATTTATATCTAACTAAACCGACATAAGTTCTAACCCATCTACTCGATTCACAATATGAATTCCCAATGATATCACTTGAATATATAGCTTTACTTAAACTCGGATTCTCAATTATTAGCATTACCATTTACTGGAGGTTATCCCCTTACTTATCTTCTCAAGGAGTTACTATAAATTATTCTCATAACTAAACATGACAAGTCTGTTCATTTAACCGTATATCATTCACATCATAAATATACAATACAAGCGCCCCGAGACTAAGTTGCGGTGCACACATACTCTGCTATCCATCCCGGTACATCACGTACATAAGGATCACGCATTCCTAATATCTCAGGAATCGTTCTCAGATAACAACAATCACAAACAATGGAGGCGAACACAGTCACATCACATGGGTCACGCACATACCTACGCTCCCATGATCAGCAGACTTATTAACTTCCCAATACGTCCTTCTCTAACCTATGTCCTCGAGGTACCAATCTATATCCCCCCGTAGGCACACAAAGAATAGATGTCCCTAAGTGAACGCAAACCTCCCGTGATAGCAAGCATGGTAGGTATGTCATACACATAAAATCATATACAAATAGTAAGCATACACACATCTTAGTAATTACCATAAATTATTAGTGGTATACTTCTCATTCTCATACCAACTTATAATGTTACACAATTCTCATATACCCGGTTAATACAAATATTTAAGTCGTCAATAATCCTCACATCGTATATAGTCACTAGCGTCCTAATCCACAAATATCATTTGGTTCACTCCTCATTATATCCCAATTCTCCCAATTATACCAAATAGTTAACAAGGGAAGGTTATCTCTACAATTAAATATGGTTACGCGACACTAGAAATCGAATCAGGCCAAAAAGGCCAATCTATTAACTCGTTAGAAGTCTCGTTCGAACGAGAGTTCGTTCGAACGAAGTGGGCATCTAACGAGGTCTCGTTCGAACGAAAGGCATCGAATGAACATCCCACTCGTTAGAAGTCAAACTGTCAACTCGTTAGAAGCTCGTTCGAACGATCTCGTTCGAACGACCTGGGCAGGCCTTCTAACGAGGTGACAGTTTCGAGCCCAGAATTCTCCTATTTCGCTTTTCCAATTTTCTTCACCTCTAATCTCATCTAACATCATTCCAATAGTAGTTCAAGGTTTCTAATCATTCCTAAACATACTTAAGTCGTATAATAACATTTATATGGGGGCAAATCATCCTAAACCACATATAATCATCAAATCTCCCCAATTTTTCCCAAATCTCATGAACATGAACCCTAGAAATTTAAAGTCATCAATAGACATAATTAAATCCATTTTATGATATAAGAGATGTATTTCTATCAGAATAATCAGCCAAACATAATTCTACATGCAATTTCCTTATCAAAATGTGAATTTCTAATTCCAATTCAATGGGTTTTTGTCAATCTCCCAAAAAATGCAAATTTTTATAAATTTCTAAGCATGGAAGAAACATTCGTTGTAAATAACGTAATTAAACCACTTGCCTTGGATTTTTCTCTGAATTTGGTGTTGAATTGATGAAGGTTGTTCTCTCCTTTTTCTCCCAAGGTTGAAGGTTGAAGATGGAGATTGTGTTTCTCTTTTTGGGGACTTCTCCTAACCTCTCCTAAAACTCCCGTTGCCCTCAACTCAGTTAATTGCTGGTAATGGGTTAGTGGGTTCTAAAATTCCCTATTTTAAACTCCCAAAATTCGTTGGTCATAAATCCCCAAATTCCAAAATTACCAAACTACCCTTTTAAGTTGCCGGTATGGCCTAAAAATGTCCCGGGACCCAAACGAAACCCCGGCTAGTGTTTTCTGACTATTTCGACCCTTCCGGACACATTGGCGCACTCAAAATGACCTTACGGTTGATAAAAATAAAATTCACTTTTTTTAATGTTCCTAGCGCGACTGTCACACGCGTCCCAACAAAATTTCCAAATTACCGTATTTCTATCTCGCGACAATTTTAATATTCTCAATATTCATATATTGCCATATATACGCATTATAATCAAATACCAACTCACATCTCGTTAGTATTTTTATCCGGATTAATTCTCAATTAATACACATTTAATTCAATTAATCCCATAAATAAATATCACAAAAATACGGGGTATTACAATGTCTTTATGTATGCGTGGCCCAATGTACGTTTTTATGCTTGCATGCGCTGGTATATTGGTCATGGACCTTAGCTATTCTAAAGGACCTTGTACACGATTTGACCACAAAAACTATCCCTTAGCTATCCTTACTCACATACTACTTATCTTGCCACTGTACACTGTTTCGTCCTATTAGATATAAGGGAGATTTCATTTTTTTTAAAAAGTGATGTTGATCACATAGGTTCTTCACTGCTAGTGTATGTTCATAGCTAGTACCAATGTCAGTTTTCTATACTTCGGCCATAGCACTATGTATATCCATTAGTGTTGGTTTAGGTTTATTTTCTAAACCTTATTTGTCCTTTATGATGTGATCGAATAGTAACTTTAGTAAATGTCATTTACTTTTTTATTGGTCCTTATCTCAATTATTACATCTATTTTCGATTTGACCCATGCCATAGCTGTTGAACCCTAGCTCTTACATGATATGACTTGACCTTAGCAGGTCTGATAGTGCGGCCCACAGTTTTTCTCAAAACCAAAAGTTATTTCTTTATTCTTTTCCAAATGATGTCGTGGTATATAACCGCAACGTTAACATTGCACATGATTTCGCTTAGTGGGTTATAACCTGGTACACAAATTTTTAAAAAGGGTAAACAGTTGGTGGCCTCTAGTTTTAAAACGATGAATCATTATCAGAAACGGTAATTTTTTAGTGGGTTACAATTGGATTTTTTCGTTATTTAAACGATCCCATTTTTTTAAACTGAAAATCACAAAATTACTTGTATGTTACAACTATTAGTACACGTGTCTTATTTTTAATACACTCTTTTGTGTTTCTTGTGTGACCTTTGGATAAGATTTTATCTAAGGCTTATATTGGTTAAGTGTCAATCCTTGTGAACATCTTTTACACCAATCAGCACACACTTGTGCACTCTATAAATAGAACCCTTTGGGTCTCATTTTTAACAGTCCGAAAAAATTAATTTTGTGGACAAACTCTGTAATAAAATTTAGAGAGAGAGAGAGAGATAGAGAGTATAAACCAAAATAATTTTTGTCATGTTCAAGTATTGATTTCTGTTCAAAACTAAAATGAAGATTGAACATCTCTCATTCTAAATCTGCACTTACGTTTTTTCAAGAAAAAATATTATTTGTAAGTGATTTCTCTCATCTTTGTGTATTTTATTTTGATCAGACTTTAGATAAAATATTTGTACACAGCACACACTTAATTCACAAAATTAATTTTTTTGTGTGAATATTCTGTTTGGATCTTGTTTGTAAGTTCTTGTATATTTTTAAACATTTTGTTTTAAAACATATTTTTCAAGGAAATTTTGTTAATATTCAGATTATCTTATTTAAGGTTTAGAAAGTTAAACTTAAGATTTATTGAGAACTAATTTGAGAAGATTTAATATCTGGATTGAATATTATTTTGTTGGCTGTTTAAGACTATTTTGGACTAATTTGAAATATTTGTAAAAATAGTCTTGATAGGTTATTAGATTAAAACCTGAATTAATCTAATATTAGTTTTCTGAAAAATAAGTTGTGTATATTTGACTTTGTGATTTTATTGAATATATTTGAAGTCATATTATTTATGTATTTATGATTGCTTGATCTGCAAAGTGATTTTAGGATTTTTCATGTGCATATCACTTAGAAATCACTCACTACACAACATTTATTCACTTAGACACTCATTGATGTGTATATATTAGATCAAGTATGATTGTTCTATTTTATGAGAAAAGAGAAAAGTAGAGTTTGCAAACATTGTGTTAAATCAAGAAAGGTTGATTTAAACAAGAGAACAAAACATAAGAGTTGTTGCTGATATCTAGGAGAAAGATAAATTGTTGCATTGCATTCAGTTATACCATTAAGAGAGAGAGTGTGTGTGTGTGTCTATAATCTAGGATAGCACACAACACACAAATACTTCACTAAGAACTAGGATACAATAGGAATTGAGCCAACCTGTGCTAAGAAAGCTAGAGGTGAGGCTGAGACGTGAAGATAACAAAGTGAACAAGAGCTGCATTGTGAGGATAATTGCGGAAGAGCAGCCAAAGCAGAGAGGAGCTTGGTCGAGATAGCTAATAACTTGTTCTGATTTATCTTGCTTTGAGTCTTGTTGCATGTTTGTATAATCATTACTATTTCATTTGGTTTTAGTGGAAGTAGACTAGGTTGACTCTTAAGAGAGTCCATTATTTTTCCCCAGGATGGGTTTTTGCGACGTTAAATAAATACCGTGTGCTTTACATTTTTCGCATATCACCTCACACAAAAACGTAGGGTTAAATAAATAAAAACTCACCTAAAAAATGAATATATTATTATTTTGTAAATCATCTAGATTTAACAAAGATAATAATTTGGACTTTTAATTGACATGGGAAATTAAATCTATTTTCGTAAAGTTAATAATTCAAGAAAAGTTTGAATTGGCTCCTCCTAAAATAATCGATAAAACTCGTAGGTAAATTGCGTTTAATCGACAATCGTTTACTTTCGTACATAATTTTTTCGCGCATTGTTGGGTGTTTTTAAACCCCAGATCTTTAAACAGCAAGGTACCTCAAAAGTCCCTAAACACCTGAGGACGCCTTAATATCGCTCTCAGACGTGCGTTTGCTCTCTTGTGCATGAAAACCCAATGTGGTGTTCCTAACTTGCCTAACCTAAGACATCTACATACCTATAAACTAACCTAAAATAGGCGCAACTTGTTAGTTTACAACACTTACTCTAAAAACTCACCTTATCCCATATACGAGGTCCGATGCTCACTTAGTCTCCATTTTTCTCACATCGTAAACCAATAATAGAAATAAGTGGGGATCATACCAGTAGGTATGGGGGACACCTAAAAGATATTTCTTGCAGTTCCTCTATTCGAACCCTCCCAAATTCATTTTATGGGAATTTCGGAAGGCTAGAAATAATCTTTTTTTGAGAACTGTAGTATCAAGAATCATCCATCATCTCCAATATTATAGAGCTTACTAAGATCAGCGGTAGCTCTGTAACATCGTCGAATGCTCCCCTCAAAGCAGATTTATACTTGGCACACATTTTCAAGCTAAATTTTGTTCATAAGACCCCAATCCTCATTGAATTTAAATGAACCAAACCATATATTGGATTCCTAAAATTAAATGTTGATGGTTATTACTGTGTGAATCATAATTCCAGTGGCATTAGAGGTGTAATAAGAGATCATAAGGGAGATTTTATAAAAGCTTTCTCCATTCCTATTCAGTCTACTAATAGCCTTCATTCTGAAGCTCAATCTATGCTCCATGGTATTCTGCAATGTTCATCTAGATCTCTGAGTAAAGTATGCATAGAATCAGATTCAAAAGCTCCTGTTTCTATGATCCAAGGTAAATGCACTCCCCCATGTTGTATCCGCAATATTATCCAAGATATTAAGTCTAAAATATCTCATAATCTCTATCAAATCGGCCACATTTGGAGACATGGTAATTCAGCTGCACATTGCTTAGAAAAGATTTCCTCTTCATCAAATTTCACTTCAAATTTCCATTTCTACTCCACCCTCCCCAACAGTCTCAAGGGTTTCTTAAAGATGGAGAAGTTAGGCCTAGCCTCTATTAGAGTTTGCAAGTAATTATCTATAATGGGAATAAGTATAAATTCCCAAGTTTTATTGCAAGTCTTGTTTGTTTTGTTTAATTTTTATATTTTGGAGATGCTTTGTCTCCTCTCTTTTCTAATATAATAAAAAGTGCAGTTTATTTTAAAAAAAAGGTATAGGGGACACTTCGATGCTTGTGATGACTGATGTGAATGAGATCCTCGTGGTTCCCAATTGTATCACAACGTACTTGCCCCGACTTGCAGAGAATATCTTGATGAAAATCGAAAGGACATGCTAAAACTAGATTCTCCTTACACTCGTGACTGCTTAGATCGAGATCCAAATATAACGAAACACAAGTCCTCTCCTCGATTACATTTGATAACTCAAGTAGCCTGGGTGGATGATCACAAAGACGAAATTTGTCCATTCGAGCTCTCTAGTCATTCTCCTATAAGTGAAAAAAGGAGTCCAATAATGCTTAAACTTCAACATTAAGATTATCATCCACCGACCTCACTTCTTGCTCAAAGACCTCTAGTATCATATATCTCAATCCTCTCTCTGTTTATGGATCTCTAAATACTCTCTATTACTCTCATCTAACCTCCCTCTCTCGCTCACATCTACGTGTTTGATTTTGGTCACAATAAGTGTTATTAAACTCGCCTCCTCTACCTCTCACTCAACGTCCGAAATATCGCTCTCACTTGATGTAACAAGGCATACCCCTAATGGATCTCTTGTGATTTTTCTCAATGTGTTCATTTATTATCTCTTCCATAAGATTCTTCTCTCATAATTTTCCCTCATCACCGTCATTCTTGGTGATGATGAAGATATTTGTTTCGAGAGTCATATTCTCGAAAGTGAGTTGTATTTTTCCATCGTGTGTATTAATCAATGCATTATCCGTAGATAAGAATGGTAGACTAAGGATCACATGAACATGATTATTTAGGAAATCAGAGGGCTCTTCATCCCAAATGAAAAAAATCTATCGGAATGTAAAAATTGTCAACTTGGACGATCACGTCCTCAACGACCCTTAGGTATCTTCAAAATATGATCCGCAAGTTGGAGAGTCATCTTTGTGGGCTTAAGGTCCCCTAAATCTAATTGGTCATAGATAAAATAGGGGAGGATATTAACACTCGCCCCTAAATCTATTAGCACTCTCTCAATTCTGTTACTCATCATGACGCACAAAATATTTGGTGCACCTGGATCTATATATTTTAGTGGAAGGTCATTCAACAGTACTGAGCTGACGTTCTATGTTAAGAATGCATTTTTTACCTTTAGCCTATGTTTCACCATGAGTAAGTCCTTAAGAAACTTAACATACACAAAAATTCACTTTATTGTCTCGAAGAAAGGTAAATTAATCTTTAGTTTCTTAAGAACGTCTAAGAACTCATTACGGTAGGTCTCTTTGGCATGATAGAGCAACTGTGGAGGTTATGGGGAAGAAATGCAAGGTTTCATAACCACCTCGAACCTGAATCTATCATCATTACCACTCTTTCTCAAGGGGACATCTTTGGCCTCTTTATTGTAGGGAGAAATCTCCTCGTAATTTTGCTTGTCGTGTAGAGGAGGTGAAAATTCAACAACACTTCAACTACGTAGAGAGGTTATCGTGCTAAATTGTTCTTGATTTCTCTTAGGACTAGATCTCACATAGTTTTGACCTTGGTGAGGTCGTTGGTCTTATATGGGAACTTGATTCTCGCTTGGACACTTAGGTAAGATTGAAACTCAGACAACAATGCCTTCAAGTCGGCAAAATTTTGGGCATTTTAAGCGTTAATCGCTAAATGAGTTTGTATGAAGTGGCTTAAAGTGTCCTCGGGGTTTCTCATCATGGGGTAATATAGGGTGAGGGAGGTGGTTCTTTCATGGGTGGAGCTTGTTAGAAATGAGGGATTGGTGGTGGATGTTAGGCAACTATAGAATTCAGGATGAACGATGTGCTTGGTTTCCCATAATTGAAATCGGGATGGGTCGTCCATGAAGTGTTATAATAATTCCCGCGAGGGCCATACAAATTACACTTAAAAGCTCCTACCACTTCCACCTGCTCTTGAAACATCACTCTGTAGGCAAGTATCGTCGGGCATTCCTTCATTCAATATTTCACCTCACAAATTGCACAAACTTACTCTCTTAATTCTCGAGTAGATCCGAATATGTCTTTCCCCTAAGATTCGAATACGTATTTTAACCTCTTAGAAAGTTGGTTTCTTTGAAGCTTAAACTTGACTTTTTTGTCCAAGCGATAAAGTACGGATGCAGAAGAAGCTGTGGACATTTGTCGGGCCCGGGATTGGGTGTTTGGATCGGATGTGTCCCAAGATTGAGTTGTAACACCTCGTAATTTTATGGGTATTTAAATTATACGAGTGCTTGTAATTTAATAATTTGTGAAATAAAATGACAGGATTAAATATTAATTGAAAAGAATCAAATTAATATTTATATGCACTATATTTACTTACAGGAATAAGTAAATGAGTTGGAATATTTTTATATCGTGTCGCAGGCGGTCAAAAGCGACGAGTGGTAATATTTTATTCGGAACACATGTGTAGAGATGTGTTGGGTTCAAAAAATAATTTTTGATAAATTACTCGAATGGTGATTTTAAATGCACGGTTGATTCAGAATGGGTTGAAATAGTCAAAATTAAGTATCCGGGAGTAGTGTTTCGGGTTTGGGAGATTTTTAGACTAGTCGAGACTCACAATTGGGTACACGAGTCATTTTACACTTGGGCTAACACCCAATTTTGGGATTTAATACATGAGGGGCATCCATAACCCCCAATTCTTTAACCTAAGAGAGAGAAAGAGAAGAGAGAAAGAAGAGAAGAAAGAAGAAGAAAGAGAAGAGAGAAATGGAGGAAGAAATCAAGAAGGAATTTCAGATTTCATTCAACATACAAAGAGGAATATAAAATCATATACAATTCAAGGCAAGTGTTTAACTTTCTTTAATAATTTATTTGTGTTTATAATTCATATTATAGTTTGTAAAATTATGAGTTTTTGTGTTGGATTTGTGTGAGAAAATGGGTTTTTGTGAAATGATTTCATAGAAATTGGATGTAATATTTATACCATATGAAATCTGAAAAAAAGGAACCCCGCATGATTTATAGAACCTTAATAAAGAAATATTATATTAATTCATAGAAAAGATGTGATCTTGAATGGTCCTTGTGAGGATTAAAAAAAACCATTAAATTGAATTAAGCTAATTTTTTTTAATCCGCCAGAAATTTTGGTATGACTTCAAACGCATACTATTTTCTGTATGATTTGAATTAGATTCTCATTTATAGATGAAAATAAAGGTATAGAATTTATATTTCTAATGATATTTGAATGAGGTCATTTAGAATTATTTAGAGTGAGTTATAGCTGTTTTAGTGCAAGGTGTTTAAGATGCTAGAACAGCTAAGTTACCGAAATTTTATAGACAATTCAAACGCTTTCCATTTCTGTATAATTTGAATTAGATGCTCATTTATGGATGAAAATAAAGTCACGGAAGTTTTTCCTAATTATCTTTTAATGAGGTCAATTGGGATTATGTAGAGTGATTTATAGCTATTTTAGTGCAAGGTGTTAAAGCTTCCAGAACAACTGAGTTACAGAAATTTTATATACAATTCAAATGCACGCCATTTTCTGTGTAATTTTAATTAGATGATAATTTATGGATGAAAAGAAAGGTATGGAAGTGATATTTCTAATTATCTTTGAATGAGGTCATTTGGACTTATGTAGAGTGAGTTAGAGCTATTTTAGTGCAAGGTGTTTAATCTGCTAGAACACTAGAGTTATGGAAATTTCATAGACAATTCAAACACATGCCATTTTATTTATGATTTGAATTAGATTCTCATTTATGGATAAAAAGAAATTTACAGAAGTTATATTTCTAACGAGATTTGAATAAGGTCAATTGGACTTATGTAGAGTGAGTTATAGCTGTTTTAGTGCAATGTATTTAAGCTGCCAGAAAAGCTGAGTTATGGAAATTTTATAGACAATTCAAATACATGCAATTTTTTGTGTAATTTGAATTAGATGATGATATATGGATGAAAAGAAATTTATGGAAGATATCTTTCTAATAATATTTGAATGAGGTCAATCGTACTTTTGTACAGTGAGTTATAACTGTTTTAGTGCAAGGTGTGTAATCTACAATAAATTAAAGTCGTGAGAATTTGGGATTTTTAAGAGTTCTAATGGGAAAAGGACCCTTGGGATTCGAAAAGGAATTTCGGATGTAATTGGGATACGAGCTAGCTTTTATAAGCTTAATATTTATAATTAAAAAAATGTGATATATATATTATAAGTAGGTGAATACTTATGGAATTAAATCGAATATGTATATTCGGGATTACAGGCTAATGCCACGAGAGATAGGCGTGCATAGCCGGATTTGATGATATATATACGGGTATAGAGACAGTATATATGTGATACAATTATGAATATATCCATGTGTGAATGGTATATTTATGTGAAGCATACTCCTCCAGTGCTATCATGGGAAGTTGTGCGATGTGGGTGAGGCCCCTGGCTTGAGGAGCAGGGAGTGTATAGTCCCCAGGTCATAGCTTCCATTTTATATTGTGTAATTTTTATCACGGGTGAGATGTGGTGGGTATGTTTTGTTCTCATTTTTGGTGAGGAACTATGACTGCTTCCCATATGTTGTGATTTGATTTTTACCAAATCGGTGTGAGAGTCCGATCGCTGGTACCTAGGATGGTGTGTGAGTAATTCCCTGGAAGATGATAGCATTGAGAGACTGCATCCATTATGTTATAGCTCTGAGGGATGCTTATTATACTTACATAGTGTGTGATATATAAGTATGGATATACTTGATGAGTATATTATATATATATATATATATATATATATATATATATATATATATATATATATGAGATGTGAAACATATATATATACAAACATAATAAAGAATCGAATGTGAGATAAATTCTGGATCTTCCGGGAGTATAAAATCTGGAATAAAATAGGCGATACGTATATAAAGATGAGAATATTATATACGAGGTTGATAACACTAAAACGTGAATAGTGTAAATAACTAGTGCAAGTTATTCATATTGTAAGGATGAATCATAAGTGAGAAATTATATTATATAAGCTCGGGCGATAGCTTATAATATTTTATATTACGCTAGTACGTGTTAGCGTATGGTGACTTGGGAGTTATGTGAGGTGCTAGTTAGAATAGGTAGCTAACTAAGGTGTTTTAAAATATATGCGTTAGGTGTGCACTATTAGATGAGAGGTGAGGGGTATCTCATGTGAGTGCGACACAAGTTTAAATATGGAGAGTATCATATTTTAAATATTAAAGTATGTTAAGCACATGCTAAAATATTTTCAAAACCCGGGCTCTGACCCGTTTCTCTATTTTACCCTCTCTTGTTATATATGTATATATATGGGTGTCTAGACATAGGGACGCCTGGATGATGATTCTTTTAAGTCAGATGAGTGCTGTAGCAGCTGTGGATGCAAGTAGGTTTATTTTAGACGCTTCTATCCTCGTGATCTAGATAGGAGGTAATGTAGATACACTCGGGCCGATAGCCCAGCTGTATTCATTTATTCTTTTACCATCCATTTGTGAAGCATTCAATTTGGTTGTATTATGTTGTACCGAGTTTTTGATCATTTTATTTCATTTTAGTTTCGTGTATATAAACTGTGTGAATGTTTTATTTAGTTGGTTTGGTTAAAAAGATTTGTTAAATAAAATTTGACACCAGCCTAATAAGTTATTAGTAATTAAATTGGTTTTCGATAATGACACTAAAAATGAACCATATCATATTCCTGTTTAAATCTGGTATATGATTGATCACCCGGTATTTTATTAGGCAAGGTGTCACATGAGTAGTCTCAGCAACACACTTCAGGTGAGCCTCTGCATCATTTGCGTCTAACCTTAGAAACTCCCCGGGGCACATGGTTTCAACGAGCTTCTTGGAACTTAAGTTTATCACGTGATTGAAAAAGGCTATGAGTCTCCCTTTCTCAAAATTTTGGTGCGGGCACATGTTAAGCAACTCATTGTAACGATCCCAACATCTATCAAATGATCATTTTTGATTTGTCTAAACGTTTGAATTTGAGATTTAATGGAATTGGTTTGATGTTGAGGAATAATTTTTGGGGAAACTTTTCTTTCATGTCCCTCCACGTTCCAATCGAGTTTGACACGAAAGACCATAGCCAATTCTTGGCCTTATGCTTCAGAGAGCAAGGAAAGAGTTTGAGGCAAATCACATCTTGAGTGCAAGCGTGGTCAGTCAAAGTATCGCACGCCTCCACGAACTCTCTAATATTGAGGTAGGGTTTTTTAGACTCCTTACCATGAAACATTAGGAGGATCTAAATCGTCCCATTTCTAAAACAAAACTTCCCAGTATTATACAGGACTATAATGCATCCCGGAGTCACAGTTCGTTCGGGATATAAGAGTTCTCTTATAGGGCAATACGACATCTCACTCTCACCCGTACCAAAACTAACTTGATCTGACATCGCACCCTTACTAATACCATCACTACCATCTATGGAAACTCTAGACGTGTGACTCATGATGGAATTAGATGATGTAGGACGTGGAACCCAAAACTGTGGAACACGTGGAGTGTGTGGGCTATCAAGATTGTACTGAACTGTAGAATTTTTAGGAATTCTAGGAGGAGTAGAGTGAGGAGTTGGTTGATTATTTTGCATGAAAGGATTTAAAAGTATTTTTTTTGAATATTTTTTTCTTTTTAAGAATTAGAGTCATATTTTAGATTAATTCCTCCTAACCTAAATTCTACCTAGTCCCCAACAATGGTGCCGAAAACTTGATGGGACTCAAAACGTGTCTCTAGTGTGTGCTAATTTCGATTCACGTGCCAACCGTTCGTGTAAGTAATGTTCTGAGCAAGTCAGGTATCGAACTCAAGGACTAAGATTAAGAACGCAACGACGAGTAGGAAAGACAAATAACCTCATGATTGACTCGGAGAAAGAAAGGAAAATGTGATTGTTTTGGGAAAATCCTATCAACTAATGCAAGTTAATTTATGAACGAGAATAAACAATACATGCAAGAATACCTACTTTGATTTTAATCTATTTGAGAAAAGTTGAGTTGGAGTACACTCCCCCGAGCAGCTCGGTAGTTACTTAAGACATAAAACCTTTAAGAAATTTATTCATAATTTAAACAAACATTAAATACTTTCTAAGCATTCGACATATGAGGATCTTATTCCTCACAATATCAAATCAAAATTCATATTTAATGGGAATGTTAAATTATTGAAACTCGTATTATATTCTTAATCATTTTGGTTACCAAGGGATAAACGGAGTTAAAAGGCCTACAAAAGTTGCTTCAATAAGATTTCAACCTTTGAATTAGTAATAAGATTTTATCCATCTTTAGCTCCACATGTACCCCAACCATCTAAGAACTTAGTCGGACATGGTGTAGTTAAAATTTAGCATAGTTTCTAAGTGGCATGAAATCATTATTACGTAAATATTGCAACCAAACATCCATAAACAAGTTCCACCAAGAAAGTAAGGAAGAATGATCTAGAAATAAGATAAATCTTGAAAGTAATGGAAAAGAAAACTTATATTGAAGAACACGAAATGAAATAATGAAGAAATTGATGATTTTCTTGATAAATCTTTGTTCTAAAGTTTCTTGCCTCCAAGAACACTCAAAACTAGGTTAAAACATGACTAACTAACTCCTAGAATAATAAATAAATCATGCTCCACGTTTTCACAAGTGTTTTAACCACACAAAACTCGATTAAAAATAGAATAAAACACAATTTTCATGAGCAGGCAATATGAACCGGTTTGGTGTAGGGGTGAACCGGTTTGCCTTACAAATAGAATCTAGATCTCCCAAACCAGTTCACAAGTTGGGAAATTTACAGTACCCCTAGATTCTTCTTAACTTCAAATGCACATAAGTCTTCAATCGTAACTCAGAATTGGATGTCGTTTCTTCTAGTATTCTCATGGTTTCATTCTCTTCAAATTTTGTCCAGACTCCGCTTCCGGGTTTGGGCTAAAAAATTACATTTTTTCCCTTGGAATTTCTTTTCTTTTTTCTTTCTTTATTTCAGTTTCTCCCCACATTCACTTGTACTAAACACATGTAAAATATATGATAAATACACGAAATAACATACTTGCCAAATATGGTCAGTAGCATGAATATGAGATAAATCCATCGTAATTCTCCACACAGGATAATAAATGTGCCTAAATTATGGGGGTAAATATGAAATATTTACGTCTAAACATGATATATAAAAATAAAAGATTTAACATATTATTTGTATAAATGTATAGTGAAAAGTGTTATTATGGGGAGGATATGCACTACACCAAAATGTGCTTTTAATTACATATTAATTTTGTGATTACTAATAGTATTATACCATTACCATTTCTTACCATACTATAGCGTTAGTAATCTAGTATAACCGTTACTAATTTTAATTCAATATTTAAAAGTGAAAATAAAAAATAAATAAAATTTTCCTCCTAACCTAAAGAAACTCTCCCCCCTACTCCCACACACCCATATGAAAAGCCCCATAACCTTCTTCTCAGATCTCTCGTCCTCAATCTCGTACCCCACTTCTTCGCGGCGTAGGGCTTTTCATAGTTCTTATCTAACTCCATCGCTATCACCGTTTCTAGTATTTCTTATCAAACACCATCGTTATCACATTGGGTTTCTCAGAATCATGGGTTTCACGATTTGTGGTTTTTGAGGTAAGCCTTCTCTTTAATATTATGTATGTTTAAATACATAATAAACATACTTACTCACCACGTCACTTATTTGTATGCAGATATTATTCTAGCCATTAACTTACCGAAAAAAGCGACATCATTTTATGACAATTTGTTTGATAAAGATAAAGATGTGTTGTGTATGTATACATACATACATAGATTCATTAATATATATATATATATATATATATATATATATATATATATATATATATATATATATATATTCTATTTTATATAAAATGACAAAATTTTCGTGCATAGCACGAAGGGAAAAGTTAGTTGTTGTTTATACCTATAATATAGCATGGTTATTTCTTTGACGATGTATTTAATTTCCAAAGATGGGTGTTAGTTGAGATGTGAGGAAAAATGTAGAAAGATATTTGAACTAAAAATGAGTTTTGCTTCATGCTTGCCATATGTAGAGCATCTTGATTTCCTATTAAATCCTCATATGTTTCTTTACAGCACGAAGAATGAACCTTAGTTTTAAAAACTTATGCATGGTAAAGATTTTGGACTACCACGCTATTGAGTTATTGAAAAATAAAATTGCATTCAATATCTTAGCCAAATGGTTACAAAACACTACTATATATAGCATAAAAACAACATAGTTATAAACAACCTATAACTACTAATAACTAACACATCAGTTACTAACTAACTAACAATTAGCAAACTAAATATGTAAAAATATCTAATACTCCCCGTAAAGATAGACTGTAAATATTTTTGATAGCCATGTTGGAAAGAAATGGAAATAACAGAGAAGATGGTAAGGCTTTTTTAAGGACATCAGTAATTTATTATTGAGTTCTGATAGATACTTGGTTGACTTTATCTCAAACAAAATGGATATTAATTTCAATGTATTTTTTTTCATGAAATGTATTATTAAAAGAAATTTGTATTGCAGCTTGGTTGTCCCAAAAGAGAAGGGCAGGAGAATATGTGGTTATTTGAACATCTTTGAGATGTTATTAAAGACAATCTAATTCACTTGTAGTAGATGCTAAAGCTCGATATTCAGCTTCACCTGAGGAACGAGATATAGTGGATTATTTTTTTTCTTTTCAATAGACTAAGGAATCACTAATGAAAATGTAAAATCGAGTGACTGATCTTCGAGTGTCCTTACATGCTCCCCAATCAACATCAAAGAATGCCTTTTTATTGTAGAGATGACGATGAAGAGAAAAAGTAAGCCTTGAATAAGGGTAGATTTCAAATACCTAAGAAGATAATGAACAATCTGAAAGTTAGGTAATCTGGGTTATGCTAAGTATTGACATAATTTGTGAATTGAAAAAGTGATATCAAGTTTGGAAAAGGTGAAGTATTGTAATCTACCAATGAGTCTTTTATATTTATAACTATTATGAAGTAGATCACCTTCATGATTGTTGAGTTTTAATTTTAGATCCATAGGGGTAATGGGTGGCTTACAAGCCAGGTAAAATGTGTCTTCAAGCAGTTGAAGAGTGTCGTGTGTTTGAGATAACATAAAGCCTTGATCACACGTGGCAAATTCAAGCCCAAGAAAGTATTTTAAGGAACCCAAATCTTTGAGTTTGAATTTGGTATGAAGGAATGTATTTAAAGATGCAATAGTCTTAGAATTAGGGCTAGAGATGATTATGTCATCTACATATACAAGAAGAGCTATGAATGAAGATCCTGAACCTTTGGTGAATAAAGAATAATCAGATTTGGATTGAGTGAATCCAAATGTAATGAGGGCTTGAGAAAATTTTGAATACCATTACTTTAAACCTTGTTTTAGTCCATAAAGGGATTTATTAATTTTTCAGACTAAAGGTTCTTGGGGATTTAAAGACTCCCCCTATCTTGCACATCCAAGTGGTAAGTCCCTGTATACTTCCTCAAATATGTCCCCAATGAGAAATGAATTATTCACATCAAGTTGAACAATATGCTAATGTTGAGTAGAAACTAAATCCAACAAAACCTTTACTATGACTAGTTTGCCCACATGAGAAAAGGTTTCAATGAAGTCAAGACCTTCATATTGAGTATAAACTTTTACCACTAACATGGGTTTCTATCTTTCTATATGGCCATAATAATCATATTTGCCTTTGTAAATCCATTTCCATCTAATGGATTTTTTGTCTTTTGGAATGGAACAAGGGTCCATGTGTTGTTTTCTTCTAATGCTTCTAATTCAGTGTTCATAGATGTCCTCCATTGAGGAATTTAAATGATTAGTAAAATTAAAGTTCAATATTGCTTGACACTGCCATGATAGAATACTTATAGGAGGAAGACAAATAATTATATGATATAATATTATAAATAGGGTAGAGAAGGAATGATGTTTTTAGAGGATTGTCACTTAAAGCATTGTAGTGAAAAACTTGAAGATAAGAAGGTGGATGTATAGTTCTAAATGATCTGCGAAGAGGAGGAATGAGAGGAGATAAATAAGGACTTGTATGTTTTATATTGTGCTCACTTGGAATATATGAAGTATTTGGTGAAGTGGTGTTGGAATGAGTACAAGAATGGGGTGGAAAATGAGTGGAAAATGACGTAATGGTTGGATTTGGTAAGATAAAATTAGGAAAAGGATCAATGAATGTGTTTGAAAGCACAATGGCATGAAATGGGAATAAAGTTTAATAGAAAAGAACATCTCTAAATATGAAAATTTGTTTATAAGATAGATCATATAGTATGTATCTTTTGACGCCTGGTGGGGACCTTAGAAAAACACATTTTTGAGATCTAGGTTAAAATTTCGTACCATAAGTTGTAAGAGTCAAAGAAAATGCAAGACGATTAAAGAATTTAAATGAAAAGTAATCAAGGAGAAGGTTGTACAAATTTTCATAAGGTGTTTTATGTTGAAGTATGGGAGAAAGGGTTATGTTTATGATAAAGGCAGCAATGAGGACACATTCAGACCATAATGAAATTAGGAGTCTTGATTGAAAATAGAGTGCTCTAACCATATTGAGGAGATGTTGGTTCTTTTCACTACAATAGAGTCTTATTGGGGTCTTTAAACACAAGAAAACTAATGTAAAACTCCTTTTTCTTGAAATAATTACTTAAAAAGTAATTTTAGAGCATCATCAAATCCAAACACCTTAATGGTAGTGTTTAATTGAGTGCCAACCATCTTGAAAAATTTGGGAATAATGAAAGTAACATATGATTTTTATTTTTGTAGAAAGATCCATGTAAATCTTCTACAATCACATTCCAAAGTCAAGAAGTATTAATAATAAGAATGTGACAAAACATGATAAGGTCCCTATATGCCATAATGAATCAAATCGAAAAAGAATTAGCTAAGTGATTATTAGAAGTGAAAGATAATCTTATTTGCTTAGCTAATGGACAAATGTAACAAGGAAATTCTATATAATAATTGGTAACATCACAACATAACTTGTCCTGTTAGACAATTAATCTTTGAAAAGAACAATGACCAGGTTTATTTTGTCAAGTGTTGGTGACATATTATTTGTAAGAATTGAAACAGAGGTTGAAGGAATGGACATTTGATTCGAGGAGTCATCATTTTGGACTACATTGAGGCCTTCAAAGATTTTACCTTTGCCAATCATTCTCTCGTTGTGATCCTAAATAAGAAAGGAAGCAGGAAGAAAGGTAATAGAGAACCTTGAATCTTTGGTAAGAGGACTGAAATATAGAAGGTTAAATTTGAATCGTGGAGCATATATCACATTCTTAAGAGTAATCATAGAGTTGAGTTCAACATCCCCATAAAAAATAATTGGTATTTGAGTATGATAAGGGAGGGTTACACTTGGATTTTTAATTTGTCTCAATAAGGAAAATGCATTAGCATTTGAACATATATGTTGAGCGGGTCCTGAATCGACTATCCAATATTGAATAGATGAAAATATGTGATGTAAAAAGACTGAGAAACATATACTTGTGGTATAAGAAGGAGATGGATTTTCAGTGTTATTTGCAGGAATAGTGGAAGAGGAGATAACAAGGTGATTGGACATCATTGACAACAACTACTAATATTGATCATTGTTGAGATTTTGAATGAAACTTCTAGCAGTACTTTGATGATCAAATTTGATCTCAGAGCTCAAATTTGAATGATTTGAAACTTGATTGACAATAGCAACACGGTTAGAGGATGGAGAGTTATCCCTTTGTCTTCAGTGAAATCCAGGTGGTATCCATGGATCTTACAATATTTTTCAATTGTGAGTCCATGTACTTTGCAATGTGCACAATAAGGCTTGTATTTCTTCTATCCCTTGTAATTTGTAGAATATAATGTCCAGAATTATTTAAATTTCCTTATTGCCCTCTATGATTATTGAAATGATAATTTCCATTGAAACTTTAAAAATTATCATTTTTAGCAAAAAATGCCATAGTATTTTCAAAATCAACAACAATATTAACATGGACACCAATCTTTTTTTGATTTTCTTCTTGAGATATAAGAGAAAAAGCCTTGTTAATAAGTGGCATAAGGTCCATGAGAAGAAGTTGACCACAAATTTGTGCAAAAGAGTCATGTAATCCCATGAGGAATGATATGATGTATTGAGAAGTGAGGTCTTCAACTCCACCACATGTGCACTTTCCACAAGTGCAAATTGGTCTGTAGTTGTTTAGCTCGTACCAAATTATTTTCAATCTTGTAAAATAACTCAAAATTTTTTGATCTTGAATGAGGTTCATTAATTTATGACGTAATTAAAATATTCTAGGGCCATTTCTTTGATGGAAACAATCTTTAAGAACCAACCTTATCTCATATGAAGATTTAGATTATATGACACTGACATTAATTTATTTAGAAATGGAATTCAAGATCCATGAAATGAAAATGTTGTTGTTTCAAACCCAAGATTTGAGAAGATTATGGCCATTACCTTGAGGTTTGGTAAATGATCCATCAATGAAACTTTGGTGACAATTAGTTTCAACCCAAGTTAACAAGAAAAGACAATCACTAAAGAAAATAAAGAATGTAACAAAGGCCAATCACATAACACAGTATGTATGTGGTTCAGCAAGAAATGCCTATGTCCATGGTGGTGCTTTCAGTATTATTTCTCTATACTCCGGGGAGTGTTTTACAGGAAAATACAATACGTGCCTTTTGTTCCAGGCTTAGGGTTTGTTATATACATGATTGTTCTTGGGGAGTGGGAGTGTTAGACTCCCCCACATTAGTTCATCACTTACTAGAATATCTCCTTACGAGATTTTAGGAAGAGACTAAGTCATAAGTAATTTCGGTAGAGATGCGGGGCTCCCAGACTTTGGGCCTTTATCGGGATACTTGTCTGGGATCTTGGTGTCTAAAATGGTACCCACAATTGCCCCTAAAGTTGCTAGGATACAATTTGGGATCAATGAATTCAAATGATTTGTCTTAATGGCTTCCTTGTAAATTGTACAGCTCTTCACAGGATTGAAAACTGATTTAGGCGACAGCTTGCTTGTGTCCTGTGTGCGATGATTGGAAGCATTTAAAAGTCTTTTGGAATAGCAATTTTTAGTTGTCGCTTCAAACTTCTTCAAATTTTCTCATATTCTCTAATCTCTTACCATTGCGCCCTCGTTCCCAGGTTATCATCTTTCAATCTCAATCTCCTCCATCGCCTTTGCTTGTGACTTCGCGTCATCCCAAGCCATGTTTTTATTTCATAAGTTCTTCTTGTTCTCTTTTTGTGCTTTATTCTTTTGCAATATCCTCGTATTTTTAGTTAGGGTTTTGAAAATGGCAAACATAGGCAATAGGTCGCTAATTGAATTTAAAAAATATTACAATATGCCAAATTGGGTAGATATTGAGTGTGCCCCTATCCCTCAAAATGTTAGAGAAATAGAGGGTGCTCACTGCATTCACATTCTTTTACTATCCCAAGGAGGGCTCACTTTCCCCCCAAGTAATTTGGTTTTGCACATCTTTGGTTACTTCAATATTGTCCACGCATAGTGTTCGCTAAATGTTTGGAAGATAGTTAATGGTGTCCATAGAATAAATCAGATCCATGGAACCAATCTAGGGCTTGCTGAGATATTCTTCTGCTACTCTTTCTCGCGAACAAGTTCTCGGCTTCTTTACCTCAAGGCCAGGAAACTGACATGGTATTGTTAGTAAATCTACCCGATTCCCATAAGGATTACTGGCAAGAGGGTTTTGTGGCTGGAAATTGGAAATTTCCTCCCCATACTAAGGGGTCGAGGTCTGTCAGGTTCATGGTTCCCTTTTATGGGGAGGAGTTCATAGGTAGGCTTAGTTTTTGCTCTTCTCTTTGATCTTCCTATTTATGTATGGTTTATCTGATATTCTTTTCTTTTTCTTTTCAACGAGGATAAGTAATTTGGAACATGCTCTCATTGAGATTCGAGCTGCCGAGCTGATCAAAGCTTGGAACATCAGAGAACTTTTGGATGACGGTGAACATCCTCGGTCAACTACTTTTCTTCTGGAGTACAAGAATATTGGGTCTAGTTCCATCGTATGACCTGTAGACAACATCCCTAAGTTGGACATTATTGAGGAAGTTGATGCAGACCCCATCCAGTTGGATAAGGAAGAGAGAAGATCTGGTAAGGAAAGTGAAGGTGATACTAGGGGCGCTGCTGAAGGTGGTGCCAGTGAGACGAGTTTTAGCGGTGAAGGGTCTTCCATCTCGGAAGAGGCTTCAGAAGCTCTTGATACCTCCAGTGAGTCAAGTACTTCCAGCGAGGAAGATATGGCTCCTCCCAGGAGGAACCTGATCAGGAATGATGATGATGAGGATGATGTACTCCTTTCTAGGCGGGAGAAGAAGCAAAAGTATGGCAGTGGAGAAGTTTCCACTAGTTGTCAGCCTGCCGCCAATGAGTAGGAGAAGAAGAGGAGGGAGTAAGAACAGTTGAGAGAGAAAGAAGGACGAGGAGAGGAAGAAGGCGGAAGAGAGGAAGAAGGTGGAAGAGAGGAGGAGAGCTGAGAGGGAGAATGAGAGGAAAGAGGAGAGAAGGAGGGTGGAAGCGAGGAAAAAGGCTGGGAAAGCTTTGGTTCCCATGCTCGCATTGCTCGAGGGGGGATCGATCGCCACCTCTCCCTAGTTGGCTCCTGCGCTGCTCGAGAGAGAAGTTTTGCCTGCTGATCGACAGAGAGAAATGGGGATTGACCAACTAGTTCCGCAAGCGAGTTAGAGGCTAGCCTTGGTAAGTCTGTTTCCATTTTTCAATACTCGTAATTTTCTATTCAATGTTTTCTTCTAATTCTCCCTTTTTACTTGCAGTTCATGACCGAATTCGCTATTCTATACCTTACTCGCGATGAGCTCGTGAGTAGGAATGGAGATTTAGAGAAGCATAACATTAAACTTAAGGGAAAGGCATCGAGATGGAGGCTAGTTTGAAGGCTTCCAGCGAGGCCCAGAAGTCCTCTGATCTCGCCTTACTGAAGCCAACAGAGCGAAGGAAGCGACGATCAAGGAGCTGAATGATTTGAGGCAGTCCTCCGATCTGGTCTACACGAGCAAGTTGGCTGTGGTCAAAGAAAATAGGGTGCTATCAGAGAAGGTGAAGAAGGTGGAGTCTGAGGCTACTACCATTAAGGAGAGTTAGTATAAATCTGGGTGGGCTACCGCATATGAGGATGCTGATGTTCAGATAGGCTACATCAGTCGGCTGAACTTCAAGAAGGGCTAGAACAAGGCTCTCCTGGCTACTAGGTTGGTTATTAATTCACCCTTATTCGACGCGTATAATTCAGGCCCGAAGCCTTTTGTGGATGAGGCTCCTGCCCCAGCTATTGATAGTGGTGTTCCTTCATCTCTCACAATTACTACTAACACTCCCTCCGTTCAAGGAATAGTAGCTGCTCCATCTGAGGGAGGTGCTCCCACTGCTATTGACAAAGGAAAGAAACCAGCGACCTCTAAACAAACTGAGGTTGCCAGCTAGCCTACTTTTCGGACATTATTTGTATTTTTTGCTTTGTTTGCACTACTCTCCTTTAATTACCGATGTAATTGGACCTCTTCATTTAAATGAAATGAAAAGACTTTCCCTTCTGCATACTGATTCTTATACTTTTGAATGCTTGTATGGACTGTAGTTGATTGATGTAGATGATTATATACCTTCCACCTCTTAACTCGGAAGGATCATTCATTCGAATGCAAGCAATTAGGTTCGCCAAGCCTTCGTTAGGATTTGCAAGTCTCCCAGGTCGAGGAATAAAAGCTTTAAAGACCAGTCTCAGCTCGTCGCCAAATTAAAGGATAGACTTCAGGAGATGGAAGAAGTTGGTGCCTCTATTCAAGGAGAAGTGAACACTTTAAGAGCTAAGCTTCTATATGCCTCTGAAATCAATCAAGTCGGAGATGTTCTTTAGTAGGAGAATGAGACTCCGAGGAAGGAGGTGTTGCGACTCAGGGAGCATGCGCTGAGCATTGCACCTCATATTTTGCGAGGTTCCTCTTCATCAGCTGTTTTGCAAGTTGGCACAGGACCAAGAGGTGCCCCTCCAATTTTATGAGGTTCTACCTTATCGGATGCTCCATGAGCTAGTCGAGATATAGGGGGTCTAATTAGGGAGATGGACGATCTCTGAGAAGATGTCCGTCTAGCATACGTGATTGATGCTGGGCTTCAAAGAGATGTCACACGACTGAGGCATTTGTTCAAGAAAAGACCTTGATGAGTGTGGGCTGATGGTTATGACCAAGGTTGGAAAGATACTCCGACGAGGTTGACAGAGTTTGAAGAGCTCGCCTTTATTAGGGGATTGTTGAGCACCCTCAGGGAGCTGCAGGTTCCTCGGAACTTATTACTCTGGTATCGTCATGAGATCTCTCATTCAACTTTAAGGCCTAATCCTTTCAAGAGGGACGACCAATGGGTACCTACATATGCTATTCCCACACAGCTATTAGAGCAAGATGCGAATGAAGTTGAGGAAGAATTGGACCCTCATCCGGACGATGGCTGGAGATCGGAAGTGGTTGATTACCTTACTCAGAGGCCCAACCCCCATTAAGATTTTCTTACTTCAATGTAACTCTATGTAAATGTAACAAAGTAATAAAATATTGATGTTTTGGGCGTTTTGTCGACTAAACATGTGTTGTGTATTTTTACTTTATTAAATTTTTGTTTAATTATCTTGGGCTCTTTGTAGCTGACTAGATTTTATGAGATACCATTCTTCCCTACTTTACCTTTTAGGTCGTGTCGTTACACTCCCTTAGGCCTAAGTATGGCAATGGCGAGGACACACCTGCTGTTGGATGTTCTATCCGATCAATATTTTTGGCCAAACATTGTTTGGCGACCAATTCGACTTGGTCTAGCTGCCTAAGGGTCCCCTATAGGGCTTCATATATTGCTAGGGGCAATGGTAAGAGGTTGCTCATGTTTCATAATGAAAATCTGAGGAGGGTGATTTTTTACTTTTGTATATTGAGTGATGCGCCTGTTGCTTGGAAAAGGTGTGCAAGTTATAATGTTCATGATACAAAATTAACACTTCATAGGATGCCACTGCCAAACAATATTTTATTAATCAAAATCAATTAAAAAATGAGTTGCTAATTCCAACAATGCGATAAAAGATTAATGAAAAAACTAGAAATACAATTTTTTGAGGTTGGTTGCGTTCCACGCTCGGGGTATCTCTCTTCCCTCCAGCATTTCCACGTGATAGGAACCTTGTAGGTCATCCCTTGTCACCTTGAATAGTCCTTCCAAGTTTGGACCCATCTTGCCATCAGATGGTTTTACTACGCTGCCAAGAACTTTCCTTAGGACGTAGTCCCCAACCTGGAATGTCCTTGGATTGACCTTTTTGTTATAGTGTTTTGCGAGTTTCTGTTGATAGCTCGCTAGTCTTACTAGGGCTAGTTCTCTGCGTTCGTCGCCTAGGTCAAGTTCAGCGAGTAATGCTGCATCATTCTGGCATTGGACGACCAAGGTGGATCTCATGGTTGGGAGTCTAGATTATAGAGGGATGATTGCTTCCATTACATATGTTAGTGCGAATGGGGTTTCCCCCATTGCTCGTTGTGGGGTAGTGCAGTAAGGACACAAAATGTGTGGCAGCTCGCTCAACCATGCGCCTTTGGCTCGCTTAAGTCATTTCTTCAACCCATCGATCATTGTTTTATTGGAAGCTTCATCTTGGCCATTGCTCTGGGTAGGGAATCGAGCTAAAATGGTGCCTGATCCCATGGTCATTGTAAAAACTCTAAAAGGGGCCGCTCTCAAACTGCGTTCCGTTGCCAGTGATGATGGTTTTGGAGATCCCAAAACTGGTAATTATGTTTTTCCATATGAATCTCATCATATCCGCATCCCTGATCTTTTCTAGTGACTCTACCTCGATCCATTTGGCAAAGTAGTATGTGGTGACCAACAAATATTTGCGATTACCGAACGTGGTAGAAAGAGGGCCCACGATGTCCATTCCCCATTGGGCGAAAGGCCAAGGGCTGGTAAGTGATCTTAGGTCGCTGGCAGGTTAGTGGACCATAGGAGCATATAGCTGACATTTTTCGCACTTGCGAGCATATAATCCAGAATCTCTTTGCATGTATGGCCACCAGTAGCCTTCCTTCATTGCTAAAAAAGCTAGCGATCTCCCTCTAATATGGCTCCCACAGTTTCCTTAATGGATCTCGTGCAACACTTGCCTGACGTCCTTTGGGTGAACACATTTGAAGTAAGGGGCGATGAATGATTTCTTATATAGCTTTCCCTCAAGAGATAAGTGAAAGAGGGCAACTTTGACTCTTATCTGATGAGCGGCCTTCTTATCATCTGGTAGTGCACCATCCTTCAAATAATCCCACAGGGGGTCCATCTAACTAGGTGCTGATTCGATCTGAAGAATATGTCCCATGTCTGGCAGCTCTTCGCTTTGGGTGATGCTCAACTGAATGAGGAAGTCTATAGGGATTGTTATCTTCAAGTCAGAGTTGCTGCTAGGGCGTCGACATGACTGTTTGTCCTCTAGGAAACTGTTGGACACTGACTTCCTCAAAGTTGGACATTAACTTTTTTACTAAAGAGAGGTAGGCTACCATTCTTTCATCCCTTACATTGAAGTCCCCACTTATCTGATTGGATACCAATTATGAGTCGCCGAACACCTGTAGCTGTTTTGCACCCAATGCCCGTGCCTTTTGTAGGCTTACTCTCAAACTTCTGCCTCATTGTTGGAGGCTTCAAATCCAAGTCTGATGCCCTGCTCGAGAATTATGTCTTTTGGAGTAACGAACACAATGCCTACTCCTTCCCCCTTTAAGTTGGAGGCTCCATCAACGATTAGTCACCAAATTCCTCCCGTTGAGGGATTTTTTATCTGATCCCTGGGTTGGAGTTAGCCGCGAGGTTTCTCGCCTATGAATTCCGCAATGACGTCGACGAGCACCTACCCTTTGATTACATTCCTTAATTTCATATCAGTGCAGAACTGATGGCGTGGCTGGAGACCACGAGGTATAAGTACATGGAATCATTTTCTTGAGGTATGACCAGCAAAGGTGGTGTGCTGAGATAAGCCTTGAGTTTTTCCAATGCTTTCGAGCAATCTTGATTCCACTCTACTATCTTGTTTTCTTTCAAGAGCTGGAAGAATGGCTTTCACTTCTCAGAGGACTTTGAGATGAAATGATTCAAAGCGGCGAGCATACCCATGAGCTTCTGCACGTCCCTTATTGTGAGATGAGGCTGTATCTTGTTGATTGCATCGATCTGGTCCGAGTTGGCTTCAATGCCTCTCTCGCTAACCAAGTACCCGAGAAATTTTCCTAACTGGACACCGAAAGAACACTTTCTCGCATTGAGTTTCATTCGGTATTTCCCGAGGATTTCACTATAAGAAAAATGGTCATTTATGTCAGTAAAAAACGGACATAAATGACCATTTATGTGCGTTTTAGAATTGTTCAGAACTGACATATAAAGTCTTGACATAAATGTTCGTAAAATTGACATAAATAAGATCACGTTTATCTCAGTTTTTAAAAAAACACATAAAAAACTATGGTATTCATCATGTTTTTAATCACATTTTCATAAAAACCTGACATAAATAACATGACATTTATCTCAATTTTAGTAATTTTATGAGATTTTTTTCGAACCTGACATAAATGTTTAAATGTAAAAAATAAAATAAAAATTCCAGCACACATATATTTGACTAGTAAAAAATCAACACATTTATAAAAAAATCTTTTCTATTTAAAATAGAAAATATCCATAGCCAAAAGTTCATTATACCACCAACTTGCTACATCAAAAAATGAACAACCAAAAACTAGTGATGACTCTAGTACACAATATATATCTAGCTACATCATAATATCCAAAAACTAAATAACATCCATAGCCCAAAAAATACTCCAGCTAACTAGTCTTGAGGATGACAAAAGTTTATGATGCAATGCAAAACTGAATCCACTAGCTTTTCTCTTGATAACTATCTCCTGAACCGAATAGCTACCTACACAACAAATGCAAAATACACAGAACAAAATCAGACATAGTCAACAAAATTTTCATCAAAACACAACCAAATATAGTAAATAGATTTTCATCAAAACACAACCAAATATAGTAAATAAATTTTCATCAAAACACAACCAAACTTCATTGTACCGTGAGCCCTTATTTAGTTCAAATATTTAGATGTGATGATTTGATTCCATACAACTCAGTGGGTATTCACATTGTAAATATTGACTTTTTAGAGTTTTAAAAAAACATTCAAAGTCAAACTAAAACCTAAAAACTAAATAAATAAATAAAAAACATCATCCTATATAACCCAACAAAGTAAATAACCTAACTCTTTACGTTTTAAAAAAATCCAACAGTCTCCTTTATTTTTAAATGAAACCGGCATGTTCTATTTATTAAAAATATATTCTTTAACTAAGGAATAAAATAACTATATAAACATCAATCATTAAGAATCTTGTGTCTATTCAATCTTTCTACTTTTTCTCTAGTGCCATTGTTTCTAGATTGGATTTCCAAAACCATACAACATTAATCAAATACGCCAGATCTAATTAGAATCTAACAGGTTAATAAGCTAAGAACTGAGAAGATGGAGAATTATTTTCATGTTAAATATGGGGTCAGTACGATAGCTAAGACATTGGAAAGAGTAGTGTGTTAAGTGATGTGGGGAATCGAATAGAGACATTGTAAAGAGTATTGTGTCGTATGTTTTTCAATGACTGTTGAAGGAATATATACTAACACTTGTGAGTACTGAGTTCATTTGTCATCCTCTAAAGTTATCCACAGTCTTATACTCGCCACATGCTTTAGCCATAACTTTTACCTTGTATTCCTCTCCACAAGAAAAATAAACCATATGTGAAATTCCCTATAAAGCAGAGACATTTATGAATAATATGGGTATATAACAACATTTTTTACATACATATACATATGAATTCTAACTAATCTGACTTTGGTGGATAATCTGCCTTAACTACCACCTCACTAGATAGTCCAGCATTTTCATGATCAAAACCTCAGGTCAAAAGAAAATAAAAATTTAATCTTGAATAAAGAATTAATAGTTTGAAATAAAATAAGTAAAGTAGCCTATGCAATTCAAACAGGGAACAAAGAGGTTCAATCGATAATGTAAACTGTGATTTTTTGTTTGTATAGTTTAGTTTGTATTTTTTTAATCCAAAATTGGAGACTAATCGAGAATAATGTCAACCGAAACTGACAATCCTATGTTCATACTAAAATTAGAAAAATAATTGTTAGTCCAGTCCAAAAAATACCGCAACGGTGGAATCCCCATAGACATGTCACTGGATAATATCTTAGCCATATAGGAATCAGACATTTACCAACATGGCTTAATCATATAAGGCTTGCCATCAACACGACTTCGATAAAGAACATGTGTATTAACAAGGTCAATATTATGGAATGAATTTATTTAAGAAAGTTTGGAGGTTAATATCATCAACAATGATCTTACCACTTTTCCATAGCCGACATAGCCAATCTTACGCTCAGGGACATACTCATTAACCATCTTATTCCCTTTACCATCCTCACAATATATATTAAAGATGAACACTTGATTAAATAATTTTTATATATGAAATATTTGAAATGGGGAATTCATAAAAAGAACTCTTTCTATTAGATTTCGTGTTTCTATACACATAAAACACATTTTTTCTTGCTTTTTTTTTTTCACTATAGAAAAACAATTTTGGATTAGGCCATTTAACACGGTAAACAATTCAACAAATGTACTATGAGACTTAAGAACATGACTAAATTATTGTTCTTTTTTACCCTATTCCAAACTGTTGTACCACAAGTATTACAACAAGAAATAATAGAGATTTTTGGATTTTCACACTGCAGTAGCTTACCAAGGATACAAAGGAATTCACAAAGGAAGCATGGTGCACCGAGAGACGCTGAGAATATTCATTATCACTATGCTGCTGATATTCACTTGGAGCTAGTGCCCAGTTCTGATGTTATATAATATGCAAGTTCCATCATCCGAACCAATTCCAAATATGTTTCCATCTAAGAAAAACTTCACTGAGTTAACATCTCCCTCGTGACAGTAAAATGTACAGACTGCTCAAATTGCAGCACAAGTGTCCCACTGGCGAGTAGTTGCATCGTAAGAGCCAGACACGAACATTCTGAGCCAGACACAAACATTCCGCTGTCATATAATTATAGTGTGTTAATATAATTTTTTAGATTGCATTAGTGATGTGTATCAGCTGGCTAACGAACACGCAAACATACACTCAGACCCCCAAACCAATCACCAAACCAAACAACATCAAATGGATCAGATTTTAATGAGATCGGATTAGATAATAAATTAACGAGATGCACATACTATACATTGAAGCTTAAAATTTGTTAACAAAATGAACCTCCCTATATTGGAGCGAA
The DNA here is from genome assembly GCA_949130495.1 of Sambucus nigra. Classification (NCBI taxonomy): domain Eukaryota; kingdom Viridiplantae; phylum Streptophyta; class Magnoliopsida; order Dipsacales; family Adoxaceae; genus Sambucus; species Sambucus nigra. The sequence goes on along the minus strand of OX422213.1, from coordinate 457,865,033 downwards.
GATCTGCAATTTGTAGGATTGGAAGGATGCCCGGCCTCATTGGTAAGTCGCGATGATGAAAATGTATGTTGTAACCAAAATTACAGAAAAATGAGATCAATTTAATAATGAAAATTAGCACATTCACTTTGATTACGAAACCAAATAGTGGTGTATCTAATTGCTTGATGAGAAGACATTAAAATTATTCTTGGTTATTTAACCTATCCACTTCAAATCAAGAAAAGCTAATCACAAAAATAATGGAAAATGTAGTGGATAAGTTGTAATCATGGTTAACAAGTCTAATTTTTTAGAGAAAGATTTACACGATCAACTTTGGTGGTCAATAAGTCCCTCATAAAAAGATACATTGAGAAATCAAAGTACGAATCAAAATCAACCAGAGTCTACTTTATATTGATTGTGCTTTCAGATAAAAACAATCCAAACATTCTTGTAGTTATAATTAAAGAAGTGCACTGATTTTTAAAGGAGCTTTCGTGAACTATAGTAACTTCGGGTGTCATTTAATTTCAAATTCTTGTTCTTTGAAGGTTCCCAAGCTTCATTAGAGACTAAATTTTTTGTTACCAAAGTGTCAAATGCAACAAACTGAGGTAGATATGCAGAATTATTTCAGTACAAACTCAATGACAAAACTTAAAATAGGGTATAAATTCCATCCCACTTACAATAGATATTTAAAAATGTAAACAACCCCCCCCCCTCCCCCCCCCCCCACATCAACACCAAGGGTAACAGATCATAATTTCATAGAATACTCAAAAATAGACCCACTAAGTAAAACAATATCCCAGATCAAATCCCATGTTATATTGTGCACTAATTGATCTAAGTAACATTAATTTAGCTTCACCCTATTTTAAGTTCAATGGACATAAAAAAATAAATTAAAAAATAATACTAAAAATATAATGCAATTCTCGATTCTGTAAGATATTAATCAAGTCTCAAACAATGATTACTAGATTCCTACCTTTTAAAAAAAGTAAAGTTAATACAACACCAAAAATAAGGAGGAAGCATAAACTTTTATATAAAAATTACCCTTCGTTACAGCTTGTGTAAGAGTAATACCAATTGAAGTTTTCAAATAAACTTAAATGAATAAATATGATTAATTTAATAGATTCACTGTTATATAACTACAATAGAAACTACTAGACAAACAACTATAATCTACAAAACACTCAAAGTTGAACATCATAAGCCTATAAATAATAAGTATATTCAATAATAAGTTATTTTTTCTCAGTGCGCTAAGCACTGGTTCGGAGAACTGAGGTTTTTATGGTCAAAGGAACCCACATAAATTATTCTCTAGCACCTCATTGTGCTTAGAAATACTTGTACATTGTCCTTACAATATAATACTTGTGATTTAATGGTACCCTTAACAGTGAACTAAGAAAAATGCTGAAACAAAAAACGCAAAGGATAACCAAAGAAAGTTTGATCCTAAAGTGTTGGTGATGAAAAGCATAATATCCATTATACACATCTGTTTAGAACTGCAATATCCGACGATTATTATTAACGGAGTAGGATAGGTATTAACGAAAAAGTCTAATTTGCTTACACAACCCATTATTGAACAATAAGAATTGGACAAATAGAACCATTTAATTTGTTCATATACGGACATGTAATTATATGAATTGACACTTAAAGTTAAACATACTAATAACTGTATATGTGGCACCAATGAAAGAATGTATTAACCTTTAATGCAGGTAGCTCCAGCAATGGGATCATATTACTGAATAATCGGATTAACTAGGTTGCACGTCATATTACAAACAATCGGATCATAAACCACTTTTATGCACTACTCATAAACATGAAAACCAAAACAGTACAAATACCATAACAAACTCAGTGAAATTCTAATATATATGCGCACACCCACCCACCCACCCCCACACAAACACCCCCCCCCCCCCAAACCTTTCTTTTCATGAAAATCACAAATTCACCACATTCAAAAGAAACTCACAGATGTGCTTCCGAAGGGCGGATCGAATTCTATAATTAAGAAAAAATTATTAGAAGGACCTAAAGTCTTATTTCACAGTAAATTTTCCACTTTTTATATTCAATGCAGTAGATACAATATCCAGTAACTTACCATTATGTAGGGCTAAGGCCCCGTAGTGAGCAAGCGAACACCTCTTTAGAACCAACGCCTCTTAAAATGTAAGGAAAATCACAATTTCAGTATAAAAAAGTATTGTTTAAACAACTACTCACAAATCATGCCATCCTTAAAGGACACCTATCTCTTGATGAGTCAAAATCATTCTCTATGTCATTGTGCGAAGAGCTTTTGCTTTAGATTCAGCTTCATGAAGCTATTCTACAACACTTGTAGTCTCATATTTAACAGTTTGATTTTAACAAATAATGATCAGAAGAATATTATTAGAATAAAATGGAACCCAAAAGTGAACTAGATTTAGTGTAAACTACCTAAATTTTTGCTCGAAGAGTAGCGAAATAATTAATGAAACATGTAAAAATATTAAACAAAACATAATTAAACTCTGAGGACCTCTCGTATACATCAATCTCTCCTGCTCAGAAGAAGTCCGGGACTAGTAGCGGGTGGAGAGATCACCATCGGATTCGAATAAGCACAACCAAACTCCCCTAGTAAGAACGGAAGTCATCCACGAAAATTCTTGGCATACTATCTAGAAATTAGATGAGGAAAGGTAGTCACGAAACCCAATTTATGAGCAAGAAATCCGCCCTGGACATTGCCACAACAGCAACCCACGAGGACCAAAATAATCCAGATGATCACACTCGGTAATAAATGATGCAAAGAAATCTCCAAACAGACCTCGATGGAATCCCAAAACGAATCAAAATATCCCTGATCAGTCACATTCACCCATAACAACGAGCTAATATAAAAATAATTTGAAGAATCAAGCTCAGCAAAGTCATGTTCATTCCCCAAAGAAGAATGATTTATGTGTAAAAAGTGTAGCTTAATTGCTAAAGGATGGGAACCCGTTGCTTTCGCAGAATTGTATACTTGTTTGTCACTGCTGATTTTCCAAATTAGTACTACAGTCACGATCTCGTGAGGATGAGCCAACAATAAAAATCATCCTCAATGCATAAAACCTTCGATTATGTCTCGACAAAAATCCACAACTAATTTATCAACTTAAAACCAGATTGGAAAAACTGCAACAAAGAGAAGGAGCAAGGACTTACATCTTTCTAAAAAAATATCAATAAAACCACCAGAAAATAAATAATGCCAAATGCTAAGTGCCAAGATTGGACTAACCTTCCATTTGGACCTCCCTAGTTTTTTTTTTCTGAAAATTGTAATTGTGGGAATCTAGACAATAGATCTTGGGATATACAAACATGTTGCACATCATGAAAATTTGTTCATTTGTATCAATTTCTTTTGAGGTGAAAAATAATTAAGTTCAAAATGCAATGAATCATCATACATTTTAACTAAAAATTAAGCAATCTGGAACACATCCAATTAACTTTAATGGTTTGTTTTTATTCCTTCGAAGTTGTTACTTTGGTACAATAATATATTTAGAAGAATATAAAATTCTAGTAATCTAAATAATACTTAATGCACCTGCATAAAGACTTTTTTTATTTGAATAAAATTTTGGATATCCCAAACCCTCCTCTTTCTACTTCAAACACCAAGATCTAAAGCATCTTGTACCATGAAAATTAACAAAGCCTCCTATTTTTACATGTTTGTCAATACATGTGATGTGTACCGTACACAAGATGTATTATGGGGTCGCACACAATGGGACCTAAGATGGAACTTATATATTTAAATTAGTTAGGAATAATGCATTGGAAGATGAATATACATTAACTACAGAATGATCCTCGTTTGACCTGGACACCAATTAAGAATAAATTCAAAAGATGACTTGTGGGCATCAATTTCAACATCTCCTTGCTGAATTGTTGTGTACAAATTCCCAACCTGAATTGTTGTGTACAAATTCCGAGTTTAAGTTATTTATGTTAATTTTTCCTTTGTTTTGTATTTTCAGGCGAATGGGTTCGATGGTAAAATAGTATCGCTTAGTTTGGATGACACCAATGTAAAAAACATTATATCCAAACAATATTATTATGAGTGAGCACATAATGAGTGAGTAAGTAAGAATTAAAATTGCACCAGAAGATACCACTCCAAGCCTAAAAAATCCAAACCTGAAAAATAATCACGTGGGGATATATTGTGAGTGTGTACACGTTGATCGAATTAATAGACAACTAATTTATTCAAATACAAACAAAGGTTTAAAATGGAATGAAAATAAAAAATGTTAAGAAAACATAGTTAAAACAATTACTAAAATTAAAATCAAATTGAAATAAACTGTGCGACAAGTCTCTGCTAATAACGACTAAACAACTATCAATGGTCTAATTCTATATTCTGGAGGAATGCACATTTGTCAACAAAAATGTATGTATGCCACTAAAATCTTAGAACACTCACAAAAAAGAATACTTTGAATAAAGACTTTCCAACTCACTATGGATACTCCCTGCATTTAATCCATACAGGTTCCCAACCTAAAAAACGTTTAATACACTAATTCAAAAGGCGACAATGAAATTGTATAGTGAATGTCATGTATAATGAGGAAAAAAATAAATTATATATTCTGTTCCATTTTCAAAAAAAATAAAATACATGATTTGCTTGATACGACAATCTCCAGAAGTGTTTGCACCAATTTTCCACGCTTGGCAAAAATTTAACAAGTGCTCTTGTTGCTTAAGATAAAATCGGTGGTGGCACTCCAATTGAATTGGCATAAAAGTGCACTTGAAGTGTCACACAAGTGTTCATGTGCCAATTCAAATGCAACACCACCAACTTTAGCTTTAGCAACAAGGGAATTTGCTATTTTTTTTCCAAATGTAAAAATATGTGCACATGCATCTGCAGTTTGTGCTGGGCAAAATCCTCTATCCTATAACCCCAACTGTATCATCGATTCTACATCAAAAACTAATTCCACACGCAATAAAATACCGAAGAAAACTAAAAACATCAAAATAAAAACCAAACTAAAACGGGGATTATATCTTTTAGATAAGTACAAATCGAAGATATGAACAATAAATAATTATGCATTAAAAATTGTAATAACAATTAAAAATATCTAATCAATACAAATAACCAATAAATATTGAAAAATTAAAATATACTTTCAATACTATAAAACTTTGAAACTTGAGAAACGGTTAAAATTGAAATATTAATACAAAAACCATAAGCACAATGCCAAAAAATATTCTAAAATTTACGTTCAAATCACGTGATGCCCATTACCTTACAAATACATGTGTTTCTAACTTTTTTGTGGCATAACACAGTCGAGAGAGAATAGTATTACAAAAAAAAATGAATAACAAACAAAGATAGTAAAATAACTAATATTTGAAATCTTAAATTTAACTTAATATCATATTATATCCGATAAGGATAAAGAAAAGAACTACGATAGAAAATCAAGTTCTAGATTTGGTATTTGAGAGGGAAAATGAAAATACCTTTTTTAAATGTGCCATGAGCTAGTTATCTACAAAATCCAAAATTTCAGAAGGCAAAACCACATTAAAATAATGGTTCAACTTAGATCCTTAACCTTAAATCTGTAAATGCTAAATTCATATACCCAAAATGGCCATCATAATATTAGAAATAAATCCAATTCAAGCATTACTCCTAGAGCCTTACCAAAATAAACAAAATCTTCACCTAAAGAGAGAGAGTATACCTCCGATTAGGGATGCTAAACAAAAATCGTCGACTAAGTGTGGGGAGGTTGCAATTGAGTGCCTATTTGCAAAAGGGTTTTGAGTGGGTTGTTGAGATTGTGTGAGAGAAAGAGGCATGTAGATGAGAAGATCAAATATTTTTTATCTTAGGGTTTGGCAAAGAAAGAGGTGTTATAGAGGGAAGAAGATAAAAAGTTTCGACTATCTAGCGGGAAATGAAAATTAATATGAGCTTCTCTTTTGGATTTTATGTTAGTTTTGTGTTAATGAGTGAACAATTTGAGGTTATATATATCACATTTTAATATAATCTAACATAAATTATATCTGATTTATCTTATATTTATTATAAATGTTACAAAAAATCAGTCCCATACTAAAACCTTGATAAATGATATTATGTAAATGTTATTTATCTCATTTCAATCTTACATGACATAACATCAAATTTAAAACTTACATAAATGACTATTTTTCTTGTAGTGAAAGGTCCTTAATAAGTCTAGGAGATGGTCTCATATCATCAATGTAGACTTCCATGGTATATCCCATTTGGTCTTTGAACATCTTGGTGACCAGTTGCTGGTAAGTTGGTCCCGCATTCTTGAGCCCGAAGGGCATAACTTTATTACAGTACAAATCGAAGGTGGTGATGAACGCTATTTTGTCTTGGTCTGCTGCATACAGAGAAATCTGATGATACCCGGAGTATGCGTCGAGGATGCTCATCCTCGCATGAGCTGCTATGGCATCCACCTATTGGTGAATCTTTGGGAGGGAGAAACTATCCTTATGGCATGCCCTGTTAAGGTCAGTGAAGTCTATACAAACTCTCCATTTTCCATTATTCTTTGGAACTAATAGTGGGTTGGAAAGAAATTTAGGTAATTGAACTTCCCGTATGGATCCTGCATCCAGCAGCTTCTCTACTTCCTTTTCTACAACTTTGGCCTTCTCGGGCACAGTTCACCGTGCCTTTTGCGTGATAGGCTTGAAAGTGGGGTCGACATGCAATCGATGACAAACCACATTGGGGTCAATTCCAGGCATCTCGTATGGTTCCCACGTGAAAACGTCTAGATTATTTCTCAACAATACCGTAAATTCCTTCTTTTCTTGATCGTTGAGAGAAGCTCCAATCAAGAACATCCTATCTTTTTTGCTCCCACCAGCTGTGATCTCTTCTAGGTTTTCAATGACCCACTCAGCGTGGAGGATCCTGGTCTCCTCCACCTTGGGTCTTCCATACTTTAGTTGGTATTTCGAAGGTATCAAACCTTCTTTCTCCTCGATCTTCTCTTTGGACTTTTCGACCTTCTTCTCTGGTTTTGGGCGAATGGACGCTATGATGAACCTTCTTAACATTGCTTGATCTCCGTTGATCTCCATTACTCCTCTCTCAGTCACGTACTTGAGCTTCTGATGGTAGGTCAATGGGACTGCCCTCATTTCATGTAGCTATCCTTTACCGAGGATAGCTTGGTATGGCAAGTCAATATCAACTACCAGAAACTCGATCATTTTGGAGACACTTCCTGCCTTTACTGGCAACACAATCTTTCCTAATGGAATAGTTACTTTTCCAGCAAAGCCAACCAAAGGGACAGTGGCTTCCTTCAGGCCGGCAACGCTTAGCTTTAACTTTCTGCATAGATCAAGATATATTACCTTGGATGAGCTTCCCTGGTCGACGAGCAACTTGTCGACGTCATAGTTGGCTATCCTAAGGGTAATGATAAAGGAATCATGATGTGGGGTTCCTTATCCCACTAGAGCTTCATCTGTGAACACGATTTGTTTGCTATAATCGACGTCATCTGCTCATCGATGCTTTTGTGACTGTCTTTGCTGGATCGATCTGAAAATCTTTCATTACCACTGTAAGATTTTTCGCTTCCATCCGAGCTAAATTCCCTTGAATATTCTTCATATCAGATGCCCCATAAATTACTGCAAATTCTTTGCCAGCATCATCCTCGAGTACGTTATCGGGCCTTGTGTCTCCATTGTTAGCAACCTTCTTTGCCACAAACTCGTTCAGATGCCCGTTCGGGGCTAACTCTTCAATGTGAGACTTTTGCCTTGCAGTGCTCAGTCTTATGTCCTCCATCCTTGTGAAAAGCGCATCTCAGCACGTTGTTTCCCTTTGAGGGATCTCCCCCCATCTTTTTGGGCCACTTAATAAATGGATCGTTTTTGATCTTTGCTAGGATCTTTTAGATTAGTTCTTTGAATATAGTGTTTACAGTCTGAAATGCTTTTGAAACATCATTCTTGCCTCCATTCTTGGAGCTACACTTGCCCCCATTCTTGCTGCATTTCTTCTGATTTTCGGCCTTGACATTACCCTTGGCAGCGAGCTTAGCCCAACTATTCTCCCCTGCACTAAGGCGGGTCACATCTCGGACCTTCGCATACTTCTCGATGCAATCCATCAGGTCATCGATGGTTATGGCCTCCTTCTTCATCAGGGACTAGTACAGAAGGCAAGAGATGGGTAGGCCAATCTTAAAATAGGCCACTGCTACCTATTCCGAACAGTCCCCGACCTCATTAAATAGCTCCCAGTACCTCTTTACGTAGTCTTGGAGGCTCTCCTAAGGCGTCTTCTTTATTGTTAGCAAAGCATCCATCCTCTTTGGATGGGAGCTGATGGTAATGAAGCGGGTTGTGAAGAGCTCAGCCAGGGACTCAAAGCTCTTAATGGACCTATGAGGGAGCCTCTCGAACCACTTTTAGGCCACATCATGCAGGCTTGAAGGAAAATTTTGGCACATTAGTGCATCCCTGTGGTTCCAAAGTCTCATAGCCTGCTTGTACTGCTTAACATGATCGATAGGGTCAGTCTTTCCATCATAGATCTTGAATCTCAGAATAGAAAATTTCTTGGGGGCTTCTTCTTCTTCTTCTTCTTCTATCTCCCTTGAAAAAGGAGATTTCATCTGGGTCTTGAGAGCTCTCCGAGCAAGCTCTCTAGTTAGTCTAGCACCCCGATGAGGTGGGTGCTAGTCCATCTCCCTTCGGACCAAATTTTGTATATCTTCATCACCTCGAGATGGGCTCCTGTAATGGCAAACTGTTTGCTATTATTCAATCAAGTTGTCATCCGACTCGTGCTCTTCAAATCTCTGGGATCCGCGTCTAGGTCTCCTTCCTCGGCTGCGAGACTTGCTCACTTGAGGACTAGGAGTGAAGTATGGATGTCGCCTGGTGCTACGATGGAGTTCCCTCTCCATCCTCCCAAATATCCTTTTGAGGCGAGTATTCTCAGCCTCTTACTTGAGAGCGACCTCTCCTTACTCTTGGAGCCTTGCCTCATAGGCATCGATCAACCTAGAGATTTGTGTGTACCTCATTGGTCCCTGACTTTCTTCCGAGGCTTGCCTCTCTAGGAGACCCCTTTGATTTGAATATCAAACTTTAGATTTGATCCTACGAGGGGCAGGCTATTCTTGGATATCCCCTGCTTGAAGGGAATTGCTGTTGTGTCCAGACATTCCAAATCGTTTGTTGGTGAGGGATTTATTAAAGGAAGACAAACGTTCCCACAGACGACGCTAATTATGGTGACAATTAGTTTCAACACAAGTTAACAAGAAAAGACAATCACCAAAGAAAATAAAATTGTAACGAATGCCAATCACACAACACAATATGTATGTGGTTCAGCAAGCAATGCCTACGTCCACGGTGGTGCTTTCAGTATTATTTCTCTATACTACAGGGAGTGTTTTATAGGAATATACAATACATGCCTTTTGCCCTAGGCTTAGGGTTTGTTATATACATGCTTGTTCTCGGGGAGTGGGGATGTTAGACTCCTTCATGTTCGTCCATCACTTCCTAGAATATCTCCTTACGATATTTTAGGAAGAGACTAAGTCATAACTAATTTCAATAGAGATGCGGGGCTCCCAGACTTTGGTCCTTTACTGAACTACTTATCTCGGCTCGTGGTGGCTAAAATGGTACCCACATAAACATATCTTGTTTTTGATAGAAAGTGCAATAAGCATTGCACTATTCCAGGAGCCATCATTATCTCCAGTTAATTTTTTTGAGACAAGGACAAGGCCTGGGCTATTAGAATGGTGAAGGAAGTAAGGGTTGGATGGTTCATCAATGGCAGAATTCTCGGTTGATGCAATTTCAGAGGAACTCATGATAAAATAATAAGCAATGATGAACTTTGGGTAAGAATATAAACTATATCTCTGATACCATATTCAATTATTGAAGAAGAAGATTTCATTAAATATCTTAGCCAAATGGTTACAAGACACAGCTATATATAGCAGTAAAACAAATTAGTTACAAATAACCTATAACTACTGACTAACTAATAGCTCAGTTACTAACTAACTAACCGTTAGCAAATTAACTATGTATAAATATCTAATACATGTTGTGGAAACACTATAATTCACAATGTCCTAACATTATATCCAAACTAATTTTATTCATCTTGCATAAAATTATTATTCTATGTAGATTTTGTATCAATGATAAGTTTTTTTGTTTTAAGAACTCCGTTAGTATAATTCTTGTAACTCGTTATCTAATGACACTAATTATTGTAAAGAAATTAAGCTTTATTCAATGGTTGCCGAAGTTAAAATAATTTTAATATATTTTCTCTACTTTCAAGGCATCCTAAGTTGGTACTGGGAGTTGCGTTTATCAAGTTTGATTGACAAACGAGCAAGGTTATCCTCTTTGTCATCTTCTTCAACACACACACACACACACACACACACACACACACATATATATATATATATATATATATATATATAACCCCTCGATGCTTCTATTTGTTGGCAAACATCACGTTTGGTAACGATGATTCGTTATAATTATTGAATTCTTAGATTATTGCTTTGTTGAACTCATCCATAAAAATAAATGTCAAACAATTGATATATTTTATCCTTAGTATCTATGTTAGTTTACATGCAATATAGTTGTATATTTATTCTATGGGTTAAAATGCTGATACTTTTTTCTTTATATATTGTTGTTGATCTCTCAAGAGAAAACACCATCTGGGAATAGGAAAATTCATCCATTTATATTAAATATTTGTCTTCATGATTTAAAAGGCTAAAGGCTCGTTTGGTTATGTATTCCGAAAACTCGATTTAGAAGTGTTTTTAAAATTTAGTTTTTTATGTTTATAAATATTGGTGGGCATTTGATAAACTCATTTTTAAATACAATTTTCTGAAAATTTAACAAAAGTGATATATATATATATATATATATATATAATCAACAATAAAATTATATACATACAAGAATTGATAATATTATTTAATACATATATACTACATGTATATTATATATTATTCCATACATTAATGATACATGTATAAAACCATAAATAAGTATCATGTATGTAATGCTAATATTATTTAACATGTGGATCTTAGTTTATTATATCATTTTATAAAATATACATATCTATAATTTTCTGTACATGTACAAATATAGTTTTTATTTATTATAATTACACACATATTAATGTATTATGTATGTATATTATATATTAAAATATAACTTCATAAAAATAATAAGAATGAATAATTACGAATTGAAGAATAAAAAATAGAATTTACTAAACACCACTTTGCTATTTTATGAAAAACTCGATTATAACAGAGAAATATTATATTCAGTATCTTAAAACAATTTCTTCACATGCAAATTCTTATCAGAATTATATTTTAACACAGATTATGGAATTATAATTGTTATCCGAATAGACCATCAGTTTTTATGCATAGTAAATTAATGGAGGTTTTATTTTAACCTAATTCTTTTTGTAACCATCCCAATTTTAGTATACCCTTATTATTGGGTTGACTTATTATTTAAAATCGCAATATACTTGAATCACACATGCAAACACTAAATTACTTTTTTTTTCTTTTCATTTTATATATGTTCTTTATCTTTGATATTTTTTTATTTTTTCAAAAATATACACACACATATATATACAACTGCATGTACACACACACACACACACACACACACACACACACACACACACGTATATAGATGGTATATATATATTTGTGCGCGTGCGTGTGTGTATTCATACTATATATGTCCATATATGTGTATATTCAGTCTTTAAGCGCGCGCGCGCATGTGTGTGTGTGTGTATACAAGGGTATGCCCGTGCCTAAAAACACGCTGATAATCGCAAAACTGTGAAAATTTTCAACGTACATAATTGCAGAAAGGAAAAAAATTGTTCGCCAACAAAACAAAATGTAGTTTTGAATAAATTGGTCATAATCTCCTTTGTGTATTGAACTGTCCACCTTGCTTAACGAATAACAAATTAGCTGACAGCAAATACTTATGGTTCTTAGTTCAATGACCAACATTATCCTACCATAGATCCTTATGCTTGTCCAAGCAAAGGTCGACAAACACCTCGATGGTTCCAACACCTTTGTGCAACACAACTGTTGCAAGGCCAAATGCTTAACTCACTTGTGTTGAAATTAAGTGAAGCAAAGTAAAAAAAATGAAATAAAGTCCGGACACATTCAGTAATAAACCACATAAATTATTTAGGACGAATTTGAAAGAGGGAGGCCCTATTTAGTTCTTGTTACACATTCACTAATTAATTACAGCACCATGGGAAACAACTGTTAGGAGCAAGTTGGAACAAATGAAAGTGAGGAAAACCTCGTACCTATCAAATGTATTGTTTTTTCTTATAAATTTTTTGAAATGCCATGTATGATGTTTTTAATTTGACACATTTGTAATTCAACATATGAACACACTAATGTCACTTTAAAAAATACCATTTTTGTACCCGTGGCGATGGCGTGGTAGAGAATTTTAAAAATGTATGAAATATTATCAGTTGTCATTTGATCGATTTCAATCTTACATGCATAACAAACATTAACCTCTGTGTACCCATTCTAGTAACAATATTGCATAGATTAGATTTATTTTACAATTTCAAAGGTCATATACGTGTTCGAATATTTTTAAACAAAATAATGTCGTGTCATGTTTGTATCAAAATTATGAGTCAAATTAATCATGTCTTGCACGTTAATCACATCTCTAAAATTATGTTTCAAAGAGTGAATTTAAAAGACATGTCATTTGGTATTTAGCCATATCATTTTTGTGAGTGATAAATGAAAGTAATAGCATGCCATATTTGTATGAAAATAAGTTATCCCGTCAAAAAATACAAAATGAATTAAAGCCCTCAAAACCTAAACCTTAAAAGAACCACAAAATCCACTACACTCTAAAAATGATACTCATTGCAATTCTTGTATAGTGATGCCACATTATTGGAATATGTATAATGATAACAAAAAAAATGTATTCAACAACACATAAACATTTTACAAAAGGTAGTGTTGTGACATGTTGGTAAAAAAATTATGAGTTACATTACTCATCTTATTGCATTAATGATGTCTCTTTAAACGTTTCAACGTTAATATTTATGTTTAAACAGATGTAAAATATAAGAAATATAGTAAATATGTAATTTCGTATATATATAAATTTTTTTTTGGCGGACTCAAACACGACCCATAAAACAAAAAATGAAGCATAAAATATTTGAAATCAGAAAGACTCACATCACTCCAATAGAAAAAGGAAACGATTAATTTAGGACAAAAAAATGCATTTTGCTCAGTTTAACCATTCCATTGTGGATGGCGTCATTGGGTTTCAAAAGAAAAGCGGATAGCAACATTTTTTATTACATATATCTTACAAACTATAATTTTACATAAAGAGTGAATCTAGAGTGTACTATCTATCTTGCAAAATTTTCCAATTTTTTTTTCTTCTAAGCTGTTGGAACCAAGTGAAAGGAACTATTAATCAATGACATCAAGTACGCAACACGTATCCATTGATTCCATGATCACACCTGAGCCTATGTTGGTTTCTCCCTCGTAGAAGGCTATAAACTACCCATCTTCCAAGACCTGATCGAATTCAGATAAATGGAAAATCATGTGACACCCCGCCTAATAAAATACAGGTTGATCAGTCCTACACCAAATTAAAACAGGAGTCCTAATTGGTTCATCCTTGGCATCACTGCATAAAACCTTTTTAAAACTTATTAACCACCTAATATTCCAAAAAGCTGGTGCCAAATTTTATCTTTTAATTAAACAACCAATAGCATGCGGAAATATAATATGAGTCACACACCATGACTGGAATAAATCAACTTCATAAATAATAAACTAAATGCCGAATAAACCATCAGTCACCAAAGTAAATAGTCCAATACAAATATTCAACACCCGAATAAATAAATCTGAAAACTGTACTGAAAGTCGAGGCGACAAGCCCTAAGTAAAACTAAAACTAATAACTGGTTTCCTACTCTAGGAAGGAATGAACGATGAATCTAAACCAACTCCTTCTAGCATCCACATGTGTCGCAGCTCCACGTCCCTGGAATAGGATATCAATCCTGGCGTCCCTGTGTCTGGACAACTAAAAGGTTTTGAAAATAATTTTATAGCAAGCGTTAAAACCCAAAGCATTTTGAAAATATTTATTAAGTGAATTAACTGCAGTAATTAAAAATATATGAATGCGCTTCATACTTAAGTTAGTGTCGCACTCCCTTGAGGACATACTCATCCCTCCACTAATGTGCACACCTAATGGTTACTTTAACCCCACCTAATTGTACTACCCCGTCCAACTAGTCCTGGTATAATCTCCCCTTGCCATTCTACTCTAAACCAAGTATCATTATTAATGGGTTATAAGTTATTCAACCAATTAACTTAATTAATTCCTTTGAAATAATATCATATAACTATGACACAAGTTATATAAAAAATATCCATCACACAATGTATTATTACCCACATATAATATTACATCTCATTATATACATACCTTTACTAAAACATCCCCACATAATTCCTATGTATATCCATCCCTCCGAGTATACCCTCACATGATGATTCCCTCTAAAGTGCTATCTCACTAGGTGTGCTCACATAACCAAGTTACCCAAAATGGAATCGCTCAACAGCCTGGTCCAAAATATAAACGTAGTGGAGGCGGTCATATTCCTTCCCTGAAAGTGAGATAATCCCCTCAACCATATACTGGACGCTATGACCTGGGGATATACTCACCCTAAACCTCAAGCAAGGGAATTCACCCACATCGCGTAATCTCCCTTGGTAGCACTAGAGTATATAAATTAAATAAATATCTAGTCCCTGATATTTAATAGCACACACAAATTACACACATATATATACTATCATCGCACCGTATATATATAATATAAATCCTTGCTTTACCATGTACTAAAACCCGTAACACTAGCCTGTAATTTCCCGAGTCTCTAGCCCGAGTCAACTTAATAAATTTTCTCACTTCTTTATTTATCATCGTCCCGAGTCTATGTTCCGACTCTAATTAATTTAATTCACACATCAATTAATATAATATTTCCCCCCCGAGTCTTTGGTCTGACTCAAATATAAATACTTTACACATTAATCAATATAATATTTTCTCGAGTCTATGATTCCACTCTAATTTAATTAATTTATACATCAATCAATTTAACGCTTGGTGTCGCCCAACCAAAATACCCGGACTTGCTCACTTGGCCCGTACCATCGTTAATACCCGATCCTATATTCCTCCCCATAATTAATTAATCACACCTCAATTCTTTAAATAATGTAGTTCCACTCAACTACAATACCCGAACCTTTTTCGTCGGTCCAAAACCAATACCTACGAATTTATTCCCGAAATTTAATCATCACGTGACACACAATTATCACCCTCCTAAACCTAATTATATCCCCTTATAATTATTAAGGAATATGTGCCACATATGAATTTATCACTAAATAAGAAGTATTAGAAAAATCTAAATTAATTATCCTTATATATATAAAACTAGTGAACTTGCCAATATTCTGAGACCATCGATCGATCCCTTCCATCGATCGATCGATCGATTGAACATGTCTGCTTCTTCTCCGAGTTGTTGTTGAGCCATTAACGAAAATCCAAGATTTCTTTTCTCAAATCCCAACCTCAATCCAACATATTTATCATCTTTATACATCTATTATGAACTATGATCATAATATAAACCTTTTTGTCTCGTCAATTTCACGAGTTATCACCTACTCAAGAATACGAATTCCTACGGTAAAATCCCAATAAAAATTCGAAAATATGATTCTATAATCCCCATAAATTTATCTCTAATACTTGTTTTCTATTGTAGTTCCATACGAACCAAATACTAAATGCTTATATCTCATCAATTTACCCATTAAATCACATAACATATTCAATTTGGTAAAAACCCAATTTCATGCCATAGCCCACCCAAAATGAATTTTGGTTTACACCTTGAATAATATGAATTAATTATCATCAATTTAAAAATCACAAAAGTTAACCACTTGCCTGGAATTTTTTGTAGAGTGTGATCCATTGGTGTAGAGAACGTGTTGATGAAGAACACCCCAATCAGTCCCTTAATTTGACTCCAAAAGGTCCCCAATTGGCTCTTGATTAGCTTTCTCTATTTCTCTCTCAAACCCCAAGTTTAGAATTGCCAACTGCCGTTCAACTAGTCCGTTAATTAGGTTAAAAAGTCCTAATCCCGTTTTTGGCCACATGGGCCTAGTTAAAATGGCCCAAATCTCCCCATGTGGGCCCGACTATGCCCAAAAATGACCTGAAACTTGGTTACTACCCCCGGGTACTCTTTACTGACTATCTAGACCCATCCAGACTCAACCGCGCACTCATAATTGTTATCCGAAATAATTTATTACATTCTCAAATTTCGACCCCAAAATGGGACACACATTATTTCGAATAATTTTAACTTAAAAATCGCCAATTATAAATAATTCTTCCCACTCAAATAAATTCCCCAAATCATAAATTTATGTTTCTCCAATTTAAATATTTTTAAATCTCCCCAAAATAATTAAATATTAAATCCTCATAATTACGGGGTGTTACATACTTCCCCCCTTACAAATGAATTTCGTCCTCGAAATTAAGATAAGCTTAGTATTCCGTGTCTCGAATAACACTCCCTATTCCTGTGCCTCTAAGCTCGCTACATCTATCTCTCCCGCTTCTAACTAAGAGTTACGTAAATAAGAATTTTAATTAACCAGGGCACCCATACACCCTATACCCATGCTTGACCGCACAAAAGTTGCCTTAATTAACCCGGGTGCCCATACACCCTATACACGTGCTTAACCGCACGTAAGTTACCCGACTATGCTAGCCGTAACCCGTAATATAACTTCCAACCTGTAGTCATATCACATATATGAATAATAACCGGGGTACCCAACCCATGTACTAACGACCAAACATCTACCCACTTCCAACATTGCACTAAGTTTCAAGCGTGGGACGTATCGCAAGCAAAATCCAAATAAGGAACCCCCCGATACACTATTACCTAACATTGTCGGTCATGGAGATCTGTTAGACCCTCAGTCCATAGTACGTATCCCTAAATACTTGTCTCTTAACACAAAAGCTTACACGCCTACCCTTATACTATAAAAGACAACATAAAATACCGCGCCCCTACCATCACTTGTTCTTGTGAAAAATAAACCCCGAGCTATCTCTCCCTGCTTGAAAAAAAAATCTAACCACCCTGATTCACTTTAGTAGACACCCCTACTTATCGGGATAAAATGTGAGAACAAAACACCTCACTATGTGTTTATCGCACCACACAATACAATATATATATATATATATATATATATATATATATATATATATATATATATATATATATATATAGGCTATATGCCCTCTCAGGTGATAACGAGTAAAAATCATTCATACCCTAGTGTCGTGAACACCAAAACTTACTCCCACTATTCACAATAGTTCAAATCCATCGCTATCCGGTGGATATTAAAAAATCATCTACCCTACTTTCGAAATTCTCGAAAGTAGTGACCCCTCGTATAATTCAAACCATCTCTAAATGCACGTCCACTCTCTTGTGGTTAACACAAAAGGACTCCTCTATCCCACAATTTTTTTTATCTATATACTATGGCTGCTACAGAACTACGCGGTTATTACCTACAAGTTACATTAGTCACATGCGAGGTGTTCATGCCTCCTACGGTGTCGTTTGGGGGTTGGTTTGGGTTTTCACCCTTTAATGGGTTGTTTTAAAGTTTAAGTGTTGATTTTTCCAAATTATAATCGTATTCTCAAACCGGGAAACCCGGGAATATGCGGTCAGTTCCAACATGTTACAGTGGTCCCGTTCGAGGTGTTCGTGCCTCTCACGGGGTCGTTTGGTGGCTGGTTTGGGTTTTCACCATTTAACGGCTTATTTTTAAGTCTAAGTGTTATTTTTGCAAATTATCATTGTATTCTCAAACTGGGAGATCCGAAACTATGCGGTCAGTTCTTACAAGTTACATTGGTACCGTGCGAGGTGTTCGTGCCTCCTAGAGGGTCGTTTGGGGGCTGGTTTGGGTTTTCACCCTTCAATGACATGTTTTTAAGTCTAAGTGTGATTTTTTCAAATTATCGTTGTATTCTCAAACCGGGAGACTCGGGACTACGCGGTTAGTTCCTACAAGTTACATTGGTCCCATGCGAGGTGTTCGTGCCTCTTACGAGTCGTTTGGGGGCTGGTTTGGGTTTTAACGGCTTGTTATTAAGTCTAAGTGTTATTTTTTTGCAAATTATTATCATATTCACAAACCGAGTGACCCGGGACTACACGATCAGTTCCTACAAGTTACATTGGTCCCGTCGAGGTGTTGGTGCCTCCTACGGTGTCGTTTGGGGGTTGGTTTGGGTTTTCACCCTTAAACGGAATTTTTTTAGGTCAAAGTGTTATTTTTGCAAATTATCATCATATTCTCAAATCGAGAGACCCGGAACTATGCGGTTAGCTCCTACAAGTTATATTGGTCCCGTGCGAGGTGTTCATGCCTCCTATGGGATCGTTTGGGGGCTAGTTTGGGTTTTCACCCTTTAACGACTTGTTTTTAAGGCTAAGTGTTTTTTTTTGCAAATTACCATCGTATTCTCAACCAGGAGACCCGGGACTACGCGGTCAGTTCCTACAAGTTACATTGGTCTCGTGCGAGGTGTTGGTGCCTCTTACGGGGTCGTTGGGGCTGGTTTGGGTTTTAACCCTTTAACAACTTATTTTTAAGTCTTAAGTGTTATTTTTGCAAATTATCATTGTATTATTAAACCGAGAGACCCAGGAATACGCGGTCAGTTCCTACATGTTACATTGGTCCCGTGCGAGGTGTTCGTGCCTCCTACAGGGTCGTTTGGGGGCTGAATTAGTTTTCACCCTTTGACGACATGTTTTTAATTCTAAGTATGATTATTGCAAATTATCGTTGTATTCTCAAATTGGAAGACCCGGGATTACGCGGTCTGTTCCAACAAGTTACATTGGTCCCGTGCGAGATGTTAGGGCCTCCCAAGGAGTCGTTTGGGGGATGGTTTGGGTTTTCACCCCTTAACGGCATGTTTCTAAGTCTAAGTATTATTTTTGCAAATTATTGTCGTATTCTCAAATTGAGAGATCCGGGACTACGCGGTCAGTTCCTATAAGTTACATTCGTCCCGTGCGAGGTGTTCGTGCCTCTTATGGGGTCGTTTGGGGGTTGGTTTGAGGTTTCACCGTTTAACGACTTATTTTTAAGTCTAAGTGTTATTTTTGCAAATTATTGTCATATTCAGAAATTGGGAGACCCGGAACCACACGGTCAGTTCCTACAGGTTACATTGGCCCCGTGCGAGGTGTTCGTACCTCCTACGGGGTCATTTGGGGGCTGGTTTGGGTTTTCACCCGTTAACGTCTTGTTCTAAGTTTAATTGTTGATTTTTGCAAATTATCATTGAATTCTCAAATCGGGCGACCGAGGACTACGCGGTCAGTTCCTACAATTCGTACAAGTTACATTGGTCCCATGTGAGGTGTTCGTGCCTCCTACGGGGTCGTTTGGGGGCTGGTTTAGGTTTTCACGATTTAATGGCTTATTTTTAAGTCTAAGTGTTATTTTTGCAGATTATCATCGCATTCTCAAACCGGGAGACCAGTGACTATGCGATCCGTTCCTACAAGTTACATTAGTCCCGTACGAGGTGTTAATGCCTCCTACAGGGTCGTTTGGGGGCTGGTTTGGGTTTTCACCTTTTAACGGCTTGTTTTTAAGTCTAAATGTTATTTTTCTAAATTATCGTCGTATTCTCAAATCGGGAGACTCGGGACTACGCGGTCGGTTCCTAGATGTTACATTGTTCCCGTGTGAGGTGTTCGTACCTCCTATGGTGTCGTTCGGGGGTTGGTTTGGGTTTTTACCCTTTAATGGCTTGTTTTTAAGTCTATGTGATATTTTCCCAAATTATCATCAAATACTCAAACCGGGATACCTGGGACTACGCGACCAATTCCAACAAGTTAGGTTAGTTCCGCGTGAGGTGTTCGTGCCTCCTAAGGGGTCGTTTGGGGGCTGGATTGGTTTTTGACCCTTTAATGGGTTGTTTTTAAGGCTAAGTGATATTTTTTCAAATTATTGTCGTATTCTCAAATCGGGAGACCCGGGACTACGCGATCAGTTCCTACATGTTACATTGGTCCCGTGCGAGGTGTTCGTGCCTCCTACAAAATCATTTGGAGGCTGGTTTGGGTTTTCACCCTTCAACGGCGTGTTTTTAAGTCTAAGTGTGATTTTTGCAAATTATCATCGTATTCTCAAACTGGGAGAACCGGGACTACGCGGTCAGTTCCTACAAGTTACATTGATCCAGTGCGAGGTGTTCGTGCCACTTACGGGGTCGTTTGGGGGCTGGTTTGGGTTTTCACCCTTTAATGGCTTGTTTTTAAGTTTAAGTGTTATTTTTGCAAATTATCAACGTATTCTCAAACCGAGAGACCCGAAACTACGCGTTTAGTACCTATAAGTTACATTAGTCACATGCGAGCTGTTCATGCCTCCTACGGGGTTGTTTGGGGGTTGGTTTGGGTTTTCACCCTTTAATTGCTTGTTTTTAAGTTTAAGTGTTAATTTTTCCAAATTATCATCTTATTCTCAAACCGGGAGACCCGGGACTACACGGTCAGTTCCAATAAGTTACATTGGTCCCGTGCAAAGTGTTCGTGCCTCATACGGGATCATTTGGGGGCTGGTTTGGGTTTTAACCCATTAATGGATTATTTTTAAGTGTAAGTTTTATTTTTGCAAGTTATCACCATATTCTCAAACCAGGAGACCCGGGACTCAGCGGTCAGTTCCTACATGTTACATCGGTCACGTGCAAGGTGTTCGTGCCTCCTATGGGGTCATTTGGGGGCTGGTTTGGGTTTTCACCCTTTAATGGCTTGTTTTTTAGTCTAAGAATGATTTTTGCAAATAATCGTCATATTCTCAAACCGGGAGACCCGGGACTATGCGGCCAGTTCCAACAAGTTACATTGGTCCCGTGCGAGGTGTTCGTGCATCCTAAGGGGTCGTTTGGGGGCTGGTTTGGGTTTTCACCCTTTAACGGCATGTTTTTAAGTCTAAGTGTTATTTTTGCAAATTATCATTGTATTATCAGACTGGGAGACCCGGGACTACGCGCTCAGCTCATACAAGTTACATTGGTCCCGTGTGAGGTGTTCGTGCCTCCTACGAGGTCGTTTGCGGGGTTGGTTTGGGTTTTCGCCCTTTAATGACATGTTTTTAAGCTTAAGTTTGATTTTTGCAAATCATCATCGTATTCTCAAACCGGGAGACCGGGGACTACGCGGTCAGTTCCTACAAGTTACATTGGTCCCGTGCGATGTGTTCGTGCTCCTACGGGGTCGTTTGGGGGTCGGTTTGGGTTTTCAACCTTCAATGGCATGTTTTTAAGTCTAAGTATGATTTTTGCAAACTATCATCGTATTCTAAAACTGGGAGACCCAAGACTATGCGGTCAGTTCAAACGAGTTACATTGGTCCCGTGTGAGGTGTTCGAGCCTCCTATGGGGTCATTTGGGAGCAGGTTTGGTTTTTCACCCTTTAACGGCCAGTTTTTAAGTCTAAGTGTTATTTATGCATATTACCCGGGACTATGTAGTCAGTTCTTACAAGTAACAATGGTCCCGTGTGAGGTGTTCATGCCTCCTACGGGGTCGTTTGGGGGCCGGTTTGGGTTTTCACCCTTTAACGGCGTGTTTTTAAGTCTAAGGGTTATTTTTGCAAATTACGATCGTATTCTCAAATCGGGAGACCCGGAACTACGCGGTCAGTACCTACAAGTTACATTGGTCGCATGCGAGGTGTTCATGCCTCATACGGGGTTGTTTGGGTGTTGGTTTGGGTTTTCACTCTTTAATGGTTTGTTTTTAAGTCTATGTGTTATTTTTGCAAATTATCATCGTATTCTCAAATCGGGAGACTCGGGACTACGCGGTCAGTTCCAACAAGTTACATTTGTCCTGTGCGAGGTGTTCGTGCCTCCTACGGGGTCGTTTGGGGGCTGGTTTGGGTTTTCACCCTTTAACGGCTTATTTTTAAGTCTAAGTGTTATTTTTGCAATTTATCATCGTATTCGAAAAATCGGGAGACCCGAGACTACACAGTCAGTTCCTACAAGTTACATTGGTCCCATGCGAGGTGTTCGTTCCTCCTACGGGGTCGTTTGGGGGTTGGTTTGGGTTTTCACCCTTTAACGGCATATTTTTAAGTCTATGTGTGATTTTTGTAAATTATCGTCGTATTCTCAAACCGGAAGACCCGAGACAACACGGTCAGTTCTTATAAGTTACATTGGTCCCGTGCTAGGTGTTCGTGCCTCTTACGGGGTCGTTTAGGGGTTAGTTTGGGTTTTCACCCTTTAACGACTTGTTTTTAAGTCTAAGTGTTATTTTTTGTAAATTATCGTAGTATTATTAAATTGGGAGACCCAAGATTATGCGGTCAGTTCGTACAAGTTTCATTGGTCCCGTGTGAGGTGTTCGTGCCTCCTACGGGGTCGTTTGGGGGTTGGTTTGGGTTTTCACCCTTTAACGGCTTGTTTTTAAGTCTAAGGGTTATTTTTTCAAATTACCATCGTATTCTCAAACCGGGAGACTCGGGAATACGCGGTCAGTACCTACAAGTTACATTGGTCGCACGTGAGGTGTTCATGCGTCCTACGGGGTCGTTTGGGGGTTGGTTTGGGTTTTCATAATTTAACTTCTTATTTTTATGTCTAAGTGTTATTTTTTCAAATTATCATCGTATTCTCAAATCGGGAGACCCGGGACTACGCGGTTAGTACCTACAAGTTACATTGGTCACATGCGAGGTGTTCATGTCTCCTACGGGGTCGTTTGGGTGATGGTTTGGGTTTTCACACTTTAATGGTTTGTTTTTAAGTTTAAGTGTTATTTTTGCAAATTATTATCATATTCTCAAACTGGGAGTCTCGGGACTACGCGGTCAGTTCCAACAAGTTACATTTGTCCCGTGTGAGGTGTTCGTGCCTCCTATGGGGTCGTTTGGGGGATGGTTTGGGTTTTCACCCTTTAACGGCTTAATTTCATGTCTAAGTGTTATTTTTAAAAATTATTATCGTATTCTCAAACTAGGAGACCCGGGACTACATTGTCAGTTCCTACAAGTTACATTGGTCCAGTGCGAGGGGTTCGTGCCTCCTACGGGGTCGTTTGGAGGCTGGTTTGGGTTTTCACCATTTAACGACCTATTTTTAAGTCTAAGTGTGAGTTTTTCAAATTATCATCATATTCTCAAACCGGGAGACCCGAGACTACGTGGTCAGTTCCTACATGTTACATTAGTCCCGTGCGAGGTGTTCGTGCCTCTTACGGGGTCGTTTGGGTTTTCACCCTTTAACGGCTTATTTTTAAGTGTAAGTGTTATTTTTGCAAATTATAGATGTATTCACAAATCAAGAGACCCGAGACTACTCGGTCAGTTCCTACAAGTTACGTTGGTTCCGTGCTAGGTGTTCGTACCTCCTACGGTGTCGTTTGGGGGCTGTTTGGGTTTTCACCCTTTAACGGCGAATTTTTAGGTCTAAGTGTATTTTTGCAAATTATCATCGTATTCTAAAACCAGAAGACCCGGGACTACGCGGTCAGTTCCTACAAGTTACATTGGTCCCGTGCGAGGTGTTCGTGCCTCCTATGGGATAGTTTTGGGAATAATTTAGGTTTTCACCCTTTAACGGCTTGTTTTTAAGTCTAAGGGTTATTTTTGCAAATTATCGTCGTATTCTCAAACCGGGAGACTCGGGACTACACGGTCAGTTCCTTCAAGTTACATTGGTCCCGTGAGAGGTGTTCGTGCCTTTTACGAGTCGTTTGGGGGCTGGTTTGGTTTTTAACCCTTAACGGCTTGTTATTAAGTTTAAGTGTTATTTTTTGCAAATTATTATCGTATTCACAAACTGAGTGACCCGGGACTACACCATCAGTTCCTACAAGTTACATTGGTCCCGTCGAGGTGTTGGTGCCTCCTACAGTGTCGTTTGGGGGTTGGTTTGGGTTTTCACCCTTAAACGGAAATTTTTTAGGTCAAAGTGTTATTTTTTCAAATTATCATCGTATTCTAAAATCGAGAGACCCGGGACTATGCGGTCAGTTCCTACATGTTATATTGGTCCCGTGTGAGGTGTTCATGCCTCTTATGGAATCGTTTGGGGGCTAGTTTGGGTTTTCACCCTCTAACGACTTGTTTTTAAGGCTAAGTGTTTTTTTTGCAAATTATCATCGTATTCTCAAACCGGGAGACCCGGGACTACGCGGTCAGTTCCTACAAGTTACATTGGTCTCGTGCGAGGTGTTGGTGCCTCTTACGGGGTCGTTGGGGCTGGTTTGGGTTTTAACCCTTTAACAACTTATTTTTAAGTCTAAGTGTTATTTTTTCAAATTATCATTGTATTATTAAACCGAGAGACCCGGGACTACGCGGTCAGCTCCTACATGTTACATTGGTCCGGTGCGAGGTGTTCGTGCCTCCTACGGGGTTGTTTGGGGGCTGGTTTAGTTTTCACCCTTTGACGTCATGTTTTTAATTCTAAGTATGATTATTGAAAATTATCATTTTATTCTCAAATTGGGAGACCCGGGATTACGTGGTCAGTTCCAACAAGTTACATTGGTCCCGTGCGAGATGTTAGTGCCTCCCAAGGAGTCGTTTGGGGGATGGTTTGGGTTTTCACCCCTTAACGACATGTTTTTAAGTCTAAGTATTATTTTTGCAAATTATTGTCGAATTCTCAAACTGAGAGATCCGGGACTACGCGGTCAGTTCCGATAAGTTACATTCTTCCCGTGCGAGGTGTTCGTGCCTCTTATGGGGTCATTTGGGGGCTGGTTTGAGTTTTCACCCTTTAACGACTTGTTTTTAAGTCTAAGTGTTATTGTTGCAAATTATTGTCATATTCAGAAATTGGGAGACCTGGAACCACGCGGTCAGTTCCTACAAGTTACATTGGTCCCGTGCGAGGTGTTCGTGCCTCCTACGGGGTCGTTTGGGGGTTGGTTAGGGTTTTCACCCTTTAACGGCTTGTTCTAAGTTTAAGTGTTGATTTTTGCAAATTATCATCGAATTCTCAAATCGAGAGACCGGGGAATACGCAGTCAGTTCCTACAGGTCCCACAAGTTACATTGGTCCCGTATGAGGTGTTCGTGCCTCCTACGGGGTCGTTTGGGGGCTGGTTTGGGTTTTCACCATTTAATGGCTTATTTTTAAGTCTAAGTGTTATTTTTGCATATTATCATCGCATTCTCAAACCGGGAGACCAGTGACTATGCGGTCCGTTCCTACAAGTTACATTGGTCCCGTGCGAGGTGTTCATGCCTCCTACAGGGTCGTTTGGGGGCTGGTTTGGGTTTTCACCTTTTAGCGACTTGTTTTTAAGTCTAAATGTTATTTTTGCAAATTATCATCGTATTCTCAAATCGGGAGACTCGGGACTATGCGGTCGGTTCCTACATGTTACATTGTTCCCGTGGGCGGTGTTCGTAACTCCTATGTTGTCGTTTGGGGGTTGGTTTGGGTTTTCACCCTTTAATGGCTTGTTTTTAAGTCTAAGTGATATTTTTTCAAATTATCATCGAATACTCAAACCGGGATACCCGGGACTACGCGATTAATTCCAACAAGTTACGTTAGTTTCGTGTGAGGTGTTCGTGCCTCCTAAGGGGTCGTTTGGGGGCTGGATTGGTTTTTGACCCTTTAACGAGTTATTTTTAAGTCTAAGTGTTATTTTTTCAAATTATTGTCGTATTCCCAAATCGGGAGACCCAGGACTACGCAGTCAGTTCCTACATGTTACATTGGTCCGGTGCGAGGTGTTCGTGCCTCCTACAAAATCATTTGGAGGCTGGTTTGGGTTTTCACCCTTTAACGACGTGTTTTTAAGTCTAAGTGTGATTTTTGCAAATTATCGTCGTATTCTCAAACTGGGAGACACGGGACTACGCGGTCAGTTCCTACAAGTTACATTGGTCTCGTGCGACGTGTTCGTGCCACATACGGGGTCGTGTGGGGGCTGGTTTGGGTTTTCACCCTTTAATGGCTTGTTTTTAAGTTTAAGTGTTATTTTTGCAAATTATCATCGTATTCTCAAACTGGGAGACCCGAAACTACGCGGTTAGTACCTATAAGTTACATTAGTCACATGCGAGCTGTTCATGCCTCCTACGGGGTTGTTTGGGGGTTGGTTTGGGTTTTCACCCTTTAATGGCTTATTTTTAAGTTTAAGTGTTAATTTTTCCAAATTATCATCGTATTCTCAAATCGGGAGACCCGGGACAACACGGTCAGTTCCAACAAGTTACATTGTTCCCGTGCGAGGTGTTCGTGCCTCATACGGGATCGTTTGGGGGCTGGTTTGGGTTTTAACCCTTTAACGGATTGTTTTTAAGTGTAAGTGTTATTTTTGCAAGTTATCACCATATTCTCAAACGAGGAGTCCCGGGACTCAGCGGTCAGTTCCTACATGATACATCGGTCCCGTGCGAGGTGTTCGTGCCTCCTACGGGGTCATTTGGGGGCTGGTTAGGGTTTTCACCCTTTAATGGCTTGTTTTTTAGTCTAAGTATGATTTTTGTAAATGATCGTCGTATTCTCAAACCGGGAGACCCGGGACTATGCGACCAGTTCCAACAAGTTACATTGGTCCCGTGCGAGGTGTTGGTGCATCTTAAGGGGTCGTTTGGAGGCTGGTATGGGTTTTCACCCTTTAACGGCATGTTTTTAAGTCTAAGTGTTATTTTTGGAAATTATCATCGTATTATCAGACTGGGAGACCCGGGACTACGCGCTCAGCTCATACAAGTTACATTGGTCCCGTGCGAGGTGTTCGTGCCTCCTACGAGGTCGTTTGCGGGGTTGGTTTGGGTTTTCGCCCTTTAATGACATGTTTTTAAGCTTAAGTGTGATTTTTGCAAATCATCATCGTATTCTCAAACCGGGAGACCCGGGACTACGCGGTCAGTTCCTACAAGTTACATTGGTCCCGTGCGATGTGTTCGTGCTCCTACGGGGTCATTTGAGGGTCGGTTTGGGTTTTCAACCTTCAATGTCATGTTTTTAAGTCTAAGTATGATTTTTGCAAACTATCATCGTATTCTCAAACCGGGAGACCCTGGACTACGCGGTCAGCTCCAACGAGTTACATTGGTCCCATGTGAGGTGTTCGAGCCTCCTACGGGGTCATTTCGGGGAAGGTTTGGTTTTTCACCCTTTAACGGCTAGTTTTTAAGTCTAAGTGTTATTAATGCAAATTACCCGGGTCTATGCAGTCATTTCTTAC
This sequence comes from Sambucus nigra, assembly GCA_949130495.1. NCBI lineage: Eukaryota > Viridiplantae > Streptophyta > Magnoliopsida > Dipsacales > Adoxaceae > Sambucus > Sambucus nigra. Next base: position 457,837,378 of record OX422213.1, on the reverse strand, counting down.
AAGTAACATTGGTCCCGTGTGAGGTGTTCGTGCCTCCTACGGGGTCGTTTGGGGGCCGGTTTGGGTTTTCACCCTTTAACGGCATGTTTTTAAGTATAAGATTTCTATTTGCAAATTACCATCGTATTCTCAAACCGGGAGACCCGGGACTACACGGTCAGTACCTAAAAGTTACATTGGTCGCATGCGAGGTGTTCATGCCTCCTACGGGGTCGTTTGGGTGTTGGTTTGGGTTTTCACACTTTAATGGTTTATTTTTAAGTCTAAGTGTTGTTTTTGCAAATTATCATCGTATTCTCAAATCGGGAGACTCGGGACTACGCAGTCAGTTCCAACAAGTTACATTTGTCCCGTGCGAGGTGTTCATGCCTCCTACGAGGTCATTTGGGGGTTGGTTTGGGTTTTCACCCTTTAACGGCATATTTTTAAGTCTATCTGTATTTTTGCAAATTATCGTCGTATTCTCAAACCGGAAGACCCGAGACAACGCAGTCAGTTCCTATAAGTTACATTGGTCCCGTGCGAGGTGTTCGTGCCTCTTACGGGGTCGTTTAGGGGCTTGTTTGGGTTTTCACCCTTTAACGACTTGTTTTTAAGTCTAAGTGTTATTTTTGTAAATTATCGTCGTATTATTAAACTGGGAGACCCGGGACTATGCGGTCAGTTCTTACTAGTTACATTGGTCCTGTGTGAGGTGTTCGTGCCTCCTACGGGGTCGTTTGGGGGTTGGTTTGGGTTTTCACCCTTTAACGGCTTGTTTTTAAGTCTAGGGTTATTTTTTCAAATTACCATCGTATTCTCAAACCGGGAGACCTGGGAATACGCGGTCAGTACCTACAAGTTACATTGGTCGCACGCGAGGTGTTCATGCGTCCTACGGGGTCGTTTGGGGTTTGGTTTGGGTTTTCAAACTTTAACTTCTTGTTTTTATGTCTAAGTGTTATTTTTGCAAATTATCATCGTATTCTCAAACTGGGAGACCCGGGACTACGCGGTCAGTACCTACAAGTTACATTGGTCACATGTGAGGTGTTCATGTCTCCTACGGGGTCGTTTGGGTGATGGTTTGGGTTTTCACACTTTAATGGTTTGTTTTCAAGTCTAAGTGTTATTTTTGCAAATTATCATCGTATTCTCAAACCGGGAGACTCGGGACTACGCGGTCAGTTCCAACAAGTTACATTTGTCCCGTGTGAGTTGTTCGTGCCTCCTACGGAGTCGTTTGGGGGCTGGTTTGGATTTTCACCCTTTAACGGCTTAACTTCAAGTCTAAGTGTTATTTTTGCAAATTATCGTCGTATTCTCAAACTGGGAGACCCCGGACTACATTGTCAGTTCCTACAAGTTACATTGGTCCAGTACGAGGGGTTCGTGCCTCCTACGGGGTCGTTTGGAGGCTAGTTTGGGTTTTCACGCTTTAACGGCTTATTTTTAAGTCTAAGTGTTATTTTTGCAAATTATCATCATATCCTCAAACCGGGAGACCCGAGACTATGCGGTCAGTTCCTACATGTTACATTGGTCCCGTGCGAGGTGTTCGTGCCTCTTACGGGGTCGTTTAGGGGATGGTTTGGGTTTTCACCCTTTAACGGCTTGTTTTTAAGTGTAAGTGATATTTTTGCAAATTATAGACCTATTCACAAATTAAGAGACCCGGGACTACGCGGTCAGTTCCTACAAGTTACGTTGGTCCCGTGCGAGGCGTTCGTACCTCCTACAGTGTCGTTTGGGGGCTGGTTTGGGTTTTCACCCTTTAACGACTAATTTTTAGGTCTAAGTGTATTTTTGCAAATTATCATTGTATTCTGAAACCGGAAGACCCGGGACTATGCGGTCAGTTCCTATAAGTTACATTGGTCCCGTGCGATGTGTTCGTGCCTCCTATGGGATAGTTTTGGGAATAGTTTAGGTTTTCACCCTTTAACGGCTTGTTTTTAAGTCTAAGGGTTATTTTTGCATATTATCGTCGTATTCTCAAACAGGGAGACTCGGGACTACGCGGTCAGTTCCTTCAAGTTACATTGGTCCCGTGCGAGGTGTTCGTGCCTCTTACGGGGTCGTTTGGGGGTTAGTTTCGGTTTTAACCCTTTACTGACATGTTTTTAAGCTTAAGTGTCATTTTTCCAAATCATCATCGTATTCTGAAACTGGGAGACCCGGGACAACGCTGTCAGCTTCTACAAGTTACATTGGTCCCGTGCGATGTGTTCGTGCTCCTACGGGGTCGTTTGGGGGTCGGTTTGGGTTTTCAACCTTTAATGGCATGTTTTTAGGCCTACGAGGTCGTTTGGGGGCAGGTTTGGTTTTTCACCTTTTAACGGCTAGTTTTTAAGTCTAAGTGTTATTTATGCAAATTATCATCGTATTCCCAAATCGGGAGACTCGGGACTACGCGGTTTGTTCCTACAAGTTGCATTGGTCCCGTACGAGGTGTTCGCGCCTCCTACGGGGTCGTTTAGAGGTTGGTTTGGGTTTTCAACCTTTAACGACGTGTTTTTAAGTCTAACTGTGATTTTTTCAAATTATCGTCGTATTCTAAAATCGAGAGACCCGGGATGATGCGATCAGTTCCTATAAGTTACATGGGTCTCGTGTGAGGTGTTCGTGCCTCTTACGGGGTCGTTTGGAGGCTGGTTTGGGTTTTCACGATTTAACGACTTATTTTTAAGTCTAAGTGTTATTTTGGAAAATTATTGTCATATTCATAACGGGGAGACTCAGAACCACGCGGTCAGTTCCTACAAGTTACATTGGTCCCGGGAGAGGTGTTCGTGCCACCTACGGGGTCGTTTGGGGGTTGGTTTGGGTTTTCACCCTTTAACGGCATATTTTTAAGTCTATGTGTGATTTTTTCAAATTATCATCGTATTCTCAAATCAGGAGACCCAGGACTACGCGAAGAGCTCCTACAAGTTACATTGGTCCCGTGCGAGGTGTTTGTGCCACTTACGGGGTCGTTTGGGGGCTGGTTTGGGTTTTCACCCTTTAACGACTGCTTTTTAAGTTTAAGTGTTGATTTTTGCAAATTATCATCGTATTCTCAAATGTGGAGACCCGGGACTATGCAGTGAGTTCTTAAAAGTTACATTAGTCCCGTGTGAGGTGTTCGTGCCGCCTACGGGGTCGTTTGGGGACCGGTTTGGGTTTTCACCCTTTAACGACTTGTTTTTAAGTCTAAGGATTATTTTTGCAAATTACCATCGTATTCTCAAATCGGGAGACCCAGGACTACGCGGTCGGTACCTACAAGTTACATTGGTCGCATGAGAGGTGTTCATGCCTCCTACGGGGTCGTTTGGGTGTTGGTTTGGGTTTTCACACTTTAATGGTTTGTTTTTAAGTCTAAGTGTTATTTTTACAAATTATCATCGTATTCTCAAATCGGGAGACTCGGGATTACGCGGTCAGTTCCAACAAGTTACATTTGTCCCGTGCGAGGTGTTCGTGCCTCCTACGGGGTCGTTTGGGGGTTGGTTTGGGTTTTCACCCTTTAACGGCATATTTTTAAGTCTATGTGTATTTTTGCAAATTATCATCGTATTCTCAAATCGGAAGACCCGAGACAACGTGGTCAGTTCCTACAAGTTACATTGGTCCCGTGCGAGGTGTTTGTGCCACTTACGGGGTCGTTTGGGGGCTGGTTTGGGTTTTCACCCTTTAACGGCTGCTTTTTAAGTTTAAGTGTTGATTTTTGCAAATTATCATCGTATTCTCAAATTGGGAGACTCGGGACTACGCGATCAGTTCCAACAAGTTACATTTGTCCCGTACGAGGTGTTCGTGCCTCCTACGGGGTCGTTTGGGGGCCGGTTTGGGTTTTCACCCTTTAACGGCTTGTTTTTAAGTCTAAGGGTTATTTTTTCAAATTACCATCGTATTCTCAAACCTGGAGACTTGGGAATACGCGGTCTGTACCTACAAGTTACATTGGTCGCACGCGAGGTGTTCACACATCCTACGGGGTCGTTTGGGGGTTGGTTTGGGTTTTCACACTTTAACTTCTTATTTTTATGCCTAAGTGTCATTTTTGCAAATTATCATCGTATTCTCAAACTGGGAGACCCGGGACTACACGGTCAGTACCTACAAGTTACATTGGTCGCATGCAAGGTGTTCATGTCTCCTACGGGGTCGTTTGGGTGATGGTTTGGGTTTTCACACTTTAATGGTTTGTTTTTAAGTCTAAGTGTTATTTTTGCAAATTATAATCGTATTCTCAAACCGGGAGACTCGGGACTACGCGGTCAGTTCCAACAAGTTACATTTGTCCCGTGTGAGGAGTTCGTGCCTCCTACGGGGTCGTTTGGGGGCTGGTTTGGATTTTCACCCTTTAACGGCTTAATTTCAAGTCTAAGTGTTATGTTTGCAAATTATCGTCGTATTCTCAAACTGGGAGACCCGGGACTACATTGTCAGTTTCTACAAGTTACATTGGTCCAGTGCGAGGGGTTCGTGCCTCCTACGGGGTCGTTTGGAGGCTAGTTTGGGTTTTCACGCTTTAACGGCTTATTTTTAAGTCTAAGTGTTATTTTTGCAAATTATCATCATATCCTCAAATCGGGAGACCCGAGACTATGCGATCAGTTCCTACATGTTACATTGGTCCCGTGCGAGGTGTTCGTGCCTCTTACGTGGTCGTTTGGGGGATGGTTTGGGTTTTCACCCTTTAACGGCTTATTTTTAAGTGTAAGTGTTATTTTTGCAAATTATAGACGTATTCAAAAATCAAGAGACCCGGGACTACACGGTCAGTTCCTACAAGTTACGTTGGTCCCATGCGAGGCGTTCGTACCTCCTACGGTGTCGTTTGGGGGCTGGTTTGGGTTTTCACCCTTTAACGGCTAATTTTTAGGTCTAAGTGTATTTTTGCAAATTATCATCGTATTCTGAAACCGGAAGTCCCGGGACTACGCGGTCAGATCCTACAAGTTACATTGGTCCCGTGCGAGGTGTTCGTGCTTCCTATGGGATAGTTTTGGGAATAGTTTAGGTTTTCACCCTTTAAAGACTTGTTTTTATGTCTAAGGGTTATTTTTGCAAATTATCTTCGTATTCTCAAACCGGGAGACTTGGGACTACGCGGTCAGTTCCTTCAAGTTACATTGGTCCCGTGCGAGGTGTTCGTGCCTCTTACGGGGTCGTTTGGGGGTTAGTTTGGGTTTCAACCCTTTAATGACATGTTTTTAAGCTTAAGTGTGATTTTTGCAAATCATCATCGTATTCTGAAACTGGGAGACCCGGGACTACGCGGTCAGTTTCTACAAGTTACATTGGTCCCGTACGATGTGTTCGTGCTCCTACGGGGTCGTTTGGGGGTCGGTTTGGGTTTTCAACCTTTAATGGCATGCTTTTAGGCTTACAGGGTCGTTTGGGGGCAGGTTTGGTTTTTCACCTTTTAACGCCTAGTTTTTAAGTCTAAGTGTTATTTATGAAAATTATCATCGTATTCTCAAATCGGGAGACTCGGGACTACGCGATTTGTTCCTACAAGATGCATTGGTCCCGTACGAGGTGTTCGCGCCTCCTACGGGGTCGTTTAGAGGCTGGTTTGGGTTTTCAACCTTTAACGACGTGTTTTTAAGTCTAATTGTAATTTTTTCAAATTATCGTCGTATTCTCAAACTGAGAGACCCGGGATGATGCGATCAGTTCCTATAAGTTACATGGGTCTCGTGTGAGGTGTTCGTGCCTCTTACGGGGTCGTTTGGGGGCTAGTTTGGGTTTTCACGCTTTAACGACTTATTTTTAAGTCTAAGTGTTATTTTGGCAAATTATTGTCATATTCATAACGGGGAGACTAGGAACCACGCAGTCAGTTCCTATAAGTTACATTGGTCCCGGGAGAGGTGTTCGTGCCACCTACGGGGTCGTTTGGGGGTTGGTTTGGGTTTTCACCCTTTAACGGCATATTTTTAAGTCTATGTGTGATTTTTGCAAATTATCATCGTATTCTCAAATCGGGAGACCCAGGACTACGCGAATAGCTCCTACAAGTTACATTGGTCCCGTGCGAGGTGTTTGTGCCACTTACGGGGTCGTTTGGGGGCTGGTTTGGGTTTTCACCCTTTAACGGCTGCTTTTTAAGTTTAAGTGTTGATTTTTGCAAATTATCATCGTATTCTCAAATTGGGAGACTCGGGACTACGCGATCAGTTCCAACAAGTTACATTTGTCCCGTGCGAGGTGTTCGTGCCTCCTACGGGGTCGTTTGGGGGCCGGTTTGGGTTTTCACCCTTTAACGGCTTGTTTTTAAGTCTAAGGATTATTTTTGCAAATTACCATCGTATTCTCAAACCGGGAGACCCAGGACTACGCGGTCGGTACCTACAAGTTACATTGGTCGCATGCGAGGTGTTCATGCCTCCTACGGGGTCGTTTGGGTGTTGGTTTGGGTTTTCACACTTTAATGGTTTGTTTTTAAGTCTAAGTGTTATTTTTGCAAATTATCGACGTATTCTCAAACTGGGAGACTCGGGACTACGCGGTCAGTTCAAAAAAGTTACATTTGTCCCGTGTGAGGTGTCCGTGCCTCCTACGGGGTCGTTTGGGGGCTGGTTTTTGTTTTCACCCTTTAACGGCTTATTTTTAAGTCTAAGTGTTATTTTTTCAAATTATCATCGTATTCTCAAACCGGGAGAATCGAGACTACGCGGTCAGTTCCAACAAGTTACATTGGTCCAGTGCGAGGGGTTCGTGCCTCTTACGAGGTCATTTGGGGGCTGGCTTGGGTTTTCACCTTTTAATGACATGTTTTTAAGTCTAAGTGTGTGTTTTGCAAATTATCATCATATTCTCAAACCGGGAGACCCGGGACTACGTGGTCAATTCCTACATGTTACATTAGTCCCGTGCGAGGTGTTCGTGCCTCTTACGGGGTCGTTTGGGAGCTGGTTTGGGTTTTCACCCTTTAACGGCTTGTTTTTAATTGTAAGTGTTATTTTTCCAAATTATAGACGTATTCACAAATCGAGGGACCCGGGACTTCGCGGTCAGTTCCTACAAGTTACGTTGTTCCCGTGCAAGGTGTTCGTACCTCCTACGGTGTCGTTTGGGGGTAGGTTTGTGTTTTCACCCTTTAACGGCGAATTTTTAGTTCTAAGTATATTTTTGTAAATTATCATCGTATTCTCAAACCAAAAGAGCCGGGACTACGCGGTCAGTTCCTACAAGTTACATTGTTCCTGTGCGAGGTGTTCGTGCCTCCTATGGGATAGTTTCGGGAATAGTTTAGGTTTTCACCCTTTAACGTCTTATTTTTAAGTCTAAGTTTTATTTTTCCAAATTATCATCGTATTCTCAAACCGGGACACTTGGGACTACGCCTTCAGTTCCTTCAAGTTACATTAGTCCCGTGCGAGGTGTTCTTGCCTCTTACGGGGTCGTTTGGGGGCTGGTTTGGGTTTTAACCCTTTAACGGCTTGTTTTTATGTCTAAGTGTTATTTTTGCAAATTATCTTCGTATTCTTAAATTGAGAGACTCGAGACTACGCGATCAGTTGCTACATGTTACATTCGTCCCGTGCGAGGTGTTCCTACCTCCTACGGGGTTGGGTTTTCACCCTTTAATGGCCTGTTTTTAAGTTTAAGTGTGATTTTTGCAAATTATCATCGTAATCTCAAACCTAGAGACCCGGGATAATGCGGTCACTTCCTATAAGTTAGATTGGTCCCGTGCGAGGTGTTCGTGCCTCTTACGGGGTCATTTGGGGGCTAGTTTACGTTTTCACCATTAAACGACTTGTTTTGAAGTCTAAGTGTTATTTTTGTAAATTATCATCGTATTCTCAAATCGGAAGACGTGGGACTACGCGGTCAGTTCCTACAAGTTACATTAGTCCCATGCGAGGTGTTCGTGCCTCTTACGGGGTCGTTTGGGGGCTGGTTTGGGTTTTCACCCTTTAACAACTTATTTTTTAGTGTAAGTGTTATTTTTGCAAATTACAGACGTATTCACAAATCGAGAGACCCGGGACTACGCGGTCAGTTCCTACAAGATACATTGGTCCCGTGCGAGGTGTTCGTACCTCTTACGGTGTCGTTTGGGGGCTAGTTTGGGTTTTCACCCTTTAACGACAAATTTTTAGGTGTAAGTGTATTTTTGCAAATTATCATCGTATTCTCAAACCGGGAGTCCGGGGTATGCGGTCAGTTCCTACAAGTTACATTGGTCCCGTGCGAGGTGTTCGTGCCTCCTATGGGATAGTTTAGGGTCTAGTTTAGGTTTTACCCTTTAATGGCTTGTTTTAAAGTCTAATTGTTATTTTTGAAAATTATCATCGTATTCACAAACCGGGAGACTTGGGACTATGCGGTCGGTTCCTACATGTTACACTCATCCCGTGCGAGGTGTTCGTACCTCCCACGGGGTTGGGTTTTCACCCTTTAATGGCGTGTTTTTAATTCTCAGTGTGATTTTAGCAAATTATCATCGTATTCTCAAACCGAGAGACCCGAGATTACGCGGTCAGTTCATATAAGTTACATTGGTCCCGTGCGAGGTGTTCGTGCCTCTCACGGGGTCGTTTGGTGGCTGGTTTGGGTTTTCACCCTTTAATGACCTATTTTTAAGTCTAAGTGTTATTTTTATAAACTATTGTCGTATTCAGAAACCGGGAGACCCGAAACCACGCAGTCAGTTCCTACAAGTTACATTGGTCCCATGTGAGGTGTTCGTTCCTCCTACGGGGTCGTTTGGGGGTTGGTTTGGGTTTTCAAACCTTAACGGCATATTTTTAAGTCTATGTGTGATTTTTGCAAATTATCGTCGTATTCTCAAACCGGGAGAGCCGGGACTACGCGGTCAGTTCCTATAAGTTACATTTGTCCCGTTCGAGGTGTTCGTGCCTCTTACGGGGTCGTTTGGGGGATGGTTTGGGTTTTCAACCTTTAACGACTTGTTTTTAAGTCTAAGTGTTATTTTTGTAAATTATCGTCGTATTATTAAATCGGGAGACCCGGGACTATGCGGTCAGTTCTTACAAGTTACATTGGTCTCGTGTGAGGTGTTCATGCCTCCTACGGGGTCGTTTGGGGGTTGGTTTGGGTTTTCACCCTTAAACGACTTGTTTTTAAGTCTAAGGGTTATTTTTACAAATTACCATCGTATTCTCAAATCGAGAGACCCGGGAATATGCGGTCAGTAACTACAAGTTACATTGGTCGCATGCGAGGTGTTCATGCGTCCTACGGGGTCGTTTGGGTTTTGGTTTGGGTTTTCACACTTTAATGGTTTGTTTTTATGTCCAAGTGTTATTTTTGCGAATTATCACCGTATTTTCAAACCGAGAGACTCGGGACTACGCGATCAGTTCCAACAAGTTACATTTGTCCCGTGTGAGGTGTTCATGCCTCCTACGGGGTCGTTTGGGGGCTGGTTTGGGTTTTCAACCTTTAACGACTTATTTTTAAGTCTAAGTGTTATTTTTGCAAATTATCATCGTATTCTCAAACTGGGAGACCCATGACTACGTTGTCAGTTCCTACAAGTTACATTGGTCCAGTGCGAGGGGTTCGTGCATCCTACGGGGTCGTTTGGTGTCTGGTTTGGGTTTTCACCTTTTAACGACATATTTTTAAGTCTAAGTGTGAGTTTTAAAAATTATCACCGTATTCTGAAATCAGGAGACCCGGGGCTTCGTTGTCAGTTCCTACAGGTTACATTAGTCACGGCGAGGTGTTCGTGCCTCTTATGGGGTCATTTGGGGGCTGGTTTGGGTTTTCACCCTTTAACGACTTATTTTTAAGTGTAAGTGTTATTTTTTCAAATTATAGACGTATTCACAAATCGAGAGACCCGGGACTACGCGATCAATTCCAAGAAGTTACATTGGTCCCGTGCAAGGTGTTCGTACCTCCTACGGTGTCGTTTGGGGCTGGTTTGGGTTTTCACCGTTTAGTGGCGAATTTTTAGATTTAAGTGTATTTTTGTAAATTATCATCGTATTCTCAAATCGGAAGACCCGTGACTATGCGGTCAGTTCCTAAAAGTTACATTGGTCCTGTGTGAGGTGTTCGTGCCTCCGATGGGATAGTTTCGGGAATAGTTTACGTTTTCACCCTTTAACGGCTTATTTTTAGGTCTAAGTGTTATTTTTGCAAATTATCGTCGTATTCTCAAACCGGGAGACTCGGGACTACGCGGTCAGTTCCTTCAAGTTACATTGGTCCCGTGCGAGGTGTTCGTGCCTCTTACGGGGTCGTTTGGGTGCTGGTTTTGGTTTTAACCCTTTAACGGCTTGTTTTTAAGTCTAAGTGTTGTTTTTGCAAATTATCATCGTATTCTTAAATCGAGAGACTCGGGCCTACGCGATCGGTTCCTACATGTAACATTCGTCCCGTGCAAGGTGTTCGTACCTCCTACGGGGTTGGGTTTTCACCCACTAATGGCGTGTTTTTAAGTCTAAGTGTGATTTTTCTGAATTATCATCGTAATCTCAAACTGAGAGACCCGGGACAATGCGGTCAGTTCCTATAAGTTACATTGGTCCCGTGCGAGGTGTTCGTGCCTCTTACAGGGTCGATTGGGGGCTGCTTTGGGTTTTCACCCTTTAACGACATGTTTTTAAGTTTAAGTGTGAGTTTTGCAATTTATCATCGTATTCACAAATCGAGAGACCCGGGACTACGCGGTCAGTTACTACAAGATAAATTGGTCCCGTACGAGGTGTTCGTACCTCGTACGGTGTCGTTCGGGGGCTAGTTTGGGTTTTCACCCTTTAACGACAATTTTTTAGGTCTAAGTGCATTTTTGCAAATTATCATCGTATTCTCAAACCGGGAGACCCGGGACTATGCGCTCAGTTCCTATAAGTTATATTGGTCCCGTGCGAGGTGTTCGTACCTCCTATGGGATAGTTTCGGGGCGAGTTTAGGTTTTTACCCATTAACGGCCTGTTTTTAAGTCTAAGTGTTATTTTGGCAAATTATCGTCGTATTCTCAAACCGAGGGACCCGGGACTACGTGGTCAGTTCCTTCAAGTTACATTGGTCCCGTGCGAGGTATTCGTGAATCTAACGGGGTCGGTTTGGTTTTTAACCCTTTAACGACTTGTTTTTAAGTCTAAAAGTTATTTTTTCATATTATCGTCCTATTCTCAAACCGGGGAACAAGGAACTACGTAGTCGGTTCCTTCATGTTACATTCGTCCCGTGCGAGGTGTTCGTACCTCCTACGGGCTTGGGTTTTCACCCTTTAATGGCGTGTATTTAAGTCTAAGTGTGATTTTTGCAAATTATAGTCGTATTCTCAAATCGAGAGACCCGGGTCTACACGGTCAGTTCTTATAAGTTACATTGGTCCCGTGCGAGGTGTTCGTGCCTCTTACAGGGTCGATTGAGGGTTGGTTTGGGTTTTCACCTTTTAACGACTTGTTTTAAGTCTAAGGGTTATTTTTCCAAATTATCGTCGAATTCTCAAACCAGGAGACCTGGGACTGCCCGGTCAGTTCCTACAAGTTACATTGGTCCCGTTCGAGGTGTTCGTGCCTCCTACAGGGTCGTTTGGAGGCTAGTTTGGGTTTTCACCCTTTAACGGCGTGTTTTTAATTCTGAGTGTGATTTTTTCAAATTATCATCGTATTCTCAAACCGAGAGACCCGGGATTACGCGATCAGTTCCTATAAGTTACGTTGGTCCCGTGCGAGGTGTTCGTGCCTCTTACGGGGTCGTTTGGGAGGTGGTTTGGGTTTACACCCTTTAACGACTTATTTTTAAGTCTAAGTGTTATTTTTACAAATTATTCTCATATTAAGAAATCGGGAGACGTGAAACCACACAGTCAGTTACTACAAGTTACATTGGTCCCATGCGAGGTGTTCGTTCCTCCTATGGGGTCGTTTGGGGGTTCAACCTTTAACGACATATTTGTAAGTCTATGTGTGATTTTTCCAAATTATCATCGTATTCTCAAACTGGGAGACCCGGGACTACGTGCTCAGTTCCTATAAGTTACATTGGTCCCGTGCGAGGTGTTCGTGCCTCTTACGGGGTCGTTCGGGGGCTAGTTTGGGTTTTCCCCCTTTAACGACTTATTTTTAAGTCTAAGTGTTATGTTTGCAAATAACCGTCGTATTATTAAACAGGGAGACCCGGGACTATGCAGTCAGTTCTTATAAGTTACATTGGTCCCGTGTGAGGTGTTCGTACCTCCTACGGGGTCGTTTGGGGTTGGTTTGGGTTTTCACCCTTTAACGGCTTGTTTTTAAGTCTAAGGGTTATTTTTTCAAATTACCATCGTATTCTCAAACCGGGAGACCCGGGAATATACGGTCAGTTCCTACAAGTTACATTGGTTGCATGCGAGGTGTTCAAGCGTCCTACGGGGTCGTTTGGGGGTTGGTTTAGGTTTTCACACTTTAACGGCTTGTTTTTATGTCTAAGTGTTATTTTTAAAAATTATCATCGTATTCTCAAACCGGGAGACCCGGGACTACGCGGTCAGTACCTACAAGTTACATCGGTCACATGCGAGGTGTTCATGTCTCCTACGGGGTCGTTTGGGAGTTGGTTTGGGTTTTCACACTTTAATGGTTTGTTTTTATGTCTAAGGGTTATTTTTCAAATTATCGTCGTATTCTCAAACCGGGAGACTCGGGACTACACGGTCAGTTCCAACAAGTTACATTTGTACTGTGTGAGGTGTTCGTGCCACCTACGGGGTCGTTTGGGGTCTGGTTTGGGTTTTCACCCTTTAACAGCTTATTTTTAAGTCTAAGTGTTATTTTTACAAATTATCATCGTATTCTCAAACTGGGAGACCTGGGACTACATTGTCAGTTCCTACCAGTTACATTGGTCCCGTGCGAGGGGTCGTACCTCCTACGGGGTCGTTTGGGGGTTGGTTTGGGTTTTCACCTTTTAACGACATGTTTTTAGGTCTAAGTGTGAGTTTTGCAAATTATCATCGTATTCTCAAACCGGGAGACCCGGGACTACGTGGTCAGTTCGTACATGTTACATTAGTCCCGTGAGAGGTGTTCGTGCCTTTTACGGGGTCGTTTGGGGGCTGGTTTGGGTTTTCACTCTTTAACGGCTTGTTTTTAATTGTTAATGTTATTTTTGCAAATTATAGACGTATTCACAAATCGAGAGACCCGGGACTACGCGGTCAGTTCCTATAAGATACATTGGTTCCGGGCGAGGTGTTCGTACCTCCTACGGTGTTGTTTGGGGGATAGTTTGGGTTTTCACCCTTTAACGGTAACTTTTTTGGTCTAAGTGTATTTTTGCAAATTATCATTATATTCTCAAACCGGGAGACCCGGGACTACGCGGTTACTTCCTACAAGTTACATTGGTCCCATGCGAGGTGTTCGTGCCTCCTCTGGGATAGTTTTGGGAATAGTTTAGGTTTTCACCCTTTAACGGCTTGTTGTTAAGTCAAAGTGTTATTTTTGCAAATTATAGTCGCATTCCCAAACCGAGAGACACAGGACTACAAAGTTACATTGGTCCCGTGCGAGGTGTTCGTGCCTCTTACAGGGTGATTAGGGGCTAGTTTGAATTTTCACCTTTTAACGACTTGTTTTTAAGTCTAAGAATTATTTTTGCATATTATCATTGTATTCTCAAACCGGGAGACCCGGGACTGCGCGCTCAGTTCCTACAAGTTACATTGGTCCCGTGCGAGGTGTTCGTGCCTCCTACGGGGTCATTTTGAGACTGGTTTGGGTTTTCACCCTTTAACGACTTATTTTTAAATCTAAGTGTTATTTTTATAAATTATTGTCGTATTCAAAAACCGGGAGACCCGTAACCACGCAATCAGTCCCTACAAGTTACATTGGTCCCGTGTGAGGTGTTCGTGCCTCTTACGGGGTCGTTTGGGGGCAAGTTTGGGTTTTCACCCTTTAACGACTTATTTTTAAGTCTAAGTGTTATTTTTGCAAATTATTGTCGTATTCTCCAACCGGGAGACCCGGGACTACGCGGTTAGTTCGTTCAAGTTACATTGTTCCCGTGCGAGGTGTTCGTGCCTCTTACGGGGTCGTTTGGGGGCTAGCTTGGGTTTTAACACTTTAACATCTTATTTTTAAGTCTAAATGTTATTTTTGCAAATTATCATCATATTCTCAAACCGGGAGACTCGGGACTACGCGGTCGGTTCCTACATGTTACATTGGTCCCGTGCGAGGTGTTCGTACCTCCTGCGGTGTCGTTTGGGGGCTGGTTTGGGTTTTCACCGTTTAACGGCAAATTTTTAGGTCTTAGTGTATTTTTGCAAATTATCATCGAATTCTCAAACCGAGAGAACCTGGAGTACGCGGTCAGTTCCTACAAGTTATATTGGACCTGTACGAGGTGTTCATGCCACCTATGGGATCGTTTCGGGGCTAGTTTAGGTTTTCACCCTTTAACGGCTTGTTTTTAAGTCTAAGTGTTATGTTTGCAAATTATCGTCGTATTTCAAACCGGGAGATCCGGGACTACACGGTCAGTTCCTTCAAGTTACATTGGTCCCGTGCGAGGTGTTCGTGCCTCTTACGGGGTTGTTTGGGGGCTAGTTTGGGTTTTAACCCTTTAACGACTTGTTTTTAAGTCTAAATGTTATTTTTGCAAATTATCATCGTATTCTCAAACCAGGAGACTCGGGACTAGGCGGTCGGTTCCGACATGTTACATTGGTCCCGCGCGAGTTGTTCGTACCTCCTATGGGGTTGGGGTTTTCACCCTTTAGTGGCGTGTTTTTAAGTCTAAGTGTGATTTTTGCAAATTATAGTCGTATTCTCAAACCGAGAGACTCGGGACAACGCGATCAGTTCCTACAAGTTACATAGGTCTTGTGCGAGGTGTTTGTGCCACTTACGGGTTCGTTTGGGGGCTAATTTGGGTTTTCACCCTTTAACGGCTTCCTTTTAAGTTTAAGTGTTGATTTTTGCAAATTATCATCGTATTCTCAAACCGGGAGACCCGGGACTATGCAGTCAGTTCTTAGAAGTTACATTGGTCCCGTGCGAGGTGTTTGTTCCTCCTACGGGGTCGTTTGGGGGTTGGTTTGGGTTTTCAACCTTTAACGGCATATTTTTAAGTCTATGTGTGATTTTTGCAAATTATCGTCGTATTCTCAAACTGGGAGACCCGGGACAACGCGGTCAGTTCCTATAAGTTACATTGGTCCCGGGCGAGGTGTTCATGCCTCTTATGGGGTCGTTTGGGGGCTAGTTTGGGTTTTCACCCTTTAACGACTTGTTTTTAAGTGTAAGTGTTATTTTTCTAAATTATCGTCGTATTATTAAATCGGGAGACCGGGAACTATGCGGTCAGTTCTTACAAGTTGCATTGGACCCGTGCGAGGTGTTCGTGCCTCCTACAGGGTCGGTTGGGGGTTGGTTTGGGTTTTCACCCTTTAGCGGCTTGTTTTTAAGTCTAAGGGTTATTTTTGCAAATTAACATCGTATTCTGAAACCGAGAGACCCAGGATTACGCGGTCAGTTCCTACGAGTTAGATTGGTCCAGTGCGAGGTGTTCATACGTCCTACGGGGTCATTTGGGGGCTGGTTTGGGTTTTCACCCTTTAACGGCTTTTTTTTAAGTCTAAGTGTTATTTTTTCAAATTATCGTCGTATTCACAAACTCGGAGAACCGAGACTACTCGGTCAGTTCCAACAAGTTACATTGGTCCAGTGCAAGGGGTTCATGCCTCCTACGAGGTCGTTTGGGGGTTGGTTTGGGTTTTCACCCTTTAACGACATGTTTTTAAGTCAAAGTGTTATTTTTGCAAATTATCATCGTATTCTCAAACCGGGAAACCCGGGACTATGCGGTCAGTTCCTTCAAGTAACATTGGTCCCGTGCGAGGTGTTCGTGCCTCTTACGGGGTCATTTGGGGGCTGGTTTGTGTTTTAACCCTTTAACGGCTTGTTTTTAAGTTTAAGTGTTATTTTTGCGAATTATCATCGTATTCTCAAATCGGGAGACTCGGGACTACGCGATCGGTTCCTACATGTTACATTCGTCCCGTGCGAGGTGTTCGTACCTCCTACGGGGTTGGGTTTTCACCCATTAATGGCGTGTTTTTAAGTCTAAGTGTGATTTTTGCAAATTATCATCGTATTCTCAAACCGAGAGACTCCAAACTATGCAGTCAGTTCCTATAAGTTACATTGGTCCCATGCGAGGTGTTTGTGCCACTTACGGGGTCGTTTGGGGCCTAATTTGGGTTCTCACCCTTTAACGGCTTCTTTTTAAGTTTAAGTGTATATTTTTACAAATTATCATCGTATTCTCAAACCGTGAGACCCAGGACAGTGCGTTCAGTTCTTACAAGTTACATATGTCCCGTGTGAGGTGTTCGTGCCTCCTACGGGGTCGTTTGGGGGATGGTTTGGGTTTTCACCCTTT
Source organism: Sambucus nigra (assembly GCA_949130495.1). Classification (NCBI taxonomy): domain Eukaryota; kingdom Viridiplantae; phylum Streptophyta; class Magnoliopsida; order Dipsacales; family Adoxaceae; genus Sambucus; species Sambucus nigra. The sequence continues at coordinate 457,821,040 of OX422213.1, read as the reverse complement.
AACGACTTGTTTTTAAGTCTAAGTGTTATTTTTGCAAATAATCATCGTATTCTCAAACCGGGAGACCCGGTACTGGGCGGTCGGTTCCTACAAGTTACATTTGTCCCGTGCTTGGTGTTCGTGCCTCCTACAGGGTCGTTTGAAGGTTGGTTTGGGATTTCACCCTTTAACGACGTGTTTTTAAGTCTCAGTGTGATTTTTGCAAATTAACATTGTATTCTCAAACCGAGAGACCCGGGATTACGCGGTCAGTTCCTATAAGTTACATTAGTCCAGTGCGAGGTGTTCGTGCCTCTTACGGGGTCATTTGGGGACTGGTTTGGGTTTTCACCCTTTAACGACTTATTTTTAAATCTAAGTTTTATTTTTATAAATTATTGTCGTATTCAGAAACCGAGAGACCCGAAACCACGCAGTCAGTTCCTACGAGTTACATTGGTCCCGTGCGAGGTGTTCATTCCTCCTCCGGGGTCGTTAGGGATTTGTGGGTACCATCTCTGAAAACCCTCACGAGATGACACTCGTCCACTAGGGTAACCTAGGAATTTAACGGCTTATTGCATACGCTAAATGCAATCGAATCGCCCGCGAAAGTGGCCTTATCTTTTTATTACTTTTATACCATACTTTTGTACTTCTCCTGCTTTTGGTTTGCTTGTAGTTCTTGTTGTTTCCTATTTCATTGCTAGGGACTAGCAATGTGTAAGTTAGGGTGTGTGATACGACTCAAATATTGCGTATTTCACCCGTTAACCTACGCGTTATTATCCCCCTCGGGTATCTTAATCCCTACATTTATGCTCGTTAACCAGACAACCTCAGATTTCTATCATAACATGTTTTGCAGGGGTTAATTGAGCTTTTGTAGGTATTTGGATGCTTAGTATGAAGTTCGGATGCATTCTGGCGAAGTTCCGTACACAACCGCATGTTCGAGGGCATTTTAGTCTTTTCACAGCTTGGGTACCTAGCCCGACATCTCACGGAAGTTGTAGCCCTCCTCACTAGCTTCGCGTGGCCATGAACGGTGCACGATTCCATTGCATAACGAAGAAGTTATGGCATTTCTTGAGGAGGAAATACAAGAAAGCAAAAGAGGAGAAGAAGAAGAAGAGAAGAAGAATGCAGTAGGCTGCTGCATTCCGTCCTGCTTGATCGATCGATCGAAGATTCTGGTCGATCGATCGATCATTCAGATTTGCCGAAGTTTTGCCTAGGTCGATCGATCGACCAAAAGGGTCGATCGATCGATGCTCTGTTTTCTGCAGATATTTTGCCTCCTTTTCTTTCTTCTTTATTTTTATTCTAACTTACTATATAAGCCAAATTTAGGTTTTGTAATAGGGAGACCAGCCCTTATACGATTTTAGCTTAGTTTAGTTAGGGTTGGAGGGGTTTTGCTTGGTTCTTCTTCTTCCTCTCTTGGATTGACACACTAATTGGTTGTAAGATTGACTATTCATCTTCCCTCTCCTTTAATAAAGTTGTATATCTTCATTTCCTTGCTTTCTAGATAATTTCCATGCTTTCTAATTAGGTTTTCTTGCTTTAATTTATTGTTTTCTTAGTTAATTAGTTTAATTTAGTTTAATCATGCTTAGTCCCTAGATAAATAGGGTCGGGATTGCATTTCCGCCATTTTTGGGTTCAGACCTCGAAATTTAGGGTTTCGTGTAAAATTGCATTTAATTGAAACCTCACGTATTAAAGTCGAATTATTATGCATTTAACTTTCTTTGTCATGCAACATTAGTGTTTATAGCGATTATCCGAATTTAATCCGCGTGTGACCATTTTTCGTTAAATGTTTAATCTCGCAACTTTGGCTTAAATTCCTTATTGCGTGATGTTTATGCTTAATTGAGAATGATTTTCGAACCAAAATTCTAATTAGTAGTTGTTTAGCCCGTGAATGCGTGTGTGCGATCCCGATCCTCGCTTTCCTTTAATTTAGAGTTAACTTCTCTTTTCTTTTGTCACCATAAGCTCCCATCACCTTTTCTTATTTCTTTTACACCATTTTTATTCTTGAAGTAATTAAAACAATTAACATCTAAAATTCAATCACTCCCTGTGGATTTACAATACCCGACTTACCGCTGTGCTTGCTTGTCAAGTGTAGTAGTAGCTTAGGTTTTCTTTTCTATCGCGGCGGCGAAACATACGACGATTGTGTCCTCACACGAACACACTTTTTCCGCTCGACCGCAAAAATGGCGCCGTTGTCGGGGAGTGTGTTTTAGATTGTAATTGTTTTATTATTTCGTAGTATTTTTCCTTTTGAATTTGTATTCTTTGTTTTAACCTTTTTTGCAAGATTTGCATACTTTGAGCGCTAAGAAATTTTGATTCGCGGTTGCTCACTTTATTTCTTGGATTCTCCATCTTTCAACAACGAGGTAACCATGTCTTTCTATTATAGTTATTACGGTTATTCTAATGATTCATACTTTGGGGATAGTTTTCAAGTTTTTCATTTTCAAGATTTTCTTGAAAATGAAAGACTTGAAAACATTTATCGGAATGCAAATCGTTATTGAGAGCTTGAGTTGGATTCATTATTTGAATCCAATGACGATTCTTATTTCATTACTTTCGAAGACGAGTTTCAACCAAATGAGTAGTCCGAGGCTCTTGAGCCGAGGAAGCCTACTTTGGAAGAGACTTTTCTTCTTTACTCCCAAGGTTTGGAAAGCCTAAATGATGCTGTAATGAGACTTGGTGCACTTGGCAATGAGATGAATTCTTTTCCACAAAACAACGAGGAGGTGGAAACTTGTGTTTCACCTCAATTTTTCAAAGAATTTCTCATCGAGTGTGCATCTTTCTCCCCAGAAATTCAATCTCCTTCCGACGATGAGTCGATTGAGATTGAATTTGTTTCATCACCATATTCGTTTTCCGTCATTGAACCATTAAAATTACCGGTGGATTCCTATGAGTCGGTAGAAACTTTAACACTTCTACACTTTTTGCCGATGAGGACTCTTTACCGGACTTGTTTTCGATGGAACCTATCCTCGTGTGTGCTCCATCTCCCATTCCATTTGAAAAACCTTTGGGAGATGAATCAATTTTTCTTGGATCTCTAGTGTACCTTTCCCCCTTGTTATCCAAATCCCCCATCGTCCGCCCAAAATTTCAAATTGGCGATGGTTCACTTTTTTCACCACCCACATGCCTTCCGTTGTTCAAACGGAATTCATATCTTTCGGGAGGCATGTTCTCTTTGTAAGGTCCACCGTTGATCTTTCAAAGTCAAATACCTTTTTGGGTGGACCCTCAACTATTTAGACTTCTAGTATATAGTTAGTGTGAAGTCTAAATAGTAGGTTGTAAATAGTTAGCTTTTTAATTTTCTTTCTTTCCTTTTTTTTTCTTTCCTTTTTAATTTAGTCTAGTGTAATTAGTTAACTTTTTGTTATTTGTTTTTGCTATGCTCGGTACTAACTTGTTTTGTAGATTTCATTGGACTCGTGCTTATGGAGATCTCTCCAATTTTGGGTAATATCATTCTTTTCCTCTCTTTGTGTTGTGTTCTTAATGCGCATTGAGGACAATGCAACATTTAAGTTAGGGGGTGTAGGATATTCTATCCATTTCATGTGTAGTCCATGGATTTGCTCACATTTAGTTATTAAGTACGCCTTTTTGTAAAAAAATTGAAAAATTTCAAAAATATTTTCTTTCTTTTTTTTCCTTTGTTGGGCATTTTGCCTTGTTTCCAGTGATAAATTTCAATAATTGCCCGATCCAATAGACATCTCAATGATGCATCTTCTCGATTTTAGAAGTTATTGGACTTTAGTCCTCAAATCATTGATATTGTGAATAACTTCATGAATTAAACTTTATCCCATGAACATATGCACTTTGCTTGTTATATTGATTTGGTTTAAGATTTTTATAACTCGGTAATCTTTTGTTGCATTGTATATACTTACACCGAGTAAGCTTCGTACCTTTCGTCGTTTGTGAGTGTTATACACTATTCTTTTCTCATTGAAAACGTTGAATTCGTCGGTAATCTCTCTAATCTTTCATTTGATCGTTCATTAATTGAGTTCATACTTGAAATGTATTACTTGAGCATGATTTTCAAAGTTTGTTTTGACTCGAGAATTGCGTAAACTTTGTGAAATGATCATAGGCAATCTTTGTTATATAACCCATATTATCCTTGACCTCACCATATATGTTTCCCTAGTCAACCCCTTTGAGCCTAAATACTAGCCTTTCGTTTCATTACCCAAAATCCCATAACCAACTCCAAATTGGAGTTTTAAGCCATACATACACCTTACATACCTTTGTTTGGAATGTTACTTGGGAATAAATGTTGTTGTTATGATGTCGGTTGCAATTTAGGCATATGAGAGTTTCATAAGCAATGAAAATAAAGTAGTGAAAAAAGTGAAGAAAAAGAGAAAGAAAAAAGAAAAAGAAAACAAAAGAAAACATGAGAAAAAGAAGAAAAGAAAAGAAAAGAGAAAGTTGTAAATGTTGTGTATAGTGTTCAATAAGCTTTGATTACTCTCCCCGATGATATATCTAATGCCATTTTGGAACTTGTTTTTCCAATTTTGTTATTGCACGCATTCTCCCATTATCCCGTGTTTTCATTCCGAACACTTTGAATCCGTACATATACCTTTCATTTCGTACCTTAACCCCAAACCTATATTACAACCCTATAAAGTCCTATGTGATCTTAGGGTGAATTTAATTTAAAAGTCATAATAGTTTTGATAATCTGTGAAAATACATTTTGCCTCTTTTAGTGTGCGGTATCTTTCATTGAGATTACAGTTTTTCATTTTATATATAGCATTCTTCATTTGTGACATGTGTGCGGCCTAGTTTCCATTTACATTTACTCTTTAGCCCGCATGTCCCGTGTGTTACCTCCCTTTTTGAGTGAATTCGCTTGATGAACGTAATTCCCGTAAGGATTGAATATATGCATGCCTTTATTTATATCCGGTTTATTTAAGTTTTAACCAAATCACACTATGCATGTGCTTTCCTCCCTCCCACTTTTAAAGTTTCAATTCTATGAGGTGCATTCAACCTATTAATAACTACGGACTTTTGATTGAATTCGTTTAATATGCTAATAACATGTTTGAAATCCTTTTCGCCATTGTTGGGCTTGTGGCATGTTGGGTTGGGCATATTTTGAGTAAACCATGTGATGTTTGTGGGTACCATCTCTGAAAACCCTCACGAGACGACACTCGTCCACTAGGGTAACCTAGGGGTTTAATGGCTTATTGCATACGCTAAATGCAATCGAATCGCCCGCGAAAGTGGCCTTATCTTTTTATTGCTTTTATACCATACTTTTGTACTTCTCCTGCTTTTGGTTTGCTTGTAGTTCTTGTTGTTTCCTATTTCATTGCTAGGGACTAGCAATGTGTAAGTTAGGGGGTGTGACACGACGAAAATATTGCGTATTTCACCCGTTAACCTACGCATTATTAGCCCCTCGAGTATCTTAATACCTATATTTATGCTCGTTAACCGGACAACCTCAGATTTCTATCATAATATGTTTTGCAGGGGTTAATTGAGCTTTTTTAGGTATTTGGATGCTTAGTATGAAGTTCGGATGCATTCTGGCCAAGTTCCGTACACAACCGCACGTTCGAGGGCATTTTAGTCTTTTCACAGCTTGGGTACCTGGCCCAACATCTCATGGAAGTTGTATCCCTCCTCGCTAGCTTCGAGTGGCCGCAAATGGTGCGCGATTCCGTTGCATAACGAAGAAGTTACGGCGTTTCTTGCGGAGGAAATACAAGAAAGCAAAAGAGGAGAAGAAGAAGAAGAGAAGAAGAATGTAGTAGGCTGCTGCATTCTGCCTTGCTTGATCGATCGATCGATGATTCTGGTCGATCGATCGATCATTCAGATTTGTCGAAGTTTTTCCTAGGTCGATCGATCGACCAAAAGGGTCGATCGATCGATGCTCTGTTTTCTGCAGATATTTTGCCTCCTTTTCTTTCTTCTTTATTTTTATTCTAACTTACTATATAAGCCAAATTTTGGTTTTGTAATAGGGAGACCATCCCTTATATGATTTTAGCTTAGTTTATTTAGGGTTGGAGGGGTTTTGCTTGGTTCTTCTTCTTCCTCTCTTGGATTGACACACTAATTGGTTGTAAGATTGACTATTAATATTCCCTCTCCTTTAATATAGTTGTATTTCTTCATTTCCTTGCTTTCTAGATAATTTTCATGCTTTCTAATTAGGTTTTCTTGATTTAATTTATTGCTTTCTTAGTTAATTAGTTTAATTTAGTTTAATCATGCTTAGTCCCTAGATAAATAGGGTCGGGATTGCATTTCTGCCATTTTCGGGTTCGGACCTCGAAATTTAGGATTTCGTGTAAAATTGCATTTAATTGAAACCTCGCGTATTAAAGTCGGATTATTATGCGTTTAACTTTCTTTGTCATGCAATGTTAGTGTTTATAGCGATTATCTGAATTTAATCCGCGTGTGTCCATTTTCCGTTAAATGTTTAATCTCGCAACTTTGGCTTAAATTCCTTATTGCGTGATGTTTATGCTTAATTGAGAATGATCGATTAAATGTTTTCGAACCGAAATTCTAATTAGTAGTTGTTTATCCCGTTAATGCGTGTGTGCGATCCCGATCCTCGCTTTCCTTTAATTTAGAGTTAACTTCTATTTTCTTTTGTCACCATAAGCTCCCATCACCTTTTCTTATTTCTTTTACACCATTTTTATTCTTGAAGTAATTAAAACAATTAACATCTAAAATTCAATCACTCCCTGTGGATTTACGATACCCGACTTACCGCTATGCTTGCTTGTCAAGTGTAGTAGTAGCTCAGGTTTTCTTTTGTATCGCGGCGGCGAAACACACGACGACTGTGTCCTCACACGAACACACTTTTTCCGCGCAACCAGGGGGCTAGTTCGGGTGTTCACCCTTTAACGGCTTATTTTTAAGTCTAAGAGTTATTTTTGCAAATTATCAGCGTATTCTCAAACCGGGAGACCCGGGACTACGTTGTCAGTTCCTACAAGTTACATTGGTCCAGTGCGAGGGGTTCGTACCTCCTACGGGGTCGTTTGGGGGTTGGTTTGGGTTTTCACCCTTTAAAGACATGTTTTTAAGTCTAAGTGTGAGTTTTTCAAATTATCATCGTATTCTCAAACCGGGAGACCTGGGACTACGTGGCCAGTTCCTACATGTTACATTAGTCCTGTGCGAGGTGTTCGTGCCTCTTACGGGGTCGTTTGGGAGTTGGTTTGAGTTTTCACCCTTTAATGGCTTGTGTTTAAGTGTAAGTGTTATTTTTCAAAATTATAGATGTATTCACAAATCGAGAGACCCGGGACTACGCGGTCAGTTTCTACAAGTTACATTGGTCCCGTGCAAGGTGTTCCTACCTCCTACGGTGTGGTTTGGTGACTGGTTTAGGTTTTCACCCTTTAACGACAAATTTTTAGGTCTAAGTGTATTTTGGCAAAATTATCATCGTATTCTCAAACTAGGAGACCCGGGACTACGCGGTCAGTTTCTACAAGTTACATTGGTCCCGTGCGAGGTATTCGTGCCTCCTATGGGATAGTTTCGGGAATAGTTTAGGTTTTCACCCTTTAACGGCTTGTTTTATAGTCTAAGTGTTATTTTTGCAAATTATAGTCGTATTCTCAAATCGAGAGACCCAGGACTACACGGTCACTTCCTATAAGTTACATTGGTCCCGCTCGAGGTGTTCGTGCCTCTTACAAGGTCGTTTGGGGGTTGGTTTGGGTTTTCACCTTTTGACGACTTGTTTTTAAGTCTAAGAATTCTGTTTTCAAATAATCATCGTATTCTCAAACCGTGAGACACGGGACTGTGCGGTCGGTTCCTACAAGTTACATTGGTCCCGTGCGAGGTGTTCGTGCCTCCTACGGGGTCGTTTGGAGGCTGGTTTGGGTTTTCACCCTTTAACGGCATGTTTTTAAGTCTAAGTGTGATTTTTTGCAAATTAACATCGTATTCTCAAACCGAGAGACCCAGGATTACGCGGTCAGTTCGAGGTGTTCATGCCTCTTACGGGGTCGTTTGGGGGTTAGTTTGGGATTTCACCCTTTAACGACTTTTCTTTATGTCTAAGTTTTATTTTCACAAATTATTGTCGTATTCTCAAACTGGGAGACCCGAAACCACGCAGTCAGTTCCTACGAGTTACATTGGTCGCATGCGAGGTGTTCATGCGTCCTACGGGGTCGTTTGGAGGTTGGTTTTAGTTTTCACACTTTAACGGCTTGTTTTTATGTCTAAGTGTTATTTTTTCAAATTATCATTGTATTCTCAAACCGGGAGACTCAGGACTACACGGTCAGTTCTAACAAGTTACATTTGTCCCGTGTGAGGTGTTCGTGCCTCCTACGGGGTCGTTTGGGGGCTAGTTTGGGTTTTCACCCTTTAACGACTTGTTTTTAAGTCTAAGTGTTATTTTTGTAAATTATTGTCGTATTCTCAAACCGGGAGACCCGCGACTATGCGGTTAGTTCTTACAAGTTACATAGGTCCAGTGCGAGGGTTTCGTGCCTCCTACGGGGTCGTTTGAGGGATGGTTTGGGTTTTCACCCTTTAACGACATGTTTTTAACTCTAAGTGTGAGTTTTGCAAATTATCATCGTATTCTCAAATCGGGAGACCCGAGACTACGTCGTTAGTTCCTACATGTTACATTAGTCCCGTGCGAGGTGTTCGTGCCTCTTACGGGGTCGTTTGGGGGCTGGTTTGGGTTTTCACCCTTTAACGGCTTGTTTTTAAGTGTAAGTGTTATTTTTGAAAATTATAGACGTATTCACAAATCTAGAGACCCGGGACTACGCGATCAGTTCCTAGAAGTTACATTGGTCCCGTGCGAGGTGTTCGTACCTCCTACAGTGTGGTTTGGGGGCTGGTTTGGGTTTTCACCCTTTAACGACAAATTTTTAGGTCTAAGTCTATTTTTTCAAATTATCATCGTATTCTTGAATCGGAAGACCCGGTACTACGCGATCAGTTCCTACAAGTTACATTGGTCCCGTGCGAGGTGTTCATGCCTCCTATGGGATAGTTTAGGGAATAGTTTAGGTTTTCACCCTTTAACGGCTTGTTTTTGAGTCTAAACTATGGGATAGTTTAGGGAATAGTTTAGTTTAGGGAATTATTTTTGCAAATAATCATCGTATTCTCAAACCGGAAGACCCGGGACTGTACGGTCGGTTCCTAGGAGTTACATTGGTCCCATGCGAGGTGTTCGTGCCTCCTACGGGGTCGTTTGAAGGTTGGTTTGGGTTTTCACCCTTTAACGGTGTGATTTTAAGTCTCAGTGTGATTTTTGTAAATTAACATCATATTCTCAAACCGAGAGACCCGGGATTACGCGGTCAGTTGCTATAAGTTACATTGGTCCAGTGCGAGGTGTTCGTGCCTCTTACGGGGTCGTTTGGGGGCTGGTTTGGGTTTTCACCCTTTTAGGGACTTATTTTTAAGTCTATGATTAATTTTTACAAATTATTATCGTATTCAGAAACCGGGAGACCCGAAACCACGCAGTCAGTTCATATGAGTTACATTGGTCCCGTGCGAGGTGTTATTCCTCCTCCAGGGTCGTTTGGGGGTTGGTTTGGGTTTTCAACCTTTAACGGCATATTTTTAAGTCTATGTGTGATTTTTGCAAATTATCGTTGTATTCTCAAACCGAGAGACCCGGGACTACGCGGTCAGTTCCTATAAGTTACATTGGTCCCATGTGAGGTGTTCGTGCCTCTTACGGGGTCGTTTGGGGGCTAATTTGGGTTTTCACCCTTTAACGACTTGTTTTTAAGTCTAAGTGTTATTTTTGTAAATTATCGTCATATTATCAAACTGGGAGACCCGGGACTACTAGGTCAGTACCTACAAGTTACATTGGTCGCATTCGAGGTGTTCATGCGTCCTAAGGGGTCGTTTGGGGGTTGGTTTGGGTTTTCACACTTTAACGACTTATTTTTATGTCTAAGTGTTATTTTTGCAAATTATCATCGTATTCTCAAACAGGGAGACCCGGGACTACGCGGTCAGTTCCAAGAAGTTACATTTGTCCCATGCGAGGTGTCCGCGCCTCCTACGGGGTCGTTTGGGTTTTCACCCTTTAACGGCTTATTTTTAAGTCTAAGTGTTATTTTTGCAAATTATCATCGTATTCTCAAACTGGGATAACCGAGACTACGCGGTCAGTTCCTACAAGTTACATTGGTCCAGTGCGAGGGATTCGTGCCTCCAACGAGGTCGTTTGGGGGCTGGTTTGGGTTTTCACCCTTTAACGACATGTTTTTAAGTCTAACTGTGATTTTTGCAAATTATCATCGTATTCTCAAACTGGGAGACCCGGGACTATGCGGTCAGTTCCTACAAGTTACATTAGTCCCGTGCAAGGTGTTCGTGCCTCCTACGGTGTTGTTTTGGGGCTGGTTTGGGTTTTCACACTTTAACGACAAATTTTTATGTCTAAGTGTATTTCTGCAAATTATCATCGAATTCTCAAATCGAGAGACCCTCGACTACGCGGTCAGTTCGTACAAGTTACACTGGTCCCGTACGAGGTGTTCGTGCCACTTATGGGATCGTTTCAGGGCTAGTTTAGGTTTTCTCCCTTTAACGGCTTGTTTTTAAGTCTAAGTGTTATTTTTGCAAATTATCATCGTATTCTCAAATCAGGAGACTCGGGACTACGCGATCGGTTCCTACGTTTTACATTCGTCCCGTGCGAGGTGCTCGTACCTCCTACGGGGTTGGGTTTTCACCTTTTAATGGTGTGTTTTTAAGTCTAAGTGTTATTTTTGCAAATTATCGTCGTATTCTCAAACCGAGAGACCCGGGACAATGCGGTCAGTTCGTATAAGTTACATTGGTCCCATGCGAGGTGTTCGTGCCTCTAAAAGAGTCGATTGGGGGATGCTTTGGATTTTCACCCTTTAACGACATGTTTTAAGTCTAAGTGTGATTTTTGCAAATTATCATCGTGTGGTCAGTTCCTATAAGTTACATTAGTCCTGTGCAAGGTGCTTGTGCCTCTTACGGGGTCGTTTGGGGGCTGGTTTGGGTTTTCACCCTTTAACGACTTGGTTTTAAGTGTAAGTGTTATTTTTGCAAATTATAGAAGTATTCACAAATCGAGAGACCCGGGACTACGCGGTCAGTTCCTACAAGTTACATTGGTCCCGTGCGAGGTGTTCGTACCTCCTACGGTGTCATTTGGCGGTTGGTTTGGGTTTTCACCCTTTAACGGTGAATTTTTAGGTCTATGTGTATTTTTGCAAATTATCATCGTATTCTCAAATCGGGAGACCCGGGACTACGCGCTTAGTTCCAACATGTTACATTGGTCCCGTGCGAGGTGTTCGTGCCTCCTATAGGATAGCTTCAGGGCTAGTTTAGGTTTTCTCCCTTTAAGGGCTTGTTTTTAAGTCTAAGTGTTATTTTTTCAAATTATTGTCGTATTCTCAAACAGGGAGACCCGGGACTATGCGATCAGTTCCTTCAAGTTACATTGGTCCCGTGCGAGGTATTCATGCCTCTTACGGGGTCGTTTGGGGGTTGGTTTGGGTTTTAACCCTCTAATGGATTTTTTTAAGTCTAAGTGTTTTTTTTGCATATTATCATTGTATACTCAAATCGGGAGACTCGGGACTACGCGGTCGGTTCCTACATGTTACATTTGTCCCGTGCGAGGTGTTCGTACCTCCTACGGGGTTGGGTTTTCACCCTTTAATAACGTGTTTTTAAGTCTAACTGTGATTTTTTCAAATTATAGTCGTATTCTCAAACTGAGGGACCCGGTACTACACGGTCAGTTCCTATAAGTTACATTGGTCCCGTGGGAGATGTCCGTGCCTCTTAGAGGGTAGATTGGGGGCTGGTTTGGGTTTTCACCTTTTAACGACTTGTTTTTAAGTCTGAGAGTTATTTTTGTAAATTATCATCGTATTCTCAAACTGGGAGACCCGGGACTGCGCGGTCAGTTCCTACAAGTTACATTGGTCCTGTGCGAGGTGTTCGTGCCTCCTACGGGGAGGCTGGTTTGGGTTTTCACCCTTTAACGGCGTGTTTTTAAGTCTCAGAGTGATTTTTGCAAATTATCATCGTATTCTCAAACTGAGAGACTCGGGACTACGCGGTCAGTTCCAACAAGTTACATTTGTCCCGTGCGAGGTGTTCGTGCCTCCTACGGGGTCGTTTGGGGGCTGGTTTGGGTTTTCACCCTTTAACAGCTTATTTTTAAGTCTAAGTGTTATTTTTTAAAATTATCGTCATATTCTCAAAACGGGAGACCCGAGACTACGTTGTCAGTTCCTACAAGTTACATTGGTCCAGTGCGAGGGGTTCGTGCCTCCTACAGGGTCGTTTGGGGGCTGGTTTTGGTTTTCACCCTTTAACGACGACTTTTTAGGTCTAAGTGTATTTTTTCAAATTATCATCGTATTCGCAAACCGGGAGACCCAGGACTTCGCGGTCAGTTCCTATAAGTTACGTTGGTCCCGTGCGAGGTGTTCGTGCCTCCTATTGGATAGTTTCGTGAATAGTTTAGGTTTTCACTCTTTAACGGCTTATTTTTAAGTCTTAAGTGTTATTTTTATAAATTACCATCGTATTCTCAAATCGGGAGACCCGGGACTGCGCGGTCAGTTCCTATAAGTTACATTGGTCCCGTGTGAGGTGTTCGGGCCTCGTACGGGGAGGCTGGTTTGGGTTTTCACCCTTTAATGGCGTGTTTTTAAGTCTCAGTGTGATTTTTGCAAATTATCATCGTTTTCTCAAACTGAGAGACTCGGGACTACGCGGTCAGTTCCAACAAGTTACATTTGTCCCGTGCGAGGTGTTCGTGCCTCCTACGGGGTCGTTTGGGGGCTGGTTTGGGTTTTCACCATTTAACAGCTTATTTTTAAGTCTAAGTGTTAGTTTTTCAAATTATCGTCATATTCTCAAACCGGGAGACCCGGGACTACGTTGCCAGTTCCTACAAGTTACATTGGTTCAGTGCAAGGGGTTCGTGCCTCCTACAGGGTCGTTTTGGGGCTGGTTTGGGTTTTCACCCTTTAACGGCGACTTTTTAGGTCTAAGTGTATTTTTGCAAATTATCATCGTATTCTCAAATTGGGAGACTCGGGACTTCGCGGTCAGTTCCTATAAGTTACGTTGGTCCCGTGCGAGGTGTTCGTGCCTCCTATGGGATAGTTTCGGGAATAGTTTAGGTTTTCACTCTTTAACGGCTTGTTTTTAAGTCTGAATTGTTATTTTTGCAAATTATCATCATATTCTCAAACCGGGAGACCCAAGACTGCGCGGTCAGTTCCTTCAAGTTACATTGGTCCCGTGCGAGGTGTTCGTACCTCCTACGGGGAGGCTGGTTTGGGTTTTCACCCTTTAATGGCGTGTTTTTAAGTCTCAGTGTGATTTTTGCAAATTATCATCGTATTCTCAAACTTAGAGACTCGGGACTACGCGGTCAGTTCCAAAAAGTTACATTTGTCCCGTGCGAGGTGTTCGTGCCTCCTACGGGGTCGTTTGGGGTCTGGTTTGGGTTTTCACCCTTTAACAGCTTATTTTTAAGTCTAAGTGTTAGTTTTTCAAATTACCGTTATATTCTCAAACCGGGAGACCCGGTACTACGTTGCCAGTTCCTACAAGTTACATTGGTTCAGGGCAAGGGGTTCGTGCCTCCTACAGGGTCGTTTGGGGGCTGGTTTGGGTTTTCACCCTTTAACGGCGACTTTTTAGGTCTAAGTGTATTTTTGCAAATTATCATCGTATTCTCAAATTGGGAGACGCGGGACTTCGCGGTCAGTTCCTATAAGTTACGTTGGTCCCGTGCGAGGTGTTCGTGCCTCCTATGGGATAGTTTCGGGAATAGTTTAGGTTTTCACTCTTTAACGTCTTGTTTTTAGGTCTGAGTTGTTATTTTTGGAAATTATCATCATATTCTCAAACCGGGAGACCCAAGACTGCGCGGTCAGTTCCTTCAAGTTACATTGGTCCCGTGCGAGGTGTTCGTGCCTCCTACGGGGAGGCTGGTTTGGGTTTTCACCCTTTAACGGCGTGTTTTTAAGTCTTAGTGTGATTTTTGCAAATTATCATCGTATTCTCAAACCAAGAGACCCGGGACTACGCAGTCATCTCCTACAAGTTACATGGGTCCCGTACGAGGTGTTTGTGCCACTTACGGGGTCATTGGGGGCTGGTTTGGGTTTTCACCCTTTAACGACTTCTTTTTAAGTTTAAGTGTTGATTTTTACAAATTATCATCGTATTCTCAAACCGGGAGACCCGGGACTATGCGGTCAGTTCTTACAAGTTACATTGGTCCAGTGCGAGGGGTTCGTACCTCCTACAGGGTCGTTAGGGGGCTGGTTTGGGTTTTCACCCTTTAATGGTGACTTTTTAGGTCTAAGTGGATTTTTGCAAATTATCATCGTATTCTCAAACTGGGAGACCCGGGACTTCGCGGTCAGTTCCTATAAGTTACGTTGGTCCCGTGCGAGGTGTTAGTGCCTCCTATGGGGTCGTTTGGGGGCTAGTTTGGGTTTTCACCCTTTAACGACTTGTTTTTAAGTCTAAGTGTTATTTTTGTAAATTATCGTCATATTATCAAACTGGGAGACCCGGGACTACTAGGTCAGTACCTACAAGTTACATTGGTCGCATTCGAGGTGTTCATGCGTCCTAAGGGGTCGTTTGGGGGTTGGTTTGGGTTTTCACACTTTAACGACTTATTTTTATGTCTAAGTGTTATTTTTGCAAATTATCATCGTATTCTCAAACAGGGAGACCCGGGACTACGCGGTCAGTTCCAAGAAGTTACATTTGTCCCATGCGAGGTGTCCGCGCCTCCTACGGGGTCGTTTGGGTTTTCACCCTTTAACGGCTTATTTTTAAGTCTAAGTGTTATTTTTGCAAATTATCATCGTATTCTCAAACTGGGATAACCGAGACTACGCGGTCAGTTCCTACAAGTTACATTGGTCCAGTGCGAGGGATTCGTGCCTCCAACGAGGTCGTTTGGGGGCTGGTTTGGGTTTTCACCCTTTAACGACATGTTTTTAAGTCTAACTGTGATTTTTGCAAATTATCATCGTATTCTCAAACTGGGAGACCCGGGACTATGCGGTCAGTTCCTACAAGTTACATTAGTCCCGTGCAAGGTGTTCGTGCCTCCTACGGTGTTGTTTTGGGGCTGGTTTGGGTTTTCACACTTTAACGACAAATTTTTATGTCTAAGTGTATTTCTGCAAATTATCATCGAATTCTCAAATCGAGAGACCCTCGACTACGCGGTCAGTTCGTACAAGTTACACTGGTCCCGTACGAGGTGTTCGTGCCACTTATGGGATCGTTTCAGGGCTAGTTTAGGTTTTCTCCCTTTAACGGCTTGTTTTTAAGTCTAAGTGTTATTTTTGCAAATTATCATCGTATTCTCAAATCAGGAGACTCGGGACTACGCGATCGGTTCCTACGTTTTACATTCGTCCCGTGCGAGGTGCTCGTACCTCCTACGGGGTTGGGTTTTCACCTTTTAATGGTGTGTTTTTAAGTCTAAGTGTTATTTTTGCAAATTATCGTCGTATTCTCAAACCGAGAGACCCGGGACAATGCGGTCAGTTCGTATAAGTTACATTGGTCCCATGCGAGGTGTTCGTGCCTCTAAAAGAGTCGATTGGGGGATGCTTTGGATTTTCACCCTTTAACGACATGTTTTAAGTCTAAGTGTGATTTTTGCAAATTATCATCGTGTGGTCAGTTCCTATAAGTTACATTAGTCCTGTGCAAGGTGCTTGTGCCTCTTACGGGGTCGTTTGGGGGCTGGTTTGGGTTTTCACCCTTTAACGACTTGGTTTTAAGTGTAAGTGTTATTTTTGCAAATTATAGAAGTATTCACAAATCGAGAGACCCGGGACTACGCGGTCAGTTCCTACAAGTTACATTGGTCCCGTGCGAGGTGTTCGTACCTCCTACGGTGTCATTTGGCGGTTGGTTTGGGTTTTCACCCTTTAACGGTGAATTTTTAGGTCTATGTGTATTTTTGCAAATTATCATCGTATTCTCAAATCGGGAGACCCGGGACTACGCGCTTAGTTCCAACATGTTACATTGGTCCCGTGCGAGGTGTTCGTGCCTCCTATAGGATAGCTTCAGGGCTAGTTTAGGTTTTCTCCCTTTAAGGGCTTGTTTTTAAGTCTAAGTGTTATTTTTTCAAATTATCGTCGTATTCTCAAACCGGGAGACCCGGGACTATGCGATCAGTTCCTTCAAGTTACATTGGTCCCGTGCGAGGTATTCATGCCTCTTACGGGGTCGTTTGGGGGTTGGTTTGGGTTTTAACCCTCTAACGGATTTTTTTAAGTCTAAGTGTTTTTTTTGCATATTATCATTGTATACTCAAATCGGGAGACTCGGGACTACGCGGTCGGTTCCTACATGTTACATTTGTCCCGTGCGAGGTGTTCGTACCTCCTACGGGGTTGGGTTTTCACCCTTTAATAACGTGTTTTTAAGTCTAACTGTGATTTTTTCAAATTATAGTCGTATTCTCAAACTGAGGGACCCGGTACTACACGGTCAGTTCCTATAAGTTACATTGGTCCCGTGGGAGATGTCCGTGCCTCTTAGAGGGTAGATTGGGGGCTGGTTTGGGTTTTCACCTTTTAACGACTTGTTTTTAAGTCTGAGAGTTATTTTTGTAAATTATCATCGTATTCTCAAACTGGGAGACCCGGGACTGCGCGGTCAGTTCCTACAAGTTACATTGGTCCTGTGCGAGGTGTTCGTGCCTCCTACGGGGAGGCTGGTTTGGGTTTTCACCCTTTAACGGAGTGTTTTTAAGTCTCAGAGTGATTTTTGCAAATTATCATCGTATTCTCAAACTGAGAGACTCGGGACTACGCGGTCAGTTCCAACAAGTTACATTTGTCCCGTGCGAGGTGTTCGTGCCTCCTACGGAGTCGTTTGGGGGCTGGTTTGGGTTTTCACCCTTTAACATCTTATTTTTAAGTCTAAGTGTTATTTTTTAAAATTATCGTCATATTCTCAAACCGGGAGACCCGAGACTACGTTGTCAGTTCCTACAAGTTACATTGGTCCAGTGCGAGGGGTTCGTGCCTCCTACAGGGTCGTTTGGGGGCTGGTTTGGGTTTTCACCCTTTAACGACGACTTTTTAGGTCTAAGTGTATTTTTTCAAATTATCATCGTATTCTCAAACCGGGAGACCCAGGACTTCGCGGTCAGTTCCTATAAGTTACGTTGGTCTCGTGCGAGGTGTTCATGCCTCCTATTGGATAGTTTCGTGAATAGTTTAGGTTTTCACTCTTTAACGGCTTATTTTTAAGTCTTAAGTGTTATTTTTGTAAATTACCATCGTATTCTCAAATCGGGAGACCCGGGACTGCGCGGTCAGTTCCTACAAGTTACATTGGTCCCGTGTGAGGTGTTCGGGCCTCCTACGGGGAGGCTGGTTTGGGTTTTCACCCTTTAATGGCGTGTTTTTAAGTCTCAGTGTGATTTTTGCAAATTATCATCGTTTTCTCAAACTGAGAGACTCGGGACTACGCGGTCAGTTCCAACAAGTTACATTTGTCCCGTGCGAGGTGTTCGTGCCTCCTACGGGGTCGTTTGGGGGCTGGTTTGGGTTTTCACCATTTAACAGCTTATTTTTAAGTCTAAGTGTTAGTTTTTCAAATTATCGTCATATTCTCAAACCGGGAGACCCGGGACTACGTTGCCAGTTCCTACAAGTTACATTGGTTCAGTGCAAGTGGTTCGTGCCTCCTACAGGGTCGTTTGGGCGCTGGTTTGGGTTTTCACCCTTTAACGGCGACTTTTTAGGTCTAAGTGTATTTTTGCAAATTATCATCGTATTCTCAAATTGGGAGACCCGGGACTTCGCGGTCAGTTCCTATAAGTTACGTTGGTCCCGTGCGAGGTGTTCGTGCCTCCTATGGGATAGTTTCGGGAATAGTTTAGGTTTTCACTCTTTAACGGCTTGTTTTTAAGTCTGAATTGTTATTTTTGCAAATTATCATCATATTCTCAAACCGGGAGACCCAAGACTGCGCGGTCAGTTCCTTCAAGTTATATTGGTCCCGTGCGAGGTGTTCGTGCCTCCTACGGGGAGGCTGGTTTGGGTTTTCACCCTTTAATGGCGTGTTTTTAAGTCTCAGTGTGATTTTTGCAAATTATCATCGTATTCTCAAACTGAGAGACTCGGGACTACGCGGTCAGTTCCAAGAAGTTACATTTGTCCCGTGCGAGGTGTTCGTGCCTCCTACGGGGTCGTTTGGGGTCTGGTTTGGGTTTTCACCCTTTAACAGCTTATTTTTAAGTCTAAGTGTTATTTTTTCAAATTATCGTTATATTCTCAAACCGGGAGACCCGGTACTACGTTGCCAGTTCCTACAAGTTACATTGGTTCAGGGCAAGGGGTTCATGCCTCCTACAGGGTCGTTTGGGGGCTGGTTTGGGTTTTCACCCTTTAACGGCGACTTTTTAGGTCTAAGTGTATTTTTGCAAATTATCATCGTATTCTCAAATTGGGAGACCCGGGACTTCGCGGTCAGTTCCTATAAGTTACGTTGGTCCCGTGCGAGGTGTTCGTGCCTCCTATGGGATAGTTTCGGGAATAGTTTAGGTTTTCACTCTTTAACGGCTTGTTTTTAAGTCTGAATTGTTATTTTTGGAAATTATCATCATATTCTCAAACCGGGAGACCCAAGACTGCGCGGTCAGTTCCTTCAAGTTACATTGGTCCCGTGCGAGGTGTTCGTGCCTCCTACGGGGAGGCTGGTTTGGGTTTTCACCCTTTAACGGCGTGTTTTTAAGTCTTAGTGTGATTTTTGCAAATTATCATCGTATTCTCAAACCAAGAGACCCGGGACTACGCAGTCAGCTCCTACAAGTTACATGGGTCCCGTGCGAGGTGTTTGTGCCACTTACGGGGTCATTGGGGGCTGGTTTGGGTTTTCACCCTTTAACGACTTCTTTTTAAGTTTAAGTGTTGATTTTTACAAATTATCATCGTATTCTCAAACCGGGAGACCCGGGACTATGCGGTCAGTTCTTACAAGTTACATTGGTCCAGTGCGAGGGGTTCGTGCCTCCTACAGGGTCGTTAGGGGGCTGGTTTGGGTTTTCACCCTTTAATGGTGACTTTTTAGGTCTAAGTGGATTTTTGCAAATTATCATCGTATTCTCAAACTGGGAGACCCGGGACTTCGCGGTCAGTTCCTATAAGTTACGTTGGTCCCGTGCGAGGTGTTAGTGCCTCCTATGGGATAGTTTAGGGAATAGTTTAGGTTTTCACCCTTTAACAGCTTGTTCTTAAGTCTTAAGTGTTATTTTTGCAAATTACCATCGTATTCTCAAACAGGGAGACCCGGGACTGCGCGGTCAGTTCCTACAAGTTACATTGGTCCCGTGCGAGGTGTTCGTGCCTCCTACGGGGAGGCTGGTTTGGGTTTTCACCCTTTACCGGCGTGTTTTTAAGTCTTAGTGTGATTTTTGCAAATTATCATCGTATTCTCAAACCAAGAGACCCGGGACTACGCAGTCATCTCCTACAAGTTACATGGGTCCCGTGCGAGGTGTTTGTGCCACTTACGGGGTCATTGGGGGCTGGTTTGGGTTTTCACCCTTTAACGACTTCTTTTTAAGTTTAAGTGTTGATTTTTACAAATTATCATCGTATTCTCAAACCGGGAGACCCGGGACTATGCGGTCAGTTCTTACAAGTTACATTGGTCCAGTGCGAGGGGTTCGTGCCTCCTACAGGGTCGTTAGGGGGCTGGTTTGGGTTTTCACCCTTTAATGGTGACTTTTTAGGTCTAAGTGGATTTTTGCAAATTATCATCGTATTCTCAAACTGGGAGACCCGGGACTTCGCGGTCAGTTCCTATAAGTTACGTTGGTCCCGTGCGAGGTGTTAGTGCCTCCTATGGGGTCGTTTGGGGGCTAGTTTGGGTTTTCACCCTTTAACGACTTGTTTTTAAATCTAAGTGTTATTTTTGTAAATTATCGTCATATTATCAAACTGGGAGACCCGGGACTACTAGGTCAGTACCTACAAGTTACATTGGTCGCATTCGAGGTGTTCATGCGTCCTAAGGGGTCGTTTGGGGGTTGGTTTGGGTTTTCACACTTTAACGACTTATTTTTATGTCTAAGTGTTATTTTTGCAAATTATCATCGTATTCTCAAACAGGGAGACCCGGGACTACGCGGTCAGTTCCAAGAAGTTACATTTGTCCCGTGCGAGGTGTCCGCGCCTCCTACGGGGTCGTTTGAGTTTTCACCCTTTAACGGCTTATTTTTAAGTCTAAGTGTTATTTTTGCAAATTATCATCGTATTCTCAAACTGGGATAACCGAGACTACGCGGTCAGTTCCTACAAGTTACATTGGTCCAGTGCGAGGGATTCGTGCCTCCAACGAGGTCGTTTGGGGGCTGGTTTGGGTTTTCACCCTTTAACGACATGTTTTTAAGTCTAACTGTGATTTTTGCAAATTATCATCGTATTCTCAAACTGGGAGACCCGGGACTATGCGGTCAGTTCCTACAAGTTACATTAGTCCCGTGCAAGGTGATCGTGCCTCCTACGGTGTTGTTTTGGGGCTGGTTTGGGTTTTCACACTTTAACGACAAATTTTTATGTCTAAGTGTATTTCTGCAAATTATCATCGAATTCTCAAATCGAGAGACCCTCGACTACGCGGTCAGTTCGTACAAGTTACACTGGTCCCGTACGAGGTGTTCGTGCCACTTATGGGATCGATTCAGGGCTAGTTTAGGTTTTCTCCCTTTAACGGCTTGTTTTTAAGTCTAAGTGTTATTTTTGCAAATTATCATCGTATTCTCAAATCAGGAGACTCGGGACTACGCGATCGGTTCCTACGTTTTACATTCGTCCCGTGCGAGGTGCTCGTACCTCCTACGGGGTTGGGTTTTCACCTTTTAATGGTGTGTTTTTAAGTCTAAGTGTTATTTTTGCAAATTATCGTCGTATTCTCAAACCGAGAGACCCGGGACAATGCGGTCAGTTCGTATAAGTTACATTGGTCCCATGCGAGGTGTTCGTGCCTGTAAAAGAGTCGATTGGGGGATGCTTTGGATTTTCACCCTTTAACGACATGTTTTAAGTCTAAGTGTGATTTTTGCAAATTATCATCGTGTGGTCAGTTCCTATAAGTTACATTAGTCCTGTGCAAGGTGCTTGTGCCTCTTACGGGGTCGTTTGGGGGCTGGTTTGGGTTTTCACCCTTTAACGACTTGGTTTTAAGTGTAAGTGTTATTTTTGCAAATTATAGAAGTATTCACAAATCGAGAGACCCGGGACTACGCGGTCAGTTCCTACAAGTTACATTGGTCCCGTGCGAGGTGTTCGTACCTCCTACGGTGTCATTTGGCGGTTGGTTTGGGTTTTCACCCTTTAACGGTGAATTTTTAGGTCTATGTGTATTTTTGCAAATTATCATCGTATTCTCAAATCGGGAGACCCGGGACTACGCGCTTAGTTCCAACATGTTACATTGGTCCCGTGCGAGGTGTTCGTGCCTCCTATAGGATAGCTTCAGGGCTAGTTTAGGTTTTCTCCCTTTAAGGGCTTGTTTTTAAGTCTAAGTGTTATTTTTTCAAATTATCGTCGTATTCTCAAACCTGGAGACCCGGGACTATGCGATCAGTTCCTTCAAGTTACATTGGTCCCGTGCGAGGTATTCATGCCTCTTACGGGGTCGTTTGGGGGTTGGTTTGGGTTTTAACCCTCTAACGGATTTTTTTAAGTCTAAGTGTTTTTTTTGCATATTATCATTGTATACTCAAATCGGGAGACTCGGGACTACGCGGTCGGTTCCTACATGTTACATTTGTCCCGTGCGAGGTGTTCGTACCTCCTACGGGGTTGGGTTTTCACCCTTTAATAACGTGTTTTTAAGTCTAACTGTGATTTTTTCAAATTATAGTCGTATTCTCAAACTGAGGGACCCGGTACTACACGGTCAGTTCCTATAAGTTACATTGGTCCCGTGGGAGATGTCCGTGCCTCTTAGAGGGTAGATTGGGGGCTGGTTTGGGTTTTCACCTTTTAACGACTTGTTTTTAAGTCTGAGAGTTATTTTTGTAAATTATCATCGTATTCTCAAACTGGGAGACCCGGGACTGCGCGGTCAGTTCCTACAAGTTACATTGGTCCTGTGCGAGGTGTTCGTGCCTCCTACGGGGAGGCTGGTTTGGGTTTTCACCCTTTAACGACGTGTTTTTAAGTCTCAGAGTGATTTTTGCAAATTATCATCGTATTCTCAAATTGAGAGACTCGGGACTACGCGGTCAGTTCCAACAAGTTACATTTGTCCCGTGCGAGGTGTTCATGCCTCCTACGGGGTCGTTTGGGGGCTGGTTTGGGTTTTCACCCTTTAACAGCTTATTTTTAAGTCTAAGTGTTATTTTTTAAAATTATAGTCATATTCTCAAACCGGGAGACCTGAGACTACGTTGTCAGTTCCTACAAGTTACATTGGTCCAGTGCGAGGGGTTCGTGCCTCCTACAGGGTCGTTTGGGGGCTGGTTTTGGTTTTCACCCTTTAACGACGACTTTTTAGGTCTAAGTGTATTTTTTCAAATTATCATCGTATTCTCAAACCGGGAGACCCAGGACTTCGCGGTCAGTTCCTATAAGTTACGTTGGTCCCGTGCGAGGTGTTCGTGCCTCCTATTGGATAGTTTCGTGAATAGTTTAGGTTTTCACTCTTTAACGGCTTATTTTTAAGTCTTAAGTGTTATTTTTGTAAATTACCATCGTATTCTCAAATCGGGAGACCCGGGACTGCGCGGTCAGTTCCTACAAGTTACATTGGTCCCGTGTGAGGTGTTCGGGCCTCCTACGGGGAGGCTGGTTTGGGTTTTCACCCTTTAATGGCGTGTTTTTAAGTCTCAGTGTGATTTTTGCAAATTATCATCGTTTTCTCAAACTGAGAGACTCGGGACTACGCGGTCAGTTCCAACAAGTTACATTTGTCCCGTGCGAGGTGTTCGTGCCTCCTACGGGGTCGTTTGGGGGCTGGTTTGGGTTTTCACCATTTAACAGCTTATTTTTAAGTCTAAGTGTTAGTTTTTCAAATTATCGTCATATTCTCAAACCGGGAGACCCGGGACTACGTTGCCAGTTCCTACAAGTTACATTGGTTCAGTGCAAGGGGTTCGTGCCTCCTACAGGGTCGTTTGGGGGCTGGTTTGGGTTTTCACCCTTTAACGGCGACTTTTTAGGTCTAAGTGTATTTTTGCAAATTATCATCGTATTCTCAAATTGGGAGACCCGGGACTTCGCGGTCAGTTCCTATAAGTTACGTTGGTCCCGTGCGAGGTGTTCGTGCCTCCTATGGGATAGTTTCGGGAATAGTTTAGGTTTTCACTCTTTAACGGCTTGTTTTTAAGTCTGAATTGTTATTTTTGCAAATTATCATCATATTCTCAAACCGGGAGACCCAAGACTGCGCGGTCAGTTCCTTCAAGTTACATTGGTCCCGTGCGAGGTGTTCGTGCCTCCTACGGGGAGGCTGGTTTGGGTTTTCACCCTTTAATGGCGTGTTTTTAAGTCTCAGTGTGATTTTTTAAAATTATCATCGTATTCTCAAACTTAGAGACTCGGGACTACGCGGTCAGTTCCAAGAAGTTACATTTGTCCCGTGCGAGGTGTTCGTGCCTCCTACGGGGTCGTTTGGGGTCTGGTTTGGGTTTTCTCCCTTTAACAGCTTATTTTTAAGTCTAAGTGTTAGTTTTTCAAATTATCGTTATATTCTCAAACCGGGAGACCCGGTACTACGTTGCCAGTTCCTACAAGTTACATTGGTTCAGGGCAAGGGGTTCGTGCCTCCTACAGGGTCGTTTGGGTTTTCACACTTTAACGGCGACTTTTTAGGTCTAAGTGTATTTTTTCAAATTATCATCGTATTCTCAAATTGGGAGACCCGGGACTTCGCGGTCAGTTCCTATAAGTTACGTTGGTCCCGTGCGAGGTGTTCGTGCCTCCTATGGGATAGTTTCGGGAATAGTTTAGGTTTTCACTCTTTAACGGCTTGTTTTTAAGTCTGAATTGTTATTTTTGGAAATTATCATCATATTCTCAAACCGGGAGACCCAAGACTGCGCGGTCAGTTCCTTCAAGTTACATTGGTCCCGTGCGAGGTGTTCGTGCCTCCTACGGGGAGGCTGGTTTGGGTTTTCACCCTTTAACGGCGTGTTTTTAAGTCTTAGTGTGATTTTTGCAAATTATCATCGTATTCTCAAACCAAGAGACCCGGGACTACGCAGTCAGCTCCTACAAGTTACATGGGTCCCGTGCGAGGTGTTTGTGCCACTTACGGGGTCATTGGGGGCTGGTTTGGGTTTTCACCCTTTAACGACTTCTTTTTAAGTTTAAGTGTTGATTTTTACAAATTATCATCGTATTCTCAAACCGGGAGACCCGGGACTATGCGGTTAGTTCTTACAAGTTACATTGGTCCAGTGCGAGGGGTTCGTGCCTCCTACAGGGTCGTTAGGGGGCTGGTTTGGGTTTTCACCCATTAATGGTGACTTTTTAGGTCTAAGTGGATTTTTGCAAATTATCATCGTATTCTCAAACTGGGAGACCCGGGACTTCGCGGTCAGTTCCTATAAGTTACGTTGGTCCCGTGCGAGGTGTTAGTGCCTCCTATGGGATAGTTTAGGGAATAGTTTAGGTTTTCACCCTTTAACAGCTTGTTCTTAAGTCTTAAGTGTTATTTTTGCAAATTACCATCGTATTCTCAAACAGGGAGACCCGGGACTGCGCGGTTAGTTCCTACAAGTTACATTGGTCCCGTGCGAGGTGTTCGTGCCTCCTACGGGGAGGCTGGTTTGGGTTTTCACCCTTTAACGGCGTGTTTTTAAGTCTTAGTGTGATTTTGGCAAATTATCATCGTATTCTCAAACCAAGAGACCCGGGACTACGTAGTCAGTTCCTACAAGTTACAATGGTCCCGTGCGAGGTGTTTGTGCCACTTACGGGGTCATTTGGGGCTGGTTTGGGTTTTCATCCTTTAACGACTTCTTTTTAAGTTTAAGTGTTGATTTTTGCAAATTATCATCGTATTCTCAAACCGGGAGACCCGGGACTATGCGGTCAGTTCTTACAAGTTACATTGGTCCCGTATGAGGTGTTTGTGCCTCCTACGGGGTCGTTTGGGTGTTGGTTTGGGTTTTCACCCTTTAACGGCGAATTTTTAGGTCTAAGTGTATTTTTGGAAATTATCATCGTATTCTCAAACCGGGAGACCCGGGACATCGCAGTCAGTTCCTATAAGTTACATTGGTCCCGTGCGAGGTGTTCGTGCCTCCTATGGGATAGTTTCGGGAATAGTTTAGGTTTTCACCCTTTAATGGCTTAATTTTAAGTCTTAAGTGTTATTTTTGCAAATTATCATCGTATTCGCAAACCGGGAGACCCGAGACTACGTGGTCATTTCCTTCAAGTCACATTGGTCCCGTGCGAGGTGTTCGTGCTTCTTACGGGGTCGTTTGGGGGATGGTTTGTTTTTTAACCCTTTAACGGCTTGCTTTTAAGTCTAAGTGTTATTTTTGCAAATTATCGTCGTATTCTAAAATCGAGAGACTCGGGACTACGCGATCGGTTCCTACATGTTACATTCGTCCCGTGCGAGGTGTTCGTACCTCCTACGGGGCTGGGTTTTCACCCTTTAATGGCATGTTTTTAAGTTTAAGTGTGATTTTTACAAATTATCGTCGTATTCTCAAACCGAGAGACCCAGGACAACGCGGTCAGTTCCTATAAGTTACATTGGTTCCGTGCGAGGTGTTCGTACCTCCTACGGTGTAGTTTGGGGGCTAGTTTGTGTTTTCACCCTTTAACGGCAAATTTTTAGGTCTAAGTGTATTTTTGTAAATTATCATCGTATTCTCAAACCGGGAGACCCGAGACTACGCAGTCAATTCCTACAAGTTACATTGGTCCCGTGCGAGGTGTTCGTGCCTCCTATGGGATAGTTTCGGGGCTAGTTTAGGTTTTCACCCTTTAACGACTTGTTTTTAAGTCTAAGTGTTATTTTTGCAAATAATCATCATATTCTCAAAGCGGGAGACCCGGGACTACGCAGTGAGTTCCTTCAAGTTACATTGGTCCCGTGCGAGGTATTCGGGCCTCTTACGGGGTCGTTTGGGGGTTGGTTTGTGTTTTAACCCTTTAACGGCTTGGTTTTAAGTCTAAGTGTTATTTTTGCATATTATCGTCGTATTCTCAAACTGGGAGACTCAAGACTACGCGGTCGGTTCCTATATGTTACATTCGTCCAATGCGAGGTGTTCGTACCTCCTATGGGGTTGGGTTTTCACCCTATTCTCAAACCGGGAGACCTGGGACTACGCGGTCAATTCCTATAAGTTACATTGGTCCCATGCGAGGTGTTTGTGCCTCCTACAGGGTCGTTTGGGGGCTGGTTTAGGTTTTAACCCTTTAACGGCTTCTTTTTAAGTCTAAATGTTATTTTTGCAAATTATCGCCGTATTCTCAAATCGGGAGACCCGGGACTATGCGGTCGGTTCCTACATGTTACATAACTCCCGTGCGAGGTGTTCGTACCTTGCATGGGGTTGGGTTTTCACCCTGTAGTGCCGTGTTTTTAAGTCTAAGTGTGATTTTTGCAAATTATAGTCGTATTCTCAAACCGAGAGACTCGGGACTACACGGTTAGTTCCTATAAGTTAGATTGGTCTCGTGCGAGGTGTTCGTGCCTATTAGAGGTTCGATTGGTGGCGGGTTTGGGTTTTCACCTTTTAATGACTTGTTTTTAATTCTAAGAGTAATTTTTGCAAATTATCGTCGTATTCTAAAATTGGGAGACCCGAGACTGCGCGGTTAGTTCCTACAAGTTACATTGGTCCCGTGCGAGGTGTTCCTGCCTCCTACGGGGTCGTTTGGAGGCTGGTTTGGGTATTCACCCTTTAACGGCGTGTTTTTAAGTCTCAGTGTGATTTTTGCAAATTATTATCGTATTCTCAAACCGAGAGACCCGGGATTACGCGGTCAGTTCCTATAAGTTACAATGGTCCCGTGCGAGGTGTTCGTGCCTCTTACGGGGTCGTTTGGGGGCTGGTTTGGGTTTTCACCCTTTAACGACTTATTTATAAGTCTAAATGTTATTTTTACAAATTATTGTCGCATTCAGAAACCGGGAGACCCGAAACCACGCATTCAGTTCCTACAAGTTACATTGGTCCTGTGCGAGGAGTTCGTTCCTCCTACGGGGTCGTTTGGGGGTTGGTTTGGGTTTTTAACCTTTAACGGCATATTTTTAAGTCTATGTGTGATTTTCGCAAATTATCGTCGTATTCTCAAACTGGGAGACCCGGGACTACGCTGTCAGTTCCTATAAGTTACCTTGGTCCCGTGCGAGGTGTTCGTGCCTCTTACAGGGTCGTTTGGGGGCTAGTTTGGGTTTCACCCTTTAATGACTTGTTTTTAAGTCTAAGTGTTATATTTTGAAAATTATCGTAGTATTCTCAAATCGGGTGACCCGGGACTATGCGGTCAGTTCTTACAAGTTACATTGGTCCCGTGTGAGGTGCTCGTGCCTCCTACGGGGGGCTGGTTTGGGTCTTCATGCTTTAATGGCTTTTTATTATGTCTAAGGGTTATTTTTTCCAATTATCGTCGTATTCTCAAACCGAGAGACCCGGGACTACGCGGTCAGTACCTACAAGTTACATTGTCGCATGCGAGGTGTTAATGCGTCCTACGGGGTCTTTTGGGGGTTGGTTTGGGTTTTCACACTTTAACGGCTTATTTTTATATCTAAGTGTTATTTTTGCAAATTATAATCGTATTCTCAAATCGGGAGACCCGGGACAACGCGATCAGTTCTAAAAAGTTACATGTGTCCCGTGCGAGGTGTCCGTGCCTCCTGCGTGGTCGTTTGGGGGCTGGTTTGGGTTTTCACCCTTTAACGGCTTATTTTTAAGTCTAAGTGTTATTTTTGCAAATTATCATCATATTCTCAAACCGGGAGACCTGGGACTACGCGGTCAGTTCCAACAAGTTACATTGGTCCAGTGCGAGGGGTTCGTGCCTCCTACGAGGTTGTTTGGGGGCTGGTTTGGGTTTTCACCCTTTAACGACATGTTTTTAAGTCTAACTGTGATTTTTGCAAATTTCCATAGTATTCTCAAACTGGGAGACCTGGGACTACACGGTCAGTTCCTACAAGTTACATTTGTCCCGTGCGAGGTGTTCGTGCCTCTTACGGGGTCATTTGGGGGATGTTTTTGGTTTTCACCGTTTAACGGCTTGTTTTTAAGTGTAAGTGTTTTTTTCGCCAATTATAGACGTATTCACAAATCGAGAGACCCGGGACTACGCGATCAATTCCTACAAGTTACACCGGTCCCATGCGAGGTGTTCGTACCTCCTACGGTGTTGTTTGGGGGCTGGTTTGGGTTTTCACCCTTTAACGACAAATTTTTAGGTCTAAGTGTATTTTTGCAAATTATCATCGAATTCTCAAACCGAGAGACCTTGGACTACGCGGTCAGTTCCTACAAGTTACATTGGTCCCGTACGAGGTGTTCGTGCCACCTAAGGGATCGATTCGGGGCTAGATTAGGTTTTCACCCTTTAACGGCTTATTTTTAAGTCTAAGTGTTATTTTTGTAAATTATCATCGTATTCTCAAACCGAGAGACACAGGACTACACGGTCAGTTCCTTCAAGTTACATTGGTCCCGTGCGAGGTGTTAGTGCCTCTTAGGGGGTCGTTTGGGGGCTGGTTTGGGTTTTAACCATTTAACGACTTGTTTTTAAGTCTAAATGTTATTTTTGAAAATTATCTTCGTATTCTCAAACCGAGAGACTCGGGACTACGCGGTCGGTTCCTATATGTTACATTGGTCCCGTGCGAGGTGTTCGTACCTCCTGCGGGGTCGTTTGGGGGCTGGTTTGGGGTTTCACCCTTTAACGGCTTATTTAAAAGTCTATGTGTGATTTTCGCAAATTATCGTCGTATTCTCAAACTGGGAGACCCGGGACTACGCGGTCAGTTCCTATAAGTTACCTTGGTCCCGTGCGAGGTGTTCGTGCCTCTTACAGGGTCGTTTGGGGGCTAGTTTGGGTTTCCCCCTTTAATGACTTGTTTTTAAGTCTAAGTGTTATATTTTGAAAATTATCGTAGTATTCTCAAATCGGGTGACCCGGGACTATGCGGTCAGTTCTTACAAGTTACATTGGTCCCGTGTGAGGTGCTCGTGACTCCTACGGGGGGCTGGTTTGGGTCTTCATGCTTTAATGGCTTTTTATTATGTCTAAGGGTTATTTTTTCCAATTATCGTCGTATTCTCAAACCGGGAGACCCGGGACTACGCGGTCAGTACCTACAAGTTACATTGTCGCATGCGAGGTGTTAATGCGTCCTACGGGGTCTTTTGGGGGTTGGTTTGGGTTTTCACACTTTAACGGCTTATTTTTATATCTAAGTGTTATTTTTGCAAATTATAATCGTATTGTCAAATCGGGAGACCCGGGACAACGCGATCAGTTCTAAAAAGTTACATGTGTCCCGTGCGAGGTGTCCGTGCCTCCTACGTGGTCGTTTGGGGGCTGGTTTGGGTTTTCACCCTTTAACGGCTTATTTTTAAGTCTAAGTGTTATTTTTGCAAATTATCATCATATTCTCAAACCGGGAGACCTGGGACTACGCGGTCAGTTCCAACAAGTTACATTGGTCCAGTGCGAGGGGTTCGTGCCTCCTACGAGGTTGTTTGGGGGCTGGTTTGGGTTTTCACCCTTTAACGACATGTTTTTAAGTCTAACTATGATTTTTGCAAATTTCCATCGTATTCTCAAACTGGGAGACCTGGGACTACACGGTCAGTTCCTACAAGTTACATTTGTCCCGTGCGAGGTGTTCGTGCTTCTTACGGGGTCATTTGGTGGATGTTTTTGGTTTTCACCGTTTAACGGCTTGTTTTTAAGTGTAAGTGTTTTTTTCACCAATTATAGACGTATTCACAAATCGAGAGACCCGGGACTACGCGATCAATTCCTACAAGTTACACCGGTCCCGTGCGAGGTGTTCGTACCTCCTACGGTGTTGTTTGGGGGCTGGTTTGGGTTTTCACCCTTTAACGACAAATTTTTAGGTCTAAGTGTATTTTTGCAAATTATCATCGAATTCTCAAACCGAGAGACCTTGGACTACGTGGTCAGTTCCTAAAAGTTACATTGGTCCCGTACGAGGTGTTCGTGCCACCTAAGGGATCGATTCGGGGCTAGATTAGGTTTTCACCCTTTAACGGCTTATTTTTAAGTCTAAGTGTTATTTTTGTAAATTATCATCGTATTCTCAAACCGAGAGACCCAGGACTACACGGTCAGTTCCTTCAAGTTACATTGGTCCCGTACGAGGTGTTAGTGCCTCTTAGGGGGTCGTTTGGGGGCTGGTTTGGGTTTTAACCATTTAACGACTTGTTTTTAAGCCTAAATGTTATTTTTGAAAATTATCTTCGTATTCTCAAACCGAGAGACTCGGGACTACGCGGTCGGTTCCTATATGTTACATTGGTCCCGTGCGAGGTGTTCGTACCTCCTACGGGGTCGTTTGGGGGCTGGTTTGGGGTTTCACCCTTTAACGGCTTATTTAAAAGTCTATGTGTTATTTTTGCAAATTATCATCATATTCTCAAACCGGGAGACTCGGGACTACGCGGTCAGTTCCTACAAGTTACATTGGTCCAGTGCGAGGGGTTCGTGCCTCCTACGAGGTCGTTTGGGGGCTGGTTTGGGTTTTCACCCTTTGACGACTTGTTTTTAAGTCTAATTGTGATTTTTGAAAATTATCATCGTATTTTCAAACCGGGATACCGGGGACTACGCGGTCAGCTGCTACAAGTTACATTAGTCCCGTGCGAGGTGTTCGTGCCTCGTACGGTGTCGTTTGGGGGCTGGTTTGGGTTTTCACCCTTTAACGGCAAATTTTTAGGTCTAAGTGTATTTTTGAAAATTATCATCGAATTCTCAAACCGAGAGACCCTGGACTACGTGGTCAGTTCCTACAAGTTACATTAGTCCCGTACGAGGTGTTCGTGCTATATATGGGATCCTTTCGGGGCTAGTTTAGGTTTTCACCCTTTAACGGCTTGTTTTTAAGTGTAAGTGTTATTTTTGCAAATTATCATCGTATTCTCAAACCGGGAGACCCGGGACTACGCGGTCATTTCCTTCAAGTGACAATGGTCTCGTGCGAGGTGTTCGTGCCTCTTACGGTGTCGTTTGGGGGCTGGTTTCGGTTTTAACCCTTTAACGACTTGTTTTTAAGTCTAAATGTTATTTTTCTAAATTATCGTCGTATTCTCGAATCGGGAGAATAGGGACTACGCGGTCAGTTACTACATGTTACATTAGTCCCGTGCGAGGTGTTCGTACCTCCTACGGTGTCGTTTGGGGGCTGGTTTGGGTTTTAACCCTTTAACAGCAAATTTTTAGGTCTAAGTGTATTTTTGCAAATTATCATCGAATTCTCAAACCGCGAGACCCTAGACTATGCAGTCAGTTCCTAAACGTTACAATGGTTCTGTACGAGGTGTTCGTGCCACCTATGTGATCGTTTCGGGGCTAGTTTAGGTTTTCACCCTTTAACGGCTTATTTTTAAGTCTAAGTGTTATTTTTTCAAATTATCATCGTATTCTCAAATCGGGAGACCCGGGACTACGCGATCAGTTCCTTCAAGTTACATTGGTCCTATGCGGGGTGTTCGTGCCTCTTACGGGGTCGTTTGGGGGCTGGTTTGGGTTTTAACCCTTTAACGGCTTATTTTTAAGTCTAAATGTTATTTTTGCAAATTATAGTCGCAATCTCAAACCAAGAGACTCGGGACTACGCGATCGGTTCCTACATGTTACATTCGTCCCGTGCGAGGTGTTCGTACCTCCTATGGGGATGGGTTTTCACCCTTTAGTGGTGTGTTTTTAAGTCTAAGTGTGACTTTTGCCACTTACGAGGTCGTTTGGGGGCTGGTTTGGGTTTTCACCCTTTAACGGCTTCTTTTTAAGTTTAAGTGTTGAATTTTGCAAATTATCACCGTATTCTCAAATCGGGAGACCCGAGATTATGTGGTCAGTTCTCACGAGTTACATTGGTGCCGTGTGATGTGTTCGTGCCTCCTACGGGGTCGTTTGGGGGCTGGTTTGGGTTTTCACCCTTTAACGACTTGTTTTTAAGTCTAAGGGTTATTTTTACAAATTACCATCGTATTCTCAAATCGGGAGACCCGGGACTACGCGGTCAGTACCTACAAGTTACGTTGGTCGCATACGAGGTGTTCATGCCTCCTATGAGGTCATTTGGGTGTTTGTTTGGGTTTTCACACTTTAACGATATGTTTTTAAGTCTAACTGTGAGTTTTGCAAATTATCATCGTATTCTCAAATCGGGAGACCCGGGTCTACGTGATCAGTTCCAACAAGTTAGATTTGTCCCGGGCGAGGTGTCCGTGCCTCCTACAGGGTCGTTTGGGGGCTGGTTTGGATTTTCACCCTTTAACGGCTTATTTTTAAGTCTAAGTGTTATTTTTGCAAATTATCGTCGTATTCTCAAACTGAGAGACCCGGGACTACGTGATCAGTTCCTACAAGTTACATTGGTCCAGTGTGAGGTGTTCGTGTCTCCTACGAGGTCGTTTGGGGGCTGGTTTGGGTTTTCACCGTTTAACTAGTTGCTTTTAAGTGTAAGTGTTTTTTTCGCAAATTATACCCGTATTCACAAATCGAGAGACCCGGGACTATGCAGTAAGTTCCTACAAGTTACATTGGTCCCGTGCGAGGTGTTCGTACCTCCTACGGTGTCCTTTTGGGGGCTGGTTTGGGTTTTCACCCTTTAACGGCAAATTTTTTAGGTCTAAGTGTATTTTTGCAAATTATCATCGAATTCTCAAACCGTGAAACCATCGAGGTGTTCGTGCCACCTACGGGATCGTTTCGGGGCTAGTTTAGGTTTTCACCCTTTAACGGCTTATTTTTAAGTCTAAGTATTATTTTTGCAAATTATAGTTGTATTCTCAAACCAAGAGACCCGGGACTACGCGGTCAGTTCCTTTAAGTTATATTGGTCCCGTGCGAGGTGATCGTGCCTCTTACGGGGTCGTTTGGTGGCTGGTTTGGGTTTTAACCATTTAACGACTTATTTTTAAGTCTAAATGTTATTTTAGCAAATTATCGTCTTATTCTCAAATCGGGAGACTTGGGACTACGCGGTCGGTTCCTACATGTTACATTGGTCCCGTGCGAGGTGTTCGTACCTCTTACAGGGTTGGGTTTTCTCCCTTTAGGGGCGTGTTTTTAACTCTAAGTGTGATTTTTGCCAATTATAGTCGAATTCTCAAACTGAGAGACCCGGGACTATGCGGTCCGTTCCTATATGTTAAATTGGTCCCGTGCGAGGTGTTCATGCCTTTTACAGGGTCGATTGGGGGTTGGTTTGGGTTTTCACCCTTTAACGACTTGTTTTTAAGTCTAAGTGTTATTTTTGCAAATTATAGTCGTATTTTGAAATCGAGAGACCCGAGACTACGCGGTCAATTCCTATAAGTTACATTGGTCCCGTGCGTGGTGTTCATACCTTTTACAGGGTCGATTGGGGGCTTGTTTGGGTTTTCACCCTTTAACGACTTGTTATTAAGTCTAAGTGTTATTTTTGCAAATTATCATCGTATTCTCAAACCGGGAGACCCGGGACTACGCGGTCAGTTCCTTCAAGTTATATTGGTCCCGTGCGAGGTGTTCGTGCCTCTTACGGGGTCGTTTGGGGGCTGGTTTGGGTTTTAACCATTTAACGGGTTGTTTTTAAGTCTAAATGTTATTTTAGCAAATTATCGTCTTATTCTCAAATCGGGAGACTTGGGACTACGCGGTCGGTTCCTACACGTTACATTGGTCCCGTGCGAGGTGTTCGTACCTCCTACGGGGTTTGGTTTACACCCTTTAGGGGCGTGTTTTTAAGTCTAAGTGTGATTTTTGTAAATTATAGTCGAATTCTCAAACTGAGAGACCCGGGACTATGCGGTCCGTTCCTATAAGTTAAATTGGTCCCGTGCGAGGTGTTCATGCCTTTTACAGGGTCGATTGGAGGCTGGTTTGGGTTTTCACCCTTTAACGACTTGTTTTTAAGTCTAAGTGTTATTTTTGCAAATTATAGTCGTATTTTGAAATCGAGAGACCCGAGACTACGCGGTCAATTCCTATAAGTTACACTGGTCCCGTGCGAGGTGTTCATACCTTTTACAGGGTCGATTGGGGGCTTGTTTGGGTTTTCAACCTTTAACGACTTGTTATTAAGTCTAAGTGTTATTTTTGCAAATTATCATCGTATTCCCAAACTGGGAGACCCGGGACTGCGCGGTCAGTTCCTACAAGTTACATTGGTCCCGTACGAGGTGTTCGTGCATCCTACTTTGTCGTTTGGAGGCTGGTTTGGGTTTTCACCCTTTAACGGCGTGCTTTTTAGTCTCAGTGTGATTTTTGCATATTATCATCATATTCTCAAACCGAGAGACCCGAGATTACGCGGTCAGTTCCTATATGTTACATTGGCACCGTGCGAGGTGTTCGTGCCTCTTACGGGGTCATTTGGTGGTTGGTTAGGGGTTTCACCCTTTAACGACTTAATTTTAAGTCTAAGAGTTATTTTTACAAATTATTGTCGTATTCAGAAATCGGGAGACCCAAAACCACGCAGTCAGTTCCTACAAGTTACATTGGTCCCGTGCGAGGTGTTCGTGCCTCTTACGGAGTTGTTTGGGTTTTCACCCTCTAGCGACTTGTTTTTAAGTCTAAGTTTTATTTTTGCAAATTATCGTCGTATTCTTAAATCAGGAGACCCGGGACTATGCGGTCATTTCTTACAAGTTACATTGGTCCCGTGCGAGGTGTTCGTGCCTCTTACGGGGTCGTTTGTGGGCTGGTTTGGATTTTCACCCTTTAACGGCTTATTTTTAAGTCTAAGTTTTATTTTTGCAAATTATCATCGTATTCTCAAATCGGGAGACCCGGGACTACGCAGTCAGTTCCTACAAGTTACATCGGTCCCGTGCGAGGTGTTCACCCTCTTACGGAGTCGTTTGGGTTTTCACCCTCTTACGGAACTGACCGCGTGCTTTTAAGTCTCAGTGTGATTTTTGCATATTATCATCATATTCTCAAACCGAGAGACCCGAGATTACGCGGTCAGTTCCTATATGTTACATTGGTCCCGTACGAGGTGTTCGTGCCTCTTACGGGGTCATTTGGTGGTTGGTTAGGGGTTTCACCCTTTAACGACTTAATTTTATGTCTAAGAGTTATTTTGACAAATTATTGTCATATTCAGAAATCAGGAGACCCGAAACCACGCAGTCAGTTCCAACAAGTTACAATGGTCCCGTGCGAAGTGTTCGTGCCTCTTACGGAGTCGTTTGGGGGCTAGTTTGGGTTTTCACCCTCTAGCGACTTGTTTTTAAGTCTAAGTTTTATTTTTGTAAATTATCGTCGTATTCTTAAATCGGGAGACCCGGGACTATGCGGTCAGTTCTTACAAGTTACATTGGTCCCGTGCGAGGTGTTCGTGCCTCTTACGGGGTCGTTTGTGGGCTAGTTTGGATTTTCACCCTTTAACGGCTTATTTTTAAGTCTAAGTTTTATTTTTGCAAATTATCATCGTATTCTCAAATCGAGAGACCCGGGACTACGCGGTCAGTTCCTACAAGTTACATTGGTCCAGTGCGAGGGGTTCGTGCCTCCTATGGGGTCGTTTGGGGGCTGGTTTGGGTTTTCACCCTTTAACGATATGTTTTTAAGTCTAAGTGTGATTTTTGCACATTATCATCGTATTCTCAAAACGATAGACCCGGGACTACCCGGTCAGTTCCTACAAGTTACATTGGTCCCGTGCGAGGTGTTCGTGCGTCTTACTGGGTCATTTGGGGGCTGGTTTGGGTTTTCACACTTTAACGGCTTATTTTTAAGTGTAAGTATTATTTTTGCAAATTATAGACCTCTCCACAAATCGAGAGACCCGGTACTACGCGGTCAGTTCCTAAAAGTTATATTGGTCCCGTGCGAGGGGTTCGTGTCTCCTACGAGGTCGTTTGGGGGATAATTTGGGTTTTCACCCTTTAATGACATGTTTTTAAGTCTATCTGTGATTTTTGCAAATTATCATCGTATTCTCAAACCGGGAGACCCGGGACTACGCGGTCAGTTCCTTCAAGTTATATTGGTCCCGTGCGAGGTGTTCGTGCCCCTTACGGGGTCGTTTGGGGGCTGGTTTGGGTTTTAACCATTTAACGGGTTGTTTTTAAGTCTAAATGTTATTTTAGCAAATTATCGTCTTATTCTCAAATTGGGAGACTTGGGACTACGCGGTCGGTTCCTACACGTTACATTGGTCCCGTGCGAGGTGTTCGTACCTCCTACGGGGTTGGGTTTTCACCCTTTAGGGGCGTGTTTTTAAGTGTGAGTGTGATTTTTGCAAATTATAGTCGAATTCTCAAACTGAGAGACCCGGGACTATGCGGTCCGTTTCTATAAGTTAAATTGGTCCCGTGCGAGGTGTTCATGCCTTTTACAGGGTCGATTGGGGGCTGGTTTGGGTTTTCACCTTTTAACGACTTGTTTTTAAGTCTAAGTGTTATTTTTGCAAATTATAGTCGTATTATCAAATCGAGAGACCCGAGAGTACGCGGTCAGTTCCTATAAGTTACATTGGTCCCGTGCGAGGTGTTCATGCCTTTTATAGGGTCGATTGGGGGCTTGTTTGGGTTTTCACCCTTTAACGACTTCTTTATTAAGTCTAAGTGTTATTTTTGCAAATTATCATCGTATTCTCAAATTGGGAGACCCGGGACTGCGCGGTCAGTTCCTACAAGTTACATTGGTCCCGTACGTGGTGTTCGTGCATCCTACTTGGTCGTTTGGAGGCTGGTTTGGGTTTTCACCCTTTAACGGTGTGCTTTTAAGTCTCAGTGTGATTTTTGCATATTATCATCATATTCTCAAACCGAGAGACCCGAGATTACGCGGTCAATTCCTATATGTTACATTGTTCCCGTGCGAGGTGTTCGTGCCTCTTACGGGGTCATTTGGTGGTTGATTAGGGGTTTCACCCTTTAACGACTTAATTTTAAGTCTAAGGGTTATTTTTACAAATTATTGTCGTATTCATAAACCGGGAGACCCGAAACCACGCAGTCAGTTCGAACAAGTTACATTGGTCCCGTGCGAGGTGTTCGTGCCTCTTACGGAGTCGTTTGGGGGCTAGGTTGGGTTTTCACCCTCTAGCGACTTATTTTTAAGTCTAAGTTTTATTTTTGCAAATTATCGTCGTATTCTTAAATCGGGAGACCCGGGACTATGCGGTCAGTTCTTACAAGTTACATTGGTCCCGTGCGAGGTGTTCGTGCCTCTTACGGGGTCGTTTGTGGGCTGGTTTGGATTTTCACCCTTTAATGGCTTATTTTTAAGTCTAAGTTTTATTTTTGTAAATTATCATTGTATTCTCAAATCGGGAGACCCGGGACTATGCGGTCAGTTCCTATAAGTTACATTGGTCCAGTGCGAGGGGTTCGTGCCTCCTATGGGGTCGTTTGGGGGCTGGTTTGGGTTTTCACCCTTTAACGATATGTTTTTAAGTCTATGTGCGATTTTTGCAAATTATCATCGTATTCTCAAAACGAGAGGCCTGGGACTACCCGGTCAGTTCCTACAAGTTACATTGGTCCCGTGCGAGGTGTTCGTGCCTCTTACGGGGTCATTTGGGGGTTGGTTTGGGTTTTCACACTTTAACGGCTTATTTTTAAGTGTAAGTATTATTTTTGCAAATTATAGACGTCTTGACAAATCGAGAGACCCGATACTACGCGGTCAGTTCCTAAAAGTTACATTGGTCCCGTGCGAGGGGTTCGTGTCTCCTACGGGGTCGTTTGGGGGATGGTTTGGGTTTTCACCCTTTAACGACATGTTTTTAAGTCTAGCTGTGATTTTTGCAAATTATCATCGTATTCTCAAACCGGGAGATCCGGGACTATGCGGTCAATTCCTACAAGTTACATTAGTCCCGTGAGAGGTGTTTATGCCACTTACGGGGTCGTTTGGTGGCTGGTTTGGGTTTTCACCCTTTAACGGCTTCTTTTTAAGTTTAAGTGTTGAATTTTGCAAATTATCACCGTATTCTCAAACCGGGAGACCCAGGATTATGTGGTCAATTCTCACAAGTTACATTGGTGCCGTGTGAGGTGTTCGTGCCACCTTACAGGTTCGTTTGGGGGCTGGTTTGGGTTTTCACCCTTTAACGACTTGTTTTTAAGTCTACGGGGTCGTTTCGCGTAATCCCGTGCGAGGTGTTCGTGCCTCTTACGGGGTCGTTTGGGGGTTGGTTAGGGGTTTCACCATTTAACGACTTATTTTTAAGTCTAAGAGTTATTTTTACAAATTATTGTCGTATTCAGAATACGGGAGACCCGGAACCACGCAGTCAGTTCCTATAAGTTTAATTGGTCCCGTGCGAGGTGTTCGTGCCTCTTACGGGGTCGTTTGGGGGCTAGTTTGGGTTTTCACCCTCTAGAGACTTGTTTTTAAGTCTAAGTTTTATTTTTGCAAATTATCATCGTATTCTCAGATCGGGAGACCCGGGAATACGCGGTCAGTACCTACAAGTTACATTGGTCCAGTGCGAGGGGTTCGTGCCTCCTACGGGATCGTTTGGGGGCTGGTTTGGGTTTTCACCGTTTAACGACATGTTTTTAAGTCTAAGTGTTGATTTTTCCAAATTATCATCGTATTCACAAACCGAGAGACCCGAGATTACGTGGTCAGTTCCTAAAAGTTACATTGGTCCCATGCGAGGTGTTCGTGCCTCTTACTGGGTCGTTTGGGGGCTGGTTTGGGTTTTCACCCTTTAAAGACTTGTTTTTAAGGCTAAGGGTTATTTTTTCAAATTACCATCGTATTCTCAAATCAGGAGACCCGGGACTACGCGGTCAGTACCTACAAGTTACGTTGGTCGCATGCGAGGTGTTCATGCCTCCTACGAGGTCATTTGGGTGTTGGTTTGGGTTTTCACACTTTAACGATATGTTTTTAAGTCAAACTGTGATTTTTGAAAATTGTCATCGTATTCTCAAATCGGGAGACCCGGGACTACGTGATCAGTTTGAACAAGTTAGATTTGTCCCGGGCGAGGTGTCCGTGCCTCCTACAGGGTCGTTTGGGGGCTGGTTTGGGTTTTCACCCTTTAACTGCTTATTTTTAAGTCTAAGTGTTATTTTTGCAAATTATCGTCGTATTCTCAAACCGAGAGACCCGGGAGTACGCGATCAGTTCCTACAAGTTACATTGGTCCAGTGTGAGGTGTTCGTGTCTCCTACGAGGTCGTTTGGGGGCTGGTTTGGGTTTTCACCCTTTAACTACTTGTTTTTAAGTGTAACTGTTTTTTTTCGCAAATTATACCCGTATTCACAAATCGAGAGACCCGGGACTACGCAGTAAGTTCCTACAAGTTACATTGGTCCCGTGCGAGGTGTTCGTACCTCCTACGGTGTCGTTTTGTGGGCTGGTTTGGGTTTTCACTCTTTAACGGCAAATTTTTAGGTCTAAGTGTATTTTTGCAAATTATAATCGAATTCTCAAACCGTGAGACCCTCGAGGTGTTCGGGCCACCTATGGGATCGTTTCGGGGCTAGTTTAAGTTTTCACCATTTAACGACTTATTTTTAAGTCTAAGTGTTATTTTTGCAAATTATAGTCGTATTCTCAAACCGAGAGACCGGGGACTACGCGGTCAGTTCCTTCAAGTTATACTAGTCCCGTGCGAGGTGTTCGTGCCTCTTACGTTTTCGTTTGGGGGCTGGTTTGGGTTTTAACCATTTAACAGCTTGTTTTTAAGTCTAAATGTTATTTTAGCTAATTATCGTCTTATTCTCAAACTGGGAGACTTGGGACTATGCGGTCGGTTCCTACACATTACATTGGTCCCGTGTGAGGTGTTCGTACCTCCTACGGGGTTAGGTTTTCACCCTTTAGTGTCGTGTTTTTAACTCTAAGTGTGACTTTTGCAAATTATAGTCGTATTCTCAAACCGAAAGACCTGAGACTACGCGGTCAGTTCCTATAAGTTACATTGGTCCCGTGCGAGGTGTTCATGCCTTTTACAGGGTCGATTAGGGGCTCGTTTGGGCTTTCACCCTTTAACGACTTGTTATTAAGTCTAAGTTTTATTTTCGCAAATTATCATCGTATTCTCAAATTGGGTGACCCGGGACTCCACGATCAGTTCCTACATGTTACATTGGTCCCGTACGAGGTGTTCGTGCATCCTACTTGGTCGTTTGGAGGCTAGTTTGGGTTTTCACCCTTTAATGGCGTGCTTTTAAGTCTCAGTGTGATTTTTGCATATTATCATCATATTCTCAAATCGAGGGACCCGAGATTACGCGGTCAGTTCCTATATGTTACATTGGTCCCGTGCGAGGTGTTCGTGCCTCTTACTGGTTCGTTTGGGGGTTGGTTAGGGGTTTCACCATTTAACGACTTATTTTTAAGTCTAAGAGTTATTTTTACAAATTATTGTCGTGTTCAGAAACCGGGAGACCCGGAACCACGCAGTCAGTTCCTATAAGTTACATTGGTCCCGTGCGAGGTGTTCGTGCCTCTTACGGGGTCGTTTGGGGGCTAGTTTGGGTTTTCACCCTTTAACGACTTGTTTTTAAGTCTAAGGGTTATTTTTACAAATTACCATCGTATTCTCAAATCGGGAGACCTGGGACTACGCGGTCAGTACCTACAAGTTACGTTGGTCGCATGCGCGGTGTTCATGCCTCCTACGAGGTCATTTGGGTGTTGGTTTGGGTTTTCACACTTTAACGATATGTTTTTAAGTCTAACTGTGATTTTTGAAAATTATCATCGTATTCTCAAATCGGGAGACCCGGGACTACGTGATCAGTTCCAACAAGTTAGATTTGTCACGGGCGAGGTGTCCGTGCCTCCTACAGGGTCGTTTGGGGGCTGGTTTGGGTTGTCACCCTTTAACGGCTAATTTTTAAGTCTAAGTGTTATTTTTGCAAATTATCATCGTATTCTCAAACCGAGAGACCCGGGACTACGCGGTCAGTTCCTACAAGTTACATTGGTCCAGTGTGAGGTGTTCGTGTCTCCTACGAGGTCGTTTGGGGGCTGGTTTGGGTTTTCACCCTTTAACTACTTGTTTTTAAGTGTAAGTGTTTTTTTCGCAAATTATACCTGTATTCACAAATCGAGAGACCCGGGACTACGCAGTAAGTTCCTACAAGTTACATTGGTCCCGCGCGTTGTGTTCGTACTTCCTACGGTGTCGTTTTGGGGGTTGGTTTGGTTTTTCACCCTTTAACGACAAATTTTTAGGTCTAAGTGTATTTTTGCAAATTATCATCGAATTCTCAAACCGTGAGACCCTCGAGGTGTTCGTGCCACCTATGGGATCATTTCGGGGCTAGTTTAGGTTTTCACCCTTTAATGGCATGCTTTTAAGTCTCAGTGTGATTTTTGCATATTATCATCATATTCTCAAACCGAGAGACCCGAGATTACGCGGTCAGTTCCTATATGTTACATTGGTCCCGTGCGAGGTGTTCGTGCCTCTTACGGGGTCGTTTGGGGGTTGGTTAGGGGTTTCACTATTTAATGACTTATTTTTAAGTCTAAGAGTTATTTTTACAAATTATTGTTGTATTCAGAAACCGGGAGATCCGAAACCACGCAGTCAGTTCCTATAAGTTACATTGGTCCCGTGCGAGGTGTTCGTGCCTCTTACGGGGTCGTTTGGGGGCTAGTTTCGGTTTTCACCCTCTAGCGACTTGTTTTTAAGTCTAAGTTTTATTTTTGCAAATTATCGTCGTATTCTTAAATCGGGAGACCCGAGACTATGCGGTAAGTTCTTACAAGTTACATTGGTCCCGTGCGAGGTGTTCGTGCCTCCTACGGGGTCGTTTGTGGGCTGGTTTGGATTTTCACCCGTTAACGGCTTATTTTTAAGTCTAAGTTTTATTTTTTCAAATTATCATCATATTCTCAAATCGGGAGACCCGTGACTACGCGGTCAGTTCCTATAAGTTACATTGGTCCAGTGCGAGGGGTTCGTGCCTCCTATGGGGTCGTTTGGGGGCTGGTTTGGGTTTTCACCCTTTAACGATATGTTTTTAAGTCTAAATGTGATTTTTGGAAATTATCATTGTATTCTCAAAGCGAGAGACCCTGGACTACCCGGTCAGTTCCTACAAGTTACATTGGTCCCGTGCGAGGTGTTCGTGCCTCTTACTAGATCATTTGGGGCCTGGTTTGGGTTTTCAAACTTTTACGGCTTATTTTTAAGTGTAAGTATTATTTTTGCAAATTATAGACGTCTTCACAAATCGAGAGACCCGGGACTATGCGGTCAGTTCCTAAAAGTTACATTGGTCCCGTGCGAGGGGTTCGTGTCTCCTACGGGGTCGTTTGGGGGATGGTTTGGGTTTTCACCCTTTAACGACATGTTTTTAAGTCTATCTTTGATTTTTGCAAATTATCATCGTATTCTCAAACCGGGAGACCCGGGGCTACGCGGTCAGTTCCTACAAGTTACATTAGTCCCGTGCGAGGTATTCGTGCCTCTTACGGGGTCGTTAGGGGGCTGGTTTTGGTTTTCACAGTTTAACGACTTGTTTTTAAGTGTAAGTGTTATTTTTTCAAATTATAGACGTATTC
Organism: Sambucus nigra; assembly: GCA_949130495.1. Lineage (NCBI taxonomy): Eukaryota > Viridiplantae > Streptophyta > Magnoliopsida > Dipsacales > Adoxaceae > Sambucus > Sambucus nigra. The sequence continues at coordinate 457,778,234 of OX422213.1, read as the reverse complement.
ACAAATCGAGAGACTCGGGACTACGCGGTCAGTCCCTAAAAGTTACATTGGTCCCGTGCGAGGTGTTCGTACCTCCTACGGTGTCGTTTGGGGGTTGATTTGGGTTTTCACCCTTTAACGGCAAATTTTTAGGTCTTAGTTTACTTTTCCAAATTATCATCGTATTCTTAAACCGGGAGACCCGGGACTACGCGGTCAGTTCCTACAAGTTACATTGGTCCCGTGCGAGGTGTTCGTGCCTCCTATGGGATCGTTTCGGAGCTAGTTTTGGTTTTCACCGTTTAACGACTTGTTTTTAAGTGTAAGTGGTATTTTTGCAAACTATCGTTGTATTATCAAATCGAGAGACCCGGGATTATGCGGTTAGTTCTAACAAGTTACATTGGTCCCGTACGAGGTGTTCGTGCCACCTAAGGGGATGTTTGGGGCTGGTTTGTGTTTTCACCCTTTAACGGCTTATTTTTAAGTCTAAGTGTTATTTTTCAAATTATTATCGTATTCTCAAATTGAGAGACCCAGGACTACGCGGCCATTTCCTACATGTTACATTGGTCCCGTGAGAGGTGTTTGTGCCTCCTACAAAGTCATTTGGAGGCTTGTTGGGTTTTCACCTGTTAACGGCGTGTTTTTAAATTTAAGTGTGATTTTTGCAAATTATCGTCGTATTCTCAAACTGGGAGACCCGGGACTACGCGGTCAGTTCCTACAAGTTACATTGGTCCCGTGCGAGGTGTCCGTGCCTCTTACGGGGTCGTTTGGGGGCAGGTTTGAGTTTTAACCCTTTAACGGCTTGTTTTTAAGTCTAAGTGTTATTTTTGGAAATTATCATCGTATTCTCAAATCGGGAGACTCGGGACTACGCGGTCGGTTCCTACATGTTACATTGGTCCCGTACGAGGTGTTCGTACCTCCTACGGGGTTGGGTATTCATCATTTAGAGCCGGATTTTTAAGTCTATGTGTGATTTTTGCAAATTATAGTTCTATTCTCAAACCGAAAGACCCGGGACTACGTGGTCAGTTCCTATAAGTTGCATTGGTCCCGTGCGAGGTGTTCGTGCCTGTTACAGGGTCGATTGGGTGCTAGTTTGGGTTTTCACCCTTTAACAACTTTCTTTGAAGTCTAAGTGGCATTTTTGCAAATTATGTTCGTATTCTCAAACCGGGAGACTCGGGACTGCGCGGTCAGTTCCTATAAGTTACATTGGTCCCGTGCAAGGTGTTCGTGCCTCCTACGGGGTCGTTTGGAGGTTTGTTTGGGTTTTCACCCTTTAACGGCGTGTTTTTAAGTCTTAGTGTGATTTTTGCAAATTATCATCGTATTCTCAAAGCGAGAGACCCGGGATTACGTGGTCATTTCCTATAAGTTACACTGGTCCCGTGCGAGTTGTTCGTCCTCTTACGGGGTCGTTTGGGGGTTGGTTTCGGTTTTCACCCTTCAACGGCATATTTTTAAGTCTATGTGTGATTTATTGAAATTATCGTCGTATTCTCAAACTAGGACACTCGGGACTACACGGTCAGTTCCTATAAGTTACATTGGTCCCGTGCGAGGTGTTCGTGCCTCTTACGGGGTCGTTTTGGGGCTAGTTTGGGTTTTCACCCTTTAACGACTTGTTTTTAAGTCTAAGTGTTGTTTTTGTAAATTATCATCGTATTCTCAAACCGGGAGACCCAGGACTACGCGGTCAGTTCCTATGAGTTACATTGGTCCCGTGTGAGGTGTTCGTGCCTCCTACGGTGTCGTTTCGGGGCTGGTTTGGGTTTCTCCCTTTAATGGCTTATTTTTAAGTTTAAAGGTTATTTCTGCAAATTATCATCGTATGGTCAAATTGGGAGACCCTTGGAATACACGGTCAGTACATAAAAGTTACATTGGTCGTATGCGAGGTGTTCATGCCTCCTACAGGGTCATTTGGGTGTTGGTTTGGGTTTTCACCCTTTAACGGCTCGTATTCTCAAACCGGGAGACCCGGGACAACGCAGTTAGTTCCACAAGTTACATTGGTCCCGTGCGAGGTGTTCGTGCCTCCTACGGGGTCATTTAGGTGCTGGTTTGGGTTTTCACCCTTTAACGACTTATTTTTTAGTCTAAGTGTTATTTTTGCAAATTATCGTCGTAGTCTCAAACCGGGAGACCTGGGACTACGCGGTCAGTTCCTACAAGTTACATTGGTTCCATGCGAGGTGTTCGTGCCTCCTACGGGGTCGTTTGGGCACTTGTTTAGTTTTTCACCCTTTAACGACGTGTTTTTAAGTCTAAGTGTGATTATTTAAAATTATCATCGTATTCTCAAATCGGGAGACCCGGGACTACGCGATCAGTTCCTATAAGTTACATTGGTCCTGTGCGAGGTGTTCGTGCCTCTTACAGGGTCGTTTGGGGGCTGGTTTGGGTTTTCTCGCTTTAACGGCTTATTTTTAAGTCTAAGTGTTATTTTTGCAATTTATTATCGTATTCACAAACCGAGAAACCCAAGACTACGCGGTCAGTTCCTACAAGTTACATTTGTCCGTTGCGAGGTGTTAGTGCCTCCTACGGTGTCGTTTGGGGGCTGGTATGGGTTTTCACCCATTAACGGAAATTTTTTATATGTAAGTGTGATTTTTGCAAATTATTGTTGTTTTCTGAAATTGGGAGACCCGGGAATACGCGGTGAGGTCCAACAAGTTATATTGGTCCCGTGCGAGGTGTTCGTGCCTCTTATGGCATCATTTGGGGGCAAGTTTCAATTTTCACCGTTTAATTGCTTATTTTTAATTCTAAGTGTTATTTTTTCAAATTATTGTCGTATTCTCAATCTGAGAGACTCGAGACTACGCGGTCGGTTCCTACTAGTTACATTGGTCCGGTGCAAGGTGTTCGTGTCTCCTATGGGGCTGGGTTTTCACCCTTTAGTGGCGTGTTTTTAAGTCTAAGTGTTATTTTGGCAAATCATTGTTGTATTCTCAAATCGAGAGACACGGGACTACACGGTCCGTTCCAATAAGTTACATTGGTCCCGTGCAAGGTGTCCGTGCCTCTTACAGGGTCGATTGGGGGCTGGTTTGGGTTTTCACCCTTTAACAACTTTCTTTTAAGTCTAAGTGTTATTTTTGAAAATTATCATCGTATTCTCAAACCAGGAGACCCGAGACTGTGCGGTCAGTTCCTATAAGTTACATTGGTCCCGTGCGAGGTGTTCGTGCCTCATACGGGGTCGTTTGGAAGGTAGTTTGGGTTTTCACCCTTTAACGGCGTGTTTTTATATCTCAGTGTGATTTTTTCAAATTATCAACGTATTATCAAACCGAGAGACCCGGGATTACGTTGTCAGTTCCAATAAGTTACATTGGTCCCGTGCGAGGTGTTCGTACCTCTTACGGGGTCCCTTGGGGGTTGGTTTGGGTTTCCACCCTTTAACGGCATATTTTTAAGTCGATGTGTGATTTTTTCAAATTATCATCGTATTCTCAAACCGGGAGAACTGGGACTACGCGGTCAGTTCCTATGAGTTACATTGGTCCCGTGCGAGGTGTTCGTGGCTCTCACGGCGTCGTTTTGGGGCTAGTTTGGGTTTACACCCTTTAACGACTTATTTTTAAGTCTAAGTGTTATTTTTGTAAATTATCGTCGTATTCTCAAATGGGGAGACCCGGGACTACGCGGTCAGTTCCTACGAGTTACATTGGTCCCGTGTGAGGTGTTCGTCCCTCCTACGGTGTCGTTTGGGGGCTGGTTTGGGTTTTCTCCCTTTAACGGCTTATTTTTAAGTCTAAGCGTTATTTTTGCAAATTATCATCGTATTCTCAAATTGGGGGACCCGAGAATACGCGGTCAGTACCTACAAGTTACATTGGTCGCATGCGAGGTGTTCATGCCTTCTACGGGGTCGGTTGGGGGTTGGTTTGGGTTTTCACCCTTTAATGGCTTGTTTTTAAGTTTAAGTGTTGATTTTATCAAATTATCATCTTATTCTCAAACCGGGAGACCCGGGACTACACGGTCAGTTCCAACAAGTTACATTGCTCCCATGCGAGGTGTTCGTGCCTCCCACGGGGTCATTTAGGGGCTGGTTTGGGTTTTCACACTTTAACGGCTTATTTTTAAGTCTCAGTGTTATTTTTGCAAATTATCGCGGTATTCTCAAACCGGGAGACCTGGGACTACGCGGTCAGTTCCTACAAGTTACATTGGTCCCATGCGAGGTGTTCGTGCCTCCTACGGGGTCGTTTGGGCGCTCGTTTGCTTTTTCACCCTTTAGCGACATGTTTTTAAGTCTAAGTGTGATTATTGCAAATTAACATCGTATTCTCAAATCGGGAGACCCGGGATTACGCGATCAGTTCCTACAAGTTATATTGGTCCCGTGCGAGGTGTTCGTGCCTCTTACAGGGTCGTTTGGGGTCTAGTTTGGGTTTTCACCCTTTAACGGCTTTTTTTAAGTCTAAGTGTTATTTTTGTAAATTATTATCATATTCACAAACCAAGAGACCCGGGACTACGCGGTCAGTTCCTACAAGTTACATTGGTCCCTTGCGAGGTGTTCGTGCCTCCTACGGTCTCGTTTGGGGGCTGGTATGGGTTTTCACCCTTTAATGGCAAATTTTTATATGTAAGTGTGATTTCTGCAAAATATCATTGTATTATCAAATTGGGAGACCCGGGAATACGCGATCAGTTCCTACAAGTTATATTGGTCCCGTGCGAGGTGTTCGTGCCTCTTATGGCATCATTTGGGGGCTAGTTTCGACTTTCACCCTTTAATGGCTTATTTTGAAATCTAAGTGTTATTTTTTCAAATTATCATCGTATTCTCAAACCGGAGACCCAGGACTACGCGGTCAGTTCCTACTAGTTACATTGGTCCCGTGCGAGGTGTTCGTGCCTCTTATGGTGTCGTTTGGGGGCACGTTTGGGTTTTAACCCTTTAATGGCTTGTTTTCAAGTCTAAGTGTTATTTTTGCAAAATATCATCGTATTCTCAAACCAGGAGACTCGGGACTACGTGGTCAGTTCCTACATGTTACATTGGTCCCGTGCGGGGACTTCGTACCTCCTACGGGGTTGGGTTTTCACCCTTTAACGACTTGTTTTTAAGTCTAAGTGTTATTTTTGTAAATTATCATCGTATTCTCAAAACGGGAGACCCGGGACTACGCGATTAGTTCCTACAAGTTACATTGGTCCCGTGTGAGGTGTTCGTTCCTCCTACGGTGTCGTTTGGGGGCTAGTTTGGGTTTTCTCCCTTTAACGGCTTGTTTTTAAGTCAAAGGGTTATTTTTGCAAATTATCATCGTATTCTCAGATCGGGAGACCCGAGAATACGCGGTCAGTACCTACAAGTTACATTGGTCCAGTGCGAGGGGTTCGTGCCTCCTACGGGGTCGTTTGGGGGCTGGTTTGGGTTTTCACCCTTTAACGACATGTTTTTAAGTCTAAGTGTTGATTTTTCCAAATTATCATTGTATTCTCAAACCGAGAGACCCGGGATTACGTGGTCAGTTCCTACAAGTTACATTGGTCCCATGCGAGGTGTTCGTGCCTCCTACGAGGTTGTTTGGGCGCTCGTTTTGTTTTTCACCCTTTAAGGACATGTTTTTAAGTTCAAGTGTGATTATTGCAAATTATCATCGGATTCTCAAATCGGGAGACCCAGGACTACGCGATCAGTTCCTACAACTTACATTGGTCCCGTTCGAGGTGTCCGTTCCTCTTACAGGGTCGTTTGGTCGCTGGTTTGTGTTTTCACCCTTTAACGGCTTATTTTTAAGTCTAAGTGTTATTTTTGCAAATTATTATCGTATTCACAAACCGAGAGACCCGGGACTACGCGGTCAGTTCCTACAACTTACATTGGTCCCTTGCGAGGTATTCGTGACTCCTTCGGTGGCGTTTGGGGGCTGGTTTGGGTTTTCACCCTTTAACGGCAAAATTTTATGTGTAAGTGTGATATTTTCAAATTATCGTTGTATTTTCGAATTGGGAGACTCAGGACTACGCGGTCAGTTCCTACAAGTTATATTGGTCCCGTACGAGGTGTTCGTGCCTCTTACGGGGTCGCTTGGGGGTTGGTTTGGGTTTTCACCCTTTTACGGCTTATTTTTAAGTCTAAGTGTTATTTTTGCAAATTATCGTTCTATTCTCAAATCGGGAGACCTGGGCCTACGCGGTCAGTTCCTATAAGTTACATTGGTCCCGTGCGAGGTGTTCGTGCCTCCTACGGGGTTGTTTGGGCGCTCGTTTGGTTTTTTACCCTTTAACGACATGATTTTACGTCTAAGTGTGAATATTGCAAATTATCATCATATTCACAAATTGTGAGACCCATGACTACGCGATCAGTTCCTACAAGTTACATTGGTCCCGTGCGAGGTGTCCGTGCCGCTTACAGGATCGTTTGGGGGCTGGTTAGGGTTTTCACCCTTTAACGGCTTATTTTTAAGTCTTAGTGTTATTTTTGCAAATTATTATCGTATTCACAAATCGAGAGACCCGGGACTACGCGGTCAGTTATTACAAGTTACATTGGTCCTTTATGAGGTGTTCGTGACTCCTACGGTGTCGTTTGGGGGCTGGTTTGGGTTTTCACCCTTCAACGAAATTTTTTTATGTGTAAGTGTGAGTTTTTTAAATTATCTTTGTATTTTCAAATCGGGAGACCCGGGACTACGCGCTCAGTTCCTACAAGTTATATTGGTCCCATTCGAGGTGTTCGTGCCTCCTATGGGATCATTTGGGGGCTAGTTTCGATTTTCACCCTTTAACGGCTTATTTTTAAGTCTAAGTGTTATTTTTTCAAATTATTGTCGTATTCTCAAACCGAGAGACCCAGTACTACGCGGTCAGTTCCGACAAGTTACACTGGTCCCGTGCGAGGGTTTCGTGCCTCCCAAGGGGTCGTTTGAGGGCTGGTTTGGGTTTTCACCCTTTAACAGCTTGTTTTTAAAACTAAGTGTGATATTTGCAATGTATCATCGTATTCTTAAATCGAGAGACCCGGGACTACGCGGTCAGCTCCTACAAGTTACATTGGTCCCGTGCGAGGTGTCCGTGCCTCTTATAGGGTCGTTTAGGGGCTGGTTTGGGTTTTCACCATTTAACGACTTATTTTTAAGTCTAAGTGTTATTTGTTCAAATTATTATCGTATTCACAAACCGGGAGACTCGGGACTACGCGGTAGGTTCCTACTAGTTACATTGGTCCCTTGCGAGGTGTTCGTGACTCCTAAGGTGTCGTTTGGGGGCTGGTTTGGGTTTTCACTCTTTAACGGCAAATTTTTATGTGTAATTGTGATTTTTTCAAATTATCATTGTATTTTCAAATCAGGAGACCCGAGACTACCCGGTCAGTTCCTACAAGTTATATTGGTCCCGTGTGAGGTGTTCATGCCTCCTACGGGATCATTTGGGGGCTAGTTTCGACTTTCACCCTTTAACGACTTATTTTTAAGTCTAAGTGTTATTTTTTCAAATTATCATCGTATTCTAAAACTGAGAGACCCAAGACTAAGCTGTCAGTTCCTAGAAGTTACATTGGTCCCGTGTGAGGCTTTCATGCCTTCTAAGGGGTCGTTTGGGGGCTGGTTTGGGTTTTCACCCTTTAATAGCTTGTTTTTAAGTCTAAGTGTGATATTTGCAAAGTGTCATAGTATTCTCAAATCGAGCGGCCCGGGACTACGCGGTCAGCTCCAACAAGTTACATTGGTCTGGTGCGAGGTGTTCGTGCCTCTCACGGGGTCGTTTGGGGGCTGGTTTGGTTTTCACCCTTTAACGGCTTGTTTTTAAGTGTAAGTGTTATTTTTGCAAATTATAGACGTATTCAAAAATTGAGAGACCCGGGACTACGCGGTCAGTTCCTACAAGTTACATTGGTCATGTGCGAGGTGTTCGTACCTCCTACGGTGTCGTTTGGGGGCTGGTTTTGGTTTTCACCCTTTAACGGTAAATTTTTAGGTCTAAGTGTATTTTTGCAAATTATCATCGTATTCTCAAATCGAGAGACCAGGGACTACGCGGTCATTTCTTACAAGTTACATTGGTCCAGTGCGAGGTGTTCGTGCCTCCTATGGGATCGTTTCGGGGCTAGTTTAGGTTTTCACCCTTTAACGGTTTGTTTTTAAGTCTAAGTGGTATTTTTGCATATTATCATCGTATTCTCAAATCGGGAGACCTGGGACTACGCGACCAGTTCCTACATGTCACATTGGTCCCGTGCGAGGTGTTCGTGCCTCCTACGGGGTCATTTAGGGGCTGGTTTGGGTTTTCACCCTTTAACGGCATATTTTTAAGTCTATGCGTGATTTTTACAAATTATCATCGTATTCTCAAATCAGGAGTCCTGGGACTACGCGGTCAGTTCCTAAAATTTACATTGGTCCCGTGCGAGGTGTCCGTGCCTCTTACGGGCTCGTTTTGGGGCTAGTTTGGGTTTTCACCCTTTAACAACTTATTTTTAAGTCTAAGTGTTATTTTTGCAAATTATCATCGTATTCTCAAATCGGGAGACCCGGGACTACGCGGTCAGTTTCTACGAGTTATATTGGTCCCGTGTGAGGTGTTCGTGCCTCCTACGGTGTCGTTTGGGAGCTGGTTTGGGTTTTCTCCCTTTAACGGCTTGTTTTTAAGTCAAAGGGTTATTTTTGAAAATTATCATCCTATTCTCAAATCGGGAGACTCGGAAATATGCGGTCAGTACCTACAAGTTACATTGGTCCAGTGCGAGGGGTTCGTGCCTCCTACGGGGTCGTTTGGGGGCTGGTTTAGGTTTTCACCCTTTAACGGGATGTTTTTAAGTCTAAGTGTTAATTTTTCCAAATTATCATCGTATTCTCAAACTGGGAGACCCGGGAATACGCGGTCAGTTCCAATAAGTTACATTAGTCCCGTGCGAGGTGTTCGTACCTCCTTCGGGGTCATTTAGGGGCTGGTTTGGGTTTTTACCCTTAAACGGCTTATTTTTAAGTCTAAGTGTTATTTTTGCAAATTATCATTGTATTCTCAAACCGGGAGACCTGGGACTACGCGGTCAGTTCGTACAAGTTACATTGGTCCCATGCGAGGTTTTCGTGCCTCCTACGGGGTTGTTTGGGCGCTCGTTTGGTTTTTCACCCTTTAACGACATGTTTTTAAGTCTAAGTGTGATTATTGCAAATTATCATCGTATTCTCAAATCGGGAGACCTAGGACTACGAGATCAGTACCTACAAGTTACATTGGTCCCGGGCAAGGTGTTCGTGCCTCTTACAGGGTCGTTTGGGGCCTGGTTTGGGTTTTCAGCCATTAACGGATTATTTTTAAGTCTAAGTGTTATTTTTGCAAATTATTATCTTATTCACAAACCGAGAGACTTGGGACTACGCGGTCAGTTCCTACAAGTTACATTGGTCCCTTGCGAGGTGTTCATGACCCCTACGGTGTCGTTTGGGGGCTGGTTTGGGTTTTCACCCTTTAACCACATGTTTTTAAGTCTAAGTGTTGATTTTTCCAAATTATCAACGTATTCTCAAATCGGGTGACCCGGGACGACGCGGTCAGTTCCAACAGGTTACATTGGTCCCGTACGAGGTGTTCCTGCCTCCTACGGAGTCATTTAGGGGCTGGTTTGGGTTTTCACCCTTTAACGGCTTATTTTTAAGTCTAAGTGTTATTTTTGCAAATTCTCTTTGTATTCTCAATCCGGGAGACCTAGGACTACGCGGTCAGTTCCTACAATTTACATTGGTCCTATAAGAGGTGTTCGTGCCTCCTACAGGGTTGTTTGGGCGTTCATTTGGTTTTTCACCCTTTAACGACATGTTTTTAAGTCTAATTGTGATTATTTCAAATTATCATCGTATTCTCAAATCGGGTGACCCAGGACTACGCAAACAGTTCCTACAAGATACATTGGTCCCGTGCGAGGTGTCCGTGCCTCTTATAGGGTCGTTTGGTGGCTGGTTTGGGTTTTAACCCTTAAACGGCTTATTTTTAAGTCTAAGTGTTATTTTTGCAAATTATTATCGTATTCACAAACTGAGAGACCCGGGACTATGCGGTCAGTTCCTACAAGTTACATTGGTCCCTTGCGAGGTGTTCGTGACTCCTACGGTGTCGTTTGGGGGCTGGTTTGGGTTTTCACCCTTTAACGACAAATTTTTATGTGTAAGTGTAATTTTTTCAAATTATCATCGTATTCTCAAATCGGGGGACCCGGGATGACGCGGTCAGTTCCAACAGGTTACATTGGTCCCGTACGAGGTGTTCGTGCCTCCTACGGAGTCATTTAGGGGCTGGTTTGGGTTTTCACCCTTTAACGGCTTATTTTTAAGTCTAAGTGTTATTTTTCCAAATTGTCGTTTTATTCTCAAGCCGGGAGACCTAGGACTACGCGGTCAGTTCCTACAAGTTACATTGGTCCTATAAGAGGTGTTCGTGCCTCCTACGGGGTTGTTTGGGCGCTCGTTCGGTTTTTCACCCTTTAACGACATGTTTTTAAGTCTAAGTGTGATTATTGCAAATTATCATCGTATTCTCAAATCGGGTGACCCAAGACTACGCGATCAGTTCCTACAAGATACATTGGTCCCGTGCGAGGTGTCCGTGCCTCTTACAGGGTCGTTTGGTGGATGGTTTGGGTTTTAACCCTTAAACGGCTTATTATTAAGTCTAAGTGTTATTTTTGCAAATTATTATCGTATTCACAAACTGAGTGACCCGGGACTATGCGGTCAGTTCCTACAAGTTACATTGGTCCCTTGCGAGGTGTTCGTGACTCCTACGGTGTCGTTTGGGGGCTGGTTTGGGTTTTCACCCTTTAACGGCAAATTTTTATGTGTAAGTGTAATTTTTTCAAATTATCATCGTATTCTCAAATCGGGAGACCCGGGACGACGCGGTCAGTTCCAACAGGTTACATTGGTCCCGTACGAGGTGTTCGTGCCTCCTACGGAGTCATTTAGGGGCTGGTTTGGGTTTTCACCCTTTAACGGCTTATTTTTAAGTCTAAGTGTTATTTTTGCAAATTGTCGTTGTATTCTCAAGCCGGGAGACCTAGTACTACGCGGTCAGTTCCTACAAGTTACATTGGTCCTATAAGAGGTGTTCGTGCCTCTTACGGGGTTGTTTGGGCGCTCGTTTGGTTTTTCACCCTTTAACGACATGTTTTTAAGTCTAAGTGTGATTATTGCAAATTATCATCGTATTCTCAAATCGGGTGACCCAGGACTACGCGATCAGTTCCTACAAGATACATTGGTCCCGTGCGAGGTGTCCGTGCCTCTTACAGGGTCGTTTGGTGGCTGGTTTGGGTTTTAACCCTTAAACGGCTTATTATTAAGTCTAAGTGTTATTTTTGCAAATTATTATCGTATTCACAAACTGAGTGACCCGGGACTATGCGGTCAGTTCCTACAAGTTACATTGGTCCCTTGCGAGGTGTTCGTGACTCCTACGGTGTCGTTTTGGGGCTGGTTTGGGTTTTCACCCTTTAACGGCAAATTTTTATGTGTAAGTGTGATTTTTTCAAATTATCGTTGTATTTTCAAATCGGGAGACCCGGGACTACGCGGTCAGTTCCTACAAGTTATATTGGTCCGGTGCGAGGTGTTCGTGCCTCCTATGGGATCATTTGGGGGCTAGTTTCGATTTTCATCCTTTAACGGCTTATTTTTAAGTCTAAGTGTTATTTTTTCAAATTATTGTGGTATTCTCAAACCGAGAGACCCAGGACTACGCAGTCAGTTCCAACAAGTTACATTGGTCCCGTGCGAGGTGTTCGAGGTGTTCGTGCCTCTTACGGGCTCGTTTTGGGGCTAGTTTGGGTTTTCACCCTTTAACGACTTGTTTTTAAGTCTAAGTGTTATTTTTGTAAATTATCATCGAATTCTCAAATCGGGAGACCCGCGAGTAGGTTGCTTGTTTCTACGAGTTATATTGGTCCCGTGTGAGGTGTTCGTGCCTCCTACGGTATCGTTTGGGGGCTGGTTTGGGTTTTCACTCTTTAACGACAAATTTTTATGTGTAAGTGTGATTTTTTCAAATTATCGTTGTATTTTCAAATCAGGAGACCCGAGACTACGCGGTCAGTTCCTACAATTTATATTTGTCCCGTGCGAGGTGTTCGTACCTCCTACGGTGTCGTTTAGGGACTGGTTTGGGTTTTCACCCTTTAACGACTTATTTTTAACTCTAAGTGTTATTTTTGCAAATTATCATTATATTCTCAAGCCGGGAGACCTAGGACTACGCGGTCAGTTCCTAAAAGTTACATTGGTCCCATGCGAGGTGTTCGTGCCTCCTACGGGGTTGTTTGGGCGCGCGTTTAGTTTTTCACCCTTTAATGGCTTATTTTTAAGTCTAAGTGTTATTTTTTCAAATTATTATCGTATTCACAAATCGAGAGACCCGGGACTACGCGGTCAGTTCCTACAAGTTACATTGTTCCCTTGCGAGGTGTTCGTGACTCCTACGGTATCGTTTGGGGGCTGGTTTGGGTTTTCACTCTTTAACGACAAATTTTTATTTGTAAGTGTGATTTTTTCAAATTATCGTTGTATTTTCAAATCAGGAGACCCGAGACTACGCGGTCAGTTCCTACAATTTATATTTGTCCCGTGCGAGGTGTTCGTACCTCCTACGGTGTCGTTTGGGGGCTGGTTTGGGTTTTCACCCTTTAACGGGAAATTTTTAGGTCTAAGTGTATTTTTGTAAATTATCATCGTATTCTCAAACTGAGAGACCAGGGACTATGTGGTCATTTCTTACAAGTTACATTGGTCCCGTGCGAGGTGGTCGTGCCTCCTATGTGATCGTTCCGGGGATAGTTTAGGTTTTCACCTTTTAACGACTTGTTTTTAAGTCTAAGTGGTATTTTTGCAAATTATCGTCGTATTCTCAAACCGGGAGACCTCATACTACGCGGCCAGTTCCTACATGTCACATTGGTCCCGTGCGTGGTGTTCGTGCCTCCTACGGGGTCATTTAGGGGTTGGTTTGGGGTTTCACCCTTTAACGACATATTTTTAAGTCTATGTGTGATTTTTGCAAATTAGCATCGTATTCTCAAATCGGGAGTCCCAGGATTACGCGGTCAGTTCCTATAATTTACATTTGTCCCGTGCGAGGTGTTCGTGCCTCTTACGGGCTCGTTGTGGGGCTAGTTTGGGTTTTCACCCTTTAACGACTTGTTTTTAAGTCTAAGTGTTATTTTTGTTAATTATCATCGAATTCTCAAATCGGGAGACCCGGGACTAGGCTGTCTGTTTCTACGAGTTATATTGGTCCCGTGTGAGGTGTTCGTGCCTCCTACGGTGTCGTTTGGGGGCTGGTTTGGGTTTTCCCCCTTTAACGGCTTGTTTTTAAGTCAAGGGGTTATTTTTGCAAATTATCATCCTATTCTCAACTCGGGAGACCCGGGAATATGCGGTCAGTACCTACAAGTTACATTGGTCCAGTGCGAGGTGTTCGTGCCTCCTACGGGGTCATTTAGGGGCTGGTTTGGGTTTCGCCCTTTAACGACTTGTTTTTAAGTCTAAGTGTTATTTTTTCAAATTATTGTTGTATACTCAAACCGGGAGACCTGAGACTACGCGGTCAGTTCCTACAAGTTACATTGGGCCCATGTGAGGTTTTCGTGCCTCTTACGGGGTTGTTTGGGCGCGCGTTTGGTTTTTCACCCTTTAACGACATGTTTTTAAGTCTAAGTGTGATTATTGCAAATTATCATCATATTCTCAAATCGGGAGACCGAGGACTACGCGATCAGTTCCTACAAGTCACATTGGTCCCGTGCGAGGTGTCTGTGCCTCTTACAGGGTCGTTTGGTGGCTGGTTTTTGTTTTCACCCTTTAACGGCTTATTTTTAAGTCTAAGTGTTATTTTTGCAAATTATTAACTTATTCACAAACCGAGAGACCCGGGACTACGCAGTCAGTTCCTATAAGTTACATTGGTCCCTTGTGAGCTGTTCGTGACCCCTACGGTGTCGTTTGGGGGCTGGTTTGGGTTTTCACCCTTTAACGACATGTTTTTAAGTCTAAGTGTTGATTTTTCCAAATTATCATCGTATTGTCAAATCGGGAGACCCGGAACGACGCGGTCAGTTCCAACAGGTTACATTGGTCCCGTACGAGGTGTTCGTGCCTCCTACGGGGTCATTTAGGGGCTGGTTTGGGTTTCACCCTTTAACGGCTTATTTTTAAGACTAAGTGTTATTTTCGCAAATTATCATTGTATTCTCAAGCCGGGAGACCTAGGACTACGCGGTCAGTTCCTAAAATTTACATTGGTCCCTTGCGAGATGTTCGTGACTCCTACGGTGTCGTTTGGGGGTTGGTTTGGGTTTTCACCCTTTAACGGCAAATTTTTATGTGTAAGTGTGATTTTTTCAAATTATCGTTGTATTTTCAAATCGGGACACCCAGGCTACGCGGTCAGTTCCTACAAGTTATATTAGTCCGGTGCGAGGTGTTCGTGCCTCCTATGGGATCATTTGGGGGCTAGATTCGATTTTCATCCTTTAACAGCTTATTTTTAAGTCTAAGTGTTATTTTTTCAAATTATTGTCGTATTCTGAAACCGAGAGACCCAGGACCACGCGGTCAGTTCTAACAAGTTACATTGGTCCCGTACAAGGGTTTCGTGCCTCCTAAGAGGTCGTTTGGGGGCGGGTTTGGGTTTTCACCCTTTAACAACTTGTTTTCAAGTCTAAGTGTGATACTTGCAAAGTATCATCGTATTCTTAAATTGAGAGACCTAGGACTACGTGGTGAGCTCCTACAATTTAGATTGGTCCCGTGCGAGGTGTTTGTGCCTCTTACAGGGTCGTTTAGGGGCTGGTTTGGGTTTTCACCCTTTAACGGCTTGTTTTTAAGACTAAGTGTTATTTCTGCAAATTATTATCATATTCACAAACCGAGAGACCCGGGACTACGCGGTCAGTGCCTACAAGTTACATTGGTCCCTTGCGAGGTGTTCGTGACTCCTACGGTGTCGTTTGTGGGCTGGTTTGGGTTTTCACTCTTTAACGACAAATTTTTATGTGTAAGTGTGATTTTTTCAAATTATCGTTGTATTTTCAAATCAGGAGACCCGAGACTATGCGGTCAGTTCCTACAATTTATATTTGTCCCATGCGAGGTGTTCGTACCTCCTACGGTGTCGTTTGGGGGCTGGTTTGGGTTTTCACCCTTTAACGGGAAATTTTTTGGTCTAAGTGTATTTTTGTAAATTATCATCGTATTCTCAAACTGAGAGACCAGGGACTACGTGGTCGTTTCTTACAAGTTACATTGGTCCCGTGCGAGGTGGTCGTGCCTCCTATGTGATCGTTTCGGGGCTAGTTTAGGTTTTCACCCTTTAACGACTTGTTTTTAAGTCTAAGTTGTATTTTTGCAAATTATCGTCGTATTCTCAAACCGGGAGACCTCATACTACGCGACCAGTTCCTAAATGTCACATTGGTCCCGTGCGTGGTGTTCGTGCCTCCTACGGGGTCATTTAGGGGCTGGTTTGGGGTTTCACCCTTTAACGACATATTTTTAAGTCTATGTGTGATTTTTGCAAATTAGCATCGTATTCTCAAATCGGGAGTCCCGGGATTACGCGGTCAGTTCCTATAATTTACATTTGCCCCGTGCGAGGTGTTCGTGCCTCTTACGGGCTCGTTTTGGGGCTAGTTTGGGTTTTCACCCTTTAACGACTTATTTTTAAGTCTAAGTGTTATTTTTGTAAATTATCATCGAATTCTCAAATCGGGAGACCCGGGACTAGGCTGGCTGTTTCTACGAGTTATATTGGTCCCGTGTGAGGTGTTCGTGCCTCCTACGGTGTCGTTTGGGGGCTGGTTTGGGTTTTCCCCCTTTAACGGCTTGTTTTTAAGTCAAGGGGTTATTTTTGCAAATTATCATCCTATTCTCAACTCGGGAGACCCGGGAATATGCGGTCAGTACCTACAAGTTACATTGGTCCAGTGCGAGGTGTTCGTGCCTCCTACGGGGTCATTTAGGGGCTGGTTTGGGTTTCGCCCTTTAACGACTTATTTTTAAGTCTATGTGTGATTTTTGCAAATTATCATCGTATTCTCAAATCGGGAGTCCCGGGGTTACGCGGTTAGTTCCTATAATTTACATTTGTCCCGTGCGAGGTGTTCGTGCCTTTTATGGGGTCGTTTTGGAGCTAGTTTGGGTTTTCACCCTTTAACGACTTGTTTTTAAGTCTAAGTGTTATTTTTGTAAATTATCATCGTATTCTCAAATCGGGAGACCTGGGACTAGGCTGGCTGTTTCTACGAGTTATATTGGTCCCGTGTGAGGTGTTCGTGCCTCCTATGGTGTCGTTTGGGGGCTGGTTTTGGTTTTCTCCCTTTAACGATTTGTTTTTAAGTCAAAGGGTTATTTATGCAAATTATCATCCTATTCTCAAATCGGGAGACCCGGGAATATACGGTCAGTACCTACAAGTTACATTGGTCCAGTGCGAGGGGTGCGTGTCTCCTACGGGGTCGTTTGGGGGCTGGTTTAGGTTTTCACCCTTTAACGACATGTTTTTAAGTCTAAGTGTTAATTTCTCCAAATTATCATCGTATTCTCAAACCGGGACACCCGGGACTACGCGGTCAGTTCCAACAAGTTACATTGGTCCCGTGCGAGGTGTTCATGCCTCCTACGGGGTCATTTAGGGGATGGTTTGGGTTTTCCCCCTTTAACGACTTATTTTTAAGTCTAAGTGTTATTTTTGCAAATTATTGTTGTATACTCAAACCGGGAGACCTGGGACTACGCGGTCAGTTCCTACAAGTTAGATTGAGCCCATGCGAGGTTTTCGTGCCTCCTACGGGGTTGTATGGGCGCTCGTTTGGTTTTTCACCCTTTAACGACATGTTTTTAAGTCTAAGTGTGATTATTGCAAATTATCATCGTATTCTCAAATCGGGAGACCCAGGACTACGCGATCAGTTCCTACAAGTCACATTGGTGCCGTGCGAGGTGTCTGTGCCTCTTACAGGGTCGTTTGGGGTTTGGTTTGGGTTTTCACCCTTTGACGACTTATTTATAAGTGTAAGTGTTATTTTTGCAAATTATTATCTTATTCCCAAACCGAGAGACCCGGGACTACGCAGTCAGTTCCTATAAGTTACATTGGTCCCTTGCGAGCTGTTCGTGACCCCTACGGTGTCGTTTGGGGGCTGGTTTAGGTTTTCACCCTTTAACGACATGTTTTTAAGTCTAAGTGTTGATTTTTCCAAATTATCATCGTATTATCAAATCGGGAGACCCGGGACGACGCGGTCAGTTCCAACAAGTTACATTGGTCCCGTACGAGGTGTTCGTGCCTCATACGGGGTCATTTAGGGACTGGTTTGGGTTTTCACCCTTTAACGACTTATTTTTAAGTCTAAGTGTTATTTTTGCAAATTATCATTATATTCTCAAGCCGGGAGACCTAGGACTACGCGGTCAGTTCCTAAAAGTTACATTGGTCCCATGCGAGGTGTTCGTGCCTCCTACGGGGTTGTTTGGGCACGCGTTTAGTTTTTCACCCTTTAATGGCTTATTTTTAAGTCTAAGTGTTATTTTTGCAAATTATTATCGTATTCACAAACCGAGAGACCCGGGACTACGCGGTCAGTTCCTACAAGTTACATTGGTCCCTTGCGAGGTGTTCGTGACTCCTACGGTATCGTTTGGGGGCTGGTTTGGATTTTCACTCTTTAACGACAAATTTTTATGTGTAAGTGTGATTTTTTCAAATTATTGTTGTATTTTCAAATCAGGAGACCCGAAACTACGCGGTCAGTTCCTACAATTTATATTGGTCCCGTGCGAGGTGTTCGTACCTCCTACGGTGTCGTTTGGGGGCTGGTTTGGGTTTTCACCCTTTAACGGGAAATTTTTAGGTCTAAGTGTATTTTTGTAAATTATCATCGTATTCTCAAACTGAGAGACCAGGGACTACGTGGTCATTTCTTACAAGTTACATTGGTCCCGTGCGAGGTGGTCGTGCCTCCTATGTGATCGTTTCTGGGATAGTTTAGGTTTTCACCCTTTAACGACTTCTTTTTAAGTCTAAGTGGTATTTTTGCAAATTATCGTCGTATTCTCAAACCGGGAGACCTCATACTACGCGGCCAGTTCCTACATGTCACATTGGTCCCGTGCGTGGTGTTCGTGCCTCCTACGGGGTCATTTAGGGGTTGGTTTGGGGTTTCACCCTTTGACGACATATTTTTAAGTCTATGTGTGATTTTTGCAAATTAACATCGTATTCTCAAATCGGGAGTCCCGGGATTACGCGGTCAGTTCCTATAATTTACATTTGTCCCGTACGAGGTGTTCGTGCCTCTTACGGGCTCGTTTTGGGGCTAGTTTGGGTTTTCACCCTTTAACGACTTGTTTTTAAGTCTAAGTGTTATTTTTGTAAATTATCATCGAATTCTCAAATCGGTAGACCCGGGACTAGGCAGGCTGTTTCTACGAGTTATATTGGTCCCGTGTGAGGTGTTCGTGCCTCCTACGGTGTCGTTTGGGGGCTGGTTTGGGTTTTCCCCCTTTAACGGCTTATTTTTAAGTCAAGGGGTTATTTTTGTAAATTATCATCCTATTCTCAACTCAGGAGACCCGGGAATATGCGGTCAGTACCTACAAGTTACATTGGTCCAGTGCGAGGTGTTCGTGCCTCCTACGGGGTCATTTAGGGGCTGGTTTGGGTTTCGTCCTTTAACGACTTATTTTTAAGTCTAAGTGTTATTTTTTCAAATTATTGTTGTATACTCAAACCGGGAGACCTGAGACTACGCGGTCAGTTCCTACAAGTTACATTGGGCCCATGCGAGGTTTTCGTGCCTCCTACAGGGTTGTTTGGGCGCGCGTTTGGTTTTTCACCCTTTAACGACATGTTTTTAAGTCTAAGTGTGATTATTGCAAATTATCATTGTATTCTCAAATCGGGAGAACCAGGACTACGCGATCAGTTCCTACAAGTCACATTGGTCCCGTGCGAGGTGTCTGTGCCTCTTATAGGGTCGTTTGGTGGCTGGTTTTTTTTTTCACCCTTTAACGGCTTATTTTTAAGTCTAAGTGTTATTTTTGCAAATTATTATCTTATTCACAAACCGAGAGACCCGGGAGTACGCAGTCAGTTCCTATAAGTTACATTGGTCCCTTGCGAGCTGTTCGTGACCCCTACGGTGTCGTTTGTGGGCTGGTTTGGGTTTTCACCCTTTAACGACATGTTTTTAAGTCTAAGTGTTGATTTTTCCAAATTATCATTGTATTGTCAAATCGGGAGACCCGGGACCACGCGGTCAGTTCCAACAAGTTACATTGGTCCCGTACGAGGTGTTCGTGCCTCCTACGGGGTCATTTAGGGGCTGGTTTGGGTTTTCACCCTTTAACGGCTTATTTTTAAGACTAAGTGTTATTTTTGCAAATTATCATTGTATTCTCAAGCCGGGAGACCTAGGACTACGCGGTCAGTTCCTAAAATTTACATTGGTCCCATGGGAGGTGTTCGTGCCTCCTACTGGGTTGTTTGGGCGCTCGTTTAGTTTTTCACCCTTTAACGACATGTTTTTAAGTATAAGTGTGATTATTGAAAATTATCATCGTACTCTCAAATCGGGAGACCCAGGACTACGCGATCAGTTCCTACAAGTTACATTGGTCCCGTGCGAGGTGTCCGTGGCTCTTACAGGGTCGTTTGGTGGCTGGTTTGGGTTTTCACCCTTTAACGGCTTATTTTTAACTCTAAGTGTTATTTTTGCAAATTATTATCGTATTCACAAACCGAGAGACCCGGGACTACGCGGTCAGTTCCTTCAAGTTACATTGGTCCCTTGCGAGATGTTCGTGACTCCTACGGTGTCGTTTGGGGGCTGGTTTGGGTTTTCACCCTTTAACGGAAAATTTTTATGTGTAAGTGTGATTTTTTCAAATTATCGTTGTATTTTCAAATCGGGACACCCGGGCTACGCGGTCAGTTCCTACAAGTTATATTAGTCCCGTGCGAGGTGTTCGTGCCTCCTATGGGATCATTTGGGGGCTAGATTCGATTTTCATCCTTTAACGGCTTATTTTTAAGTCTAAGTGTTATTTTTTCAAATTATCGTCGTATTCTGAAACCGAGAGACCCAGGACCACGCGGTCAGTTCTAACAAGTTACATTGGTCCCGTACGAGAGTTTCGTGCCTCCTAAGAGGTCGTTTGGGGGCGGGTTTGGGTTTTCACCCTTTAACAGCTTTTTTTAAGTCTAAGTGTGATATTTGCAAAGTATCATCGTATTCTTAAATTGAGAGACCCAGGACTACGTGGTGAGCTCCTAAAAATTTAGATTGGTCCCGTGTGAGGTGTCCGTGCCTCTTACAGGGTCGTTTGGGGGCTTGTTTGGGTTTTCACCCTTTAATGGCTTGTTTTTAAGACTAAGTGTTATTTGTGCAAATTATTATCATATTCACAAACCGAGAGACCCGGGACTACGCGGTCAGTGCCTACAAGTTACATTGGTCCCTTGCGAGGTGTTCGTGACTCCTACGGTGTCGTTTGGGGGCTGGTTTGGGTTTTCACTCTTTAACGACAAATTTTTATGTGTAAGTGTGATTTTTTCAAATTATCGTTGTATTTTAAAATCAGGACACCCGGGACTACGCGATCAGTTCCTACAATTTATATTGGTCCCGTGCGAGGTGTTCGTACCTCCTACGGTGTCGTTTGGGGGTTGGTTTGGGTTTTCACCCTTTAATGGCAAATTTTTAGGTCTAAGTGTATTTTTGCAAATTATCATCGTATTCTCAAACCGAGAGACCAGGGACTACGCGGTCATTTCTTACAAGTTACATTGGTCCCGTGCGAGGTGTTCGTGCCTCCTATGGGATCGTTTCGGGGCTAGTTTTGGTTTGCACCCTTTAACGGCTTGTTATTAAGTCTAAGTGGTATTTTTGCAAATTATCGTCGTATTCTCAAATCGGGAGACCTCAGACAACGCGGCCAGTTCCTACATGTCACATTGGTCCCGTGCGAGGTGTTCGTGCCTCCTACGGGGTAATTTAGGGGCTGGTTTGGATTTTCACCTTTTAACGGCATATTTTTAAGTCTATGTGTGATTTTTGCAAATTATCATCGTATTCTCAAATCGGGAGTCCCGGAATTACGCGGTCAGTTCCTATAATTTACATTGGTCTCGTGCGAGGTGTTCGTGCCTCTTACGGGCTCGTTTGGGTTTTCATCCTTTAACGACTTGTTTTTAATTTTAAGTGTTATTTTTGTTAATTATCATCGTATTCTCAAATCGGGAGACCCGGGAATACGCGATCAGTTTCTACGAGTTATGTTGGTCCCGTGTGAGGTGTTCGTGCCTCCTACGGTGTCGTTTGGGGGCTGGTTTGTGTTTTCTCCCTTTAACGGCTTGTTTTTAATTCAAAGGGTTATTTTTGCAAATTATCATCCTCTTCTCAAATCGGGAGACCCGGGAATATGCGGTCAGTACCTACAAGTTACATTGGTCCAGTGCGAGGAGTACGTGCCTCCTACGGGGTCATTTGGGGGCTGGTTTAGGTTTTCCCTTTAACGACTTATTTTTAAGTCTAAGTGTTAATTTTTCCAAATTATCATCGTATTGTCAAACCGGGAGGCCCGGGACGACGTGGTCAGTTCCAACAAGTTACATTGGTCCCGTACGAGGTGTTCGTGCCTCCTACGGGGTAATTTAGGGGCTGGTTTGGGTTTTCTCCCCTTTAACGGCTTATTTTTAAGTCTAAGTGTTATTTTTGCAAATTATCGTTGTATTCTCAATCCGAGAGACCTGGGACTACGCGGTCAGTTCCTACAAGTTACATTGATCCCATGCGAGGTGTTCGTGCCTCCTATGGGGTTGTTTGGGCGCTCGTTTTGTTTTTCACCCTTTAACGACATGTTTTTAAATCTAAGTGTGATTATTGCAAATTATCATCGTATTCTCAAATTGGGAGACCCAGGATTACGCGATCAGTTCCTACAAGTTACATTGGTCCCGTGCGAGGTGTCCGTGCCTCTTACAGGGTCGTTTTATGGGCTGGTTTGGGTTTTCACCCTTTAACGGCTTATTTTTAAGTCTAAGTGTTATTTTTACAAATTATTATCGTAGTCACAAATCGAGAGACCCGGGACTACGCGGTCAGTTCCTACAAGTTAATTGGTCCCTTGCGAGGTGTTAGTGACTCCTACGTTATCGTTTGGGAGCTGGTTTGGTTTTTCACCCTTTAATGGCCAATTTTTACGTGTAAGTGTCATATTTTCAAATTATCGTTGTATTTTCAAATCGGGAGACCCGAGACTACGCTGTCAGTTCCTACAAGTTATATTGGTCCCGTGCGAGGTGTTCGTGCCTCCTATGGGATCATTTGGGGGCTAGTTTTTATTTTCACCCTTTAACGGCTTATTTTTCAGTCTAAGTGTTATTTTTTCAAATTATCATCGTATTCTCAAACTGAGAGACCCAGGACTACGCGGTCAGTTCCAACAAGTAACATTGGTCCCGTGCGAGGGTTTCGTGCCACCTAAGGGGTCGTTTGGGGGCTGGTTTGGGTTTTCACCCTTTAACAACTTGTTTTTAAGTCTAAGTGTGATATTTGGAGAGTATCATCGTATTCTGAAATCGAGTGACCCGGGACTACGCGGTCAGCTCCTACAAGTTACACTGGTCCCGTGCGAGGTGGCCGTGCCTCTTACAGGGTCGTCT
This sequence comes from Sambucus nigra, assembly GCA_949130495.1. Classification (NCBI taxonomy): domain Eukaryota; kingdom Viridiplantae; phylum Streptophyta; class Magnoliopsida; order Dipsacales; family Adoxaceae; genus Sambucus; species Sambucus nigra. The sequence goes on along the minus strand of OX422213.1, from coordinate 457,755,566 downwards.
AGAGGCTGGTTTGGGTTTTCACCCTTTAACGACTTGTTTTAAGTCTAAGTGTTATTTTTGAAAATTATTATCGTATTCACAAACCAAGAGACCCGGGACTAGGCGGTCAGTTCCTACAAGTTACATTGGTCCCTTGCGAGGTGTTCATGACTCATACGGTGTCGTTTGGTGGCTGGTTTGGGTTTTCACCCTTTAACGGCAAATTTTTATGTGTAAGTGTTATTTTTTCAAATTATCGTTGTATTTTGAAATCGGAAGACCTGGGACTACGCGGTGAGTTCCTACAAGTTATATTGGTCCCGTGCGAGGTGTTCGTGGCTCCAATGGGATCATTTGGGGGCTAGTTTCGATTTTCACCCTATAACGGCTTATTTCTAAGTCAAAGTGTTATTTTTTGAAATTATCGTTGTATTCTCAAACCGAGAGACCCAAGACTACGCGGTCAGTTGCAATAAGTTACATTGGTCCCGTGCGAGGGTTTCGTGCCTCCTAAGGGGTCGTTTGGGGGCTGGTTAGGGTTTTCACCCTTTAATAGCTTGTTTTTAAGTCTAAGTGTGATATTTACAAAGTATCATCGTATTCTCAAATCGAGAGGCCCAGGACTACACAGTCAGCTCCTACAAGTTACATTGGTCTCGTGCGAGGTGTTCGTGCCTCTTACGGGGTCGTTTGGGGGCGGGTTTGGGTTTTCACCCTTTAACGGCTTGTTTTTAAGTGTAAGTGTTATTTTTGCAAATAATAGATATATTAAAAAATTGAGAGACCCGAGACTACGCGGTCAGTTCTAACAAGTTACATTGGTCCCGCGCGAGGTGTTCGTACCTCCTACGGTGTCGTTTGGGGGTTGGTTTGGGTTTTCACCCTTTAACGGCAAATTTTTAGGTCTAAGTGTAATTTTGCAAATTATTGTCGTATTCTCAAACCGGGGACTACGCGGCTGGTTCCTACATGTTACACTGGTCCCGTGCAAGGTGTTTGTGCCACCTACAAAGTCATTTGGAGGCTTGTTTGGGTTTTCACCCTTTAACGGCGTGTTTTTAAGACTAAGTGTGATTTTTGCAAATTATCATCGTATTCTCAAACCGGGAGACCCGAGACTACGCGGTCAGTTCTTACAAGTTAAATTGGTCCCGTGCGAGGTGTTTGTGCCTCTTACGGGGTCGTTTGGGGGCTGGTTTCGGGTTTAACCTTTTAACGGCTTCTTTTTAAGTCAAAGTGTTATTTTAGCAAATTATCGTCGTATTCTCAAACCGGGAGACTCGGGACTACGGGGTCGATTCCTACATGTTACATTGGTCCTGTGCGTGGTGTTCGTACCTCCTACTAGGTTGGGTTTTAAGCCTTTAGAGGCGTTTTTTTAAGTCTAAGTACGATGTTTGTAAATTATAGTCATATTCTCAAACAGAGAGACCCGGGACTACGCGGTCAGTTCCTATAAGTTACATTGGTCCCGTGCGAGGTGTTCGGGCCTCTTACAGGGTCGATTGGGTGCTGGTTTGGGTTTTCACCCTTTAACAACTTGTTTTTAAGTCTAAGTATTATTTTGGCTAATTATTGTCGTATTCAGAAATTGGGAGACCCAAAACCACGCGGTCAGTTCCTATAAGTTACATTGGTCCCGTGCGAGGTGTTCGTGCCTCTTATAGGGTCGATTGGGGGCTGGTTTAGGTTTTCACCCTTTAACAACTTGCTTTTAAGTCTAAGTGTTATTTTTGTAAATTATCATCGTATTCTCAAATCGAGAGGTCTAGGACTGCGCGGTCAGTTCCGATAAGTTACAGTGGTCTCGCGCGAGGTGTTCATGCCTCCTACGGGGTCCTTTGGAGGTTGGTTTGGGTTTTCACCCTATAAAGGCGTGTTTTTAAGTCTGAGTGTGATTTTTGTAAATTATCATCGTATTATCAAAACGAGAGACCCGGGATTACGTGGTCGGTTCCTATAGGTCACATTGGTCCCGGGCGAGGTGTTCGTGCCTCTTACGGGGTTATTTGGGGGTTGGTTTGTGTTTTCACCATTTAACGGCTTATTTTTAAGTCTATGTGTGATTTTTGTAAATTATCGTTGTATTCTCAAACCGAGAGACCCAGGACTACTTGGTCAGTTCCTATAAGTTACATTGGTCCCGTGCAAGGTGTTCGTGCCTCTTATAGGGTCGTTTTGGGGTTAGTTTGGGTTTTCACCCTTTAACGAATTGTTTTTATGTCTAAGTGTTATCTTTGTAAATTATCATCGTATTCTCAAATCGGGAGACCCGGGACTACGCGGTCAGTTCCTACGAGTTACGTTGGTCACGTGTGAGGTGTTCGTTCCTCCTACGATGTCGTTTGGGCGCTGGTTTGGGTTTTCTCCCTTTGACGACTTATTTTTATATGTAAGTGTTATTTTTGCAAACTATCGTCGCATTCTCAAACCGGGAGACCTAGGACTACGCAGTCAGTTCCTACAAGTAACATTGGTCCCATGTGAGGTGTTCGTGCCTCGTACGGGGTCATTTGGGCGCTAGTTTGTTTTTTCACCCTTTAACGACATGTTTTTAAGTCTAAGTGTGATTATTACAAATTATCATCGTATTCTCAAATCGGGAGACCAGGGACTACGCGATCAGTTCCTACAAGTCTCATTGGTCTCGTGTGAGGTGTTCGTTCCTCCTACAATGTCGTTTGGGGGCTGGTTTGGGTTTTCACCCTTTAACGGGAAATTTTATGTGTGAGTGTATTTTTGCAAATTTTCATCGTATTCTCATACCAGGAGACCAGGGACTACGCGGTCAGTTCCTACAAGTTACATTGGTCCCATGCGACGTGTTCGTGCCTCCTATGGGACCGTTTCGGGGCTAGTTTAGGTTTTCACGCTTTAACGGCTTCTTTTTAAGTCTAAGTCCACTTTTTGCAAATTATCGTCATATTCTCAAACCGGGAGACCCGGGATTATGCGGCCAGTTCCTACATGTTACATTGGTCCCGTGCAAGGTGTTCGTGCCTCCTACAAAGTTATTTGGAGGCTTGTTTGGGTTTTCACCCTTTAACGGTGTGTTTTTAAGTCTAAGTGTGATTTTTGCAAATTATCATCATATTCTCAAATCGGGAGACCCAAGACTACGCGGTTAGTTCCTACAAGTTACATTGGTCCCGTGCGAGGTGTTCGTGCCTCTTACAGGGTCGTTTGGTGGCTGGTTTGGGTTTTAACCCTTTACCGGCTTGTGTTTTAAGTCTAAGTGTTATTTTTGCAAATTATCATCGTATTCTCAAACCGGGAAACTCGGGACTACGCGGTCGGTTCCTACATGTTACATTGGTCCCGTGCGAGGTGTTCGTACCTCCTACGGGGTTGGGTATTCTGCCTTTAGTGGCATGTTTTTAATTCTAGGTGTGATTTTTGCAAATTACAATCGTATTCTCAAACAGAGAGACCCAGGACTAGTCAGTCAGTTCCAATAAGTTACATCGGTCCCGTCCGAGGTGTTCGTGCCTCTTACAGGGTCGATTGGCTGCTGGTTTGAGTTTTCACCCTTTAACAACTTATTTTCAAGTCTAAGTGTTATTTTGGAAAATTATTGTCGTATTCAAAAATCGGGAGACCCGAAACCACGCGGTCAGTTTCTATAAGTTACATTGGTCCCGTGGGAGGTGTTCGTGCCTCTTACAGGGTCAATTAGGGGCTGGTTTCGGCTTTCACCCGTTAACAACTTGCTTTTAGGTCTAAGTGTTATTTTTGAAAATTATCATCAAATTCTCAAACCGGGAGACCCGGGACTGCGCGGTCAGTTTCTATAAGTTACATTGGTACCGTATGAGGTGTTCGGGCCTCTTACGGGGTCGTTTAGTGGTTGGTTTGTGTTTTCACCCCTTAACGGTGTGTTTTTAAGTGTTAGTGTGATTTTTGTTAATTATCGTCTTATTCTCAAACCGAGAGACGCAGGACTACGCGGTCAGTTCCTAAAAGTTACATTGGTCCCGTGCGAGGTGTTCGTGCCTCTTACGGGGTCGTTTTGGGGATAGTTTGGGTTTTCTCCCTTTAACTACTTTCTTTTTATGTCTAAGTGTTATCTTTGTAAATTATCATCGTATTCTCAAATCGGGAGACCCGGGACTACGCGGTCAGTTCCTATGAGTTACGTTGGTCCCGTGTGAGGTGTTCGTTCCTCCTACGGTGTTGTTTGGGGGCTGGTTTGGGTTTTCTCCCTTTAATGGCTTGTTTTTAAGTCTAAGGATTTTTTTGCGAATTATCATCGTATTCTCAAATCGGGAGACCCGAGAATACACGGTCAGTACCTACAAGTTACATTGGTCGCATGCGAGGTGTTCATGCCTCCTACGGGGTCGTCTGGGGGCTGGTTTGGGTTTTCACCCTTTAACGACTTGTTTTTAAGTCTAAGTGTTATTTTTGCAAATTATCATCGTATTATCAAACCGGGAGACCTGGGACTACGCGGTCAGTTCCTACAAGTAACATTGGTCCCATGTGAGGTGTTCGTGCCTCGTACGGGGTCATTTGGGCGCTCGTTTCTTTTTTCACCCTTAAATGACATGTTTTTAAGTCTAAGTGTGATTATTGCAAATTTTATCATCGTATTCTCAAATCGGGAGACCCGGGACTACGCGATCAGTTCCTACAAGTTACATTGGTCCCATACGAGGGGTTCGTTCCTCCTACAACGTCGTTTGGGGGCTGGTTTGGGTTTTCACCCTTTAACGGCAAGTTTTTATGTGTAAGTGTATTTTTGCAAATTATCATCGTATTCTCATACCGGGAGACCACGGACTACACGGTCAGTTCCTACAAGTTACATTGGTCCCGTACGACGTGTTCGTTCGTCCTATGGGATCGTTTTGGGGCTAGTTTATGTTTTCACGCTTTAACGGCTTCTTTTTAAGTTTAAGTGCTCTTTTTGCAAATTATCGTCATATTCTCAAATCGGGAGACCCGGGACTACGCGGCCAGTTCCTACATTTTTACATTGGTCCCGTGCAAGGTGTTCGACCCTCCTACAAAGTTATTTGGAGGCTTGTTTGGGTTTTCACCCTTTAACGGTGTGTTTTTAAGTCTAAGTGTGATTTTTGCAAATTATCATCATATTCTCAAACCGGGAGACCCGAGACTACGCAGTCAGTTCCTACAAGTTAGATTGGTCCCGTGCGAGGTGTTCGTGCCTCTTACGGGTCATTTGGGGGCTGGTTTGGGTTTCAACCCTTTAAAGGCTTGTTTTTAAGTCTAAGTGTTATTTTTGCAAATTATCATTGTATTCTCAAACCGAGAGACTCGGGACTACGCGGTCGGTTCCTACATGTTACATGGGTCCCGTGCGAGGTGTTCGTACCTCCTACGGGGTTGGGTTTTTTGCCTTTAGTGGCGTGTTTTTAAGTCTAGGTGTGATTTTTGCAAATTATAGTCATATTCTCAAACAGATAGACCCAGGACTACTCGGTCAGTTCCTATAAGTTACATTGGTCCCGTACGAGGTGTTCGTGCCTCTTACAGGCTCGGTTGGCTTCTGGTTTGGGTTTTGACCCTTTAACAACTTGTTTTTAAGTCTAAGTGTTATTTTGGCAAATTATTGTCGTATTCAGAAACTGGGAGACCCGGAACCAGGAGGTCAGTTCCTATAAGTTACAATTGTCCCATGCGAGGTGTTCGTGCCTCTTACAGGGTCGATTGGGGGCTGGTTTCGGTTTTCACCCTTTAACAACTTGCTTTTAGGTCTAAGTGTTATTTTTGCAATTTATCATCAAATTCTCAAACCGGGAGACACGGGACTGCGCGGTCAGTTCCTATAAGTTACATTGGTCCCGTGTGAGGTGTTCGTGCCTCCTACGGGGTCGTTTTGTGGTTGGTTTGGGTTTTCACCCTTAAACGATGTGTTTTTAAGTCTTAGTGCGATTTTTGCAAATTATCATCGTATTCTCAAACCGTGAGACCAGGAATTACGTGGTATGTTCCTATAAGTTACGTTAGTACCGTACGAGTTGTTCGCGCCACTTACGGGGTCGTTTGGGGGTTAGTTTGGGTTTTCACCCTTTAACGGCATATTTTCAAGTCTATGTGTGATTTTTGCAATTATCATCGTATTCTCAAATCGGGAGACCCGGGACTATGCGGTCAGTTCCTATAAGTTACATTGGTCCCGTGCGAGGTGTTCGTGCCTCTTAACGGGTCGTTTTGGGGCTAGTTTGGGTTCTCACCGCTTCGCGACTTGTTTTTAAGTCTAAGTATTATTTTTGTAAGTTATCATCGTATTCTCAAACCGGGAGACCCAGGACTACGCGGTCAGTTCCTACGAGTTACACTGGTCCCGTGTGAGGTGTTCGTGCCTCCTACGGTGTCGTTTGGGGGATTGTTTGGGTTTTCTCCCTTTAACGGATTATTTTTATGTCTAAGTTTTATTTTTGTAAATTATCATCATATTCTCACATCAGGAGACCCGGGAATACGCGGTCTATACCTACAAGTTACATTGGTCGCATGTGAGGTGTTCATGCCTCCTACGGGGTCGTTTGGGGGTTGGTTAGGGTTTCAACTTTAATGGATTATTTTTATGTTTAACTATTGATTTTTCCAAATTATCATCATATTCTCAAACCAGGAGACCAGGGACTACACGGTCAATTCCAACAAGTTACATTGGTCTCGTGCGAGGTGTTCGTGCCTCCTACGGGGTCATTTAGGGGATGGTTTGGGTTTGCACCCTTTAACGGCTTATTTTTAAGTCTTAGTGTTATTTTTACAAATTATCATCGTATTGTCAAATCGGGAGACCTGGGACTACGCTGTCAGTTCCTACAAGTTACATTGGTACCATGCGACGTGTTCGTGCCTCGTACGGGGTCGATTGGGCGCTCGTTTGGTTTTTCACCCTTTAACGACATGTTTTTAACTCTAAGTGTCATTATTGCAAATTATCATCGTATTCTTAAATCGGGAGACCCGAGTCTACGCGATCAGTTCCTACAAGTTACATTGGACCCGTGCGAGGTGTTCGTGCCTCTTACAGGGTCGTTTGGGGGCTGGTTTGGGTTTTCACCCTTTAACAACTTGTTTTTACGTCTAAGTGTTATTTTTGCAAATTATTATCGTATTCACGAACCGAGAGACCCGGGACTACGCGATCAGTTCCTACATGTTACATTGGTCCCTTGCGAGGTGTTCGTGCCTCCTACGGTGTCGTTTGGGGGCTGGTATGGGTTTTCACCCTTTAACGGAAATTTTTATATGTAAGTGTGATTTTTGCAAATTGTCGTTGTATTCTCAAATCGAGAGACCCGGGACTACGCAGTCAGTTACTACAAGTTATATTGGTCCCGTGCGAGGTGTTCTTGCCTCTTATGGCATCATTTGGGGGCTAATTTCGATTATCAACCTTTTACGGCTTATTTTTAAGTCTAAGTGTTATTTTTTCAAATTATTGTCGTATTCTCAAATTGGGAGACCCGGGACTACGAGGTCAGTTCCTACTAGTCACATTGGTCCCGTGCGAGGTGTTCGTGCATCTTATGGGGTCGTTTGGGGGAACGTTTAGGTTTTAACACTTTAATGGCTTGTTTTTAAGTCTAAGTGTTATTTTTACAAATTATCGTCGTATTCTCAAACCAGGAGATCCGGGACTATGCGGTGAGTTCCTGCATGTTACATTGGTCTCGTGAAAGGTGTTCGTACCTCCTACGGGGTTGGGTTTTCACCCTCTAATGGCGTGTTTTTAAGTCTAAGTGTGATTTTTGCAAATTATTCTCGTATTCTCAAACCGAGAGACCCGGGACTATAAGTTACATTGGTCCCGTACTAGGTGTTCGTGCCTCTTACAGGGTTTCACCCTTTAAAGACTTGTTTTTAAGTCTAGATGTTATCTTTTCAAATTATTATTGTATTCTCAAATCGGGAGACTCGAGACTGTGTGGTCAGTTCCTACAATTTACATTGGTCCCGTGCGAGGTGTTCGTGCCTCCTACGGGGTCGTTTGGAGGCTGGTTTGGGTTTTCACCCTTTAACGGCATATTTTTAAGTCTATGTGTGATTTTTGTGAATTATCGTCGTATTCTCAAAGCGGGAGACCCGGGTCTATGCGGTCAGTTCCTATAAGTTACATTGGTCCCGTGCGAGGTGTTCGTGCCTCTAACGGGGTCGTTTTGGGGCTAGTTTGGGTTTTCACCCTTTAACGACTTGTTTTTATGTCTAAGTGTTATTTTTGCAAATTATTATCGTATTCACAAACCGAGAGACCCGGGACTATGCGGTCAGTTCCTACAAGTTACATTGGTCCCTTGTGAGGTGTTCGTGCCTCCTACGGTGTCGTTTTGGAGCTAGTATGGGTTTTCACCCTTTAACGGCAAATTTTTATATGTAAGCGTGATTTTTGCAAATTATCATTGTATTCTCCAATCGGGAGACCTGGGACTACGCTGTCAATTCCTACAAGTTATATTGGTCCCGTGCGAGGTGTTCGTTCCTCGTATGGGTTCGTTTGGAGGCACGTTTAGGTTTTAACCCTTCAATGGCTTGTTTTTAAGCCTAAGTGTTATTTTCGTAAATTATCGTCGTATTCTCAAACCAGGAGACCCGGGACTACGCGGTCAGTTCCTACATATTACATTGGTCCCGTACGAGGTGTTCTTGGCTCCTACAGGGTCGTTTGGGGGCTGGTTTGGGTTTTCACCCTTTAACAACATATTTTTTAGTCTAAGTATGATGTCTACAAATTATCACCGTATTCTCAAACCGGGAGACCCAAAACTACACGGTCAGTTCCTATAAGTTACATTGGTCCCGCGCCAGATGTTCGTGTCCCGTATGGGGTCGTTTTCGTGCTGGTTAGGGTTTTCACCCTTTAACGGCTTGTGTTTAAGTGTAAGTGTTATTTTTTCAAATTATCATCATATTCTCAAGCCTAGACACCCAGGACTACGCGGTCAGTGCCGACAAGTCACATTGGTCCCGTGCGAGGGTTTCGTGCCTCCTAAGGGGTCGTTTGGGTTTTCACCCTTTAACAGCTTGTTTTTAAGTCTAAGTGTGATATTTGCAAATTATCATCGTATTCTCAATTCGAGAGACCCGGGACTACGCGGTCAGCTCCCACAAGTTACATTGGTATCGTGCGAGGTGTTCGTGCCTCTTACGGGGTCGTTTGGGGACTGGTTTGGGTTTTCACCCTTTAACGACTTGTTTTTAAGTATAAATGTTATTTTTGAAAATTGTAGACGTATTCAAAAATCGAGAGACCCGGGACTACGCGGTCAGTTCCTACAAGTTACATTGGTCCCGTGCGAGGTGTCCGTACCTCCTACGGTGTCGTTTGGGGGCTGGTTTGGGTTTTCACCCTTTAACGGCTAATTTTAAAGTCTAAGTGTATTTTTGCAAATTATCATCGTAATCTAAAACCGAGAGACCAGGGACGACGCGGTCAGTTCCTACAAGTTACATTGGTCCCCTGCGAGGTGTTCGTGCCTCCTATGGGATCGTTTCGGGGCTAGTTTAGGTTTTCACCCTTTAACGGCTTGTTTTTAAGTCTAAGTGTTATTTTTGCAAATTATCATCGTATTCTCAAATCGGGAGACCCGAAACTACGCGGTCAGTTCCTACAAATTACATTGGTCCCGTGCGACGTGTTTGTGTTTCGTATGGGGTCGTTTTCGGGCTGGTTTGGGTTTTCACCCTTTAACGGCTTGTGTTTAAGTGTAAGTGTTATTTTTTCAAATTATCGTCATATTCTCAAACCTAGACACCCAGGACTATGCGGTCAGTGCCGAAAAGTTACATTGGTCCCGTGCGAGGGTTTCGTGCCTCCTAAGGGGTCGTTTGTGGGCTGGTTTGGGTTTTCACCCTTTAAGAGCTTTTTTTTAAGTCTAAGTGTGATATTTTCAAATTATCATCGTATTCTCAATTCGAGAGACCCGGGACTACGCAGTCAGCTCCAACAAGTAACATTGGTATCGTGCGAGGTGTTCGTGCCTCTTACGGGGTCGTTTGGGGACTGGTTTGGGTTTTCACACTTTAACGACTTGTTGTTAAGTATAAGTTTTATTTTTTAAAATTGTAGACGTATTCAAAAATTGAGAGACCCGGGACTACGCGGTCAGTTCCTACAAGTTACATTGGTCCCGTGCGAGGTGTTCGTACCTCCTACGGTGTCGTTTGGGGGCTGGTTTGGGTTTTCACCCTTTAACGGCTAATTTTTAAGTCTAAGTGTATTTTTTCAAATTATCATCGTATTCTAAAACCGAGAGACCAGGGACTACGCGATCAGTTCCTACAAGTTACATTGGTCCCCTGCGAGGTGTTCGTGCCTCCTATGGGATCGTTTCGGGGCTAGTTTAGGTCTTCACCCTTTAACGGATTGTTTTTAAGTCTAAGTGTTATTTTTGCAAATTATCGTCGTATTCTCAAACCCGGAGACCCGGGAGTACGCGGTCAGTTCCTACAAATTACATTGGTCCCGTGCGAGGTGTTCGTGCCTCTTACGCGGTCGTTTGGGGGCTGGATTGGGTTTTAACCCTATAACGGCTTATTTTTAAGTCATAATGTTATTTTTGTAAATTATCGTCGTATTCTCAAATCGGAAGACCCGGGACTACGCGGTCGGTTCCGACATGTTACATTGGTCCCGTGCGAGGTGTTTGAACCTCCTATGGGGTTGGATTTTCACCCTTTAGTGGCGTGTTTTTAAGTCTAAGTGTGATTTTAGCAAATTATCATCGTATTCTCAAATCGAGAGACCCGAGACTACACGGTCAGTTCCTATAAGTTACATTGGTTCCGTGCGAGTTGTTCGTACCTCTAACAGGGTCGATTGGGGGCTGGTTTGGGTTTTCACCCTTTAATAACTTGTTTTTAAGTCTAAGTGTTATTTTTTCAAATTATCATCGTATTCTCAAATCGGGAGACCCGAGGCTGCGCGGTCAGTTCCTATAAGTTACATTGGTCCCGTGCGAGGTGTTCGTTCCTCCTACGGGGTCGTTTGGTGGTTGGTTTGGGTTTTCACCCTTTAACGACATATCTTTGAGTCTATGTGTGATTTTTGCAAATTAAAGTCGTATTCTCAAACCGAGAGACCCGGGACTACACGGTCAGTTCCTATAAGTTACATTGGCCTCGTGCGAGGTGTTCGTGCCTCTTACGGGGTCGTTTGGGGGCAAGTTTGGGTTTTCACCCTTTAACGACTTGTTTTTAAGTCTAAGTATTATTTTTGTAAATTATCGTCGTATTCTCATACCTGGAGGATCGGGACTACGCGGTCAGTTCCTACAATTTACATTGGTCTCGTGTGAGGTGTTCGTGCCTCCGACTGTGTCGTTTGGGGGCTGGTTTGGGTTTTCTCCCTTTAATGGCTTATTTTTAAGTCTAAGGGTTATTTTTGCAAATTATCATCGTATTCTCAAATCGGGAGACCCGAGACTACGCGGTCAGTACCTACTAGTTATATTGGCCGCACGCGAGGTGTTCGTGCCTCCTACAGGGTCGTTTGGGGACTGGTTTGGGTTTTCACCCATTAACAGCATGTTTTTTAGTCTAAGTATGATTTTTGCAAATTATCACCCTATTCTCAAACCGGGAGACCCAAAACTACGCGATCAGTTCCTACAAGTTACATTGGTCCCGCGCGAGATGTTCGTGTCTCGTATGGGGTCGTTGTTGGGCTGGTTTGGGTTTTCACCCTTTAATGGCTTGTGTTTAAGTGTAAGTGTTTTTTTTTCAAATTATCGTCATATTCTCAAACCTAGAGACCCAGGACTACGCGGTCACTGCCGACAAGTTACATTGGTCCCGTGCGAGGGTTTCGTGCCTCCTAAGGGGTCGTTTGGGGGCTGGTTTGGGTTTTCACCCATTAACAACTTGTGTTTAAGTCTAAGTGTGATATTTGCAAATTATCATCCTATTCTCAAATCGAGAGACCCGGGACTACGCGGTCAGCTCCTACAAGTAACATTGGTCTCGTGCGAGGTGTTCGTGCCTCTTACGGGGTCGTTTGGGGACTGGTTGGGTTTTCACCCTTTAACGGCTTGTTTTTAAGTATAAGTGTTATTTTTCCAAATTATAGACGTATTCAAAAATTGAGAGACCCGGGACTAGGCGGTCGGTTTCGACATGTTACATTGGTCCCGTGGGAGGTGTTTGTACCTCCTACGGGGTCGTTTGGTGGTTGGTGTGGGTTTTGACCCTTTAACAACTTGTTTTTAAGTCTAAGTGTTATTTTTTTAAATTATCATCGTATTCTCAAATCGGGAGAGCCGGGAATATGCGGTCAGTACCTACAGGTTATATTGGTCGCATGCGAGGTGTTTAGGTCTCCTACGGGATCGTTTGGGGGTTGGTTTGGGTTTTCACCCTTTAACGACTTATTTTTATGTCTGAGTGTTTTTTTTCTGAATTATCATTGTATTCTCAAACTGGGAGTCCCGGAACCACGCAGTCAGTTCCTACAAGTTACATTGGTCCCGTGCGAGGTGTTCGTTCCTCCTAGGGGGTCGTTTGGTGGTTGGTTTGGGTTTTCACCCTTTAACGGCATATTTTTAAGTCTATGTGTGATTTTTGCAAATTATCGTCGTATTCTCAAACTGGGAGACCCGGGACTACGCGGTCAGTTCCAATAAGTTACATTGGTCCCGTGCGAGGTGTTCGTGCCTCTTACAGGGTCGTTTGGGGGCTAGATTGGGTTTTCTCCCTTTGACGACTTGTTTTTAAGTCTAAGTGCTATTTTTTTAAATTTTCATCGTATTCTCAAATTGGGAGACCCGGGACTACGCGATCAGTTCCTACAAGTTACATTGGTCCCGTGTGAGGTGTTCGTGCCTCCTACGGTGTCGTTTGGGGGCTGGTTTGGGTTTTCTCCCCTTAATGGCTTGTTTTTAAGTCTAAGGGTTATTTTTGCAAATTATCATCGTATTCTCAAATAGGGAGACCCGGGACAACGCGGTCAGTACCTACAAGTTACATTGGTCGCATACGAGGTGTTCATGCCTCCTACGAGGTCGTTTGGGGGTTGGTTTGGGTTTTCACCCTTTAACGACAAATTTTTACAGGTAAGTGTGATTTTTTCAAATTATCATTGAATTCTCAAATCGGGTGACCTGGGACTACGCCGTCAGTTCCTATAAGTTATATTGGTCCCGTGCGAGGTGTTCGTGCCTCTTACAGGGTCGATTGGGGGCTGGTTTGGGTTTTCACCCTTTAACAACATCCTTTTAAGTCTAAGTGTTAGTTTTGCAAATTATCATCGTATTCTCAAATCGGGAGACTCGAGACTACACGATCAGTTCCTACAAGTTACATTGGTCCCGTGCGAGGTGTTCGTGCCTCCTACGGGGTCGTTTGGACGTTGGTTTGGGTTTTCACCCTTTAACGACGTGTTTTTAAGTCTCATTGTGATTTTTGAAAATTATCATCGTATTCTCAAACCGAGAGACCCGAGATTACGTGGTCAGTTCCTATAAGTTACAATGGTCCCGTGCGACATGTTCGTGCCTCTTACGGGGTCGATTGGGGGTTGGATTGGGTTTTTACCCTTTAACGACATATTTTTAAGTCTATGTGTGATTTTTGCAAATTATCGTCGTATTCTCAAATCGGGAGACCCGGGACTACGCGGTCAGTTCCTATGAGTTACATTGGTCCCGTGCGAGGTGTCCGTGCCTCTTACGGGGTCGTTTTGGGCTTATTTTGGGTTTTCACCCTTTAGTAGCTTGTTTTTAAGTCTAAATGTTTTTTTTTGCAAATTATTATCGTATTCACAAACTGAGAGACCCAGGACTACGCGGTCATTTCCTACAACTTACATTGGTGTTCGTGCCTCCTACGGTGCCGTTTGGGGGCTGGTATGGGTTTTCACCCTTTAACGGCAAATTTTTATATGTAAGTGTGATTTTTGCAAATTATCTTTGTATTCTCAAATCGGGAGACCCGGGACTACGCGGTCAGTTCCTACAAGTTATATTGGTTCCGTGCGAGGTGTTCGTGCCTCTTATGGGATCATTTGGAGGCTAGTTTCAATTTTCACCCTTTAACGGCTTATTTTTAAGTCAAAGTGTAATTTTTTCAACCCAAATCGGGAGACCCGGGACTACGCGGCCAGTTCCTACTAGTTACATTGGTCCCGTGCGAGGTGTTCGTGCCTCTTATGGTGTCGTTTGGGGGCATATTTGGGTTTTAACCCTTCAATGGCTTGTTTTTAAGCCGAAGTGTTATTTTTTGCAAATTATCATCGTATTCTCAAACGAGGAGACCCGGGACTACGCGGTCAGTTCCTACATGTTACATTGGCCCCGTGAGAGGTGTTCGTGCCTCTTACAGGGTCGTTTGGGAGCTGGTTTGGGTTTTGACCCTTTAACAGCATGGTTTTTAGTCATGTATGATTTCTACAAATTATCACCGTATTCTCAAACCGGGAGACCTGAAACTAAGCGGTCAGTTCCTACAAGTTACATTGGTCCCGCGTGAGGTGTTCGTGTATTGTATGGGGTCGTTTTCGGGCTGGTTTTGGTTTTCACCCTTTAACGGCTTGTGTTTAAGTGTAATTGTGATTTTTTCAAATTATCGTCATATTCTCAGACCGAGAGACCCAGGACTATGCGGTCAGCGCCAACAAGTTACAATGGTCCCGTGCGAGGCTTTCGTGCCTCCTAAGGGGTCGTTTGGGGGTTGGTTTGGGTTTTCACTCTTTAACCGCTTGTTTTTAAGTCTAAATGTGATATTTTCAAATTATCATCTTATTCTCAAACCGAGAGACCCGGGACTACGCGGTTAGCTCCTACAAGTTACATTTGTCCGTTAGGAGGTGTTCGTGCCTCTTACGGGGTCATTTGGGGGTTGGTTTGGATTTTCACCCTTTAACGACTTATTTTAAGTGTAAGTGTTATTTTTGCAAATTATAGACGTATTCAAAAATCGAGAGACCCGAGACTATGCGGTCAGTTCCTACAAGTTACAATGGTACCGTGCGAGGTGTTCGTACCTCCTACGGTGTCGTTTGGGGGATGGTTTGCATTTTCACCCTTTAACGGCAAAATTGTTAGGTCTAAGTGTATTTTCGCAAATTATCATCGTATTCTCAAATCGGGAGACTAGGGACTACGCGGTCAGTTTCTACAAGTTACATTAGTCCCGTGCGAGGTGTTCGTGCCTCCTATGGGATCGTTTTGGGACTAGTTTAGGTGTTCACTCTTTAACGGCTTGTTTTTATGTCTAAGTGTTATTTTTGCAAATTATCATCGTATTCTCAAACTGAGAGACCCGAGACTACGCGGTCAGTTCCTACAAGTTACATTGGTCACGTGCGAGGTGTTCGTGCCTCTTACGGGGTCGTTTGGGAGCTGGTTTGGGTTTTAACCCTTTAACGTCTTGTTTTTAAGTCTAAATGTTATTTTTTCAAATTATCGTCGTATTCTCAAACCGGGAGACCCGGGACTACGCGGTCGGTTCCGACATGTTACATTGGTCCCGTGCGAGGTGTTCATACCTCCTACGAGGTTGGGTTTTCAACCTTTAGTGGCGTGTTTTTAAGTCTAAGTGTGATTTTTTCAAATTATCATCGTATTCTCAAATCGAGGGACCGGGGACTATGCGGTCAGTTCCTATAAGTTACATTGGTCCCCTGCGAGGTGTTCGTGCCTCTTACGGGGTCGTTTGGGGGCTAGTTTTGTTTTTCACCCTTTAACGACTTATTTTTAAGTTTAACGTTATTTTTGTAAAATATCATCGTATTCTCAAACCGGGAGACCCGGGAAAACGTGGTCAGTTCCTACAAGTTACATTGGTCCCGTGTGAGGTGTTCGTGCTCCTACGGTGTCATTTGGGGGTTGGTTTGGGTTTTCTCCCTTTAACGGCTTATTTTTAAGTCTAAGGGTTCTTTTTGCAAATTATCATTGTATTCTCAAATCGGGAGACCCGGGACTATGCGGTCAGTACCTACAAGTTACATTGGTCGCATACGAGGTGTTCATGCCTCCTACGAGCTCGTCTGGGGGCTGGTTTGGGTTTTCACCCTTTAACGACAAATTTTTATGTGTAAGTATGATTTTTTCAAATTATCATTGCATTCTCAAATCGAGAGACTCGGGACTACGCGGTCAGTTCCTACAAGTTATATTGGTCCCGTGCGAGGTGTTCGTGCATCCTATGGGATCATTTGGGGGCTAGTTTTTATTTTCACCCTTTAACGGCTTATTTTTAAGTCTAAGTGTTATTTTTTCAAATTATCATCATATTCTCAAACCGAGAGACCTAGGACTACGCGGTCAGTGCCAACAAGTTACAATGTTCCGTGCGAGGGTTTCGTGCCTCCAAACGGGTCGGTTGGGAGTTGGTTTGGGTTTTCACCCTTTAACAGCTTGTTTTTAAGTCTAAGTGTGATATTTGAAAATTATCATCGTATTCTCAAATCGAGAGACCCGAGACTACGCAGTCAGCTCCTACAAGTTACATTGGTCTCGTGCGAGGTGTTCATGCCTCTTACGGGGTCGTTTGGGGGCTGGTTTGGGTTTTCACCCTTTAACGGCTTATTTTTAAGTGTAAGTGTTATTTTTTCAAATTATAGACATATTCATAAATCGAGAGACCTGGGAATAGCGGTCAGTTCCTACAAGTTACATTGGTCCCGTGTGAGGTGTTCGTACCTCCTACGGTGTCGTTTGGGGGCTGGTTTGGGTTTTCACCCTTTAACGGAAATTTTTTAGGTCTAAATGTATTTCTGCAAATTATCATCGTATTCTCAAATCGGGAGACCCGGGACTATGCGGTCAGTTCCTACAAGTTACAATGGTCCTGGGCGAGGTGTTCGTGCCTCGTATGGGATCGTTTCGGGGCTAGTTTAGGTTTTCACCCTTTAATGGTTTATTTTTAAGTCTAAGTGTTATTTTTGCAAATTATCACCATATTCTCAAACCGGGAGACCTGGGACTACGCGGTCAATTCCTACAAGTTACATTGGTCCCATGCGAGGTGTTTGTGCCTCCTACAGGGTCGTTTGGGGGCTGGTTTAGGTTTTAACCCTTTAACGGCTTCTTTTTAAGTCTAAATGTTATT
The DNA here is from genome assembly GCA_949130495.1 of Sambucus nigra. NCBI lineage: Eukaryota > Viridiplantae > Streptophyta > Magnoliopsida > Dipsacales > Adoxaceae > Sambucus > Sambucus nigra. The sequence continues at coordinate 457,738,565 of OX422213.1, read as the reverse complement.
TTTGCAAATTATCGCCGTATTCTCAAACCGGGAGACCCGGGACTATGCGGTCGGTACCTATATGTTACATAACTCCCGTGCGAGGTGTTCGTACCTTGCATGGGGTTGGGTTTTCACCCTGTAGTGGCGTGTTTTTAAGTTTAAGTGTGATTTTTGCAAATAATAGTCGTATTCTAAAATCGAGAGACCCGGGACTACGCGGTCAGTTCCTATAAGTTACAATGGTCCCGTGCAAGGTGTTCGTGCCTCTTACAGGGTTGATTGGGGGCTGGTTTGTGTTTTCACCCTTTAACAACTTGTATTTAAGTCTAAGTGTTATTTTTGCAAATTATCATTGCATTCTCAAACCGGGAGACCCGAGGCTGCACTGTCAGTTCCTATAAGTTACATTGGTCCCGTGCGAGGTGTTCGTGCCTCTTACGGGGTCGTTTGGGGATGGCTTGGGTTTTCAGCCTTTAACGACTTTTTTTTACGTCTAAGTGTAATTTTTATAAATTATTGTCGTTTTCAGAAACCGGGAGACCTGGAACCACGCAGTCAGTTCTTACAAGTTACATTGGTCCCATGCGAGGTGTTCATTCCTCCTACGGGGTCGTTTGGTGGTAGGTTTGGGTTTTCACCCTTTAACGACATATTTTTAAGTCTATGTGTGATATTTGCAAATTATCATCGTATTCTCAAACCGGTAGTCCCGGGACTACGCGGTCAGTTCCAATAAGTTACATTGGTCCCGTGCGAGGTGTTCGTGCCTCTTACAGGGTCGTTTGGGGGCTAGTTTAGGTTTTCACCCTTTAATGACTTGTTTTAAGTCTAAGTGTTATTTTTGAAAATTATCATCGTACTCTCAAACCAGGAGACCCAAGACTACGCGGTCAGTTCCTACAAGTTACATTGGTCCCGGGTGAGGTGTTCGTTCCTCCTACGGGGTCGTTTGGGGGCTGGTTTTGGTTTTTCACCCTTTAATGACATGTTTTTAACTCTAAGTCTGATTTTTGCAAATTATCATTGTATTCTCAAACTAGGAGACCCGGGACTACGCCGTCGGTTCCTATAAGTTATGTTAGTCCCGTGCGAGGTGTTCGTGCCTCTTACGGGGTCGTTTGGGGGCTAGTTTGGGTTTTCAACCTTGAACGGCATATTTTTAAGTCTATGTGTGATTTTTGCAAATTATCGTCGTGTTCTCAAACCGGGAGACCCGGGACTACGCGGTCAGTTCCTATAAGTTACTTTGGTTCTGTGCGAGGTGTTCGTGCCTCTTACAGGGTTATTTGGGGGCTAGTTTGGGTTTTCACCCTTTAATGACTTGTTTCTACGTCTAATTGTTATTTTTTCAAATTATCATCGAATTTTCAAACCGGGATACCCAAGACTACGCGGTCAGTTCGTACAAGTTACATTGGTCCCGTGCGAGGTGTTCGTACCTCCTACGGTGTCGTTTGGGGGCTTGTTTGAATTTTAACCCTTTAACGGCAGATTATTAGGTCTAAGTGAGTTTTTGCAAATTATCATCGTATTCTCAAACCGGGAGACTAGGGACTACGCGATCAGTTCCTACAAGTTACATTGGTCCCGTGCGAGGTGTTCGTGCCTCCTATGGGATCGTTTCGGGGCTAGTTTAGGTTATCACCCTTTAACGGCTTATTTTTATGTCTAAGTGTTATTTTTGCAAATTATCATCCTATTCTCAAAACCGAGAGACCCGGGACTACGCGGTCAGTTCCTACAAGTTACATTGGTCCCGTGCGAGGTGTTCGTGCCTCTTACGGGGTCGTTTGGGGGCTGGTTTGGGATTTAACCCTTTAATAGCTTGTTTTTAAGTCTAAATGTTATTTTTCCAAATTATCGTCTTATTCTCAAATCGGGAGACCTGGGACTACGCTGTCGGTTCCGACATGTTACATTGGTCCCGTGTGAGGTGTTCGTACCTCCTACGGGGTTGGGTTTTCACCCTTTAGTGGCGTGTTTTTAAGTCTAAGTGTGATTTTTGAAAATTATCATCGTATTCTCAAACCGAGAGACCCGGGACTATGCGGTCAGTTCCTATAAGTTACATTGGTCCCGTGCGAGGTGTTCGTGCCTCTTACATGGTCGATTGGGGGCTGCTTTGGGTTTTCACCCTTTAACAACTTGTTTTTAAGTCAAAGTGTAATTTTTGCAAATTATCATCGTATTCTCAAATCGGGAGACCTGTGACAATGCTGTCAGTTCCTACAAGTTACATTGGTCCCGTGCGAGGTGTTCGTACCTCCTACGGTGTCGTTTGGGGCTGGTTTGGGGTTTCACCCTTTAACGGCAAATTTTTAGGTCTAAGTGTATTTTTGCAAATTATCATGGTATTCTCAAATCGGGAGACCAGGGACTACGTGGTCAGTTCTTACAAGCTACATTGGTCCCGTGCGAGGTATTTGTGCCTCTTACAGGGTCGTTTGGGAGATGGTTTAGGTTTTAACCTTTTAATGGCTTTTTTTGAGTCTAAATGTTATTTTTGAAAATTATCATCGTATTCTCATACCGGGAGACCCGGGACTACGCGGTCGGTTTCGACAAGTTACATCAGTCTCGTGCGAGGTGTTCGTACCTCTTACGGGGTTGGGTTTTCACCCTTTAGTGGCGTGTTTTTAAGTCTAAGTGTGATTTTTACAAATAATAGTTGTATTCTAAAACCGAGAGACCCGGGACTACGCGATCAGTTCCTAAAAGTTACAATGGTCCCGGGCAAGGTGCTCATGCCTCTTACAGGGTCGATTGGGGGCTGGTTTGGGTTTTCACCCTTTAACGACTTGTTTTTAAGTCTAAGTGTTATTTTTATAAATTATTATCGTATTCAGAAATCGGGAGACCCGGAACCACGCAGTCAGTTCCTATAAGTTACATTGGTCCCATGTGAGGTGTTCATTCCTCCTACGGGGTCGTTTGGTGGTTGGTTTGGGTTTTCACCCTTTAATGGCATATTTTTAAGTCTGTGTGATTTTTAATAATTATCGTCGTATTCTCAAACCGGGAGACCCGGGACTACGCGGTCAGTTCCTATAAGTTACATTGGTCCCGTGCGAGGTGTTCGTGCCTCTTACGGGGTCGTTTGGGGGCTAGTTTGGGTTTTCACCCTTTAATGACTTGTTTTTAAGTCTAAGTGTTATTTTTGCAAATTATCATCGTATTCTCAAATCGGTAGACCCAAGACTGTGCGGTCATTTAATACAAGTTACATTGGGCCCGTTCGAGGTGTTCGTGCCTCATAAGGGGTCATTTAGGGGTTGGTTTGGGTTTTCACCCTTTAACGGCTTCTTTTTAAGTCTAAGTGTTATTTTTGCAAATTGTCGTCGTATTATAAAATCGAGAGACTCGGGACTACGCGGTCAGTTCCTTCAACTTACATTAGTCCCGTGCGAGGGGTTCGTTCCTTCTACGGGGTCGTTTGGGGGCTGGTTTTGGTTTTTCATCCTTTAACGACAAGTTTTTAAGTCTAAGTGTGATTTTTGCAAATTATCATCATATTCTCAAACCGGTAGTCCCGGGACTACGCGGTCAGTTCCAATAAGTTACATTGGTCCCGTGCGAGGTGTTCGTGCCTCTTACAGGGTCGTTTGGGGGCTAGTTTAGGTTTTCACCCTTTAATGACTTGTTTTAAGTCTAAGTGTTATTTTTGAAAATTATCATCGTACTCTCAAACCAGGAGACCCAAGACTACGCGGTCAGTTCCTACAAGTTACATTGGTCCCGGGTGAGGTGTTCGTTCCTCCTACGGGGTCGTTTGGGGGCTGGTTTTGGTTTTTCACCCTTTAATGACATGTTTTTAACTCTAAGTCTGATTTTTGCAAATTATCATTGTATTCTCAAACCAGGAGACCCGGGACTACGCCGTCGGTTCCTATAAGTTATGTTAGTCCCGTGCGAGGTGTTCGTGCCTCTTACGGGGTCGTTTGGGGGCTAGTTTGGGTTTTCAACCTTGAACGGCATATTTTTAAGTCTATGTGTGATTTTTGCAAATTATCGTCGTGTTCTCAAACCGGGAGACCCGGGACTACGCGGTCAGTTCCTATAAGTTACTTTGGTTCTGTGCGAGGTGTTCGTGCCTCTTACAGGGTTATTTGGGGGCTAGTTTGGGTTTTCACCCTTTAATGACTTGTTTCTACGTCTAATTGTTATTTTTTCAAATTATCATCGAATTTTCAAACCGGGATACCCAAGACTACGCGATCAGTTCGTACAAGTTACATTGGTCCCGTGCGAGGTGTTCGTACCTCCTACGGTGTCGTTTGGGGGCTTGTTTGCATTTTAACCCTTTAACGGCAGATTATTAGGTCTAAGTGAGTTTTTGCAAATTATCATCGTATTCTCAAACCGGGAGACTAGGGACTACGCGATCAGTTCCTACAAGTTACATTGGTCCCGTGCGAGGTGTTCGTGCCTCCTATGGGATCGTTTCGGGGCTAGTTTAGGTTATCACCCTTTAACGGCTTATTTTTATGTCTAAGTGTTATTTTTGCAAATTATCATCCTATTCTCAAAACCGAGAGACCCGGGACTACGCGGTCAGTTCCTACAAGTTACATTGGTCCCGTGCGAGGTGTTCGTGCCTCTTACGGGGTCGTTTGGGGGCTGGTTTGGGATTTAACCCTTTAATAGCTTGTTTTTAAGTCTAAATGTTATTTTTCCAAATTATCGTCTTATTCTCAAATCGGGAGACTTGGGACTACGCTGTCGGTTCCGACATGTTACATTGGTCCCGTGTGAGGTGTTCGTACCTCCTACGGGGTTGGGTTTTCACCCTTTAGTGGTGTGTTTTTAAGTCTAAGTGTGATTTTTGAAAATTATCATCGTATTCTCAAACCGAGAGACCCGGGACTATGCGGTCAGTTCCTATAAGTTACATTGGTCCCGTGCGAGGTGTTCGTGCCTCTTACATGGTCGATTGGGGGCTGCTTTGGGTTTTCACCCTTTAACAACTTGTTTTTAAGTCAAAGTGTTATTTTTGCAAATTATCATCGTATTCTCAAATCGGGAGACCTGTGACAATGCTGTCAGTTCCTACAAGCTACATTGGTCTCGTGCGAGGTGTTCGTACCTCCTACGGTGTCGTTTGGGGCTGGTTTGGGGTTTCACCCTTTAACGGCAAATTTTTAGGTCTAAGTGTATTTTTGCAAATTATCATGGTATTCTCAAATCGGGAGACCAGGGACTACGTGGTCAGTTCCTACAAGCTACATTGGTCCCGTGCGAGGTATTTGTGCCTCTTACAGGGTCGTTTGGGAGCTGGTTTAGGTTTTAACCTTTTAATGGCTTTTTTTGAGTCTAAATGTTATTTTTGAAAATTATCATCGTATTCTCATACCGGGAGACCCGGGACTACGCGGTCGGTTCCGACAAGTTACATCAGTCTCGTGCGAGGTGTTCGTACCTCTTACGGGGTTGGGTTTTCACCCTTTAGTGGCGTGTTTTTAAGTCTAAGTGTGATTTTTACAAATAATAGTTGTATTCTAAAACCGAGAGACCCGGGACTACGCGATCAGTTCCTAAAAGTTACAATGGTCCCGGGCAAGGTGTTCGTGCCTCTTACAGGGTCGATTGGGGGCTGGTTTGGGTTTTCACCCTTTAACGACTTGTTTTTAAGTCTAAGTGTTATTTTTATAAATTATTGTCGTATTCAGAAATCGGGAGACCCGGAACCACGCAGTCAGTTCCTACAAGTTACATTGGTCCCATGTGAGGTGTTCATTCCTCCTACGGGGTCGTTTGGTGGTTGGTTTGGGTTTTCACCCTTTAATGGCATATTTTTAAGTCTATGTGTGATTTTTAATAATTATCGTCGTATTCTCAAACCGGGAGACCCGGGACTACGCGGTCAGTTCCTATAAGTTACATTGGTCCCGTGCGAGGTGTTCGTGCCTCTTACGGGGTCGTTTGGGGGCTAGTTTGGGTTTTCACCCTTTAATGACTTGTTTTTAAGTCTAAGTGTTATTTTTGCAAATTATCATCGTATTCTCAAATCGGTAGACCCAAGACTGCGCGGTCATTTAATACAAGTTACATTGGGCCCGTTCGAGGTGTTCGTGCCTCATACGGGGTCATTTAGGGGTTGGTTTGGGTTTTCACCCTTTAACGGCTTCTTTTTAAGTCTAAGTGTTATTTTTGCAAATTGTCGTCGTATTATAAAATCGAGAGACTCGGGACTACGCGGTCAGTTCCTTCAACTTACATTAGTCCCGTGCGAGGGGTTCGTTCCTTCTACGGGGTCGTTTGGGGGCTGGTTTTGGTTTTTCATCCTTTAACGACAAGTTTTTAAGTCTAAGTGTGATTTTTGCAAATTATCATCGTATTCTCAAACCGGGAGACCCAGGACTACGCGGTCAGTTCCCATAAGTTACATTAGTCCCGTGCGACGTGTTCACTCCTCTAACAGGGTCATTGGGGGGCTGGTTTGGGTTTTCACCCCTTAACGACTTGTTTTTAAGTGTAAGTGTTATTTTTGCCAGTTATAGACGTATTCACAAATCGAGAGACCCGGGACTATGCGATCAGTTCCTAAAAGTTACATTGGTCCCGTGTGAGGTGTTCGTACCTGCTACAGTGTCGTTTGGGGGCTGGTTTGGGTTTTCACCCTTTAACGGCTTGTTTTTAAGTCTAAGGGTTATTTTCGCAAATTATCATCATATTCTCAAATCGGGAGGCCTGGGACTACGCGGTCAGTACCTACAAGTTACATTAGTCGCATGCGAGGTGTTCATTCCTCCTACGGGGTCGTTTGGGGGTTGGTTTGGGTTTTCACCCTTTAATGGCTTGTTTTTAAGTTTAAGTGTTGATTTTTCCAAATTACCATCGTATTCTCAAACTGGGAGACCCGGGACTACGCGGTCAGTTCCAACAAGTTACATTGGTCCTGTGCGAGGTGTTCGTGCCTCTAACAGGGTCGTTTGGGGGCTGGTTTGGGTTTTCACCCTTTAACGGCTTGTTTTTAAGTCTAAGTGTTATTTTTCCAAATTATTATCGTATTCACAAACCGAGAGACCTGGGACTACGCAGTCCGTTCCTACAAGTTACATTGGTCCCTTGTGAGGTGTTCGTGCCTCCTACGGTGTTGTTAGGAGGCTGGTATGGGTTTTCACCTTTTAACGGCAATTTTTTATGTGTATGTGTGATTTTTTCAAATTATCGTTGTATTATCAAATCGGGAGACCCGAGACTACGCGGTCAGTTCCTACAAGTTATATTGGTCCCGTACGAGCTGTTCGTGCCTCCCATGGCATCATTTGGGGGCTAGTTTCGATTTTCACCCTTTAACGGCTTATTTTTAAGTCTAAGTGTTATTTTTTTAAATTATCATCGTATTCTCAAACCGGGAGACCCGCGACTACGCGGTCAGTTCGTACTAGTTACATTGGTCCCGTGTGAGGTGTTTGTGCCTCTTACAGGGCCGTTTGGGGGCTGGTTTGGGTTTTAACCCTTTAACGTCTTATTTTTAAGTCTAAATGTTATTTTATCGTATTCTCAAACCGGGAGAACCGGGACTACGCGGTCGGTTTTGACATGTTACATCAGTCCCATGCGAGGTGTTCGTACCTCGTACGAGGTTGGGTTTTCACCTATTAGTGG